>JAPVLO010000648.1:0-609916 GCA_027257055.1 Cephalopachus bancanus
CCAGGCTGGTTTTGAACCCATGGGCTCAAGCAATTCTCTCACCTCCGCCTCCCAAGGTACTGGGATTACAGGCGTGAGCCACTGTGCCCAGCCTCCACTTACTATATTAAGATTATATATATCAACTTCACAGCAACTTGGATGGACTTAGAGTCTATAATACTGAGTGATCTCTCACAGAAACAAAGAACTGAGTATCACATGTTCTCATCATAAGCGGACTTTGAAAAACTATCGTAACACTATAAAAAAAGGATTTGGGCAGTAGTGGGAAATTGCGGGGGGGGGGAGGACCGGGGCGGGATTGGCAGCTGTGGGATTCTGTGGGGGGAGCCCACCTCATCAACAAGGGTACAATGAACATTTTTACACTTAATCCTGGATTGTACCCCACATCTTTACAAAAAAAATTTTAAAAAAAAGAAAAGATTGTATATATCTTTTCACATCAATGCAGGAAGCTCTGATGGCCCTTTTCACCAACAGCGTGGCTTTCCAGCCCATAGATTCAGTCCCTGATGCTGGACCCTTAGGCTGTTTCCAGTTTGCCTGCCCTCATAAAGAGCATCAGGGAGTCGCTGTCCAGTCGTTTCCTTAGTGAAAATTCCAAGAAGTAGACTCTCCGGACCCAAGGGCCTGCCCAGCTAAAATGCTCACAGCCGGCCACTGGGTTGAGCCCCCACCAGTGACTGCCTTCAGCCCATGACACTGTGGCCTCTTGATCTCGCCCTCCCGGAGCCGGACATCACCATGGGCGACCTGAGGACACTCCCCATCAATCCCTTACTCTTTTTTTGAGTTGGAGTCTCACTCTGTCGCCCAGACTGGAGTGTAGTGGCTGCTCCCGGCCACTACAGCCTCGACCTGCTGGGCTCCGGTGAGCCTTCCGCCTCAGTCTTCCGAGTAGCTGGAACTACAGGCGTGCGCTACCACGCCCGGTTAATTTTTGACTTATTGTAGAGATGAGGTCTCGCCAAGTTGCCCAGGAGGGTCTCGAACCCGTGGGCTCAGGCAACCCACTCACCTCAGCCTCCCAAAGCGCGGGATTACCGGCTGAGCCACTGAGCCCGGCTCTTTTTTTTTTTTTTAGGGGTCAGGAGGATTGACTTTTATTTTACTCTGGCAACATGTCATAAAATTTATCATTTAAAATTTTTAACCATTACAAAATGTAAAATTTAGTGATATCTAATACATCACAATGTTGTGCAACCATCACAACTGTCTAGTTCTTTTTTCTTTTTTTAGAGTCGGAGTCTCCCTCTGTCATCCAGGCTGGAGTGCAGTGGCACGCTCACGGCCACCCCAGGGTCAACCTGCCGGGCTCCGGCGATCCTTCCGCCTCAGCCTTCCAAGTAGCCGGAACTACAGGCGCGCGCTACCACGCCCGGCTGATTTTTTGACGTATTATAGAGGTGAGATCTCGCCATGCTGCCCAGGCTGGTCTCAGATAAACCTCTCGCCTCGGCCTCCCAAAGTGCTGGGATGACAGGCTTGAGCCACCACACCCAGTCCACTGCCTAGTTCTAGGACACTTTAATCACCCTGAAAAGCAGCCCTGCGCCCATCAAGCAGTCAGTTATTCCCCATTCCCCCAGCTGATTACTTTTTTTTAAGTTGTGGGGTGCATGTGAGGATTGGCTACATATGTACATTGTGTGCAGGAGAGGTTTGGGCTTCTAGCAGGCCCTCCCTACCCCGGTAGTGGAGTGGTTGCGTCCCCGTTATCCCGCCTCCCTCCCCCCACTAGCAGTGCCCAGAGTCTGCCATTCCCACCTTTGTGCTCATGTGACCAGTGGCCCTTATTCTTCCTACGCTCCCGCTGCATGACAGGAAGACATGTCAAAAGTTTTCTCCGTGTTCCCACCCCAGTGCATCCGCCACGATGAACAGAAGAACTGGACGAGGCAATCAGTTGCTGAGACCCAAGCTGACGGTCCTCGCCACTGCCAAGACAGAACCCTGCTTACCTGAAATACATCTCCGTTAACTGTGGTCCCCAGGTCCTCAGAACCAGCTGGAAAGAGAACCGGGAGACAGAATCACTCACCGTTCTTTCATCAAGCAGCAAATAGTCCCACATTAGAGACTCGAGCCAACCTCTGCCCATGTCCATGATATATTGACCCCGCCCACATAGACACAGCGAATTCATGAGTAACTTGGGTTCAGTGCTTTTCATTTTTATTTTTTGTAGCGACTAGGCCTTTTAGATTGCCCAGGCTAATCTCGAACCCTCAAACTTCTGGGCTCAAGCGATCCTTCCACCTCGGCCTCCCAAAGTGCCGGGATTATAGGCACGAGCCACCGCGCCTGGCTCAGAGCTCGGTCCCTGTTTACAAAGCCTCTCAGAGCTGTTATCATGTTTGATTTTCACCACAGCCCTGTGAGGAAGTTGTCGTCAGCCTATTTTACGGATTCTCAAACTGCGGCTCGGCAAGGAGGCGACGTGATGGCCCAAGATCGCCCAGCCAGGAATAGCTCCTTACCCACCTGAAATGAGCTGACTCACGGCCAGGGCTGAGACTGGCCCGGGTATCTGCACAGCCTGTTCCTGGCAAGGAGACGGAGATGCTGTGGGCTTAGGGTGGGGGCCCCAAGGGTGAGGCGGAGGCCCACGCGTCTCTGTCCGCCCCGTGGGGCCTTGGGCTAACGCCCCACCTGGAAGCGCAGGCATCATGGTTCCCACCAGGCAGCACCTGGCCTACTTTTTCTCTTCGTGTCCCTCCCAGGAGGATTTGGTTCTGCCCTCGACAGTGGCACTCCCAGTCCCTTCCCTGACGTCCGATTAGTCACAGATTCCTGGGGCTTCTGCTGCAACAGTGACCCTCAAAGTTGCCCTCTGCCCAGGAGCCCTTGGGAGCTGAACAGGATTCAGAACCTGATTGGGGCGTAAGTGGCCCCTGAGGGGTCACGGGTAATTTACACGAGGGTGGGCATGTCTTATGGCATTCTGGGATACCCCAGAGCCACACCCTCCCTCAGTGCCTAGGGAAGGAGAGGAAGTAGAGGAGGGCTTCCCAGAGGAGGCGACTTGCAAGCTGGTCCTGAAAAAGTCTTCTGGCCCAGCTCCAGCCCAGGCCCTCACTGCCTCACGCCTGCCCCACTCTGGCAGCCCTGCTGGTGACCATCATCTGGAAGGGCACAACTGTGCCCTTTCTCTTCTCCTCTGTGTCTTCCCTAGAGCCATGTGTGCTGTGACTTCGTGAGACCTCAGTAACTATTTGTTGACCACACAGATGAATAAGTGCATGGAAGGAAGGAAGGAAGGAAGGGGGCTTTTGCCCGTTCCCGGGCCCCCTACTCTAGTTTCCTCCCTCCCATCCCTTTTTTTTTTTTTTTTTTTTTTTGAGTCGGAGTCTCACTCTGTCGCCCAGACTAGAGTGCAGTGGCCGCTCCCGGCCACCGCAGCCTCGACCTGCTGGGCTCCGGCGATCCTTCTGCCTCTGCCTTCCGAGTAGCTGGAACTACAGGCGCGCGCTACCACGCCCATCTAATTTTTTTGATTGATTGTAGAGATGAGGTCTCGCTGCCCAGGCGGGTCTCGAAGCCGCGGGCTCAGGCAATCCACTCACCTCAGCCTCCCAAAGGCGCGGGATGACAGGCTGAGCCACCGAGCCCGGCATCTTTCAAACCGCCTGCCACAGCTAACATTTAGTAGAAGATAAACTTCCCTGACTCAAAACGTAATTTAAAAAAAGCAGGGTGCAGTGGCTCCTGCCTATAATCCCAGCACTTTCGGAAGCAGAGGCAAGAGGATCGCCTGAGCCTGCGGGTTCGAGAACAGCCTGGGCAAGATGGTGAGACCTCATGTCTACAATAAATCAAAAAAGTAGCCAGGCGTGGTGGTGCACGCCTGTAGTTCCAGCTGCTCGGACGCCTGAGGTGGAAGGATGGCCTGAGCCCAGCAGGTCGAGGGTGCAGCGGCCGTGAGCAGTTTGCCACTGCACTCTAGCCTGGGCGACAGAATGAGACTCCCACTCAAAAAATAACAGCAATAATAACAATAAAAACAGACCCCCAACATCCACTTCTCGTGGACCACAGTGGCCTACAGGGCCCGCCCCTGGCTTGGAGCCTTTGCAGTGCTGTTCCCTCTGCCTGGAAGGCTGCCCCGACTCCTCCAGCTTCTGCTCAACCCTGCCTTGTTAGCAATCCTCCCTGAGTGCATCCTCACCCATCCCCAGGCTCCCTCTGCCTCCGCCAGCCATGTTCTCTCTGTAACGGATGCGTTTATTTGCATATGGGTTTGTTATCTGTGTTCCCCACTTGAACGGACTCTGCATGAGGGCAGGGACTTTGTTTCCTCCATGATGGGCCCACCTAGAACAGTGCCTGGCACACAACGGGGATAAACATTTGCTGAGTAAGCCGGGCTCGGTGGCTCAGCCTGTCATCCCGCGCCTTTGGGAGGCTGAGGTGAGTGGATGGCCTGAGCCCGCGGGTTCGAGACCCACCTGGGCAGTGAGACCTCATCTCTACGATACATCAAAAAAATCAGCCAGGCGTGCTAGCGCACGCCTGTAGTTCCAACTACTTGGAAGGCAGAGGCGGAAGGATCGCCGGAGCCCAGCAGGGCGAGGCTGCGGTGGCCGCGCACTCCAGTCTGGGCAACGGAGTGAGACTCCGACTCCAAAAAAAACACAAAAAACGTTTGCTGAGCGAATGCTTCTAACCCCGGAGCACAGCCTGTGAGGATCGATGCAGCCCTGCCCGTTTTTCCTGACTCACGTCTCACGAGTCACTCCCACGGACACGAATTTCTTGTTTCCTCCTTCCCCAAACACGCCACTCCCCGGTCCCCAGGCCCTTCTTCCCACTTCCCTCTCGAAGGAATGCTTTTTGGGGATCACAAGCCACTAGTCACCTCCTCTGGGAAGCCCTCCCTTGCTGCCTCTCCTTCCCTAGCCCTGAGAGAGTGTGCTATTCTGGGGCACCCCAAGAATACAGCAGGCTCCACCCTCTTGTGAATTACCTGTGATCCCTAGGGGCCGTGTACTCCCGACCAGGCTCTGAATCTGATTCAGCTCCCAAGGGCTCCTGCACGGAATTGAGCAGTGACGACGGGCCAGATAGAAGCTGAGTTGCACTTGGGGGCCCTCTCAGGAACTGAAATGCCACCTAGCAAAGAGCCACAGAGGCCACACGAGGTCACTGCAGGTGGACAAATGTCCCTTCACCAGCCAGACGGGGCTGCGGTGACAGCGCTCTCAGTCTGAAAACTGAAGGGAGGGGTGCTTAACCCCATGGAAACAATCCCCGAGTGACATAAATCATAACTGACTTTGTTTTCAGAGTCAAACAGGGATTGATTCGGACCAACTCTGTCAGCTGTCACCCCCATTCATTCAGATAGGGTTTCTCCTGCACGGCTGTCCTGGTCCCTACATCCGGGTGGGGTCAACAGGGTTTCAGTGGCAGTCTCTCCAGCAAATGGGTGTCTTCTCCTGGGCCCTCTCCTCCACCAGGGCCTTACATGACCAGCGTTCATTCATGATGACGCCGGCCTGGACACCTGGCCTTCTGAAGAGGTTGCACCATGCCACCCTGCTCCACCCTGACCAGCCCCAGTCTCAGACCCCCATCTGCAGGCAGCTGCCTGGGGTGCACCCTGACCTTCGGAAAGCCTCTTGGCCCGTCTCTCAGCCTCATCAGCCTCCCTCTGGAGATGAGGCTTCCACACACACCCACACAGAGTTACGAGTGTCTGTTCCCACAATGCTCTCCGGCAAGCCCACGGCACGTTCATAATCGTGAGTCTACAATCAGAGGCCGGCACAACAGGAGTCAGGCAGACACAAGTGCCAGGGACAAACCCCAGGGCGTGTGGCTCTCCTCAGCTGTCTGACCCATTTTGGAACAAGAGCAGAGAGGGTCCAGAACATTCCTGTGAGCTTACTGAGGCCCAGCGGGGAAATGGGGCTTGCCCAGAACTGACAGGCAAGTCAGAGCCAGGCCTGGGCTCAGAAAACAGGGTGTGCAATGGAAACCTTCTGGGCCCTACCCAAGGCTGACGAACGGAAACCAAGTGGCCAGCGCTCAGGCCGGGCCCCAGATCCAGCCGGCGAGGAGAGACTGCGCAGCTCAGGGTCAGGCCTCCGCCAGACACCTCTGTCCCCAGGGCCACCTGGAAGCCCCATGGCAGGGCACTCAGCACAGAGACTGCTAAGCCCAGGACCCCACCACATAAGACAAGGTGACTCAGAGTTGTGGATCGGTGGCTGAACTGGAGCCGCTTCCGGAAGGCTCCCAGCAGGCCAAGGGCTTTTCTCCACCGCAACCAGGCTCCCAGCACTCGCCCCTGGTCGGGGAGGGTCACCTGTCCAGCACTGCCCAGGCTGAGGAGGGCCAGGTCAATTCTAGCCTGTCTGGCCACCCACAGAGCCACCGCCCTGTAACACCCCCCTGCTCCCTGGACCCCCACATAGGAGGGCCATGAGCATTTGCAGCCTTGGCCAGTGTGAGTCCAGGAGACCCTCAGAAGGCTGTGTCCCTGGCAGCTCCCTGAAGAAGAAAGCATGTTGTCATTTCTCTCCCTGTCAGCTTGGGTCTGAGGCCAGTCTGTGCCAGAGAGGGAACCTCCCTCCCACCCAGGCTCTGAGGCCTCACTGCCCTGGGAGAGGCCACAACTCGTTCAACTCCCAGACGCCTCTCTCAGGGCTTCCTCCTCCAGCGCCCCCCTCCCCCAACCCCCTTCTTCCCCAACTCCTGCTCCCCATTCCAGGCAGATTGGAGAAAGCAGTGGTCTCAAGGAGGAGGTGTGGACAGATGAACACATTCACTTGGGCAGGCATTTCTTAGGAATCCCCTGGGTCATGGCGGGGGCCGTGCCAGAACCTGCCACCTCAGAAGACCTCCATTGCTGACCTCCAGTGCCAGCAGGTAGCAGAAGACACCGTCCTCCTCACCGCCACATCCTGTCACCTCTGCCACAGCATTCGAAAGAGCATGCTGGGGTCAAGTCCTAGACCAGTCACTCACGGCTGTGTGACTTTAGGCAAGACACTCAGACTCTCTGGACCTCCAGTTCCTTACGTGGCACAAAAGCTCTGATCCATTTCTCACATCAAGGGAATATGGAGCGGCTTCAAACTCCTCAGCCACAAGACCTATCTTATTCATTTCTGCATCCCCAGTGGCCTGGCACACAGTAGGTGCTCAGCAATGTCGAATGGATACAAGCATGACTGTGAAGAGCCTTGTAAAGATCACACAACACACACACACACACACACACACACACACACAGAGCACTTAATACAGCAGGCCCGTAAGCCCCTCCAAATGGCATTAACAGGAAGCAAAGTCTGTTTGGATGTGCCCAGGAAGGTGACACCTCCGTTTTTACTAAATTTTTTACGGGCTGGGCATGGTGGCTCAAGCCTATAATCCCAGCACTTTGGGAGGCCGAGGTGAGGACATTGCCTGAGCCCATGAGTTTGAAAACAGCCTAGGCAACTTGGTGAGACCTCATCTCTACAATAAATCAAAAAATTAGCCGGGCGTAATAGCACGTACCTGTAGTTCCAGCTACCTGGAAGGCTGAGATGGAGGGATCGCCTGAGCCCAGCAGATCGATGCCGGGGTGGCCGTGAGCGTGCCACTGCACTCCAGTCTGGGCGACGGAGTGAGAATCCGACTCAAAAAATATATATTTTATGAAATTTGTCTTTCAAGTCAAAGGCAAAACAGGAACATCCTGGATAAACATGATATAACAGCGCCCAGGCCCTGAACCCTGAGGCCTGAAGCCAGTCACGACAGCCTTGGACCACCACTGGAAAACCACAGAGTAGACACTTGCAAAGCCCTGAAGGGCAGAGCCACACCTGACTGGGACCCCTTTGTGCCCCTGCCTTCACCCCAAGGTCTAGCTTCAAGCCAGGAATATGGAAGACAGTGTGGTGGGGAAAAAGCTCGGGAGAGGCTGGCAGAAACAGGTTGAAACCCTTGTTCTACCACTTACAAGTTATTTCAGCAGCATACCTCTTGGGGTCTCGGTTTTGTCATCTGTTTGTTTTTTGTTTTGTTTTTGAGAGGCAGAGTACCGCTCTGTCACCCAGGCTGGAGTGCAGAGACAAGATCATGGCTCACTGCAGACTCGAACTCCTGGGCTCAAACAATCCTCCCGCTTTAGCCTCCGATGCAGCTGGGACTACAGGAATGTGCCATCACACCTGGCTAATTCTTGTTGTGTTTTTAGTAGAGACAGGAGTCTCGGAATGTTGCCCAGGCTGGCCTGAACTTCTGGCCTCAAGCGATCCCACCAACACCATCTCAGCCTCCCAGAGCACCGGGACCGATTACAGGTATGAGCCAGGGCGCCCTGCCAGTGTTGCCGTCTCTGAAATGGGTTCAGGAGTGCGTATCCAGGACCAAACGCTGCTGGTCACTGGCCCGGGGCGGCAGGACGGCAGGTGGTCCCCAGGGAAGGTGAGCGAGTTCTCCCAGCACCCAGTGCCCCTGCTTTCCGGGCTGCACGAGAGAGCCAAGCCGGAGGGGCCGGGAGGGCTGTGCTGGGCTCACACCGGCCCGCCGAGCTGCAAGCCGGGCTGGCGTGGGAATCCAGGGCCGGGCGGCGGAGGCCCGGCCGGCCGGCCTGGCGCAGTGTCACGAAAGCACTCCCGTCCCGGAGCCAGCGGGCCACAGCCCCAGGCGAGGCCTCGTCCGCCGCGCCGGGGGCCACACGGAGCGCTCCAAGCAGACTGCGCCCGGGGTCCCCACGGCGTCCGCGCGCGGCCCCGCGCCCGCCGCCCGCTCCCGGCCGGCCCGCAGCAGGCCCGCTCCCCGCCCCGCCGCGTCCCCGGCCCGCGCCGGCCGGCCCCGAGCCCCGCGCCGGCCCCGCGCCGACTCACCCGCGCCCGCGGCGCCCGGGGCCGGCGCCCCGAAGCCCTCGTCATTCTCGATGCCCGCGATCTCGCTCTCCTGCTGGGCCAGGAAGGCGGCCGCCGGGTCCTCCTCGGCCGCCCCGGCGGCCCCGCTCTCCGCCGACGAGAAGAAGCCGAAGTCCTCGGCCATCTTCCGCGCGCCGCTGCGGCCCCTGTGCCGGCGTGGCCCTCCCGGCGCCGCGACGCCGCCGCCCGAGCGCGCGGGAGCCGGCCTCGCGGGGAGCCTCCGCCACGGCCCGGCGCGCCCGCGACTGCGGCTGCAGGCGCCGCGGCGGGCGGAGCCGGGAGCCGGAAGGCGGTGATGTCACCGGCCGGGGGCGGAGGTCGCGCCGCGGCGGCCGCGGGAGGGCGGCAGCGGGCCGGGCGCCCCGAGCCCGCGCGCGGCGCGGTTCCCGGAGCCCGGCCGGGCGCGGCGCGCGGGCCGAGGCGAGGGCGCGGCCGGGAGCCCGCGGCGGCGAGCGGCGGGCCTCGCTCGCGCTCCTGCGCACGGCCCTCGCCGCGGCCGGGGCTCCCCTCGGGGGCGGGGGGGCCGCAGGGGCAGGGCGGCCCGGCCCCCGCACGCGGCCCGGCCTTTCGCGCGGCCGCCGGCTTCGCGCGCTTCGTGCGCGTCTCCCTCCGTGCGCTCCCGCGGCGGGTTCGGCCGGCCCGGCGGCCCCTGCGGGAAACGGGGCCCCGGGGGGCAGCGCAGTGGCTCCAACCTCTGGGAGGCCAAGGGGCGAAGGTGGCTGGAGCCCAGCCTGGCTGGCATAGCAAGACTTTGTCGCTACACAGGAAAAACGGAAAACATTTTAAAAATGAGGGCAACCCCCTCGGGTCCCTTCCCACTGGGGGAGTTTTTCTTTCCTCCCAGTAAATCCTGCTTTCTCACTCAAAATAAATAAATAAATAGCCAGGTGTGGTGGCACGTGTCTGCAGTCCCAGCTACTCAGGAGGCTGAGGCCCAGGGATCACTTGAGCCAACGAGGCCCAGGCTGCAGGGAACTGCGATGGTGCCACTGCCCTCCAGCTGGGCAACAGAGGGAGAGCCCGACTGAAAGAAGAGAGAGAGGAAGAGAGGGAACAGCGAGAGAAGAGGGCGCAGAGAGAGAGAGAGAAAGAAACTGGGTCCCTTAAATGTCCTCTTAGGTATGAAGCAACCTGCCTACCACCCTCCACCCTGCCCTGCTGCCCTCAGGGAAAGAAAAAACAGAGTGTGAGGAAAAAAGTCAGAGTCCAATCCTCACTAGTAATCTCCTCAACTCACTTCCCCTTCTCCCGGCGCCCATCACCTGTTTTGCCAGGATGGTATGGAAGCTTCTGAACCACATTGCAGCCTGGGTAGTCACTGCGGTCCCCTCCGCCCCCGTACAATGTTAAATAAACTTGGAGGCCTTTTCTCCAGTTAATCTGCCTTGTGTGAGTTGATTTTTCTTTGTTTTTTTTGAGTGGGAGTCTCACTCTGCCACCCAGGCTGGAGTGCAGTGGCACACTCACATCCACTCCAGCGTTGACCTGCTGGGCTCTGGCGATCCGTTGGCCTCAGCCTTCCAAGTCGCTGGAACCGCAGGCATGTGCCACCACGCTGGGCTAATTTTTCTTGATTTATTGTAGAGATAAGTTCTCGCTGTGTTGCCCAGGCTGGTCTAGAACCTGTGGGCTCAGGCAATCCTCTCATCTCAGCCTCCCACAGTGCTGGGATTATAGGCGTGAGCCACTGTGCCTGGCCGGTGAGTTGATTTTTCAGTGAAACGTCGGAGGGCAAAGGGGAAGCTTTCCTCTGGCACCTGGACGATGAGTGAAGCTCATGGAAACCTTGGAACAGCCTGGCTGGCGCCAGAAGAGGTGTCCCTGGGGGGCACAAAGGAGAAGGCTTCCTCCATAGTTGTTGGTCCCAGAATGTCACAATTTTCCTAGTAAGTTTGTGTCTGTCTCTGGCCTGTGCGTCTCTGCACGAAGCCTGCAGGGGCAACCAACCACAGGATGTCCTGTACCTGGACTCCTCTCTACCTGATACCCGAGCATGAAGTGGGCATTTTCTTCCCTAAAATCCGCCCAGCAGCTTTCTTCCCCTGACTTTCAGCATCTTCACTGCCCATTAAGGTGGCCCCACCTCCTGGGCCTGCACTGGGCCTGCCCTGCTTGGGGAAACGGACCCTCCCATCTCTTGTGGCAGGGGGTCTTCCTGCCCCCTGCCTTTCTCTGGGGTAAAGACCAGTGAGACAAGCCCCGAGTTCTAGCTCTGAATGAGTTTTTTGGAGGAGCCTGTCTCATCTGTGGTGGGAGCTGGGGTGTTCCTCTCCTGGTGGTCTCTGATAATCTTTTGTTCTGAGCAGGTAGCTAGGTTATGGCATGGGGGAAGTCCCCAAGCCTACTTGTCCTTGATGTTCTTCTGGTTTCTACTCTCCTGGGGCCTCATTCTCTCCAGATGGGGTGAAATTTCATTTCAGAGAGTTTCCTAGTTCACTGACTTTAAAAAGTTTCTTTTCGGCCGGGCTCGGTGGCTCAGCCTGTAATCCCAGCACTTTGGGAGGCCGAGGTGAGTGAATTGCCTGAGCCCGCGAGTTCGAGACCCGCCTGGGCAACGTGGCGAGCCCTCATCTCTACAATAAATCAAAAATCAGCCGGGCGTGGTAACGCACACCTGTAGTTCCAGCTACTTGGAAGGCTGAGGCGGAAGGATAGCCAGAGCCCAGCAGGTCGAGGCTGCGGTGGCCAGGAGCGGCCACTGCACTCCAGTCTGGGTGACAGAGTGAGACTCTAACTCAAAAAAAAACCAAAAAACAAACAAACAAAAAAAAAGTTTCTTTTCTTAAATCTTCTTTGAAACGTTCATTATTATTATTATTATTATTATTATTATTAGACATGAGGTTTTGCTTGTTGCCCAGTCTGGTCTCGAACTCTTGGGCTCACGCAATCCTCTCGCCTCAGCCTCCCAGAGTGCTGGGATTACAGGCGTGAGCCACCACGCCCAGCCTTTTGTTTTGTTTTAGAGTCAGGGTCTCACTCTATTGCCCAGGCTGGAGAGCAGTGGCATGACTACAGCTCACAGCCTTGAACTTCTGGGCTCAAGCAGCCCTCCTACGTCTGCCTCCCGAGTAGCTGGGACTACAGGCATGTGCCACCACACCTGGCTAGTTGTTTTTTTGTTTTTGTGCAGGTGGGGTCTCATTATGTTGCCCAGGTTAGTCCAGAATTCCTGGGCTCAAGGGATCCTCCTGTCTCCGCCCCCCAAAATGCTGGGATTACAGGTGTGAGTCACAGCGCCCAGCCATTCCTTTTTGCTTGTTTGTTTCATACAGTTTGCCATTGTTGTTGAAGAAACCCTATCGGTTTTCTTGCAGAGTGTGGATTTTTCTGTTCCCATTTAGGTAGCATTTAGCATACTCTTCTGAACCTTGAATTTCCTGTCAATTTCTGTAGTTGGATCTAGAGTGGTGGTTCTCAGTCAGGGACAATTTCGCCCCCCTGGCACAATGTGACAATATCTAGAGAACTTTTTTATTTTCATGACTTACAGGGATGCTACTAACATCTAGTGGGTAGCGGTCAGGGATTTGCTAAACACCTTACAATGCACAAAACCGTCCCCGGACAAAAAAGCATCCAGCCCAAAGTATCAATAGCGCCAAGGTTGAAAACCTTATCTAGGGGCTTGACCAGAGGCCAGAAGCCTTTTTTTGCCAGACTCTTTTTTTTAATTATTATCACTTTGAGTTAGAGCATCACTCTGTTGCCCAAGCTGGAGTGCAGTGGCACGCTCACGACCACCACAGCCTCGCCTGCTGGACTCAAGCGATCCTTCCACTTCAGCCTTCCTAGTAGCTGGAACTGTAGGCGTGCACCACCAGACCCAGCTAATTTTTTGATTTACTGGAGAGATGAGGTCTCGCTATGTGGCCCAGGCTGGTCTCCAGTCCGTGGGCTCAGGCAATCCTCTCGCCTCTGCCTCCCAAAGTGCTGGGATGACGGCATGAGCCACCGCGTCCAGCCTGCAGGACAATTTCAGACGTTGTGATGAGCAAGTCTCATGGCTTTACAACAGATGTCACATCATGACTAGTTGCCTTTTAGCGACACTGAGATGGATCGGTCAGTTTAGATGTGTTGTAAGCCTGGCCCATCGACACTTAGGTTTTAGGTCAGCCCGCCACCTCAGGTTTTAACACTCTTTGTGAGCCTTTTCTAAATTGATTACTTTATTTCAGGCTGAAAAAGCGTGGTGATTCTCTTTCCTTCGATTTTTCTACATTTGCTGGAAATTCTTTTTTTTTTTTTTTTTTTTTTGAGTTGGAATCTCACTCTGTCACCCAGGCTGGAGTGAAGTGGCACGCTCCCGGCCACTGCAGCCTCGACCTGCTGGGCTCTGGCGATCCTTCCACCTCAGCCTTCCAAGTAGCTGGAACTACAGGCGTGCACCACAATGCCCAGCTAGTTTTTGATTTATTGTACAGATGAGGTCTCGCCAAGTTGCTCAGGTGGGTCTCGAACCCACGAGCTCAGGCAATCCACTCACCTCAGCCTCCCAAGGCACGAGATTATAGGCTGAGCCACCAAGCCAGGCTTGCTGGAAATTCTTAGAGAACATTCACTCATGGCGTGTGGTGGCTTACGCCTGTAACCCCAGCACTTTGGGAGGCAGAGGCAAAAAGATTGCCTGAGCCCAGGGGGTCGAGACCAGCCTGGACAACTTGGCAAGACCTCGTCTCTATAATAAATCAAAAAATTAACTGAGTATGGTGGCACACACCTGTGGTTCCAGCTACTTGGAAGGTCGAAGTGAAAGGATCACCTGAGCCCAGCAGGTCAAGGCTGCGGTGGCCATGAGCATGTCACTGCACTCTCACCTGGGTGATAGAGTGAAACTCTGATTTTTTTTTTAAGTGGTTTTTAGCTGGATACAGTGGCTCACACCTGTAATCCCAGCACTTTGGGAGGCAGAGGCAAGAGAATTTCCTGGACCCGGGGTTTCAAGACCAGCCTGGGCAATTTGGCAAGACCTTGTCTCTACAATAAATCAAAAAATTAGCTAGGTGTGGTGGTGCACACCTGTAATTCCAGCTACTTGGAAGGCTGAGGTGGAAAGATCACCTGAGCCCAGCAGGTCAAGGCTGGGATGGCCGTGAGCATGCCACTGCACTCCAGTGTGTGAGTGAGACAAAGTGAGACTCCAACTCAAAAAAAAAAAAAAAGAAAGAAAGAAAGAAAGAAAAATTCACTCATTATCTATTTGGTTGCCCAGAGGTAGAGTTCATAGAGGAAAAGGAAGGCAAATGTTTGTTCCTCCCAATTCACCAGTTTTCAGAAAAATGAATTCATGGGCTGGCAGCTGCGAGAGTGATTTATGAGCCATTTGTGTGTGGGTTGTTTCTTTTTGGAATCACAATGAACGCTTGGGTTTATCCATATTTAATATGTTTCAATTCACTTGAAGTCATGATACTTTTTAAGGGCCTTTACTTAGGTACATTGGGCGTGCAATAAACCACACATAGTTTGTTTACGACTGGATCGATTTTGACATATGTGGACACCCAGCAAGACGTCACCACAATAAAAATAACGAGCGTAGCCAGGCTCCCTGGCTCAGCCTGTAATCCCGCGCCTTTGGGAGGCTGAGGTGAGTGGATTACCTGAGTCCGCGGGTTCGAGACCTGCCTGGGCAGTGAGACCTCATCTCTACAATAAATAAAAAAATTAGCCGGGCGTGGTAGCGCGCACCTGTACTTCCGGCTACTCGGAAGGCTGAGGCGGAAGGATCGCCGGAGCCCAGCAGGTGAGGCTGCGGTGGCCGGGAGCAGCCACTGCACTCTAGTCTGGGCAACAGAGTGAGACTCCAACTCAAAAAAAAATAAAATAAAATAACGAGCGTGTCCAATACCTTGAAAATCGTGTGCCCTTTAGAATGGCCCCCCTTGCCTCACAGACCTCATCTAATCAGGCAACCACTGTCCTGCTTTATGCATTTTGTTGAGTTTTATAGAAATAGAACCGGAGCCGGGCTCGGTGGCTCAGCCTGTAATCCCAGCACTTTGGGAGGCTGAGGTGAGAGGATGGCCTGAACCCACAGGTTCGAGACCCACCTGGGCAACTTGGCGAGACCTCGTCTCTACAATAAATCAAAAAATTAGCCGGGCATGGCAGTGCGCGCCTGTAGTTCCAGCTACTCGGAAGGCTGAGGCGGAAGGATCGCCGGAGCCCAGCAGGTCCAGGCTGCGGTGGCCGGGAGCGGCCACGGCACTCCAGTCTGGGCGACAGAGTGAGACTCCGACTCAAAAAAAAAAAAAAAAGAAATAGAATCGAACAGGATTTGCTCCTTTTGGTCTGGCTTCTTGGACGCAGAAAAGTCTGAGATTCGTCCGTGCTGTTGTCTATGTCAGCGGTTCCTTCTTCTTTATTGCCGAGCACCCCAACTGGTTTTCCATTTCTTTGTTGATAAAGCTTGAGTTGTTTCCAGTTTCGGGATATTCCAAATAAAACTGCTATGGATATTCGTCTACAGGTCTTTGAATGGATATATATTTTCCTTTAGCTGGATCACGGGGTAGATAGAGTTTAACTTATATTTATCATTAAAATAATTTTTTTTGAGTTGTGGTCTCACACTGTCACCCAGACTGGAGTGCAGTGCCATGCTCACGGCCACCATAGCCTCGATCTGCTGAACTCAGGCGATCCTTCCGCCTCAGCCTTCCAAGTAACTGGAACAACAGGCATGTGCCACCATACCTGGCTAATTTTTTTTTTTTTTTTTTTGAGTTGGAGTCTCACTCGGTCGCCCAGACTGGAGTGCAGTGGTTGCTCCCAGTCACCACAGCCTCGACCTGCTGGGCTCCGGCGATCCTTCCACCTCAGCCTTCCAAGTAGCCAGAATAACAGGCATGTGCTTCCATGCCCGGCTGATTTTTTGATTTTTTGTAGAGATGAGGTCTCGCCTGCCCAGGTGGGTCTCGAACCCGCGGGCTCAGGCAATCCACTCACCTCAGCCTCCCAAAGGCGCGGGATTACAGACTGAGCCACCGAGCCCGGCTTGATTTTTTGATATATTGTAGAGATGAGGTCTCGCCAAGTTGTCCAGGCGGGTCTCAAACCCGCAGGCTCAGGCAATCCACTCACCTCAGCCTCCCAAAGAGCGGGATTACAGGGTGAGCCACCAAGCCCAGCTTGTTTTTGATTTTTTATTAATGGCCATTC
Organism: Cephalopachus bancanus; assembly: GCA_027257055.1. Lineage (NCBI taxonomy): Eukaryota > Metazoa > Chordata > Mammalia > Primates > Tarsiidae > Cephalopachus > Cephalopachus bancanus. The sequence goes on from JAPVLO010000648.1 coordinate 16,062, forward strand.
TGACTGGTGTAAGGTAGTACCTCGTTGTAGTTTTAATTTGCATTTCTCTGATGATGAGTGATGTTGAGCAGTTCTTCCTATGTTTGTTGGCCATTTGTTTATCTTCTTTTGAGAGATGTCTGTTCAGTCATTTGCCCACTTTTTTATTCTTTTTGAGCCAGAGTCTCACTCCATCTCCCAGGCTGAAGTGCAGTGGTACACTCATGGCCACTCCAGAGTTGACGTGCTGGGCTCCAGCGATCCTTCCACCTCAGCCTTCCAAGTAGCCGAACTACCACAGCCGGCTAATTTTTTTGATTTTTGTAGAGATGAGGTCTCACCATGTTGCCCAGGCTGGTCTCCAACCCTCACACTCAGGCAATCCTCTTGCCTTGGCCTCCCAAAGTGCTGGAATTACAGGCATGAGCTACCAAGCCTGGCTGTTTGAGTTTTTTGTTTTTTTTTTTGAGTTGGAGTCTCACTCTGTCACCCAGACTGGAGTGCAGTGGCCGCTCCCGGCCACCGCAGCCTCGACCTGCTGGGCTCCGGTGATCCTTCCGCCTCAGCCTTCCAAGGAGCTGGAACTACAGGCGCGCGCTACCACGCCCGGCTAATTTTGGATTTATTGTAGAGATGAGGTCTCGCCAAGTTGCCCAGGCGGGTCTCGAACCCGCGGACTCAGGCAATCCACTCTCCTCAGCCTCCCAAAGTGCTGGGATGACAGGCTGAGCCACCGAGCCCGGTGTTTGAGTTCTTTATAGATTCTAGATATTAGTCCTTTATCACATGTATAGTTTGTGAATATCTTCTCCCACTCTGTAGATTGCCTGTTTGCTGTTGATTGCTTCTTTTATGGTGCAGAAGCTTTTTAGTTTAATTAAGTCCCACTTATTTATTTTTGTTTTAGGTACATTTACTTTCAGGGTTTTAGTCATAAATTCTTTGCCGATGTCCATAAGAGTTTTTCCCAGGTTTTCTTCTAGGATTTTTATGGTTTCAGGTGTGACTAAGACTTTAATCCACCTTGAGTTAATTTTTGTATATGGGAAGAGATAGGGTTCTAGTTTAATTTTTCTGCTTGTAGCTATCCAATCTCCCCAGCACCATTTGTTGAGTAGGATGTCCTTTTCCCAGTGTATGTTTTTGTTTGCTTTGCCAAAGATCAGTTGTTATTTGAGTTTATTTCTGGATTCTCTATTCTGTTCCATTGGTCCATGTGTCTACTCTTTTTTTGTTGTTTTTGAGTTGGAGTCTTACTCGGTCGCCCAGACTGGAGGGCAGTGGCCGCTCCCGGCCACCGCAGCCTCGACCTGCTGGGCTCCGGCGATCCTTCCGCCTCAGCCTTCCGAGTAGCCGGAATTACAGGCATGCGCTACCACGCCCGGCTGATTTTTTGGTTTATTGTAGAGATGAGGTCTCGCTGCCCAGTCGGGTCTCGAACCCACGGGCTCAGGCAATCCACTCACCTCAGCCGCCCAAAGGCGCGGGATTCCAGGCTGAGCCACCGAGCCCGGCTTTTGTGTCTGCTCTTATACCAGCACCAGCTGTTTTGGTTACCACAGTCTTGTAGTATAACTTGAAGTCAGGTGATGTGATGCCTCCAGCTTTGTTCTTTTGGTTTAGAATTGCTTTGGCTACTCTGGCTCTTTTTTGGTTCCATATGAATATCGGGATTGTTTTCTCTACTTCTGTGAAAAATAACGTTGGTAGTTTGACAGGGATTGCGTTGAATCTGTAGATTACTTTGGGTAGTATGGTCATTTTTATAATGTTGATTGCTCCAATCCATGAGCTTGGGATGCCTCTCCATTTGTTTGTGTCCTCTGCAATTTCTTTAATCAGAGTTTTATAGTTCTTGTTGAGATCTTTTAACTCCTTGGTTAAATATATTCTTGGGTATTTTCACTTTTTGACTGCTGTTGTAAATGGAATTGAGTTCTTGATTTGATTCTCAGTCTGGCCGCTGTTGGTGTATAGCAGTACTACTGATTTATGTGTGTTGATTTTATATCCTGAAACTTTACTGAATTCATTTATCAAGCCCAGGAGTCTTTTGGAGGGGTCATTAGGGTTCTCTAGAAATAAGATCATATAGTTGGCATACAGGGATAGTTTGATTTCTTCTTTTCCAACTTGGATACCCTTTATTTATTTTGCTTTCTTATTGTTTTAGCTAGGACTACCCAGTGTTCTTTTTTTTTTCTTTTATTGAGTCAGAGTCTCCCAGACTGGAGTGCGGTGGCACACTCACAGCCACTGCAGCTTCTAGCTACCTGCTGGGCTCAGATGATCCTTCCGCCTCAGCCTTCCAAGTAGCTGGAACTACAGGTGTGTGCCACCACTCCCGGCTAATTTTTTAAAATTTATTGTAGAGATGGGGTCTCATCAATTTGCCCAGGCTGGTCTTGAACCTGTGGGCTCAGGCAATCCTCTCCCCTCCACCTCCCAAAGTGCTGGGATGACAGGCATAAGCCTCTGTGCCTGGCTTACCCAGTGTTCTTAGTTAGATTGCTTGTTTCCTTTCTTTTTTCTTTTTCTTTTTTTTTGAGTTGGAGTCTTACTCCATTGCCCAGACTGGAGTGCGGTGGCATGCTCACGACCACCCCAACGTCAACCAACTGGGCTCCGGCAATCCTTCTGCCTCAGACTTCCAAATAGCTGGAACTACAGGCACGTGCTACCACACCTGGCTAATTATTTTATTTTATTTAATTTATTTATTTATTTGAGTTGGAGTCTCACTCTGTCGCCCAGACTGGAGTGCAGTGGCTGCTCCCGGCCACCGCAGCCTCGACCTGCTGGAGTCTGGCGATCCTTCCGCCTCAGCCTTCCAAGTAGCTGGAACTACAGGCGCGCGCTACCACGCCCAGCTAATTTTTGATTTATTGTAGAGATGAGGTCTCGCCAAATTGCCCAGGCGGGTCTCGAACCCGCGGGCTCAGGCAATCCACTCACCTCAGCCTCCCAAAGCGCGGGATTACAGGCTGAGCCACCGATCCTGGCCAGATTGTTTGTTTTCTTAGTATCGAATTTTGATAGTTCTTTATATTTTCTGATTAAAAAGTCCCTTATCAGATATATAATTTGCAAATATTTTCTCTCAGTCTTTTAAAAAAATTTCTTAATTTTCTTTTGAGGGCAGAAGTTTTACATTTTGATTAAGTATAAGAATATTTTTTAAAAAAGAATATTAATCAGCTTGTACTTATATGGATCGTACTTTTATGTCCTATCCAAGAAATCTTTGCCTAACCCAAGGCCACACATATTTTGGCTTAATGTTTTCTTCCATGGGTTTTATGTTTTACATCTAGGTGTATTATCTACTTTCCTTGAAAGACACAAACTTTCTATTACCCATATATACTAAAGAAATAAAATTTGTAGTTAAAGATCTCTTCCCACACAAGAATGCTCACTTTCACCACTTCTATTTAATTGTGCTGGAAATACTAACCAGAGCAATTAGGCAAGAAAGAGAAATAAAAGATATCCAAATTGGAAAGGAAGAAGTAAAATTATCTCTATTCACTGACGAATGATCTTATATGTAGAAAGTTTTCAAGATTACATACACACACACACTATCAGAGATAATAAATGAATTTCATTGCAGAATATAAGATCAGCACACAAAAATCCAATGAACAATCCCCCCCCAAAAAATTGAGAGGCATACCTTGATCATGAATTAGAAGAGTCAGTGCTAAGATGTAAATTCTCGTCCGGGCGCAGTGGCTCACACCTATAATCCCAGCATTTTGGGAGACTGAGGCGAGAGGATTGCCTGAGCCCAGAGGTTCAAGACCAGCCTGGGCAACTTGGTGAGACCTCATCTCTACAATAAATCAAAAAAATTAGCCAGACATAGTGGTGTGCGCCTGTAGTGCCAGCTACTTGGAAGGCTGAGGCAGAAGGATCATTTGAACCCAGCAGGCCAAAGCTGCGGTGGCCATGAGCATGCCACTGCACTCCAGCCTGGGCAACAGACTGAGATTCCAGCTAAAATAAAAAAAAAAAAAGTGAATTCTCCCTATACTGACCTATAGATACAATGTGATTGCAATAAAGCTCCCAGCATATTTTTTAAAAGGAAGAAATTGACAAACTGATCTTAAAATTAGTTTAGAAATGCAAAGAAGCCGGGCTCGGTGGCTCAGCTTGTAATCCCGCGCTGGGAGGCTGAGGTGAGTGGATTGCCTGAGCCCGCGGGTTCGAGACCTGCCTGGGCAGGCGAGACCTCATCTCTACAATAAATCAAAAAATTAGCCGGGCGTGGTAGCGCATGCCTGTAGTTCTGGCTACTCGGAAGGCTGAGGCGGAAGGATCGCCGGAGCCCAGCAGGTCAAGGCTGCGGTGGGCGGGAGCGGCCACTGCACTCCAGTCTGGGCAACAGAGTAAGATTCCAACTCAAAAAAGAAAGAAATGCAAAGAAACTACAATAGCCAAAACAGCTTTAGAAAAGAGCAAAGTTGGAGAACTAACACTACCTGATTTCACCATTTCTTATTTAACAATAGTTATCAAGACAGGTGTATTGGCATCTCAATACACAAATAGATACAAGGAAGAGAATGAGTCCAGAAGACTTACACATAAGAAGACAAGACTTAGCCGGGCTCAGTGGCTCAGCCTGTAATCTCACACCTTTGGGAGGCTGAGGTGAGTGGATTGCCTGAGCCCGCGGGTTCGAGACCCGCCTGGGCAACTTGGCGAGACCTCATCTCTACAATAAATAAAAAATTAGCCGGACGTGGTAGCGTGCACCTGTAGTTCCAGCTACTTGGAAGGCTGAGGCGGAAGGATCGCCAGAGCCCAGCAGGTCGAGGCTGTGGTGGCCGAGAGTGGCCACTGCACTCCAGTCTGGGCGAGAGTGAGACTCCAACTCAAAAAAAAAAAAAAGACAAGACTTACACATACACAAATGACCAATTTCTGACAACCTTGCAAAGGCAATTCCATGGAGATTGAATAGTCATTATAATTTTTGACTCTTCAGTTTTCCCACCTTTGGCCAACAAAAGTCTCTTCACATTTGCTCCTATGTCATTAACATTTTTTTGGTTTAGTTGGAGTCTCACTCTGTCACTCAGACCGCTACCAGCCACCGCAGCCTCGACCTGCTGGGCTCTGGCGATCCTTCCACCTCAGCCTTCCAAGTAGCTGGAACCACAGGCGCGCACTACCATGCCCGGCTAATTTTTTTTATTTATTTATTGTAGAGATGAGGTCTCGCCAAGTTGCCCAGGCGGGTCTCGAACCCACGGGCTCAGGCAATTCACTCACCTCAGCCTCCCAAAGTGCTGGGATTACAGGCTGAGCCACCGAGCCCGGCCGACATTTTTGATATATATAGTTTTTTGAGTCAGGATCTCACTTTGTCGCCCAGGCTGGAGTGCAGTGGCACCAATCATGGCTCACTGCAGCCTCGAACTCCTGGGCTCAAGTGGTCTTCCAGCATCAGTCACCCGAGTAGCTGGGACTACAGGTGCACACCACCATGGCTGGCTAATTCTTTTTTTTTTCTTTTTGAGTTGGAGTCTCACTCTTGTTGCCAAGGCCGAAGTGCAGTGGCATGCTCACGGCCACTGCAGCCTCAACCTGCTGGGCTCAGGCGATCCTTCTGCCTCAGCTGTCCAAGTAGCTGGAACCACAGACACACACCATCATGCCTGGCTAGTTTTTGTGATTTATTGTAGAGATGAGGTCTCACGGAGTTCCCCAGGTAAGTCTCGAACCCCCCAGTGCTCAGGCAATCCTCTTACCTCAGCCTCCTGAAGTGCTGGGATTACATGCTGGTCCACCACGTCCAGCTCTGGCTAATTTTTTAATTTTCTTTTTTTTTTTGTTTTTTTTTTTGAGTTGGAGTCTCACTCTGTCGCCCAGACTGGAGTGCAGTGGCCGCTCCCGGCCACCGCAGCCTCGACCTGCTGGGCTCCGGCGATCCTTCCGCCTCAGCCTTCCGAGTAGCCGGAATTACAGGTGCGCGCTACCACGCCCGGCTTTTTTTTTATTTATTGTAGAGATGAGGTCTCGCCTGCCCAGGCGGGTCTCGAACCCGCGGGCTCAGGCAATCCACTCACCTCAGCCTCCCAAAGGCGCGGGATGACAGGTTGAGCCACCGAGCCCGGCTAATTTTTTAATTTTCATTGAGACAGGGTCTTCCTGTGTTACATAGTCTGATCTGGAACCTTCAGTCCCAAGCAGCCCAGATCTGGAACTCCTGGGCTCAAGCAATCCTCCTGTCTCAGCCACCCATTATACCTGGACTTTTTTTTTTTTTTTTGAGAAAGCAGGATTTATTGAGAGGACAGAGAAGCCACAGTAGGAGGGGGACCCAAAGGGGCTGCTCCTCCCCTTTCTAAAAATCTTTATTCTAAAGTATAACATAGTTACTCTTCTTTGCTGCATCCATATGTATACAGTCGTTTCCCCCTTCACTTGGGTTTTGCTTTCCAAGGTTTCCATTACCCGAGGCCCACCACAGTCTGAAAATATTAGATGGAAAATTCCAGAAATAAGCAATTCATAGGTTTTAAATCATGTGCCACTCTGAGTAGCATGATGAACTCTTGCGCTGGCCTCCTGGGACGTGAATTGTTCCTTTGTCCCAGGCCTCCGTGCTGTGGACACGACCTGCCCATTAGTCGTGAGTAGCCGTCTCAGTTGTCAGATCGACTGTGGCGGTATTGCACTGTTGTGTTCAGGTGACCTTTTTTTTTTTTGAATTGGAGTCTCACTCTGTCGCCCAGACTGGAGTGCAGTGGCCGCTCCCAGCCACCGCAGCCTCGAGCTGCTGGGCTCCGGCGATCCTTCCGCCTCAGCCTTCCAAGTAGCCGGAATTACAGGCATGCGCTACCAGGCCCGGCTGATTTTTTGATTTATTGTAGAGATGAGGTCTCGCTGCCCAGGCGGGTCTCGAACCCTCAGGCTCAGGCAATCCACTCACCTCAGCCTCCCAAAGGCGCGGGATTACAGGCTGAGCCACCGAGCCCGGCGGTGACCCTTATTTTACAGTATGTTATGATGCCCCCAAAGCCAATAATGGTCTCAGAGTGGTGACGCTGGCAACTCAGATATGCCACAGAGAAGCCATGAAGTGCTTTCTTTTAGTGAAAATGTAAAAGTTCTCGACTTAATAGGAATGAAAAAACAATGATATGCTGAGGTTGTTAAGACTTATGGTAAGAGCCAGGCAAGGTGGCTCAGCCTGTAATCCCGCACCTTTGGGAGGCAGAGGTGAGTGGATTGCCTGAGCCCGCAGGTTCGAGAGCCGCCTGGGTAGCGAGACCTCATCTCTACAATAAATAAAAAAATCAGCCGGGCATGGTAGCGCATGCCTGTAATTCCGGCTACTCGGAAGGCTGAGGCGGCAGTATCGTCGGAGCCCAGCAGGTTGAGGCTGCGGTGGTCGGGAGCGGCCACTGCACTCCAGTCTGAGCAACAGAGTGAGACTCCAACTCAAAAAACAAAACAAAACAAAACAATAAAGATGTGAGGTACAATTTAGGGTTAGGTATGCAAATGTTAATTACGCATGTACCCTTGTTGATGAGGTGTGCCCCCCTTTTCCCACGCCGACTCCCACCACTGCCAATCCAGCTTCCCTGCCCCCTCCCGGCAGTTTGCCACTACTGGCAATCCTTTTCTTATAGTATTATGATAATTGTTCAACGTCTGCTTATGAGAGAGAACATGTGACAATCAGTTCTTTGTTTCTGTGAAAGATCACTCAGTATTATAGATTCTAAGTCCATCCAGGTTGCTGTGAAGTTCATGATTTTGTTCTTCTTTATGGCTGCATAATATTCCATTGTGTGTAAGTACCACGTTTTTTTAATCCAGTCCTCTTTTGACGGGCGGCGTGGGTTGGTTCCATGTTCTTGCTACTGTGAACAATGCTGCGATAAACATATGTGTGCTGGTATCTTTTTTATAGAGTGATTTGAGTTCCTCTGGGTATGTTTCCAGTAGGGGGATTGTGGAGCCGTATGGAAGGTTGATTTTTAGATCTTTTTTTTTTTTTGAGTTGGAGTCTCACTCCGTTGCCCAGACTGGAGTGCCGTGGCCGCTCCCGGCCACCGCAGCCTCGACCTGCTGGGCTCCGGCGATCCTTCCGCCTCAGCCTTCCGAGTAGCTGGAACTACAGGTGCGCGCTACCACACCCGGCTAATATTTTGATTTATTGTAGAGATGAGGTCTCGCCAAGTTGCCCAAGCAGGTCTCAAACCCGTAGGCGCAGGCAATCCACTCTCCTCAGCCTCCCGAGGCATGGAATTACAGGCTGAGCCACCGAGCCCAGCTGATTTTTAGATCTTTTAGTAACGGCCACACTGTTTTCCACAGAGGCTGTACTACGTGACACTCCCACCAACAGTGTAGAAGTAAGAACAAATCTTTTATTCACAAAATTGTGGTAAAGGAAAAAGAAGTCCGTGTCAATTTTGCTGTGACACCTCAAACCGCAAACGTTATGGCCACAGGTTGGGTGCAGCGACTCACGTCTGCAGTTCCAGCACTGTGGGAGACCAAGGCGGGAGGACTGCTAGAGCCCAGGAGTTTAAGATCAGCCTGGGCAACGCAGAGAGAGACCACATCTCTACAAAAATAAAAAAATTAGCTGGGCGTGATGGTGTACGTCTGTCATCCCAGCTACTCGGGAAGCTGAGGTAGGAGGATCACCCAAGCCCAGGAAGTCAAGGCTGTGGTGAGCCGTGATCATGCCACTGGGCTCCAACCTGGGCGGCAGAGTAAGGGTGCAGCCTCCCCTCCAAAGAAAAGTAAAAACTAAAGTGATGGTTACCGTGTGTGACAAGAGCTTAGTAATGGAAAAGGCATTACGTTTGTGGGTAGGAGATGTGAACAGAGACATGTTGTGATTGACAGCAGTTGGGTTTGGTACCATTTGCAGTTTTAGGCACCCGCTGGTGGTCTTGGGCCAAAACCCCATGGTTAAGGGAGTACTACAGTGTGTGGTCTGTGTGTTTGTGTGTGTTGTCGATACATATGTGTGTGTGTGTGTGTGTGTGTGTGTGTATATATATATATATATTTTTTTTTTTTTTTTTTTTTTAAATTGGAGTCACTCTGACGCCCAGACTGGAGTGCAGCAGCCGCTCCCGGCCACCGCAGCCTCGACCTGCTGGGCTCCGGCGATCCTTCCGCCTCAGCCTTCCAAGTAGCTGGAACTACAGGCATGCACTACCACGCCCGGTTAATTTTTTTTGATTTATTGTAGAGATGAGGTCTCCCCAAGTTGCCCAGGCGGGTCTCAAACCCGCGGGCTCAGGCAATCCACTCACTTCAGCCTCCCAAGGCACAGGATTACAGGCTGAGCCACCGAGCCTGGCTCATATGTATATATTAAGTAACAATGTCAATATTATTGCTGACACTATGATCACGTAAAGCCATCTCAGATTTCTTAGCTGTTCTTTTTGTTCTTAGGATATAAAGAATATGTAGACATTACTGAGTTTTTCTTTGTTTTGTTTTGTTTTCGGTTTTGTATTTGAGTTGGAGTCACACTCTGTCACCCAGGCTGGAGTGCAGAGGCATACTCACTGCCACGGTAGCCTCCACCTGCTGGGCTCTGGCGATTCTTCTGCCTGAGTCTTCCAAGTAACTGTAACCACAGGCATGCACCAACCATGCCTGGCTATTGTTTTTTTTTTTTTAATTGTAGAGATGAGGTCTGTCCATGTTGCTCATGGTGGTCTCAAACCCCTGAGCTCAGGCGATCCTCTCGCCTCCACCTCCCGAAGTGTGCTAGGATTATAGGCGTGAGCCACCACACCCGGCTCATTACTGTGTTTTTTGTTGTTGTTGTTTTCTTGGGTTTTTTTGTTTTTATTTTTTTTTAGTTGGAGTCTCACTCTGTTGCCCAGGCTGAAGGCAGTGGCATGCTCACGGCCACCCCAGCCTCAACCTGCTGGGCTCAGGCAATCCTTCTGCCTCAGCATTTCAAGTAGCTGGAACCACAGGCATGTGGCACCACACCCGGCTCAGTTTCTGATTTATTGTAGGGATGAGGGCTTGCCAAGTTGCCCAGGCTGGTCTTGAACCTGTGGGCTGAGGCAATCCTCTCACTTAGGTCTCCCAATCTCACTTAGGCTGAGATTACAGGCTGAGCCACCAAGCCCAGCCTTTTTTTTTTTTAAGAGACAGAGTTTTGCTCAGTCACTGAGGCTAAAGGGTAGTGACACATTCATAGTGCGGTGCATCCTTGAACCTCAGGGCTCAAGCCATCCTCCCACCTCAGCCTCCTGAATAGCTAGGACTACAGGCATGCGCCACCATGCTCAGCTTTTTTTTTTCTTTTGTAGAGACAGGATCTCCCTGTGTTGCCCAGGCTGGTCTCGAACTCCTGGGCTCAAGCAACCCTCCTGTCTTGGCCTCCCAACGTGATGGGATTACAGGTATGAGCCACCACACTTGGTTGGAAGTGCCTATTTGCAGAAGATTTTATTTGGTGGCTCCTCTAAAAAAAAAATCCATGTCAAAGGATTTTTTTTTTTAGAGACAGTGACTTCATTTCGATAGTTTGTGAACTAGGGAGATGCAGTCTTCAGTGCAAAACAAGGTGCCTTCTGAAGGAGAGGAGTTGTCTTTTATGAAGGGCCTGCCCAGGTTCCCACAATGTCCACTTATGCAAATGAGGGATGAGAACTTGTTTAGTTCTGACCTATTAACGCTTGTTGAGTTCTGATTGGTCGAGGCAGGTGACAGTCTATTGGTTAGGTCCGTGTCTTAGACAGCCCGTGTTGCTACAGAGGAGAACCTTAGGCTGGGTCATTCACAAAGAAAAGAGGGTTACTTGGCTCATGGTTCTGCAGGCTGTTCATGAAGCAAGGTGCCAACATCTGCTTCTGATGAGGGTCTCAGGAAGTTTCCACTCACGCATAAGGTGAAGGGAAGCTGGCGTGTGTTACAGCCTGGCCAGGTTCTTGCACCCACTGCACAGAAAAGCCAAAACACTGACAGCAGCCTTTGCCATAGAGAAAGAGCCTAATAAACACCAGCCTGCTGAGCTGGAGGATGAGAGTTTTTTTTTTTTCTTGAGTCTCACTCTGTCACCCAGGTTGGAGTGCAGTGGCACACTCACGGCCACCACAGCCTCGACCTGCTGGGCTCAGGCGATCCTTCCGCCTCAGCCTTCCAAGTAGCTGGAACTACTGGCATGCGCCACCATGCCCAGCTAGTTTTTTTAATTTATTGTACAGACGAGGTCTCACCATATTGCCCAGGCTGGTCTCAGACCTGTGGGCTCAGGTAATCCTCTTGCCTCCGCCTCCCAAAATGCTGGGATTACAGGCATGAGCTCCCACACCCGGGCAAGAGAGAGGTATTTCTCAGATGTACCTCCTAGAGAATTTTAGGCTACGTTTCTTTTTTTTTTTTTCTTTTGAGTTGGAGTCTCACTCTGTCACCCAGACTGGAGTGCAGTGGCCACTCCCGGCCACCGCAGCCTCGACCTGCTGAGCTCCGGCGATCCTTCCGCCTCAGCCTTCCGAGTAGCCGGAATTGCAGGCGCGTGCTACCACGCCCAGTTGGTTTTTGATTTATTGTAGAGATGAGGTCTCGCCAAGTTGCCCAGGCGGGTCTCGAACCTGCGGGCTCAGGCAATCCACTCACCTCAGCCTCCCAAAGGCGCGGGATTACAGGCTGAGCCACCGAGCCTGGCTAGGCTCATTGTTGAAGGGAAAAATATGTTTATCAACTTCATGGGTAGCCTCCCTCCTTCCCAGGGTCAGAATATGAAGATAATCAATTGCTCTCTCTTGAGGTAAAAGCAAACAAACAACAGATTGGTTCGTTTCTAACCACAGCGGCAACTTTGTAGGGCTCCAGTCACTCCACAGCTTTTACCAGGTGTGTGCTAATTGCATATAAGCAGTCGTGTGTGCAGATAACATAGCAAGAGAAAGGGGGTGGAGGTGCTTGGTTCTTTTCAACGGCTCTCAGGAACCAAGAGTGAGAACTCACTTCCGTGAGACTGGCACCAAGCCTTTTGTGAGTCACCTGTCCCCATGACCCAGACACCTTCCACCCATCCCTACCGCCAACACTGAGGATCAAATGTCAACATGAGACTTGGCAGAGCCAAAGAAGCCATGTCCAAACAACAGCAGTTCAGAAGGCAAAACGGGATTTTCCAGCAGCTGTCAGTTCTGGAGGCATGCGCTATGAAAGTCCCAGCGTTACAGGACCATGAAGCTTTGCTGGGAATGCAGGGTATGCCTGTGATCTTAATGGCCGTGTGACTCTATTTTTTTTTTTTTTTTGAGTTGGAGTCTCACTCTGTCGCCCAGACTGGAGTGCAGTGGCCGCTCCCGGCCACCGCAGCCTCACCCTGCTGGGCTCCAGCGATCCTTCCGCCTCAGCCTTCCGAGTAGCCGGAATTACAGGCATGCGTTACCACGCCTGGCTGATTTTTTGATTTATTGTAGAGATGAGGTCCCGCTGCCCAGGCGGGTCTCGAACCGGCGAGCTCAGGCAATCCACTCCCCTCAGCCTCCCAAAGGCGCGGGATGACAGGCTGAGCCCCGGAGCCCGGCTTGACTCTATTTTGAATGTGGGGCCCCTTAGCCCTTTGGGATCTATCTTGAAGGACTGCCTCTTTCAGGGTCCACACTCCCATCTCCTTTGGTCAAGGATTTGCCCCACGGGACGTCACTTCCCCTGCACTTCTGGGTTATGCTTGTGTAGACATTGAACTGGTCCGTGGCGGCTCAAGGTCTCGTAACAGTCAGACGGCTCTGGGGTGGAAAGCAGGGGGCGGGGGTGCCTGCACGAGTGGGGTGCTGTTGCCCTGGGTCTGTGTAAATTGGTCACCATGAAGGTGGCTAGGAAAACCCATCCCAGTAGGGTTGATCACTATAGAAGTGGCTGGGGGTGACACAGGTGACCGAGGGCCTTGGGATAGGCAAGACTGCAAAGATCTGAGGTGAAATAGAAGAGATATTGACATGGTACCTCTCTCTTTTTTAACTTAATTTTTATTTTATTTATTTATTTAGTTGGAATCTCACTCTGTCGCCCAGACCGGAGTGCAGTGGCACATTCCCGGCCACCGCAGCCTCACTCTGCTGGGCTCCAGCGATCCTTCCACACCCGGCTAATTTTTGATTTATTATAGAGACGAGGTCTCGCCAAGTTGCCCGGGCGCGTCTCGAACCTGCGGGCTCAAGCAGTCCACTCACCTTGGCCTCCCAAAGTGCTGAGACTACAGGCTGAGCCACTGAGCCTGGCCAAGAAGACTCTTTTCTTTTTAATTTTGTCAAAATAATTATTAAGGTTAGCCATAACACCATTACACCCGGCCCAAAGCCTTTAACCTGTCATTGCATCGGAGGCTCTTGAGTCTGCAAGGTGGCTGTGAGTAGGACGTGACTTTTCGCAGCCTCTCTGATGAATGAGGAATAGTGGCATCAGTTTGTGCTCGTCTTTCTGAAGAGAATGCGATGTGCTTTGTGACACACACAGAGCACAATTTTGCTCTAAGCAAACTGGTTTCATCAGTCCAGATACCCTTAGCATGAACCAAGGCGGATCCAAAAAACCCCAAATTATCTTTTGGAGGGAAGACCCCCTGTAGTCCAGGCTTCCCTCGCTAGGTAAGTGTTCTAGGGACCCGTCGACATCAGTGTACCAGCTAGCGTTGTTGTGAGAGGTTGTATTCGGCTTTGGTGAATTTTTTTAGATTCTTTCAACACGTTTGTCCATTTCCTGATGGGTGATTTATGAGCGCACCTGCCCACACTGCGCTGAGTGTTTGGCAGTTTTTGACTAATAACAGCATGACCCGTGTGCCCTACCTCTCTATGCACCCAGTCTCACCCTAAGCGAGTTTTTTTTTTTGTTTTCCCAGGTGCAAAAAATCCTCAAAGGGAAACATTTTGTCAATGTGGAAGAAGTGAAACAAAAACCGGCAGAAGCACAGAAAGGCATCAAAATCGATGCGTTCAAAAACTGTTTTGAGTAGTGGGAAAAGCATCTCCATAGGCGTACTGCATTAAACGGAGAGGACTCAGATGGTGACTGAAGTTTAAACATGTAAAGATAAACACGCAATTTTTTAAATGAACAAAATTCCATTTGGAGGGTTTCCCCCCTCGTATAATAAACAATTGGGTGCTGGCACCGCCATCCTCCCTCCTCCTCTGACTTCACAACTGCCTTTCGTTGAGGCACCTCGATGCCTACTGGCTCCACTTACCTATAATGAATAATTCGATGGGGCAGGAGGTCAAAAGCAAGCGAACAAGCATTATTGCTGACATCTCAAGGGTCTGCCTCACTCAGCTATCAAGACGCAGTGTTCCCAACTGATAGAAAATATCTCGTGTTCCAGCTACTCTGAAACCAAGGGCTTGCTCTAGGATTTCCATGACTCAGCAGGACAGAATTTGTCCTTTATCAGGGACAAAGTGGTAAGTGATCAGCAAAACCTTACCGGCAGGAGGAAAGAAACAAATATGCATGAGAGTTTCTGAGACAGCTCTCCGTCACAAACCCCCAAGTGTGAGAGGTGTGAAACAGGGATTCAAAGCTGATCACACACATACACAAAAGTTATTCTAGAAAAGTCCAATCCATTCATTTTTTGGATCAAATCCATTCATTTTTTCACTAAACTGAGTGTTCTTAGCGGGCAGCAGCTTGCCCTGCTTATCTTAGTAGCATCTGACTTACAGCCTGGCTCAGAATGTGCTCAATACGTGTTTATGGAACAAGCTGAACATGGTGGCTCGTGCCTGTAATCCCAGCACTTTGGGAGGCTGAGGTAGGGAGGTGAGGAGGAGGCCAGGAGTCCAAGACCAGCATGGGCAACACAGCGAGACCCCATCTCTAGACAATGAAACGACAGGTTAAAGGCTTAGGCCGGGTGTGGTGGCTCGCACTTGGCATCCCAGCACTTTAGGAGGGGGAGGCGAGAGGATTGCCTGAGCCCAGGGTTTTAAGCCCAGCCTGGGCAACTTGGCGAGACCTTGTCTCTACAATAAATCAAAAAAATCAGCCGGGCTCGGTGGCTCAGCCTGTCATCCCGCGCCTTTGGGAGGCTGAGGTGAGTGGATTGCCTGAGCCCACGGGTTCGAGACCCGCCTGGGCAGTGAGACCTCATCTCTACAATAAATCAAAAAATCAGCCGGGCGTGGTAGCGCGCACCTGTAGTTCCAGCTACTTGGAAGGCTGAGGCGGAAGGATCGCCAGAGCCCAGCAAGTCGAGGCTGCGGTGGCCGGGAGCGGCCACGGCACTCCAGTCTGGGCGACAGAGTGAGACTCCAACTCAAAAAAAAAAAAAAATCAAGCTGGGCTCGGTGGCTCAGCCTGTAATCCCGCGCCTTTGGGAGGCTTGAGGTGAGTGGATTGCCTGAGCCCGCGGATTGGAGACCCACCTGGGCAACTTGGTGAGACCTCATCTCTACAATAAATCAAAAAACAGCCAGGCGTGGTAGTGCGTGCCTGTAATTCTGGCTACACGGAAGGCTGAGGCGGAAGGATCGCTGGAGCCCAGTGGGTTGAGGCTGCGGTGGCCGGGAGCGGCCACTGCACTCCAGTCCGGGCGACGGAGTGAAACTACAACTCAAAAAAAAAAAAAAAAAAAAAAAAAAAATCAGCCAGAACCCGTGGGGCCTACTCCCAGCTACTCGGGAGGCTGAGGTAGGAGGACACTGGAACCCAGGAGTTCGAGGCCACAGTGAACTATGATTGGACCACTGCACTCCAGCCTGGGCAACAGAATGAGACTCTATTTCTAAAAACAAACAAACAAACAAATATTGAACAAATTCCTAAAATCTATAGACAAATATAGTTAACAAATCTATTTTTAAAATATTCAGGCTGGGGGCAGTGGATCAAGCCTGTAATCCCAGCACTTTGGGAGGCTGAGGCAAGAGGACTGCCTGAGTCCAAGGGTTTGAGACCAGCCTGGGCAACTTGGTGAAGAAGCCCCGTTTCAAAAAATTAGCCAGGCATGGTGGCGTGTGCCTATAGTTACAGCTACTTGGAAGGCTGAGGTAAAAGGATCGCCTGAGCCCAGCAGGCCAAGGCTGCGGCAGTCATGAGCATGCCACTGCACTCCATCCTGGGTGACAGAGTGAGCCTTCAACTCAAAATAAATAAATAAATAAATTAGGCCAGGACAGGTGGCTCACACCTATAATCCCAGCATTTTGGGCTGGGAGAGGTGAGAGGATTGCCTGAATCCAGGGTTCGAGACCAGTCTGGGCGACTTGGCAAGACCTCGTCTCTACAATAAATCAAAAAATTAGCCGGGTGTGGTAGCACGTACCTGTAGTTCCAGCTAGTTTGGAAAGCTGATGTGAAAGGATCACTTGAGCCCAGCAGGTTGAGGCTGCGGTGGCCGTGAGCATGCCACTGCACTCCAGCCTGGGCGACAGAGTGAGACTCCAATTAAAAAAAAAAATGCTTACATCTCTTCCTATGTCTGCTTCTCACACAGTAAACAGAAGGCATGAGGATTCTGCCTAGGTCAGAGGGGAGAGACAACAGTTCCTAAGTTGAAATGTGGCTTATAATTATGGTTGACAGGCAGAGTAATTTTCTCTTTCTTCTTTTTCTTTTTTTTTGGAGATAGGATCTCCTTCTGTCACCCAGGCTGAGGTGCTGTGGTGCGATCATAGCTCACTGCAGCCTTAAGCTCCTGGGCTCAAACTCCTGGTTTCAAATGATCCTCCCACCTTGGCCTCCCAGAGTCTCACTCTGTCACCCAGGCTGGAGTGCAGTGGCATGCTCACGGCCACCGCAGCCTCAAACTGCTGGGCTCAAGTGATCCTTCCGCATCAGCTTTCCAAACTAGCTGGAACTACAGGTACGTGCTGAGATTACAGGCATGAGCCACTGTGCCTAACCCAGAGTAATTTTCTTAAAACCGGAATTAGTTGCCATCATTTAAAATGGAGAAATTTGCTGGGCATGGTGGCTCATGTCTGCAATCCCAGCACTTTGGGAGGCAGAGGCGAGAGGATTGTCGAGACCAGCCTGGGCAACTTGGCAAGACCTCGTCTACACAATAAAAATTTAAAACTTAGCTGGGTGTGGTGGCACACGCCTGTAGTTTCAGCTACTTGGAAGGCTGAGACAGAAGGATTGCCTGAGCCTAGCAGGTCAAGGCTGTGTTAGTGGTGATTGTGCCACTGCATTCCAGCAGGGCAACAGAGTAACACTTCAACTCAAAAAAATAAAATAAAATAAAATTGGGAGATTTCATATACAGATCCAATTTTGTAAGTGCTTTTTTTTTCAAATTAGCACATTTTACATATGTACAATGTGATTTTTTTCAAATAGAAATTATATATATTTATCATGTCCAACATGCTGTTTTGATCAGGTTGTATACTTTGTGAAATGACTAAATTGAGCTAATTAGCATATGTGTTAGCTTGCACACATCATTTTTTTGTGGAGGCTGAATTGGGAGAACTGCTTGAGCCCAGGAACTTGAGGCTGCAGTGAGCTATGGTTGTTTCACTGCATGCCAGCCTTGGCGAGAATGCAAATACTCTTAACAAAATGGGCAGTTCTGGCAATACCAATTTTACATGGATTCCATCTGTTAAAGCAAGAATTGACTACCCAGTGTTCCCATCGTGTCCCACACTTAGACAAGTTATGACAGAACTAAAAAAAAAAAAAATATGGTGGGTCTCGAACCCGCGGGCTCAGGCAATCCACTCACCTCAGTCTCCCAAAGCGCGGAATTACAGGCTGAGCCACCAAGCCCGGCCAAATAACTTTTTAAAATAAATGTTTCTAATAAAATAAAAATAAATAAAACAAAATAAAAAATAAAATATTTCTTTTTTTTTTTTTTTTTTTTTGAGTCAGAGTCTCACTTGTTGCCCAGCCTGGAGTGCAATAGCCACCACAGCCTCAACCTGCTGGGTTCAGGCAATCCTTCTGCTTCAGCCTTCCAAGTAGCTGGAACTACAAGTGTGCACCACCACACCCGGCTAATTTTTTGATATATTGTAGAGATGAGGTCTATGCCATGTTGCCCAGGTTGGTCTCAAGCCCCTGGGCTCAGGCAATCCTCTCGCCTCTGCCTCCCAAAGTGCTGGGATGACAGGCATAAACCACTGCACCCAACTGAAATATTTCTTGCAACCAAATCTTTATTGAAAGAAGAAGACAGAGCCGGGCTCGGTGGCTCAGCCTGTAATCCCGCGCCTTTGGGAGGTTGAGGTGAGTGGACTGCCTGAGCCTGAGGGTTCGAGACCCACCTGGGCAACTTGGCGAGACCTCATCTCCACAATAAATCAAAAATTAGCCGGGTGTGGTAGCTGTAGTTCCAGCTACTTGGAAGGCTGAGGCGGAAGGATCGCCGGAGCCCAGCAGGTCGAGGTTGCGGTGGCCGGGAGCGGCTGAAGGGCGCAGGGAACAGTCAGGAGGGCATCTCCTAAGATGGTACTGAACACTATATAGAACCACACAAAGACAACAAAGGCCCTAAGCTCCGGCTTCTCCCCATACGGTTTTGTGCGTGCGAAGTTTAAACCTGCGCGCAAATAATTTCTCCCTATAGGAATACTACCTCATAGTCTCCTCCAATAAAACCCAAACACGGCACTGGCCAGCCCCTGCCAGGCCCACAAATACAGCCCTCTCCCTGCATATCGCCCCCCCCCCGTGTTTCTCTCTCCCTCTCTCCCTCTCCCTCCCTAACCCCAGTGGCTACAGACCCTTTTCCTTTTCCCTGTAGCCACCGCTTTAATAAATCTCTTGGTCCCTAACGGGTGTGGAGTTGTTACTGGCGCCTAAGTTCTTTCAGCGGCCACTGCACTCCAGTGTGGGCGACAGAGTGAGACTCCAACTCAAAAAAAAAAAAAGAAGACAGGAGTATAGTCAAAGAAGGTACATGCTTCTTGGAGGAAGTAAGAAACATTCAATGGCGTTTAACGTAATGACAAAGGATATCTGTTGAAAAAATACGTCGCCCAGGCTGGAGTGCAGCAGTGCAATCATGGCTCGCTGCAGCCTCCACCTCTGGACTCAAGTGAACCACCTGCCTCCGCCTCCTGAGTATCTGGGCCTGCAGGTGCGCTGTCACTGCGCCTGCTGGAAAGAACACTCTTAGGTGAGAATCACACAGCTTCGGAGGCCAGCCGACTTTGCAGTCCCTCGCGTAGGCCGTCTGAACCAGACGTTATCTGTGATATTGAATAGCACTGCGTCTCCTTGGAGCTTTGAGCTGCAGATAAATTCTCTAAAGTCGCAGTTATCTGCTTCCAGTTTTTCCCTAGAGGTCTAAGAGGACTTCCAGGACATTGTTGTGAAGTTTGTGCAGACCTAGTAAGACTTGATAAAGGCTTGCAAGCAAGAAGTAGCCAACACTGAAGTCCTTCCATCCTCTCGGTTTTGTTTTGTTTTTTTTTTTTGGAGACAAGGCCTCTCTCTGTGGCCCAGGCTGAGAGTGCAGGGGCACGATCACAGCTCACGGCAGCCCCCACCCCTGGGCGCAGGCGATCCTCCTGCCTCAGCCTCTCGAGGATCTGGGACTACAGGTGCATGGCACCACGCCCGGCTAATTTTTCTTGTGGTAGAGACGCGTCTCCTAGGTCGCCCAGGCCGGTCCCGAACTCCCGGGCTCAAGCAATCCTCCCGCCTTGGCCTCCCCAAGCACGGGATGACAGGCGTGAGCCTCCGCGCCGGCCTGTCCCAGGGACACGAGTCCAGCACTAAGCGCGGGGAGGCACAACAGGGCAGGGATGGACGGCCGGGCCGGGTCGGGGGTCGCCGGAGACGCCAGGAGCGGAGTCCGCCCGCCCCCAGCCAGGGACCCCGGGGTGGCCGAAGCCTTCCCACGGCTTCCGGCTCGCAGGCGGCGTCGGAAACGTCCCTGCAGGACTCCGCTACGTCGGGAACCCCCAGGGCGACGGTCGAGCTTTTGGAAACACCGGACGGAGACCACACGTCCAGGCACCGGCGTCTCGGAACCGCCACAACTTCCTGAGACACCGTCAGGAAGATCGGAGGCTTCCGGGAGCAGCCGAAGTCAGCCGAGTTCCATTCGGGAAGTTCCGGGCTTCTCGAGGCACATTCGGGCCCTCTCGGCTCCGCGATCGCTGGAGGCGTCTTGAGCCTCGCCGGCGGATGTGTTCGTGGCCTAAATAGTAAGGGCGACTAGTACCGAGAGTCCCTCGGCAGTTTCCGGACGTGTTCGGGCCGGACCCGAGGGCGGCGCCCTCTGGCGGCCGGCTGAGGGCCGCGGGCCCGCGCGCGCAGGCGCAACTGCGCGCAGGCGGCCGTTCAGAGCGGATGTGGTTGCGGTTGAGGTCAGTTCCGGCGGGTGACGGTGCGGACGGGTCAGGAGCGTAGAGGCGGCGGCAAAATGGCGGCGCCTGAGGAGCGGGATCTCACCCAGGAGCAGACAGAGAAGCTGCTGCAGTTTCAGGTAGCAGCGAGAACTCGGTGCCGCACATGCCGCCGCGGATGGGGAGCGGCCCCCTAGACGAGTGCCACGCACGCCTCAGATTGGGCCCGGACCCTTCTCCGGCCGACGGGCCGGCCCCCTCCCCCCAGACGCCAACTGCCCGACGGTCCCGGCCCCGTGCCCGCGTCGGTCCCGGCCTGCCAGCCGTCGCCGCGGCCCCGCCCGCCCCCGGCTCCCTCAGCCTCGGCGAGTCCGCTTCCCTGCTGCTCCGTGGCGGCGGCCGTCCTCCCCGCCGGTGCCGCTCGGACCCTCTCCGCCGCCCCGCGTCGCTGCCGCCGGGATGCCCGGTCTCCGCCGCGGAGTCGGCGGCCCTGGGGTCTCCGGAAGACCTGCCTTGGGCCTCGCGGTGCCGCTCCCGCGAGCACGTGCTGAGGGCCGCCCGGGGACCGGGTCTGGCGTGGGGGGCTCCGGCGGGAGAGGGGGCACCTGCGCGCGGGCCCGCCCCGCCCGGCGATGTCCCCGCCGGGAGCCCAGGCGCGAGTCGAGGGTCGCGGGTGCCCGCCGGCGGACCTTGCCTCCCGGGCCTTGTGCCTGGACCCCCGCGCTGGGCTGTGCTCGAGGAGGGTGGGACCTTGCAGGGGTGGTGTTTGCACGCGGGACGTGACGTTAAGAGCCGCGGGCCTTGGTCCCTGAGCTCCGAGCTGGAGAGTGGGTGAGGGAAGCCACCGGGGTGGGTGGCCTTGGCTCTTTATTTTATTTTTCGAGTCGGAGTCTCTCTCTGTCGCCCGGGCTGGAGTGCAGGGGCATGCTCACGACCGCCGCAGCCTCGACCTGCTGGGCTCAGACGATCCTTCCGCCTCAGCCTTCCAAGTAGCTGGAACCACAGGCACGTGCCACCACGCCCGGCTGACTTTTTGAGTTACTGTAGAGATGAGGTCTCGCCAAGTTGCCCAGCTGGTCTCGAACCCCTGGCTCAGGCAGTCCTCTCGCCTCCCAAAGTGCTGGGATGACAGACGTGAGCCACTGTACCCAGCTCTTATGGAAATTGTTTGGCTTTAGGTTTTACATTCAGAACTTTGATCCATTTTGAATTAATCCTTGTATATGGTGCGAGGTGTGAATCGAGTTTTTTAAATAATATGTTAAAAGTCTATGAATATATCATTGCCCCAGTGCCATTTGTTAAGAGGAGTACTCTTTCTTTCTTTCTGTCTTTCTTTCTGTCTTTCTTTCTGTCTTTCTTTCTTTCTAGTCGGAGTCTCGGCTGGAGTGCAGGGGCATGCTCATGACCACCGCAGCCTCGACCTGCTGGGCTCAGACGATCCTTCCGCCTCAGCCTTCCGAGTAGCTGGAACCACAGGCATATGCCATGATGGCCGGCTGATTTTTTGATTTATTGTAGAGACGAGGTCTCACCAAGTTGCCCAGGCTGGTCTCGAACCCCTGGACTCAGGCCGTCCTCTCGTCTCCACCTCCCAAAGTGCCAGGACGGCAGGCATGAGCCACCCGTGCCCAATCTCCTTGCCATTTTATTACCACTTTCCTTATCTCTGGGATACCAGTCTTTAAAATACTCCCCCACCCCCCAGGATGTTCTGGAGATCCAGTGAACTCATGGGTATCAGAAGGGCGCTTTGTAAAATGATCCCAAGCAGAATTTCTGCTATTAATCATTATGTAGCTTAGGGTAGAACTAGTGTTATAGCACACTTATTTCTTGATGTAAAATGTGTGTGCTAAACTGGGCTCGGTGGCTCACCCTGTAATCCCGCGCCTTTGGGAGGCTGAGGTGAGTGGATTGCCTGAGCCCGTGGGTTCGAGATCTGCCTGGGCAACTTGGTGAGACCTCATCTCTACAATAAATCAAAATGAGCTGGGCATGGTAGCGCGTGCCTATAGTTCCAGCTACTTGGAAGGCGGAGGCAGAAGGATCGCTGGAGCCCAGCAGGTCGAGGCTGCGGTGGCCGGGAGCAGCCACTGCACTCCAGTCTGGGCGATAGAGTGAGACTCCAACTCAAAAAAGAAAAGTGTGTGCTAAATATTGATTCATTCAGCAGTATTTATGAAGAACCTTGGCGTTCAGGTTTCCTGAGCACTTAGCATACATAATCTCATTTAATTAAACTGCCCTGTGAGGTTCATGCTGCTACTGGCTCTGTTTTACAGATGAAGGGAATCCGGCTTAAGAAATAACATGCTTAGGTTTCACAGCTAGAAAGTGGTGGTGTCAGATTTACAGTCAGATCCATCTTTACAGACCCTTTCCCAAGCTTTTGATTTCTTCTGTGTTGTACAACCTATGTAAGTATCAGTGTACAGTTGATAGTGGAATGCAAATGCTGGGATAATAAATGGTTTTGTTTTTGTTATTTTGTTTGTTTGTTTGAGTTGGAGTCTCACTCTGTCACCCAGACTGGAGTGCAGTGGCCGCTCCTGGCCACTGCAGCCTCGACCTGCTGGGCACCGGTGATCCTTCCGCCTCAGCCTTCCGAGTAGCTGGAATTACAGGCATGCGCAACCACACCCGGCTGATTTTTTGATTTATTGTAGAGATGAGGTCTCGCTGCCCAGGCGGGTCTCGAACCCGCGGCTCAGGCAATCCACTCCCTCAGCCTCCCAAAGGCGCGGGATTACAGGCTGAGCCACCGAGCCCGGCTTCATTTTTTGATATAGTGTAAGATGAGGTCTTGCCAAGTTGCCCAGGCGGGTCTGGAACCCACGGGCTCAGGCAATCCACTCACCTCAGCCTCCCAAAGACGCGGGATTACAGGCTGAGCCACCCAGCCCGGCTTGTTTTTTGTTTTGATGAGTTCTCACTTTTTGTAATTTCCTTGATTAGATTTCCCTATAATTAATTTTGAAGTGTTTTTTTTTCTCGCTCTTAAATTGATGGGTGGGTTGGAAGTATATACATGGGAAACTGCTATCGTAGATGTAGTTGACATTTGATTGGCATTTTCAGTAGCGAAATTGATGACATAGCAAATTAGAATTAAAGAATGAGTAAACAGCAGACAGCCGCTTACCCTTCCTGGTAGACTCCAATTTCATAGACCCCCATTTCACTTAATCCCTTACAGTTCTTCATGGGTAAGCCATGTTGTTAAGTGTGATGTGAGTTATAAGTCATGATGTACTTTGTTACTTACGCCTCATGCTGGCAGAACATGAATATGAATATATAGTAGCATTTCTAAGGTACAGTGCAAAGAAAACTCAGTTGTGTCTTCAGTGAACATCTACGTCAGATAAGAGATGGGTAGCAGGCTCAAGTTGAATTATGATTGCTTTATGAAATTGGATTTATTGAGGGAAATGCATCTTATATTTATGAGTTCTGTAAGCAATTGCTGGTTCAGATTCATTATCCAGATCGCCATTAAACGTTCTTTGAAATTTACTATGTGTCAAGCATTATACCCGGCAGTTGATGTATACCAACTCTTGAACCTCTTAATATAACACTCTAAGGGATCAACCTTTGTACATTTTATCAATGAAGAAACAGGTTCCAAGCAGTCAAATAACTTGTACAAGTAGTAAGTGGTAGAACTTTAGAAATCCATCTCCATGATCATCTTGTCTGTAACCTAATGGAGGAGTCAACTACAAACATGAATAATGAGCATCTTGTAAAATTTTTTTTTTTTTTGAGATAGAATCTCACAGTATCACTCAGGCTCAAGTGTAGTGGCACTGTTCATAGCTCACTGTAACTTCAAGCAATTCTTCACCTCCCAAGTAACTGGCACCACAGGCGTGTGCCACCACACTGGCTGAATTTTTTTTATTTTTATTTTGTGTGGGGATGGAGTCTTGCTGTGTTACCCAGGCTGGAGTATCCTGTAGGATATTAGTACTCTTAGTGTACTATGATATTTTTAAAGTGGTGTGGGAACTTATGGAAGGGTAAGAGTATTGATTGGGGGAGTAGGATGGCTTAGCAGTGAACACTTATTTTATTTTATTTTTTTTTGAGTTGGAGTCTCACTGCAGCCTTGACCTGCTGGGCTCCGGCGATCCTTCCGCCTCAGCCTTCCAAGTAGCTGGAACTACAGGCACGCGCTACCACGCCCAGCTAGTTTTTGATTTATTGTAGCGATGAGGTCTTGCCAAGTTGCCCAGGTAGGTCTCGAACCCGCGGGCTCAGGCAGTCCACTCACCTCAGCCTCCCAAAGGTGCAGGATTACAGGCTGAGCCACTGAGCCGTCTAAACACTTATTCAAATCTCTACTATGCCCTAGGCATGGACATAGATAACTTGTAACTATTATGCTTAATCCTTAAGGTCGCTGCCTCCTAAAGCACCACGGGTAGTATGCCAGCTCCCAGGTAAGGAATCAGTTCTATTGGTGTATTTGCTCAGGGGATTAAGCTAGTAGAATCCTAATGGGTCTGGCCCTGGATTTAGAGGCTGAGGTCTTACCAATAGTGTACCCTACTACTTTGAAGGAGGAATAGACGTTCAACAGGTGGTAGGCAGAAAGATGTTCAAAGCTGAGGAAATAGGTTGCACAAGAATGGAGACGGGAAGGTGGCGGCTCTGTGGTGATGAATTTAGAGAGTTGGAGTGGAAAATAAGACTGGACAGCAAATTAGAGTCGAATTTTGGAGGCCTTTCAAGGCTATCCACAAGGCTTAAACTTTACTGTGTTGGCCTAGGGAGCCATCAAAGGTTTTCAACTAGGGAGTGACATAACACTAGGTCTCAGATTTGTTTCACTAACAGTATGCCGTCTCCACAGGGGTCAGGACAAACCAGGGTGGCACTGCTGGGAGCTGGTTCTCAGTGTACATGAGGAAACGTTTCCTCGTTTGATTCACTGAAATTAGTGAAAGTAAAATATTTTGGACATCTCAAGTTTCCTCTGTTTTACTTCTTTTGTGACACATGATTTAATTGCAACTTTCCAACGTATATTTATCATGTTTCTTGGCCCGTTTGATGTCTTCTAAGATTTTTTTTTATAGTTCTCCATTTCTCCTGTTTATTTTGGAACCAGTTGAGTATGAATAACTATTGCAGACATTTTTTAAAGGTACTTCAAATGGGAAAGAATAGGGTCATAGGTTTTAAGAAGAGCTAATTGCAGGTATGTGGAAGGTTACTTTTATTGGAGTCCATTTTCTGAAATTTCCAATGGTAGCAGACTCCTAGCTCCTTGGTTTACTACCTCTAGGTTGCTGTTTCACCACCTGGAGAAGGATGACATGGACAGAGAAAGAGGGGACTAGAGGAGCTATGCATGGCCATCGGAGGAGGAAATGATCCCTTTTTTACCTGTACAGGAGTAAGACATTTCTTCCCTTTGAATGGATCTTAGGGTGTGACCCTGAGTCTCTTAAATTATAGAAAGCCTGAACTCTGGGCTATAGAATCAAGTTTATAAATTATTTTGAGAGTTTTGACTTCATCCGACTATTAACTAAAGGAGGAGAAAAAAAGCATGGTGCTTTTTGTACCTGTATTAAAAAAATCATAGAGTGATCTGTTTGGATTTTTTTTGCCAGGGAATTTGGCACTGTAGAGAATACATGACCTTTGAAATTTCGGGCTAACATGAATTAGCCTTTCAACTTGGCTTCTGGTGAGTTCTGCAATCTTGAGCAGGTTCTTCTTTGAATTTCTTTTCTCTTCCATGAAATAGAGGTACTATTATCTGACTCACAGCATTCTTTTTCTTTTTCTTTTTTTTGTTGTTTGTTTGTTTTGAGTTGGGAGTCTCACTCTGTCACCCAGGCTGGAGTGCAGTGGCACGCTCACCACCACCGCAGCCTTGACCTGCTGGGCTCAGGCGATCCTTTCACTTCAGCCTTCCAAGTAGCTGGAACTACAGGTGCGCACCACCACACCCAGCTAATTTTTTGATTTATTGTAGAGATGAGGTCCTGCCAAGTTGCCCCAGCTGGTCTCAAATTCCTGAGCTCAGGCAGTCCTCTCGCCTCGGCCTCCCAAAGTGCTGGGATTACAGGCTTTAGCCACCACACCCAGCCACATTCCTTTTCTTTTCTTCCTCTTTTTATTTAAAAAAAAAAAATTTTTTTTTTTTTGAGTTGGAGTCTCACTCTGTCGCCCAGACTGGAGTGCAGTGGCCGCTCCCGGCCACCGCAGCCTCGATGTACTGGGCTCCGGCGATCCTTCCGCCTCAGCCTTCCAAGTAGCTGGAACTACAGGTGCGCGCTACCACGCCCAGCTAATTTTTTGATTTATTGTAGAGATGAGATCTCACTAAGTTGCCCAGGCGGGTCTCGAACCCGCGGGCTCAGGCAGTCCACTTACCTCAGCCTCCCAAGGCGTGGGATTACAGGCTGAGCCACTGAGCCCAGTCAGAACTTTTATTTATTTATTTATTTATTTATTTATTTTTTTGAGTTGGAGTCTCACTCTGTCACCCAGACTGGAGTGCAGTGGCTGCTCCCGGCACCGCAGCCTCGACCTGCTGGGCTCCGGCGATCCTTCCCCCTCCGCCTTCCGAGTAGCCGGAATTACAGGCATGCGCTACCACGCCCGGCTGATTTTAAGTAATGTCTAGAATATTTTATTGCTCACTTTAAGAGACTTTTCTATTAATTGGACTAGTTATGGGTCCCATTCTCACTGGGTGAGAGAGCCTCTGCTGTTTTGTCTTACAGAGATCGGATTATATTATGTTCAGTCAGCATAGCACAGTGAGTAGTCATGGAGATGGACAGTGAAGCAAGATAGCCTGGATTTGAATCTTACCTACTCCAGTCACCAACTTTGTATCCTTGGACAAGTTACTGAACCTCTGTGCCTTAGTTTCTTCATCTATTGTTACCTGACTTAAGGGGTTATTTTCTTTTTCTTTTTCTTTTTTTTTTTTGAGTTGGAGTCTCCCTCTGTCGCCTAGACTGGAGTGCAGTGACCGCTCCCGGCCACCACGGCCTCGACCTGCTGGGCTCTGGCAATCCTTCTGCCTCATCCTTCCAAGTAGCTGGAACTACAGGCGTGCGCTAACACACCCGGCTGATTTTTTTATTTTTTTATTGTAGAGATGAGGTCTCACCAAGTTGCCCAGGCGGGTCTCGAACCCGCGGGCTCAGGCAATCCACTCACCTCAGCCTCCCAAGGCGTGGGATTACAGGCTGAGCCACCGAGCCTGGCTTAAACATAATGTTTTACCCCAGTAAAGCTCACATTCTAGTGGAGGAGACAAAAGAAGATAAGTTAATGAAGACTATAATATGTTAGATGGTGATTTGCGCTGTGGAGAAAAATAGGAAAGTTTGAGGAGTAGACTTAATTTTATATAGGATGATTAAGAGAAGGCCTCACTGAGAAAGTGTCATTTGTATGAAAACAGATAATGTGAATAGCTGAGGGAGGGGGATTTCGGATGGAGAAAATAAGGTGCGTCAAGTCCTAAGGCATGGTCTTGAGGGGCCTCCTCCAGGAATGTCAAGGAGGCGAGTGTAACTAGGACCTAAAGAGGGAGGAAGATAGTAGAACAGGTGACATATCATCGAGGCTGGGTAGGCCATTGTAAGGGTTTTGTCTTGAACTCTGAGGTCAGATGGCTAGCCTTGGGAGGGTTTTAAGTAGTTATGACAGGATTTGATTTATGATTTCATAGAGACCACTTAGGTTTTTCAGTTATCCAGGAAAGCATGAACCAGGATGCCAGAAGTGGTAGTGATGAGAAGTTGTTGAACTCTGATTCTGTTTTGAAGGTAATGTGGATGGGACTTTTTAAAGGGATTGTATATGGGGTTGGGCTCGGTGACTCAGCCTGTAATCCTAGCGCTTTGGGAGGCCGAGGTGAGTGGATTGCCTGAGCCCACGGGTTTGAGACCCACCTGGGCAACTTGGCGAGACCTCATCTCTACAATACATCAAAAATTAGCCGGGCGTGGTAGTGCATGCCTGTAGTTCCCGCTACTTGGAAGGCTGAGGCGGAAGGATCACCAGCAGCCGGGAGCAGCTACTGCACTCCAGTCTGAGTGACAGAGTGAGACTCCAACTCAAAAAAAAAAAAAAAAAAAGGAATTGTATGTGAGATAGGAGATATTTGACCGGAACAACAGAAGGGGTGGAAGAACCATTAATTGAAATAAGGAAGACTGTGGGAGGAACACATGTGGGCATGGAGGTGAGATCAGGAGCTCAGTTTTGGTCCTGTTGAGTTTGAAGTTTCTATTAGACATCCACATGAAGATGTTAAGTAGACAGTTGGAGTCTTGAGTGCAGGAAAATGATCTGGGCTGGTAATACAAATTGGGGAATCAGCCGGGCTCAGTGGCTCAGCCTGTAATGCATCTTTGGGAGGCTGAGGTGAGTGGATTGCCTGAGCCCGCGGGTTCGAGACCCACCTGGGCAACTTGGCGACACCACATCTCTACAATAAATTTTAAAAATGAGCCGGGCGTGGTAGCGCGCGCCTGTAGTTCTGGCTACTTGGAAGGCTGAGGCAGAAGGATTGTTGAAGCCCAGCAGGTCGAGGCTGCGGTGGCTGGGAGCGGCTGCTGCACTCTAGTCTGGGCGAGAGTGAGACTCCAACTCAAAAAAAAAAAAAAAATGGGGAATCATCATCTATAATAACATTTACAGCCATGAAACTGTTTGGGATCACCTGGGGGGCTAGTACAGCTAAAAAGAGCAGTTTAGCGCACCAAGCCTGGGGCGCTTATCCTTGGCATTCTGAAGGCACAATGAGAAAATCATGGCAGCGGAGACCTAAGTGGCAAGTGAGGTAGGCAGGAGACCCGTGTGGTGTCTGAGAAGTCAGGTGAGGTAGCGAGTGTGGACAGACCTTTGGAGTTACGTTAGGTAGGTCATTGGTGGCCTTGACTTTAAGTTTTGTTAGAATGTTGCTGGTTGAAGGCTTAGTTGGTATGTTAATCAGGGTTCTAGAGAGTGACAACAGAGAACCATTAGGAGATGATGGGGGGTGGCCGACAGACTTACATCTGTCATGGAGGCTGAGAAGTCCCAGGACAGGTCTTCCGCTAGCTGCAGAGCCGGGGATGCTGATAGAGTGGCTCAGTCCAAGTCTGATTCAGAACCAGGGAGGCCTGTGACCTTATCCCAGTGTGGGGGCTTCCAGGGGTGGTGGCGTAAGCCTTGGAGTCCAGAGGCCAGGAAGCCTGGAGTTATTGTCCAAGGACAGAAGAGGAAGAGTGTGTCTCCATTCCAGCGGGTGGATCCAGTGTATTCACATTTTCTTTGTTCTTGCTGGGCCCCAGCCCACATTGTGGGCTGATTTTCCCCACCTCATCCATTCAGACTCACTTGCTAGTCTTCTCTGGAAACACCCTCACAGAGGTACCCCAAAATAATGCTTTACCAGATTTCTAGGTTTTCCTCAACCCATCAAGTTAACACATAAAATTAACCATCACAGTTGGAGTGAGTTCAAGAGAGAATAGCATGAGAAGTTGGAATTTCTGCAGGTTTTCTTTTTTTTTTTTTGAGTTGGAGTCTCACTCTGTCACCCAGACTGGAGTGCAGTGGCCGCTCCCAGCCACTACAGCCTCGACCTCCTGGGCTCCGGCGATCCTTCCGCCTCAGCCTTCCAAGTAGCTGGAACTACAGGCGTGCGCTACCACACCCGGCTCATTTTTGATTTATTGTAGAGATGAGGTCTCGCCCAGTTGCCCAGGTGGGTCTGGAACCCACGGGCCTAGGCAATCCACTCACCTCAGCCTCCCAAGGGTGTGGGATTACAGGCAGAGCCGCCGAGCCCACCTTGGTTTTCTTCTAAGGAGGAAAGAGATTGGGCAAAAGTTGGAGTGGGTAAGAGGGTTCTTTGTTTTTTGGGTTTTTTCGAGTTGGAGTCTCACCCTGTCGCCCAGACTGGAGTGCAGTGGTCGCTCCCAGCCACCGCAGCCTCGACCTGCTGGGCTCCGGCGATCCTTCCGCCTCAGCCTTCCGAGTAGCTGGAACTACAGGTGCGCGCACCATGCCTGGCTAATTTTTGATGTATTGTAGAGATGAGGTCTCACCAAGTTGCCCAGGCGGGTCTTGAACCTGGGGGCTCAGGCAATCTACTCACCTCAGCCTCCCAAGGCGCGGGATTACATGCTGAGCCACTGAGCCTGGCTGATTTGTTGTTAATGATTGATTGAGTCAGTCTCACTCTGTTGCCCAGGCTGGAGTGCAGTAGCACAGTTACAGCCATCGTAGCCTCAGCCTTCTGGGTTCGGGCAATCCTCCTACCTCAGCCATCCAAGTAGCTGGAAATACAGGCATGTGCCACCACACCTGACTGATTTTTTTATTTATTGTAGAGACGAGAGCTTGTCATGTTGTTCAGGCTGGTCTTGAAACCCTGATCTCAGGCAAAGTGCTGGGATTACAGGCGTGAGCTACCACTCCCAGCTGGGGTTTTTTTTTTTTTTTTAAATTGGGAAGAAATATCGTCGGGCTCGGTGGCTCAGCCTGTAATCTCGCGCCTTTGGGAGGCTGAGGTGAGTGGATTGCCTGAGCCCGCGGGTTCGAGACCTCCCTGGACAACTTGGTGAGACCTCATCTCTACAATAAATCAAAATTAGCCGGGCATGGTAGTGTGCGCCTGTAGTTCTAGCTACTGGAAAGGCTGAGGCAGAAGGATCGCCCGACCCCAGCAGGTCGAGGCTGCAGTGGCCAGGAGCGGCCACTGCATTCCAGTCTGGGTGACAGAGTGAGAGACTCCAACTCAAAAAAAAAAAAAAAGAGCTATGTGAACTGGATGCAGTGGCTCAAGCCTGTAATCTCAGCATTTTGGGAGGCCAAAGTGAGAGGATTGCCTGAGGGGCTCAAGACCAGCCTGGGCAACTTGGAGAGACCTCATCTCGACAATAAATCAAAAAATTAGCTGGGCATGGTTAGGAAGGCTGAGGGTGAAGGATTGCCTGAGACCAGCAGTTCGACGCTGGGGTGGTCGTGAGCATGCCACTGCACTCTGACCTGGGCAATGGAGTGAGACTCTAACTCCAAAAGAAACCAAAAAAGAAAGAAAGAGCTATGTGGCAATTTTAAGAAAGAAAACCCAGAGCCCAAAAGCGGAGCTCCAGTCTTGGACATCATCACTCACGGCAACTCTCTTCATCTTGTCTACATGAGAGTGGACTTGTTAAGGGAAGGGAAGAATCACTCAACAGTGGGAATGAACAAGGACAGTTATCGTACTTCCGTTCCTGCGGATGTGGGGAAGAGAAGTTGGGAGGAAGGGCTCCAGAGGAAGGAGAGTCCTCGGAAATAGCCGAGTTTCAGCAGGACCGTGAAGGCGGAGGAAATACCCAGAGAAGCTAAGAGCACAGGCGTATTGCTGATGACAGCATGGGGTGACTTCCGTGGAGTAGAGCCCTGGAAATGTGGTGTTGCTTGGTCAAAACAAATGCATTTGACGAATTGTTACAACTGCTACTAGACTGCTTTCCAGAAGGGTTTTGGCAGCTCACTCCCACTAGGGAGGTAAGAAGAGGGTCTGTTGCCCCACACTTGTGCCAGCATCTGATGATAACTTTATACATCGTCAATCGGATAACTTTATACATTCGTCAATCGGATGGCATAAAAAAGATGCCATTTTAATTTGTATTTCTGCTGGTGATGGTGGGAGTGGTGGTTGTTTTTGGTTTTGTTTTGCAGTTGGTTGAACTTAAAGAGTGTTTGCAGATACTTATTTTAAGTGATTTCAAATAGGAAACAGTAGGGACATACGTTAGGGATAGCTCATCAGCCTCTATTGCTAAAGAAATAATGCAGGTTTCCCTTGGTATTTAGAAGATTTGCTAGCCGGGCTTGGTGGCTCAGCCTGTAATCCCACGCTTTGGGACACTGAGGTGAGTGGATTGCCTGACCCGGCGGGTTCAAGATCCGCCCGGGCAACTTGGTGAGACCTCATCTCTACAATAAATCAAGAAATCAGCCAAGCGTGGTGGTGCGCGCCTGTAGTTCCAGCTACTTGGAAGGCTGAGGTGGAAGGATTGCTGGAGCCCAGCAGGTCGAGGCTGCGGTGGCTGGGAGCAGCCACTGCACTCCAGTCTGGGCGGCAGAGTGAGACTCCAACTCAAAAAAAAAAAAAAAAAAAAGATTTGCTTTCTGGCCAGGTAGGTTGCAGAGTAAAAATGTGCCGATTTTAAGATTGAATTCTGTTGGCCGAGCTCAGTGGCTCAGCCTGTAATCCCAGTGCTTTGGGAGGACGAGGTGAGTGGATTGCCTGAGCCCGTGGGTTTGAGACCCGTCTGGGCAACTTGTCGAGACCTCATCTCTACAATGAATCAGAAAAATTAGCTGGACATGGTAGCACGCGCCTGTAATTCCAGCTACTCGGAAGGCTGAGGCAGAAGGATCGCCGGAGCCCAGCAGGTCGAGGCTGCGGTGGCCGGGAACGGCCACTGCACTCCAGTCTGGGTGACAGAGTGAGACTCCAACTCAAAAAGAAAAAAAAAGATTGAATTCTATTATTCCATTACTTTCCAATTATGAATAATATTGAGCTACTTTTGGCGACTTATGGTTAGTTGTTATTGAGTGAATTACCAGTCTTATCCTTTGTTCATTTTCTGTTTGGTCGTTTGATATTTTCTTACCAGTTTTTGGTTCCTTATATAAGAATGGATATTGGTCATGTATAGCAAATATTTTTTCCTGTGATATCATTTATCTTTGATTTTTGTCATTTCTCTTACATTTGTTTAAAATTTTTGTGTTGTGCGGGCCAAGTGCTGTGGCTCCTGCCTGTAGGTAGGAGGATTGCTTGAGACAAGGAATTTGAAACCAGCCTGGTCAATGTAGCAGGCCCCGTGTACACACACACACACACACACACAACACACACACACACACACAACAGAACAAGACTCTGTCTCAAGACAAACATAAAAATAAAGAGGTTTTAAAAATTTAAGAAATACATATGTCATATAAAATTGGTATTTTTAAGCCAGGCTCGAGAACAGCCTGTAATCCCGCGCCTTGGGGGGCTGAGGTGAGTAGATTGCCTGAGCCCGTGGGTTCAAGACCCACTTGGGCAACTTGACGAGACCTCATCTCTACAATAAATCAAAAATTAGCTGGGTGTGGTAGTGCACGCCTGTAGTTCCAGCTACTCGGAAGCTGAGGTGGAAGGATCGCCAGAGCCCAGCAGGTCAAGGTTGCGGTGGCTGGGAGCGGCCACTGCACTCCAGTCTGGGCGACAGAGTGAGATTCCAATTAAAAAAAAAAATTGGTACTTTTTTTCTTTCTGGCTCTGGGATTTTCTGTTTTATCCAAGAATACCTTTCATTTAACTAGGTTATCTGAATGTTCTCTTTTGTTTTCTTTGAAATATTTTATGCCGGGCTCGGTGGCTCAGCCTGCAATCCCGTGCCTTTGAGAGGCTGAGGTGAGTGGATTACCTGAGCCCGCGGGTTCGAGCCCCACCTGGGCAGCGAGACCTCATCTCTGTGATAAATCAAAAATGATCTGGGCATATTAGCACGTGCCTGTAGTTCCAGCTACTTGGAAGGCTGAGGCAGAAGGATCCCTGGAGCCCAGCAGGTCGAGGCTGCGGTGGCCGGGAGCGGCCACTGCACTCCAGTCTGGGCGACAAAGTGAGACTCCCAACTCAAAAAAAAAAGAAAAGAAAGAAACAAAAAGAAATATTTTTTAATTTTCATTTTAAAATCAGATCTTTAGTCCTTGTGGTAGTCTTCAGGAGAGAGAGAACAAACTGTAGGTTTGCTGAAAAATGCATTCTTTCCTCCACTGATTTTGAGTAGCCCTTTTTTATTCTAATGTATTCTGTCTCACTGACTTGTCTGCTGGATGTTTTAATATCTGATAGAACATGACTTTCACTATTCCTTTTTTCTTCTTTTTGAAAAAATTTTGGTAATTCTTACAAATTTTTTCATTTACATTTAAAAGTCAATCTTATGTTGTGTGGGATTATTGAGGTTGCATAATATGTATACATTAATTTGAGACTGGTTGTCATTCAGGAACATATATATTTCTATTTGTTCAGATATTTCATATGTCCTTTAAAATATTTTATAACTTTCTTCATGTAGGTTTTGTGCCTTTGTTTGTTTGTTTGAGTTGGAGTCTCAACTTCGTTGCCCAGGGTGGAATGCAGTGACACATTCATGCCCACCCTGGCATCGACGCAATCTTTCCACTTCAACCTTCCGAGTAGCTGGAACTACAGGTGCGTCCCAGCTAACTTTTTAATTTACTTGCCCAGGCTGTTCTCGAACCCGCTGGCTCAGACGGTCCCCTTACCTCTGCCTCCCAAAGTGCTGGGATTATAGACTTGAGTCACTGCGCCTGGCCGATTTTGTGCCTTTGAAACTTACTTCTAAGTAATTTGTAGTTTTGGTAATCCTTATGAATGGGAGCCTTTTTTTTTGAGTTGGAGTCTCACTCTGTCGCCCAGACTGGAGTGCAGTGGCCGCTCCCGGCCACCGCAGCCTCGACCTGCTGGCCTCCCACAATCCTTCTACCTCAGCCTTCCGAGTAGCCGGAATTACAGGCATGCGCTACCACACCTGGTTGATTTTTTGATTTATTGTAGAGATGAGGTCTCACTGCCCAGGCAGGTCTTGAACCCGCGGGCTCAGGCAATCCACTCACCTCGGCCTCCCAAAGGCACGGGATTACAGGCTGAGCCACCGAGCCCAGCTAGCCTTCTTTATTTCTAAATGATTCTAAATGGTTACTAATAGAAGCGTTCTTGATTTTTATACATTTATCTTGATTTTTAGATATCATTTTATTATCTTTTTAATAGAGACAGGATCTCACTATGTTGCCTAGCTTGTCTCAAACTCCTGGGCTCAAGAAACCCTCCTGCCTTAACCTCCCAAGTAGCTGGGATTACAGGTGTGCGCTACCATGCCCAGCTCAGGTTTTTGTTGTTTTTTGAGTCAGAGTCTCGCTCTGTCGCCCAGGCTGAAGTGCAGTACACGCTCCCGGCCACCGCAGCCTCGACATGCTGGGCTCAGGTGATCCTTCCACCTCAGCCTTCCAAGTAGCTGGAACTACAGGCACTAGCCACCACACCTGGCTAATTTTTTTGATTTATTGTAGAGACAAGGTCTCGCCAAGTTGCCCAGTCTGGTCTCAAATCCCTTGTCTAAGGCAGTCCTCTTGCTTCGGCCTCCCAAAGTGCTGGGATTACAGACTTGAGCCACTGCTCCCGACCTCAACCGTACTTTTTAACAAAATAGTATAAAATGAATCACTTCATATTAAAGAGTATAGCGTTGGAACCAATTATTTTATTTTAATGATATTTGGCTTATAATGGAATTTTGAACATTGTAGAACTTACTTATGACCAAAAAATCAAAATTTTATATCTTATATTTTTCTAACGTAGTCATGTGTGAAACAGTCACTGGCATACATTGCAGGTTCATTGATACATGTTGTGCAATAGTAATTTGTTTGATGTCTTCTACCTGGTGTTTTTGTTTTTTTTGTTTTTTGAGTTGGAGTCTCACTCTGTCGCCCAGACTGGAGTGCAGTGGCTGCTCTCGGCCACCGCAGCCTCGACCTGCTGGGCTCTGGCGATCCTTCCGCCTCAGCCTTCCAAGTAGCCAGAATTACAGGCATGCGCTACCACGCCTGGCTGATTTTTTGATTTATTGTAGCGATGAGGTCTTGCTGCCCAGGCAGGTCTCGAACCCGCGGGCTCAGGCAATCCACTCACCTCAGCCTCCCAAAGGCGCGGGATTACAGGCTGAGCCACCGAGCCCGGCTTACCTGGTGTTTTTCAAGCAGACAATGCAGTCTCATTTTCTTCCTCCCACATTAGGAATGTGCAATTTATTGTCCAGTCTGTGCACCACTGTGAAAACACTTGACACATTCTCTTGCTATGTAATGCCAGCTGATTTTTTTAAATGTGTATCTTAGTATACATTCCATCTCTTTATTTGCTTTTTTGCATGTAGTTTGAATGGAAAACTTAAAGGAAACATACATTTTTGAAAAATTTGCTCTGGCATAAGTTTGTCCTGTATAATCACCAACAACCTCTGAGCAGGGACTTCCCTAAGAGGGGACATCCACGTGGTTTGATAGATTTACAATGTCTCCTCAGAGGGGACGTCTCAGTGCAAAGGGTTGTTAATAAGTTTGAAATCAGGAAATGTGAGTCTTCCATCTTTGTTCTTTTTTCAAAATTGTTTTGAGTATCCTGGGTCCTTTGCATTTCAAGATAAATTTTAGCATCATCTTGTCAATTTGAAAAAAATATTTGGAAATTGTAGGTTGATATGGGGAGTCTTGCCATCTTAACAGTATTGTCTTTCAGTTGGTGACCATGGGAAGTCTTTCCATTTATTTAAGTCGTCATTAGTCTCTTTTAATGATGTTTTGCAGTGTACATGTCTTTTTTTTGAGTCCGTCTCACTCTGTTGCCCAGGCTGGAGTACAGTGGCACGCCTGTGCCCACCCCAGCGTTGACCTGCTCGGGTCAGAGAATCCTCCCATCTCACCCTTTCAAGTAGCAGGAACTACAGGCAACTGCCACCATGCCCAGCTAATTTTTCTTGATTTATTGTCGAGATGAGGTCTCACCAAGTTGTCCAGGCTGGTCTCGAACCCATGAGCTCAGGCAATCTTTTCACCTTAGCCTCCCAAAATGTGGGATTACGGGCATGAGCCACTGCGCCCAGTAGTATACAAGCCTTATACTTCTTTTGTTAAGCTTATTCCTAAAAGTTTTATTTTTTTCCATGTTGTGAATATAATTGTTTTCTTTATTTTACTTTATTTTATTTTATTTTTTCGAGTTGGAGTCTCACTCCGTCACCCAGGCTGGAAGTGCAGTGGCACGCTCTTGGCCACCTCAGCGTCGACCTGCAGGGCTCTGGCAGTCCTTCCACTTCAGCCTTCCAAATAACTGGAACTGCAGGCACATGCTACTGTGCCTGGGTATTTTTTTTTTTTTTTCATTGTAAAGATGTAGTCTTGCCAAGTTGCTTGGGCGGGTCTCGAACCCATGGGCTCATGTAATCCAGTCTCCTTGGCCTCCCAAAGTGCTGGGATGACAAATTGAGCCACCGAGCCTGGCTTGTTTTCTTAATTTTGTTTGCAGATTGTTCATTGCTAGTGCATAGAAAAATAGCTGGGTTTTGTTCTTGTTGTCATTGTTGTTTGTTTGTTTTCCTTTTGGTCTTGTACCTTGCATCCTTGCTGAACTTGTTTATTGGTTCTCTTAGCTTTGGGGGGAGCTCTATCACAAAGGGGGTGATGTTCGGGTGTACAATTGTTCTCTTATATTTCTATCTGGGGACTATGTAATAGAGGACAGAATTGAGAATTTGTGGAAAAATACTGTCCTTTTTTAAAAATTGAGATCTGGGAGACAAACCCTTATCAGATAGCCTAAAATATACTTGAAAGAACTCAAGTCCTTTTCAAAAAGGATGTATAAAAGATTTTACATATAGAAAACTTAGGTGATATTGTTTGCACATTGTAGAATTAAACTTCTGATTTGAGCCAGGTGCTGTAGCTCACGCCTGTTATCCTAGCACTTTGGGAGGCTGTGGCAGGAGGGTCACTTGAGCCCAGGAGTTCAAGACCAGCCTAGGCAAGACCTCATCTCTACAAAAAATTTAAAAGTCAGCCAAGCGTAGTGGTATATGCCTGTAGTCCCAGCTAATCAGGAGGCTGGGGTGGATGCATCGCCTGAGCTGCCCAAGAGGTTATGGCTGCTATGAGCTGAGTTCATGTCACTGCACTTCAGTCTGAGTGACTGAGACTCCAAAAAAAACAAAAGACTTGTGATTTGAGAATTAAAAGTGTTGGTGATTAAACTTTATATAGAGTGTATTTTACTTAATAATTCAAAAATATCTGGCTGCTACAGATGTGTGCTAAAATTTTTTTTTAAGTGCCTGAACACATTTCCCACAAACTTGATATTAAACATTATGTTCCATTGTCTTTTACCTAACCTTTTCACATAACATTAACTTTTTAGTGGCTCTTAGTGAACTCTGAGGACATTTTGACACTCTGTTAATAGGCAAGGAAACAATTGGTATAGTAGTCATTATGGGTAGTATATTGTAGTGACAAGAGCATAAACTTTGGAGTCAAAAGTACTACAAGTTCAAATTTTTGGCTCTACAACTTGCTCTCCATTTGCTAATGGGACTGTTCATTCATTCTCTTAGCTTAGGTTTCTTTATCTATTAAAATAAAAAGATATTATTTGTCAGTGGGTTGTTGAATTAGTTAGCGTATGTTTATACTGCCCAGCGTAATTCCTGGTACATAATAATTACTCAGTAAATGTAAGTTAATGTTGTTGTGTAGTCCAGATCATCTTATTCTTGTCATAGTCATCCTCTGCCCTAAGTATAATATGCTACCTCTGTAAAATCTGTGTATTTTGACAAGTGCTGAGTGAATGGTATTTCTTTTATTTATTTTTCTGAGTTGGAGTCTCACTCTGTCACCCAGACTGGAGTGCAGTGGCCGCTCCCAGCCACCGCAGCCTCAGCCTTCCAAGTAGCTGGAACTACAGGTGTGTGCTACCACGCCCAGCTAATTTTTGATTTATTGTAGAGATGAGGTCTCATCAAGTTGCCCGGGCGGGTCTTGAACCTGCGGGCTCAGGCAATCCACTCACCTCGGCCTCCCAAAGTGCTGAGATCACAGGCTGAGCCACCGAGCCTGGCCTGGTATTTCTTCTGCATAAAAGTTTTTTTTTTTTTGAGTTGGAGTTTCACTCTGTCACCCAGACTGGAATGCAGTGGCCGCTCCCAGCCACTGCAGCCTCGACCTGCTGGGCTCCGGCGATCCTTCCACCTCAGCCTTCCAAGTACCTGGAACTACCGGCGCGTACTACCACACCGGGCTAGTTTTTAATTTATTGTAGAGATGAGGTCTTGCCAAGTTGCCCAGGCAGGTCTCGAACCCGTGGGCTCAGGCAATCCTCTTGCCTCGGCCTCCCAAAGTGCTGGGATTACAGGCTGAGCCACTGAACCCGGCCTGCATAAAACTTTTTATTTAATTGATTGTTTATTGAGCAGTGCATGTGAATTTTGTGTTAACTAATTTTATTTTTTAGAGGAATTTTAGGCTCATAGCAAAGTTGAGTGGGAGGTACAGAGTTCCCGTGTATGCTCCATCACTGCACGGACACCGTCTCCGCCACTGTCAATATGCAGCTCCAGAGTGGTGCATTTGATATCACTAGTGAACCTGTGTTAGAGTTCACTCTGGGTGTTGTACATCCTATGAATTTTGGCAAATGTGTGATGCCATTTATGCACTACAGTGGTGCCATACAGAATAATCCACTGCCCTAAGAATCTTCTGTGCTCTGCCAATTGATTTCTCCCCCAGGCCCTGGCACCCACACTGATCGTCTCTCTGTTTCCATAATTTTGCCTCTTCCAGAATGTCAGATAACTGGAATTGTACAGTCTGTATCTTGCCTTCTCAGATTGACTTCCTTCCCTTGGTAATATGTGTTTATGTTTCCTCTGTGTCTTTTTAAAGCTCAGTAGCTCATTTCTTATTAGCTTTGAGTAATATTCTATTATCTGGATATACCACAGTTTATTTATCCACTCACTTACTGAAGGAAATCTTGGTTGCATCCATGTTTTGGCAGTGAGGAATAAAACTGCTGTAAACAATCATGTATAGTTGTGGGATTTCTTTTGCCCTGCTCATTCCCTGTATACAGGTTTTTGTGTGGACATAAGTTTTCGACTTACTTAGGCAAATACCTAGAAAGATGACATCTGGATCATACACTAGGGCTATGTTCAGCTTTGTAAGAAACTGCCAAACTGTCCCCAAAAAGCTGCACCATTTTGCATTTCTGTTAGTGAATTTCTCTTGCCCCACATATTCACCAGCATTTGGTGATGTCAGTGTTTTGGATTTTGGCCATTCTAATAGGTGTGGAGTGGTGCTTAATTGTTTAGTTTGCAGTTCCCTAATGGCATATGGTGTTGAATGTCTTCGTATGCTTACTTGCCATCTGTATATCTTCTTGGTGAGATATCTGTTCAGAACTTTTGCTCATTTGTCTTAAACCAAAACACTTACTGCATGACTACTCATTGAAATCCTTTTTGCTCATTTTTACATGAAGTTGTTCATTTGTTGAGTTTTTTTTTTTTTTTTTTTTTTTTTGAGTTGGAGTCTCACTCTGTCGCCCAGACTGGAGTGCAGTGGCCGCTCCTGGCCACCGCAGCCTCGACCTGCTGGGCTCCGGCGATCCTTCCGCCACAGCCTTCCAAGTAGCTGGAACTACAGGTGTATGCTACCACGCCCGGTTAATTTTTTTTTATTTTTATTGTAGAGATGAGGTCTCGCCAAGTTGCCCAGGTGGGTCTCGAACCTGCGGGCTCCGGCAATCTACTCACCTCAGCCTCCTAAAGGCACGGAATTCCAGGCTGAGCCAGCGAGCCCGGCTATTTGTTGAGTTTTAAGAGTTGTTTGTATATTTTGAGTAATAGTTATCTGTCAGGTGTGTCTTTTGCAAATATGTTCTCCTAGTCCGCGGCTTGCCTTCTCATTCTCTTGGACATTGTCTTTTGATTAACAGAAGAATTTAATGACGTCTAGCATGTCATTTATATCTTTCATAGATCATGCCTTTGATGTTGTACCTAAAAAGTCATTGCCACA
Organism: Cephalopachus bancanus; assembly: GCA_027257055.1. Taxonomy (NCBI): domain Eukaryota; kingdom Metazoa; phylum Chordata; class Mammalia; order Primates; family Tarsiidae; genus Cephalopachus; species Cephalopachus bancanus. The sequence goes on from JAPVLO010000648.1 coordinate 57,038, forward strand.
CCCAGAGTCTTATACATTTTCTCTTATGTTATCTCCTAGGAGTTTTATAGTTTTCTCCATTCGAGTCTGATTAATTTGGGGTTAATTTTTGTGAAGGTGTCAGATTTTTTTTTTTTTGAGTTGGAGTCTCACTCTGTCACCTAGATTGGAGTGCAGTGGCTGCTCTTGGCCACCACAGCCTTGACCTGCTGGGCTCTGGCAATCCTTCCGCCTCCACCTTCCAAGTAGCTGGAATTACAGGTGCACGCTACCACGCCCGGCTAATTTTTTGAGTTATTTTAGAGATGAGGTCTTGCCAAGTTGCCCAGGCGGGTCTCGAACCCGCGGGCTCAGGCAATCCACTCACCTCAGCCTCCCAAGGCACGGGATTACAGGCTGAGCCACCGAGCCCGGCTAGGGAGTCAGATCTTAGTCAAGATCCTTCTTCTTTTTTTTTTTTAAAGAAAACGTGAATATGTGTTCCAGCACCATTTGTTGAAAAGACTGTCTTTTCTCCATTGTATTGCTTTTGCTTCTCTGCCCAAGATCAGTTGACTATATCTGTGTGGGTTTACTTCTGGTCTCGCTCTTTCGTTCCATTGATTGTTTTGTCTGTTGTTTTGTCGGTACCACACAGTCATGATTACTGTAGCTTTATAAGAAGTTCTAAAGTCAGGTCATGTCAGTTTTCTGACTTTGTTCTTCAGTATTGAGTTGTCTATTCTGTGTTGTGTCTTTTGCCTCTCCGTATAACTATGGAATCATTTTTTCAATATCCACAGTAACTTGCTGAGATTTTGATTGAAATTGCATTGAATCTGGAGATGACTTTGGGAAGAACTGAAATCTTGACAATATTAAGTCTTCCTATCCATGAACATGGAATATCTCTTCATTTGTTTAGTTTTTCTTTTATATCTTTCATCAGAGTTTTGTTGTTTTCCTTATCTAGATTGTGTACATAGTTTGTTAGACTTATACCTAAGTATTTCATTTTTGGTGTTGATACTGTAAGTGGTAATGCATTTTGAATTTCAAATTCCACTTTTTGACCTGGTGTGGTGCTCATGCCTGTAATCCCAACACTTTGGGGGATGCCAGGGCAAGAGGATTGCTTGAGGCTAGGAGTTTAAGACCAGCCTAGGGCAACGTAGAGAGAACTCATCGCTACAAAAAATTTAAAAATAACTGACCTGGTGGCACATGCCCGTAGTCCCATAGTCCCAGCTGCTTGGGAGGCTGAGGTGGAAAGATCATTTGAGTCCAGGAGGTCCAGACTGTGGTGAGCCTATGATCATGCCACTGCATGATCCAACTTTGAGTTGAAACCCCAATTCAAAAAACAAAACAAATTCTACTTTTTTATGGCTGATATTTAGAAAGGTGATTGATTTTTGTCAATAAAATCTTAAAACAGCCGGGCTCAGTGGCTCAGCCTGTAATCCTGCGCCTTTGGGAGGCTGAGGTGAGTAGATTGCCTGAGCCCACGGGTTCGAGACCCGCCTGGGCAGCGAGACCTCATCTCTACAATAAAATCAAAAAATCAGCTGGGCGTGGTAGCACATGCCTGTGGTTCCAGCTACTTGGAAGGCTGAGGTGGAAGGATCGCCAGAGCCCAGCAGGTCGAGGCTGCAGTGGCTGGGAGCGGCTACTGCCCTCCAGTCTGGGCGACAGAGTGAGACTCCAACTCAAAAAAAAAAAAAAAATTTTAAAACAACTATGTACACTTAAAATTCCAACACTTATAAACACATTTTTTTTGGGAGGGGGCTCATCCGGGATGTGAACCCAGGACCACTTATAAACACTTTTTAAAAATCATCCAGATATTTAGCACAAAAAATTTTTCTCTTCTATGTTTTTTCCAGGACTATGAGAAAATGTTCAAAATTTTCTTGGTGGGGTAGACCAAAACCCACAGGTCCCTAAGATGTTCATTGTGATTTCTGTTCTTCATCATTTCTGGCACTCTCATTAAGGGTAGTATTAAAAATACACACATCTGAAAGCAGTTAACATCAAATCTTCAGCTTTAGTTTTTTTACTACTTTGCTCTTGCTACTCATTTTAAGCAAAAATATAATGTTGGATAAATGGCGACTAGAGTTCTTAAATATGTGAAATAATCCTCAAATGGCCCAAAAGAAAACTGACAAATTTAAATAAATATCAATAGCTATCTCAAAGACCTACTTCTAAATAAGAACTGCAGTAAGTCTCCAGTCAGAGTAATTAGAGTATATACTATTCTGCCAAACTCAGAGATAACTCTTGACGTACTTAGAGGAATTCATAAACACTTATGTTCGGTTCTTTCTGAAAAAATAACCCTAGTTTTTAACCAACTTGATCATAAATGTCTGTACTCATCACGTAAAGATTTGCCCTAAAAAAGAGGTCAGTAAGTACTACTTAATCAGTATGTCAAAAACTTTCCAAGATATAATAATTTTCTTGAATGCAAAGATTTCACAACATAAAGAAGTTAGTTACACCCCTGAAGCTATTTACACATGTAATACAATTTCCGTTTCAAAATGTCTGTTTTAAAGTTCTGTTGGAAAAGCAAACAAACCATACAATCAGGAAAAGCCTGAAAAAGAGCAGTGGAGTAGGGTTGCCCTCTAGATTAAAATATGTCATAAGTCTCTGTAATTAAGAGTAGGAACTGGCTGTGGCAGCTTACACCTGTAAATGTCATTGCTTTGGGAAACTGAGGCAGAACAATAACTTGAGGTCAGGAGTTTGAGACAAGTCTAGACAATATAGTGAGACCCTGTCTCCACACAGACAAACAGACGTGTGTGCACGCACATGAGTAGTAATATTGGTGTGTATATGGAAAATAAATGGAACAGAAAAGAAAACCTAGAGACAGACACAGCTGCATACAGAAATCTTGTATTGATATGGAAAGAATTGGGGAACAGACAGGTTTTTAAAAAAAAATTAATAAACTTTCTTATAGCAGTTTTAGGTTTACAGGAATCAGAGCTCCCATTTAGTCCCCACCCCCTGACCCCCTTTTTCTTTTTTTTTTGAGTTGGAGTCTCATCCTGTCACCCAGGTTGGAGTGCAGAACGTGATCATGGCTCATGGCAGCCTTGACCTCCTAGGCTCAGGTGATCCTCAGCCTCCTGAGTAGCTGGGACTACAGGCACACACCACCACATGCTTCTAATTTTTAAAACTATTTTGTAGAGACAAGTCTCACTGTGTTGCCTTAGGCCAGTCTCAGACCCTTGGGCTCAAGCAGTCTTCCTTGTGATTAGGCCTATACATAGTAAAGAAACTGAAACAATAATAACCTTCTCGGCCTGGTACGGTGGCTCATGCCTGTAATCCCAGCACTTTGGGAGGCAAAGGTGAGAGGATTGCCTGAGCCCATGGGTTTGAGACCAGCCTGGGCAACACGGTGAGACCTCATCTCTACAGTAAATCAAAAAATTAGGTAGGCATGGTGGCACATGCCTGTAGTTCCAGCTACTTGGAACACTGAGGTGGAAGGATTACCTGGGCCCAGCAGTTTGAGGCTGCAGTGGCCATGAGCGTGTCACTGTACTCCAGCCTGGGCAACAGAGTGAGACTGTGACTTTAAAAGAAAAAAGAACCTTCTAAAACAGAAAGCACCAGGCTCAGGTGCATTCACTGGTGAATTTTATTTTATTTTATTTTTTTGGACTTGGAGTCTCACTCTGTCGGCCAGACTGGAGTGCAGTGGTAGCTCCTGGTCACTGCAGCCTCGACCTGCTGTGCTCTGGCGATCCTTCTGCTTCAGCCTTCCAAGTCGCTGGAACTACAGGCACGTGCTACCACACCCAGCTCATTTTTGATTTATTGTAGAGATGAGGTCTCGCCGCCCAGGCGGGTCTTGAACCCGCGGGCTCAGGCAATCCACTCACCTCGGCCTCCCAGAGGTGCGGGATTACAGGCTGAGCCACCGAGCCCGGCTACTGGTGAATTTTTATACCAAACATTTAGTTAAGAAATTATATCAGCTGGGCTCGGTGGCTCAGCCTGTAATCCCGCGCCTTTAGGAGGCTGAGGTGAGTGGATTGCCTGAGCCCGCGGGTTCGAGACCTGCCTGAGCAACTTGGCGAGACCTCATGTCTACAATAAATCAAAAATTAGCTGGGTGTGGTAGCACGTGCCTGTAATTCCAGCTACTTTGGAAGGCTGAGGCAGAAGGATCGCCAGAGCACAGCAGGTCGAGGCTGCAGTGGCCGGGAGCTACCACTGCACTCCAGTCTGGCCGACAGAGTGAGACTCCAACTCAAAAAAAAAAAAAAAAGGGATCCTAGTTTTTGCCAAATTTTTCTCTGGGAATATGGAAAACAAAACTTAAAATACGCATTCTCAACAAACTAGAGCTAACAAGCCAATGGGAATTTAGAGCAGGCCTGGGATTTCACACTAATCTTCTGCAATAGTTAATAGTATAAAAAAATGAGATATGGGAAGATAAACTCCACTTAGGAAAGCAAGCTGATGACACTTTAGTTACCCAATCCCTATCCAAACAGTAAGACATAACATCTATTGTTGGCGAGACTTTGCTTAAGTCGTATTTTTAGCAAGAGCCAGATCAGAGATCGCAATACTGTATTTCAAAAGCTGGTTGCGAAGTGATTGACATCTTCATGTCTTCTGATCCTGGGAGAGGAGGGAGTTAGGCCAGGGCTGGAGTAGGAGACACATATAGAATAGTTCATATATTTCTCTAGTCTCTCCTATGCATTTTACTAGAATTGGGGTTCAGGATATTTTTTTGCCCAAAGGTAGATATTAGTTTCTTTCACTAATGCTGTCAATCTGTTACATTTTGTATAAGCTGCTGTAGTTAAATGCAATGCTCTCATACATCCTGGGGAGGTCAAGTCTTGGAAGAGTATGTCTGAGGGGAAGAGGAAGAGGGGAGAAGATTATGGAGCAAGGCATTTTTCTCAGTAAGACGGATCTGCGGAATGGCGTGTGACTGAGGAGTGCCACTTAGCCTTGACGGGAGAAGGGGGTGCCAAGGTTAACCCTGATATTCCTGGCAGCTATTTTGTCCAGTGCCATCTCTAACCACCTCATGTATCAGTAGATCTTACTGTAAACTAGAGTTCTGAAGAGCAAGCCAGTTAGAAGAGAATGTGGATCTAGCTCAAGTTTACTAACCCTCAATTTATGGGGGGTACTTTTTCTCTTTTTTTTTTTTTTTTTGAGTTGGAGTCTCACTCTGTCGCCCAGACTGGAGTGCAGTGGCCGCTCCCAGCCACCGCAGCCTCGGTCTGCTGGGCTCCGGTGATCCTTCTGCCTCAGCCTTCCAAGTAGCTGGAACTACAGGCATGCACTACCACTCCCGGCTCATTTTTGATTTATTGTGTAGATGAGGTCTCGCCAAGTTGCCCAGGCGAGTCTCGAACCCGCGGGCTCAGGCAATTCACTCACCTCAGCATCCCAAAGCGCGGGATTACAGGCTGAGCCACTGAGCCCGGCTCATAATTCTTCTTAAAGACTCAGTATTCCCGCCAAACGTGGTAGCTCACATCTGTCATCCCAGCACCCTGGGAGACAGAGGCGAGAGGATTGCTTGAGCCCACGGGTTCGAGACCAGCCTGGGCAACTTGGCAGGACCTTGGCTCTCCAGTAAATCAAAAAAATTAGCTGGACCTGGTGACACATGCTTGTGGTTCCAGCTACTTGGAAGGCTGAGGAGGAAGGATCGCCGGAGCCCAGCAGAACAAGGCTGTGGTGGCCATGAGTGAGCCAGTGCACTCCAGCCTGGTCGATGGAGTGAGGCTCCGACTCAAAAAATAAATAAAGACTCAATATTCTCTCAACTGATAATGGGCAAGGTAGCAATATCTGTCTCACAGGATTGTTGAGGAAAATGTAGTGAAGATAGCTAGCTTAGTTCTTGACACAGAGTAGGAATAAATGGATAATAATGAGAAGATCAATGTTTAAGAAACTAGTGAGAGATAAAGAAGCAGTTAATTGTTGCAGTGAGGTAGGGCTCGTTTATTCATTCAAACTTTTCCTACTTTAAGCTAAGGCATTGCACTGGGTCTTGGGAGTATAGAAGTAAATAGCCTCTTTCCTCAAAATAAAGTTTCTTGAATGTGTTTATTTATTTATTGAGTCAGGGTCTCACCCTATCGCCCAGGTTGGAGTGCAGTGGCACAATCACGGCTCACCACAGCCTCGACTCCTGGGCTCAGGCAATCCTTCTACCTCAGCCTCTCAAGTAGATGGCACTACAGGCATGTGCCATCATGTCAGGCTAATTTTTTTTAGTTTTTTGTATAGATGCGGTCTTGCTGTTTGCCCATACTGGTCTTGGACTCAAGCAGTCTTCTCACCTCGGCCTCCCAAAGTACTGGGATTACGAGTGTGAGCCACTGGCCGGACTTGGTGGCTCAGCCTGTAATCCCAGCACTTTGGGAGGCCGAGGCGAGGGGACTGCCTGAGCCTGTAGGTTTGAGACCACCCCGGGAAACTTGGCGAGACCGTGTCTCTACAATAAATAAAAAATTAGTCGGGCATGGTAGTGCGTGCCTGTAGTTCCAGCATCTTGGAAGGCTAGGGTGGAAGGATCACCGGCATCCAGCAGGTCGATGCTTGGGTGACTGTGAGTGTGCCACTGCACTCCAGTCTGGGTGACACAGTGAGACTCCAACTCAAAACAAAACAAACAAACAAGCAAAAACAAGTGTGTGCCACCACACTCAGCCTAAAAGCTCCTTTTAAAAGAGAATTACAGCCCTTTGAATTCTGAAGGAATTACTTTAGGGAGATCTTGAAACCTGTGATTGAGGTTTAAGTTTAACATTCTCAGCCTGTAATCCCGCGCCTTGGGAGGCTGAGGTGAGTGGATCGCCTAAGCCCGCTGGTTCAAGACCTGCCTGGGCAACTTGGCGAGACCTCATCTCTACAATAAATCAAAAAATTAGCCAGGCGTGGTAGCGCTCGTCTGTAGTTCCAGCTACTCGGAAGGCTGAGGCGGAAGGATCGCTGGAGCCCCAGCAGGTCGAGGCTGCGGTGGCCGGGAGCGGCCACTGCACTCCAGTCTGGGCGACAGAGTGAGACTCCAACTCAAAAAACAAAAACTTTCTCTCTTCTCTGTTTTATATCCCTTCCAGAAGTGAATTACCAAACACTTTATTGCTGAGGAAAGAATTGGTAGCAAAGCTAATACTGCCAAAACTGTATTTTCTTTCTGAACATAGCAGGCATTGCAGAACTTAGGTTGGCACTGAAATGGCAATGAATATTGGCTTGAGACATACTTGGCTTTTGACCCACATTGAACCCAACCCTATCCAATATAAATTGGAAAAATCCTTTCAGAATGCATTTTGGCACTATGTATCAAAAACTTAAATATGCATATTCCTTGACCCACAATTTTAACTATATCTAAGGAAAAAAATCCTAAATACAGAGAAACTTGATAAACAGAAATGTTCATCAGAGTGCTATTTTAGTATTGAAAATTGGAAGTAATTGTTACACCTATATATAAATTGTTAGCCCATTGGTCAAAATGGTCATAAAGACTATTGCATAAGAAAGTATTTGTTATAAATAAGAGTGTACAAAATTGTACATATCTAGGAAAGAGGAGTGTCACCAAGAAGATGAAATAGAGAAGCCTCCCCAAACCTTGACTCCATGTAGTGAGGGAGAAAGTGGAGTGGAAAAGTGGGTTGTCAAGCCAGGAGAGAAGATACCAGAAGAGTCCTACAAAGATCAAAAGGAAAGATGAATGAATTCTTCTCTAGATACTTACAGTCTGAAAAGGAAAAGACCATTAATTCGTTTCCTCTAAAATTAAAAAAAAAAAAAATGAAAAGAAAACTTTTTTCTTGGAGTGTGGGAACTGGAAGGAAATATACTGAAATGTAAACCAGTTGTAGTCATTGGAACCACAGGGACCACCTCCCCAGTCCTCACTCTTTCTCTAGTATTTGAACTTTGTTTTCTTAATTTATGCTAAGCCTAAACAAATACAAAAAACGGTTGGAAAACCCAGGCAGTCACCCCAACCAGGGTTATAAATGCTGTTTTCAGACAGGGTGCCGAATGAGTTGAGCATCCTTGTTTGTCCTTCTGGAGAGATCATTAGAAGCCATCCTGCCTGGCTAGCATTGAGGTCAGGCAGCCTGTTCCTACACGGCACATAATGCAATGAATGAATAAGGGTGTATTCACCTTTGCTTGGCAGTCTGTTTCCATTTTTCCTTATTCATTTTGCACTTTTACCATGAGTAAAATTTTTCACAAAGTAGAAGTGTTTCAGCAGTTGTCCTCATTCTTTTTTTTTTTTTTTTTTTTTGAGTTGAAGTCTCACTCCGTTGCCCAGGCTAGAGTGCAGTGACACACTCATTTCACCCCAGCGTCAACCTGCTGGGCTCTGGCGATCCTTCTGCCTCAGCCTTCCAAGTAGCTGGAACTACAGGCACGTGCTACTACACCCAGATAATTTTTGATTTATTGTAGAGATGAGGTCTCATCAAGTTGCCTTGGGTGGTCTTGAGCCCGTGGGCTCGGGCAATCCACTTGCCTCAGCCTCCCAAAATCATAGGATTTTCAGGCCGAGCCACCAAGTCCAGCCTCTCCTCATTCTTAGTAAATGACATTATAATCCCATTTGTCTAAGCCTATGAGCCCGCCTTAATATTTCTCTTTCTCCCCCACGTACGTAATCTGTCAACCAGGCCTTTTGTCTCTACCTCTAAAATCTATCCCAAATATTTCCACTTGTTTTCCTCTTTGCTGCTGTCAGCCTGTTATAAGCCGCCATTCTCTTTCCCTTGGACTTTATATAGTCCAGTGGTCCTCAACCTTTTTGGCATCAGGGACTAGTTTCGTGGAAGACAGTTTTTCCACAGACAGGGATGTGGGGCGGGGGGTGCAGTCAAACTCATAAGGAGCATGCAGTACAACCTAGATCCCTTGTATGTGCAGTTCACAGTAGGGTTTGAGAGTCAAGTACCACTGCTGATCTGACAGGAGGTGGAACTCCGATCCCCTCTTGCTCATCTGCTGTACAGCCAAGCACCTAACAGTCTGCGACCTGGGGGTTGGAGACCCCTGATACAGTCCACCCGCTAGTGTCTTGCTCTCTTTCATGCCCTCTACAGTTAATTCTTCATATATAGCCAGAATGTCTTTTTAGAAAATGTACATACCATGCACTACCACCGTATTTAAAATGAAGGCTCTAGAGTAGTGCTTCTTATCCCTAGCTGTACATTCCGGTCACCTGGAAGCTCCCTTCACCTACAGGAAAAACATTACCTATGCCTAGGCTCCACCTTCAGAGAATCTGATTATATCGCTTGGGTTGGGAGTCTGCACATCTGTAGGGTTTTTAAAAAGATCCAGCCAAACCGGTTCTGGTGGCTTACGCCTCTAATCTCAGCACTTTGAGAGGCAGAGGTGAGAGGATTGCCTGTGCTCAGGAGTTCAAGATCAGCCAGGGCAATGGCGAGACCTTGTCTACAGTAAATAAAAAAATTAACTGGGCATGATGGCACATGCCTGTAGTCCCAGCTACATGGAAGGCTGAGGCGGGCAGATCGCCTGAGCCCAGCGGGTTGAGGCTGTGGTGGCTGAGTGAGACTCTGACTCAAATAAATAAATAAATGTAACCATGCGTGGTAGCATGTGCCTGTAGTTCCAGCTACTCGGAAGGCTGAGGCAGAAGGCTCGCTGGAGCCCAGCAGGTCGAGGCTGCGGTGGCCAGGAGCGGCCACTGCACTCCAGTCTGGGCAACAGAGTGAGACTCCAACTCAAAAAATAAATAAATAAATGGAGGAAGGGGGCAGGTGGGTGGGCTGGCAGGTCAATTGGTCCAGCTGTGGCTTATGCCTGTAATCCCAGTGTCAGTACTCGAGGGGGTCGAGGTGGGAGGATCACTTGACCCAGGAGTTTGAGACTAACCTCGGCAATGTAGTGAGACCCCGTGTACAAAAATAAATTAGCCATGCATGATGGTGTACTCCTGTAGTCCTAGCTCTTGGGATACTGAAGTAGGAGGATCAAGGCTGCAGTGAACTATGATGGTTCATCCCAGCCTGGGTGACAAAGTGAGACCCTCTCTCTAAACAACAACAAAAAAAGTCCTATCCCCTCATATCTTTCTGTTATGCAGGTAAGATTGAGAAACGTTGCCTGAGATGAGTGATCTCTTCCCACCCACTTCTCAGACCTTGTCTGTCCACTTACCAGGCTTGTTTTGCCTCACGTTTCCTCCCTCCTCCAAGTTACATTTTGCTTTATTCTTTTTTTTTTTTCTTTTTTTTTTTGAGTTGGAGTCTCACTGTCGCTCAGACTGGAGTACAGTGGCTGCTCCCGGCCACCGCAGCCTCGACCTGCTGGGCTCCGGCGATCCTTCCACCTCAGCCTTCCAAGTAGCTGGAACTACAGGCGTGTGCTACCACGCCCGGCTCATTTTTGATTTATTGTAGAGATGTGGTCTTGCCAAGTTGCCCAGGCAGGTCTCGAACCCGCAGGCTCAGGCAATCCACTCACCTCAGCTTCCCAAAGGCGCAGGATTACAGGCTGAGCCACCGAGCCCGGCTTGTTTCATTATTATTAATGTTATATACTTGATTCTGGTTTCTTTAGTTTCTACCTAACGTGCCTTTTCTGTTCTGGGATGCCACAGGACATTTAGTGGATGTCATGTCTTGGGCTCCTCATGACTGTGAGTTTCCTGGACTCTTCTTGTTTTTGATGACCTTGACAGTGTTCAGGAGTATTGGTCAGGTATTTAGTATAATGTCTATTAATTGAGATTCGCCTGGTGTTTTTCTCCTGATTGGGCTGGGGTTATAGGGTTTTGGGGAGGAACACCACAGAGGTAAAGCACCATTTTTATTTCATCATGTCAAAGGTACTTTCAACGTGATTTATCACTGTTGATGTTGACCTTGATCACCTGGCTGAGGTAGTGTTTGTTGGGTTTCTCCTCTGTAAAGTTAATCTTCCCCCTTCCCCCCTTTTCCTACTGTATTTAGAAGAAAGTCGCTGTGCCTAGCCACCCAGGGAAGAGTCGGAACTTCCCTGAAGGTGGTGTATCTACACAAATAATTTGGAATTCTTCACAGGATATTTTTCTTGTCTCCTCCATTTACTTATTCAGTCATGTATTTCTTTTTTTTCTCTTTTTGAGTTGGAGTCTCACTCTGTCACCCAGACTGGAGTGCAGTGGCCGCTCCTGGCCACTGCAGCCTCGACCTGCTGGGCTCCGGCGATCCTTCCGCCTCAGCCTTCCGAGTAGCTGGAACTACAGGCGCGCGCTACCACGCCCGGCTCATTTTGATTTATTGTAGAGGTGAGGTCTCACCAAGTTGCCCAGGCGGGTCTCGAACCCGTGGGCTCAGGCAGTCCACTCACCTTAGCCTCCCAAAGGCGCGGGATTACAGGCTGAGCCACCAAGCCTGGCTTAGTCATGTGTTTCTATTGTGGATATTTATTTTGTTGCTCAAATTGTTCCAGCTTTGGTCACTGAGATCTTTTTCAGTTGACTCCTGTATCCCTTTGACACAATGCCATCATTATGGGGTTATTTGTTTCGCTTTTCGAGTTCTTCCTTATTTTTTGGCACTACAAGATTGCGCAGGCTCATCTTATCTATTTCTGCCCTAGTCATAAAATCAGCCGTTTCTCCAACAAGCCCTGATTCCTTTTATTGGAGAATTATATTAGAAAACCAAGATCTGAGCATTAGGTGTGCTTGCTACGAGGTTGTTGCTTATAGGCTGTCTCAGCTGGCAGAGCAAGGGCACGTGTGTATAATGAACTAAATTTTTCTGTTTGTAGCCATCTGTATCCGCAGTAAGCTAAACATGAGTGGATGTCTCCGACTCGAATCCACTACCACGTGGATCATCCTAACCTTCTCTCTGGTTATCTGTAACCTTCCACTTCAACAGTGAGAAAACTGACTTTCACCATGCACCATCTGTTTACTTAATTGTTCAGTTCTAGGATACATATACAGATATAGTGGCTTCAGAATTACGATGTACTCCCATGGGAAACTATCAGCTAGAGGACAGTGCTTATGTAGTTCCTTTTGCTTTTAGACTTACAGGCGCCACCCTCTCTTTTTATTTATTTCCTTTTTTTTTTTTTTTTTTTTTTGAGTAGGATTCTTAATCTGTTGCCCAGGCTGGAGTGCAGTGGCACATTCACGGCCATTGCAGCCTTGGCCCGCTGGGCTCAGACTTCCACCTCAGCCTTCCATGTAGCTGGAACTACAGGCACGCGCCACCACGCCTGGCTAATTTTTTGATTTATTGTAGAGATGAGGCCTTGCCAAGTTGCCCAGGTTGGTCAGGTTGCCCTGGGCTCAGGCGTTCCTCTTGCCTCCACCTCCCAAAGTGCTGGAATTATAGGCATGAGCCACCACACCTTCTATACTTGCTTAGACTAGCGCCTTTCTCCTCACATCTCCTTTCAGTGAGGATGGTTTATATATTTGTAATACAGTTAGATTCTTTTGTCACTGTCTGTGTTCCATCCAGGGCTGCTCTGACCTCCTAAATGATTCTTTAAACTTGCATATATTGAGGTTCACTTTGCCTTAAAGTTCTGTGGGTTTTGATAAATGCATATTGCCACATCACCATCTTCAGAGTTTTGGCATTTGTTGGCCTTCGCCTGGAAAACTCTTCCCACATATTTCCCAATGGCTGGTCTCTTGTCTTTCATTCAAATCTCTGCTCAGATGTTATCTCCTTGGGGAGGCCTTCCTTAAGCACACAATTTAAAGGTATCTTCTAGAACAAAATTTTATATTCTTTTCTGTGTGTGTTGGTTGGTTTTGGTCAGTCTCTCTTTACTAGGTTGCAGAGTTAATGAGAGCAGGGATATCTATATCTTAGCTATCTGGAATACTGGGCTAGTGAGTATGTATTGATGTATGAATTAGTAATTCTAGCCTAGGTGTGTCCAGTATTGCTTGTTCCTAGTGCATTGTTCTAATACTGATCAGTAGTGACTGAAAGCAGGCTTGTTCAGCTGGGCTTCCAGTTTACCCTGCTTCACTACTTTAAAAAGCCTTTTGCAGTCGGGCTCGGTGGCTCAGCCTGTAATCCCGTGCTTTGGGAGGCTGAGGTGAGTGGATTGCCTGAGCCTGCGAGTTCGAGATCTGCCTGGGCAGGCGAGACCTCATCTCTACAATAAATCAAAAATTCAGCCGGGCGTGGTAGCACACGCCTGTAATTCCGGCTACTTGGAAGACTGAAGCAGAAGGATCGCCAGAGTCCAGCAGGTCGAGGCTGCGGTCACCGGGAGCGGCACTCCAGTCTGGACGACAGTGAGACTCCAACTCAAAAAAAAAAAAAGTTATTTTAGGCTGGGCATGGTGGCTCATGCCTGTAATTCCAGCACTTTGGGAGGCAGAGGCAAAAGGATTGCCTGGGCCCAGAGGTTTGAGACCACCTGGGCAACATGATGAGACCTCGTCTGTACAATAAATTTTTTAAAAAAGTAGCTGTGCATAGTGGCACATGCCTGTGGTTCCAGCTACTTGGAAGACTGAAGGGGAAGGGTTGCCTGAACCCAGCAGGTCGAGGCTGCAGTGGCCATGAGTGTGCGACTGCACTCCAGCCTGGGCAACAGAGTGAATCTTTGACTTGGAAAAAAAGTTATTTTAATAAGAGATTTACAATCCCTATTCCTGCTTAGAATTGTACATCAACATCATGAATTTGCCGGGCATGGTGGCTCACCTGTGAGCCCAGCTCTTTGAGAAACTGAGGTAGGAGGATCAGTTGATCCCAAAAGTTGGAGACCAGCCTGGGCAACATAACGAGACCACGTCTCTACAAAAAGAAAAAAAAATTTAGCCAGATGTGATGCCAGCTCATGCCAGCTGTTTGGGGGGGCTGAGGCAGGAAGATCACATGAGCCCAGGAGGTAGAGACTGTGGTGAGACATGATTGTGCCACTGCACTCCAGCCTAGGTGATAGAGTGAGGTCCCGACTCAAAAAAAAAGAAAACACCCATGGATTTCCCAGCCTGGCAGTACTTGACAACCAGCTGAAAACACTGCTTCCTGTTGCCTTCTCTGATTTGTTAATTTTCAGGAAGAGTCTACAATTTGTATTTTTGACAACCACTCTGACCTCTTGTAAGAACATTTGAAGTTTAAAGACCCTGGCTGGGCTCAGTGACTCATACCTGTAATCCTAGCACTTCGGGAGACTGAGACAGGTGGATTGCTTGAGCCCAGGAGTTTGAGACCAGCCTAAGCAACATAACGAGACCTCATCTCTACAAAAATAAAAAAGTTAGCTAGGTGTGGTGGTGTGCACCTGTTTTCTTAGCTACTTGGGAGGCTGAGGCAGAAGGATCGTCTGAGCCCAGAAGGATAAGGCTGTGGTGAGCAATGATTGTGTCACTGCCCTCCAGCAGAGTGAGACCCTGACTCAAAACAAACAAAAAAGTATTAACTTACAATGAGATTTTGTGATAATATCTAGAGGATTTCAGCTTTAGAGCTATGATTATTGAAGCTTATACAAAAAGGTCTTTTTAACTTGAACTAACTTTTTTTTTTTTTGAGTTGGAGTCTCATTCCGTCGCCCAGACTGGAGTACAGTGGCCGCTCCCGGCCACCGCAGCCTCGACCTGCTGGGCTCCAGCGATCCTTCTGCCTTGGACTTCTAAGTAGCCGGAACTCCAGACGCGTGCCACTACGCCCAGCTAATTTGTTTTGATTTATTGTAGAGATGAGGTCTCGCCAAGTTGCCCGGGTGGATCTCAAACCCACAGGCTCAGGCAATCCACTCACCTCGGCCTCCCAAAGCGCTGGGATTACAGCCGAGCTACCGAGCCCAGCCGAACTAACTTTTTAAGCCCTTAATGTGGGTCAGGTACTAAGGAGTATTATAATGAATCACAAGCCCTGCTCTCAGAGACCCTCTGAGAAGGCAGTTGAATGAACATAGACAGTCAGAAGATAGGACACAACTGACGTGTAAGAGAGGTAGAAAAGAGTTTGGGTATTGAGAGGAGGTGGTAATCATTTGTACCCCGAGGAGAAGGTGCATTTAGAGTCCACGTCTTCAAAGAGAATCCACAGTGAGAAGGAGAAGCCCTGAACATGCCATTTCTTTAGTGGCTATAATGTGGGAAATTACAAGTTAAAGGGGGGGCCCCATTAGAAGCCAAAAGGCCATGGCCAGATGGGAATAGAACAAAAATCCAGACTGTCATAACTGTCAGAATCAGTGGTTCTTTTTTTTTTTTTTCGGTTGGAGTCTCATTCTGCCATTCAGGCTGGAGTACAATGGCTTGCTCAGGGCCACCATGGCCTCGATCTGCTGGCCTCAGGCGATCCTTGCACCTCAGCCTCCCAAGTAGCTGAGACAACAGGCATGTACCACCATGTCTGACTAATTTTTTGATTTATTGTAGAGTCAGATCTCACCAAGTTGCCCAGGCTGGAGAGTCACTGGTTCTTAACAGAGCTTTTCAATTTCAGTCTTGAAATTTTTAATTATTTTTAACATTAAAATATGGCATTAGCCAGTTTATTACTACTTGTGTAGTTTTTAAAAATAAACAATTGCATACCTAAAGAATCCAAACTTCAGTTCTTGAATTTTGTTGTTTAAAGTCTGGAAAGAAAGTCCAATCCAAATTAGACCCCTAATGTTGCACACAAAGGAAGCTCCAGTCAGTGTCAAGACGTGCCTGTCCATGGCCATAGGGTGCAGAATCAAAGCCAGAACTACAGTCTTCCAACTCTTTAGTCCATGCTTCCACATTCTTTCTTTTGTTTCTTTTTTGAGTCGGGATCTCACCCTGTCACCCAGGCTGGAGTGCAGTCACATAATTACAGCTTACCATAGCCCAGGCTTTTTGGGCTCAAGAGATGCTTCTGTCTCAGCCTCCTGATTAGCTGGGATACAGGCACACGCTACCACGCCTGGTTAATTTTTTGTAGAGATAAGATCTCACTGTGTTGCCTAGGTTGGTTTCAAACGCCTGGGCTCAAGCATTCCTTCCACCTTGGTCTCCCAAAGTGCCGATTATAGTCATGACCCACTACACCAGGCCTGTGCTACCACATTCTTGTCAGTCTCCTTGTCCTGATGCTTGCTGATTTTTGAGAGGAGTTTCTTGAGAATAGAGACTATATCTTATTCATCTTATATCCTTTGGACATAGTAACTAATATAGAATTGACATGTAGTAAACATTTGTTGAATGAAAGGATGAGTGGATGGTTTTGATTTTTGTATCGGACCTTGAAGGAAGACTAGGGTTTAGCTCTGTGGAAATTCTCAGCTTGAGATGTATATATGAGCTATTAGATTTGCTGAGTATTGGACATTTGAAAGGAAATACTGATAAAATATGCTAGACTGGGGCCACATTATAGAAACATTCAAATATCAGACCAAGGGTTTTAGAATTTGTTGTCTAGTCAACTGAAAGATTTTGAACAGAGCAGTAACACACACACACACACACACACACACACACACACACACACACACACCCCAAATAAATGGTAAGGAGAGTCAAAAGGAGAAAGAGAAATTAAATTATGGCAGTTTACTTGTAGTATTATTAAAACTTGATTGAAGATTCTGGAGGCTGGACACAGTGGCTCAAGCCTGTAATCCCAGCACTTTGGGAGGCCAAGGTGAGGACATTGTCTGAGCCCACGGGTTCGAGACCAGCCTCGGTAACTTGGTGAGACCTCATCTCTACAATAAATCAAAAAAATTAGCTGTGTGTGGTAGCACATACCTGTAGTTCCAGGGAAGGCTGAGGTAGAAGGATCGCCTGAGCCCAGCAAGTCGACGCTGGGGTGGCCGTGAGCGTGTCATTGCACTCCAGCCTGGGTGACGGAGTGAGACTCCAATTCAAAAAAAAAGAAAACTGGTTGTGGGAATGGGAATGTGATTACAGATACAGGATAAAATAGTAAATAAACCGTTTTAACTTGATTACTGACGGGTGGAGTTACAGGGATGGAGTGCTCAAAGATGAGGGTGAGATTCCAGGTTCATCTTTGCCTGGATATTTTAGAGAGTGTTGGTGTTGCTAACAGTTACAGCAATTTTATTTTATTTTATTTTATTTTTCTTTTGAGTTGGAGTCTCACTCTGTCGCCCAGACTGGAGTGCAGTGGCCGGGAGCGGCCACCGCAGCCTCGACCTGCTGGGCTCTGGCGATCCTTCTGCCTCAGTCTTCCGAGTAGCTGGAACTACAGGCGCGCGCTACCACGCCCAGCTAATTTTTTGATTCATTGTGGAGATGAGGTCTTGCCTGCCCAGGCAGGTCTCGAACCCACAGACTCAGGCAGTCCACTCACCTCAGCCTCCCAAAGGCGTGGGATTACAGGCTGAGTCACCGAGCCCGGCAGTTACAGCAATTTTAAATGATGAATTTGAGATACTGGTGTCACATCTAGGTGGAAATATTGAATGAAATGTGTTGTTAAATTTAAGAAAAGATGGCCCTTCCAGAGATTAAATTAGTAGTCATCTGCATAAAGAGTGGTTGAAAGCTGAGGATTCAATGAGATTGGCAGGGAGGCTGGTGAAGAGACAGAAATCCAGGATACATCCTTAGGGAAAGTCCTACATTTGGAGGGATAGAAGAAGAGAGGCCAGAGACAGCAGCTTTGGTCAGAGACAACATGAACCGTAGCCCAGCATGGTTGCTCATGCTTGTAATGCCAGCACTTTGGGAGGTGGAGGCAAGAGGATTTCCTAAGCTCAGGAGTTTGAAACCAGCCCGGGCAACTTGGCAAGACCTGTCTCTACAATAAATCAAAAAATTAGCTAGGCATGGTGGTACTTGGCTGTGGTTCAACTACTTGGAAGGTACCTGAGCCCAGCAGATGATCCTTCTACTTCAGCCTTCCAAGTAGCTGCGGTGGCCATGAGTGTGCCAATATACTCCAGCCTGGGCAAGAGACTGAGACTCCTACTAAAAAAAAAAAAAAAACCCAAAAAGGTGAACCTTAGAACAGGCTGAAGAGCAGGGTATGGGAATAATACTTCCTGTGGGGAAATATCTGAATTACAAACGCTAATAAAATATTTTGTACGGTTTATGTTGAAAACTAGGTTATATACAAGTAGATAATGACATAGGTTAATGAGAGGCGTGGCATTTTGCAGAAAAGCTGTATTACTTCATTGTGTACAGGTTGAATATTCCTTTTCCAAAATGCTTAGGACCAGAAGTGTTTCAGGTTTGGGATTTTTTTCAGATTTTGGAATATTTGCATTATTCTGGTTGGGCATCCCAAATCCAAAAATTTGAAATCTGAAATGCTCCAGTAAGCATTTCCTTTGAGCATCATGTCAGCACTCAAAAAGTTTCTGATTTTGCATTTGGGACATTCAACCTGTATTATAAACTGAATAGTTGTTTAACATTAAAGGATATTTTTCTTAGTCCAGAACTTGAAGAAGTCTTTAATTTTTAAAGTTTGAATTTGGAAGGAGACTATTTGTTTATTTATGTATTTATTTGAGTTGGAGTCTCACTTTGTTGCCCAGGCTGGAGTGCAGCAGCACAATCACCGCTCATCACAGCTTCAACCTTCTGAGCTCAAGCTATCCTTCCACCTCAGCCTCCCAGTTAGCTGGGACTATAGGTGTGTGCCACCATGCCCAGCTAATGGAGAATATTGATTTTTTTTTTTCTTAAGTTGGAGTCTCACTCTGTCGCCCAGACTGGAGTGCAGCAACCTCGACCTGCTGGGCTCCAGCGATCCTTCCGCCTCAGCCTTCCAAGTAGCCGGAACTACAGGTGCGCGCTACCATGCCCGGCTAGTTTTTGACTTATTGTAGAGACGAGGTCTCGCCAAGTTGCCCGGGTGGGTCTCGAACCCATGGGCTCAGGCAATCCTCTCGCCTCGGCCTCCCAAAGTGCTGGGATGACAGGCCTGGCCGGAGAATATTGATTTAAATCAGTAGTTCTAGGCTGAGTGCAGTGTGGCTCATGCCTATAATCCCAGCACTTTGGGAGGCCAAGGTGAGAGAATTGCCTGAGCCCACAGGTTTGAGCCTGGGCAACTTGGCGAGACCTCATCTCTATAATAAATAAAAAAATTAGCCATGCGTGGTAGCACATACCTGTAGTTCCGGCTCCTTGGAAGGCTGAGGTGGAAGGATCGCCTGAACCCAGAAGTTTGAGACTGCGGTGGCCGTGAGCATGCCACTGCACTCCATCCTAGGCGACAAAGTGAGACTCCGACTCAAAAAAGAAAAAAGAATCAGTTGGTCTTATAATTGAAATCCTTTAAGTTTTCAAAGGAAGTATCATTTTTTAATTCTGCATGAGTCTAGAACAGTTAGTGGACTGGATAAACTCTGAATCAGCAAAGTCTTTATACCATACTTTAACGTCTACTTCAACACTTTGTAGTGTGTTTTCCTAGTGGTATGCATAAGTATTCTAATAGGGGAAAAGACATACATGTGTACCGCTGGTGTTTCTCTAAGTAACTTTTTTGTTCTCTCCCTTCTTTTCAGGATCTGACTGGCATAGAATCTATGGATCAGTGTCGCCATACCTTGGAACAGCATAACTGGAACATAGAGGTAGAATAAGATTTCGTCTGAACATATTTCTTTTTTGGTTGTCTGCTACAGAGCCAAAAACATATCTTTTTTTAATATCAGGAACATTTTCACTCAGTAAGTTTTTTTCAGAATCAAAACTCTTTAAAAGGAGGAAGTTTATAAAATCATAGAAAAAGTGGAAACCAAATCCCTCAGTATAGTACCCCCTGCCTTATTTTTTCTTAATGTCTCTTTCAGAAAATGATTGTCTTTTGTGTATTTAATTTTTAACCAGACATCTTAATGTGAACCTTCTTGTGTGTGTGTGTGTGTGTGTGTGTGTGTGTGTGTGTGTGTGTGTGTAAGCAGGATTTATTAAGAGGACAGGAAACCTCCCACAGTCGGAGGGACCCTGAAGGGGTTGCCCTTAATGTGAACCTTCTTGTCACATATTTTCGAGTTTATTCTTTCGGATTTTCTTGTCACATATTTTCGAGTTTATTCTGTTTTGGTTTTTTGCATCTTTTCTTTTTCTTGCACATTGAACTTTAGAACAATGCTAGTTGATAGTGGTAGTAAACATTCTGTCCTCACTTCAGAGCCTCTGATGCTTAGTTATAAAGTGTGATGTTGGTAGCTGTTTTGAGATGGATCCACTAGGATAGAGGCTCTGAGAACAGAGATCTTGTTTTGTTTTGTTTTATTAACTGCTGTATCCCTAGCATGTGACACTGAACTGCAATAAATACCTGTTGACTGTTCATCTATTCTTAGTATACTTTATATGAAGAGTGGATGTTTAATTGTATCCACTTCCCTTTTGATTTCTAGAATTTTATTGTTTTCATTATTGGTATTTGAATAGGGTGCTGATTCCTAAAAACACATTCCTAAGTAGTACTTAATCATTCAACACATATTTTTCTCTTTTTTTTGAGTCCGAGTCTCATTTTGTTGCCTAGGCTGGAGTGCAGTAGTATGATCACGGCTCACTGCAACCTCAACTTCCTAGGCTCAGGTGATCCTTCTGCCTCAGCCTCCCGAGTAGCTGGGATCACAGGCATACTGTCAGGCCCCTAATTTTTTTGTGAAGATGAGGTCTCACTATATTGGTCTCAAATTCCTGACTTCAAGCGACCTTCCTGCCTTGGCCCTCCAAAATGCTGGGATTACAGGCATGAGCCATCAAGCCCTGTTGGCTTTTTTTAGAGACAGTTTCTCTCTCTGTTGCCTAGGCTGGAGTACAGTGGTACTGTCATAGCTCACTGCAGCCTCAAGCTCCTGGGCCCCAGGGATTCACCTGCCTAAGTCTCCTGAGTAGCCAGGACTAAGACCTATGCCACCACACCTGCTGATTATTTAATTGTTTGTGGGCAGGGTATCACTTGGTTGACTAAGCTGGATTTGAAATCCTGACTTCAAGTAATCCTCCTGCCTTTGGCCTACTTTGCCCAGCCTCGACATTTTTTTCTTTTTTCTTTTTTTTTTTAAGGATTAAAAAATATAGTTGGCTAGGTTTGGTGGCTCAGCCTGTAATCCCAGCACTTTGGAAAGCTGAGGTGAGTGGATTACCTGAGCCTGTAGGTTCGAGACCCACCCAGGCAACTTGGTGAGACCTCATCTCTACAATAAATCAAAAATTAGCCAGGCGTGGTAGCGTGCGCCTGTAGTTCCGGCTACATGGAAGGCTCAGGCGGAAGGATCGCTGGACCCCTGCAGGTCGAGGTTGTGGTGGCCGGGAGCGTGCCGCTGCACTCTAGTCTAGGCGTCAGAGTGAGACTCCAACTCAAAAAAAAAAAAGAAAGAAAGAAAGAAAGAAAATATAGTTTATTCAGAAAGCAAATCAGAGAGAGAAAGAGAAGATTCACCTCCCCAAAGTAGGGGTGAGGGTCAAAGCCAGGAAACATGACGATAGCCATAACTCAAAGAGCACATGGCCACACCTGAGTTTGATACGGCAATGGCCAACATAACATGTATTTTTTATCAATTAAGTTGATCAATTTTGATCATTTAAGGCTCTGTCGTTATACACGTGAACAAGAGTAAGTCCCTGCTCTTAATGGTTTAATTCTAGATAATTTGTTTGTAATAAATGACAAATAAGATGAGTAGAGGAAATGTAACAGAGGGTCTGGGAGTCACTTTAAATAGGGGGGCCAAGTAAGGTGTGTCTGAGTAGGTGATATTTCTTTCTTTATTAATTCATTTGGTGGGAAAGCAGGATTTATTGAGAGGACAGAAATACTCCCAAGGCGGGAGAGGACCCAAGGGGGTTGCCCGAGGAGGTGATATTTAAATAGGGTGGTCATGTAAGAGGTTATATTTAAGCAGACCCCTGAATTAAAAGACTTGATGACTGAACATTTTGGAGGAAATACATGTTGGGCAGAGGTTGTTCTGTGTATTATTTTTGTGCTTTCCTTGTTAGAATTTGATTTCAAGTGTTTTTTGGCTTTATAAAATGACTAACTTGATAGAAATGGGTTGAGAAGCTTAAATGACATAGGAATTACCTCCTATTCCCTAAATATTTGAATAAAGCACTTGAAAACGTTTCTGTTTGTTTTCTGTTAACTTTTTAACGTTTTTGCCCCATTATTTATGTTTTCTGCCTCTTTCTTTCTTTCTTTTTTTTTTGAGTTGTAGTTTTACTCTGTCACCCAGTCTCGAGTGCCGGGGCACACTCATGGCCACCCCAGCATCGACCTACTGGTCTCCGGCAATCCTTCCACCTCAGCCTTCCAAGTAGCTGGAACTACAGGTGTGCACTACCATGCCCGACTTTTTTTTTTTTTGGTAGAGATGAGGTCTTGCCAAGTTGCCCGGGCTGGTCTCGAACCTGCAGGCTCAGGCAGTTCACTCACCTCGGCCTCCCAAAGTGCTGGAATTACAGGCTGAGCCACCAAGCCCGGTCTCTACATTTTTCTTGATAAGCTTTCTTTCTTTTTCTTTTTTTTTTTTTTTTTTGAGTTGGAGTCTCACTCTGTCGCCCAGACTGGAGTGCAGTGGCCGCTCCTGGCCCCCGCAGCCTCGACCTGCTGGGCTCCGGCGATCCTTCCGCCTCAGCCTTCCGAGTAGCCGGAATTACAGGCGTGCGCTACCACGCCCGACTGATTTTTTGATTTATTGTAGAGATGAGGTCTCACTGCCCAGGCGGGTCTTGAACCCACAGGCTCAGGCAATCCACTCACCTCAGCTTCCCAAAGGCGCGGGATTACAGGCTGAGCCACTAAGCCCGGCTTGATAAGCTTTCTTAGAAAATGCTTATTACTTTGAGATGTCAAGGTTTTTTAGCATAGAGCTATACAAAGCATATTGTTTACATTCTGTATCAGTGCCATCCTTTTTTTCTCATTCTCTTTATGATGTTTATTTTCCCTTTTTGAAAATGAGACTTGCTAGTTTGGTTTGTTTGGTTGGTTATTTATTTATTTCAGAGATGAGGTTTCACTCTGTCACCCAGAATAGAGTACAGTGGTTCAATCATAGCTCACTGTAAAGCGGTCCTCCCACCTCAGCCTCCCAAGTATCTAGGACTACAGGTGTGTGCCACCACACCCAGCTAATTTTTTTACAATTTCCTGTAGAAACGGGATCTCACTGTGTTGCCCACGCTGGTCTTGAACTCTGGCCTCAAGCAGTCTTTCCTCTTGGCACAGCATGCTGAGATTATAGGCATGAGCCAACACAGCCAGCCCAGTCTGGCTTATTTTTAATGTTCATTTATTTTGTTTGTGGCTACTGCTTGTATTTATAGGTTCTCTTTTTCTGTTTTCTTGTTTATTAGGAAAATATCTTTAATACATTTCCATACTTTTTTAGCTTCTTGATTTTTTTTTTTTTTTTTTACAATTTGGTTAATTTATTTGCTTTTTTTTTTTTTTTACAGTTTGGTTAATTTGTTTACTTTTTTGAATCGGTGTCTCACTCTGTTACCCAGGCTGGAGTACAGTGGCACGCTCACAACCACCCCAGCATCCATCTGCAGGGCTCAGTCGATCCTTCTGCCTCAGCCTTCCAAGTAGCCAGAGCTACAGATGTGCACTACCACTCCCAGCTAATTTTTTGACAGGTTGTAGAGACAGAGTCTCACCAAGTTGCCCAGGCTGGTCTCAAAGCCCTGGACTCAGGCAAGCCGCTCACCTCAGCCTCCCAAAGTGCTGGGATGACAGGCTGAGCTGCTTCGCCCGGCCTGTTTGCATTCTTTCTTGCCTTTAGGGCCATGAGTTTTCGTTTGGAAATACATTTTAAAAGTTTTTATTTTCTTCTTTGGCCCAATGTAGTTGGAATTTCTAGTAGTTTGCTTTTTTGTTTTTGTTTATTTTCATATTGCTCTTTCATTTTACTTCATGTGTAGGTATCCAGTGAGGTCTCTTTGTGGTGATTTAATGCTCCATTGACATTGTAAAATCTGTATGCAGTGGGCATGGTGGTTCATGCCTGTCATCTCAACCAGAGCCCATGGGTTTAAGACCAGTCTGGGCAATTTGGCAAGACCTCGTCTCTACAATAAATCGGAAAATTAGCCGGGCGAGGTGGCACACGCCTGTGATTTCAGCTACTTGGAAAACATCTTGAGATGGAAGGATCATCTGAGCCCAGCAGGTCAAGGCTACAGTGGCTATGAGTGTGCCACTGCACTCCAGCCTGGGTGGCAGAGTAAGACTCCGACTCAAAAAAAATAAAGATATAAATATGGCTGGGCTCGGTAGCTCAGCCTGTAATCCCCGCGCTTTGGGAGGCTGAGGTGAGTGGATTGCCTGAACCTGCGGGTTTGAGACCCACCTGGGCAACTTGGTGAGACGTCATCTCTACAATAAATCAAAAATTTGCCAGGCGTGGTATCACGCCCCTGTAGTTCCAGCTACTTGGAAGGCTGAGACGGAAGGATTGCTGGAGCCCAGCAGGTGAGGCTGCGGTGGCCAGGAGCGGCTACTACATTCCAGTCTGGGCTACAGAGTGAGACTCCAACTCAAAAAAAAAAAAAAAAAGATATAAATACAAAATCTGTATGCATATACTTTTAAATTAAATATCAAACTTAGAGGAAAAAAATAACGCTAATGAGAAAGCCATGTATCTACCATGCAGTCCTGAAAACTAGACGTTTTATAATATATGTTTAAAATTTCTTTTGAACAAGTGTGGATAACATGGAGCCTTGTGTGAGTTGCTTGCCTGTCGTTCCCCACACGCTCCCTTTTCCTTCTTGTCTGGAAGTGACCACTGTTGACTATTAGGTGTTTATCATGGAATATGTTTTCTCTTGGATGTAGGTTTGATGTCTATATTCAGACAAGGTTATTAAATATACAATTTAAATCTGCCAATTTTTTTCTGTTTACTTGATGAGACTGCTTGGCCTGATAATTTTGTTTTGTTTTTTGTTTTTTGTTTTTTTTGAGTTGGAGTCTCACTCTGTTGCCCAGACTGGAGTGCAGTGGCCGCTCCCGGCCACTGCAGCCTCGACCTACTAGGCTCTGGCGATCCTTCCGCCTCAGCCTTCCGAGTAGCCGGAATTACAGGCGCGCGCTACCACGCCCGGCTAATTTTTTGATTTATTGTAGAGATGAGGTCTTGCCTGCCCAGGTGGGTCTCGAACCCACGGGCTTAGGCAGTCCACTCACCTCAGCCTCCCAAAGGCGCGGGATTACAGGCTGAGCCACCGAGCCCAGCTGACTTGATAATTTAAATACAGTTTTATAGATTAATTTCTCAATGGATATAAAGTACTTGTTCTTTCTGATCAAAAAGAGTACATGTCGGTAACACATTTAAAACACGAGAGTTCATGAAGTTGGCAAATGGAAGTTCCTGATAATCGTGCTTTCTGGAGATTACCACATTTTGATGTTTTAGTGTGTGTTCTTCCAGACTTCTTTATATGTGTAACTCTGTTTAGATAGTGTGTCAATAATAAGTATACACCTTTCTGGTGTTAATAAGTATATCAGAGAGAACACTTTGTGTACATGCTGTGGAAAGGCAGCACAAGGAACATCAAGTATATTAATAAATTCTGTGTCTGGGTGGAGGCACTCTCTACCTTTTATGTAGTTCAACAGTGTTTGACACATGAAGTCACACAGCTGTTAGATTGTTTTTATAATAATACCTTTGTTAATATCAGATGTTTTTGCTTAGCATTCTAGTTTGATTTTTAATATTGCTGCGACCACTTTATTTTTTGTTTGCGATGATCTGGTATTATGTTGGCCATCTTTTTATTATTTATTTAGTTACATTTTTTTTAGAGATCTGGCTGTGTTGCCCTGTTGTTCTCAAACTCGTGGGCTCAAGCGATCCTCCCACCTCAGCCTCCTGACTAACTGGGACTGCAGATGCATGCCACTGTGCCTGACTCAGACCGTCTTTTAACATTAAATAACTTATAGGAGTATTACACACTTGTTGCAAAAACACCCGTGCATATGTGCACACCCACCCAGGTAAGAGATTCCAAAAAGTGTAAAGAAAAAAATGATTACCTTCAAGCCCACCACATGGATAGCTAGCGTGTATCCTTTTAGACATTTTCTGTATTTTAATGACTATATAGATTTACATATAATATTCTTCTTACACAAATGGGATGTTTTATTTACAGTCTTTTTCACCTTAGTCTATTTAATAACTGATAGAAAATACATAAAATATATAAAGATAGAAGTTCAACGAAAGCCTACGATGACATATGAAAACAATCCCACCCAAATCGCTTCCTACCATTGTTTCTCCGTCCTCCTCCCCTAGTGTAGCCATATTAACAGTTTCTCTTGATTCTTCCCAGATGTTTTTATGCTTGTCTTAAAAATATACACGTATAAGCTGGTCTCGGTGGCTCAGCCTGTAATCCCGTGCCTTTGGGAGGCTGAGGTGAGTGGATTGCCGGAGCCCGCGGGTTCGAGACCCGCCTGGGCAGCCAGACCTCATCTCTACAATAAATCAAAAAATCAGCCGGGCGTGGTAGCGCCTGCCTGTAATTCCGGCTACTTGGAAGGCTGAGGCGGAAGGATCGCCGGAGCCCAGCAGGTCAAGGCTGCGGTGGCCGGGAGCGGCCACTGCACTCCAGTCTGGGCAACACAGTGAGACTCCCAACTCAAAAAAAAAAAAAATACATGTGTATATATTTTTCCCATATAGACCAGAGGTTCTTCCCAAATGAAGCAGATGTTCTCAATTTTTTTTTTTTTTTTTGAGTTGGAGTCTCACTCTGTCGCCCAGACTGGAATGCAGTGGCTGCTTCCGGCCACTGCAGCCTCGACCTGCTGGGCTCCGGCGATCCTTCCACCCGAGCCTTCCAAGTAGCTGGAACTACAGGCATGCGCTACCATGCCCGGCTAATTTTTGATTTATTGTAGAGATGAGGTCTCACCAAGTTGCCCAGGCGGGTCTCGAACCTGCGGGCTCAGGCAATCCACTCACCTCAGCCTCCCAAGGCACGGGATTACAGGCTCAGCCACCGAGCCTGGCTTCAAATTTTTTGATCTCAAAATTCCTTGAATTACTGAAGACCCTCCAAAGAGCTTTTATTTCTATGGGTTATATCTATTGATAATTTACAAGTTAAAACTGAGAAATCACTTTGGGAGGCTTAGGTGAGTGGATTGCCTAAGCCCACAGGTTCGAAACCCGCCTGGGCAACTTGGCGAGACCTCATCTCTACAATAAATCAAAAAATAAGCCGGGCATGGTAGCGCGTGCCTGTAATGCCAGCTACTTGGAAGGTTAAGGCAGAAGGATCGCTGGAGCCCATCAGGTCGAGGCTGCAATGGCTGGGAGTAGCCATTGTACTCCAGTCTGGGCAACAGAGTGAGACTCCAACTCAAAAAAAAAACAACAACTGAGAAATGTCTTGAAGTTTATTGATGCATTAAAAAACAACCTGTTACATGTCACAAAAATAACATTTTAATGAAAAATAACTGTTTACAAATCTCTTAATGTCTGACTTAATAGAAAACAGGTTGATTTTCAAATCTGCTTCGGCCTTTAATCTGTTTTGGAATGCAGTTTTAGTTGAAGTATGTGAAGAAAAAACTCCAGCTTCTTTCAGATATGTAGTTGGAATGGGAGGAGAATTTCAATAGCCTTTTCAGATAACTGAATATTCTTTGATACTGTGGTAGTTTCTTTTTCTTTTTTTTCCTGAGTTGGAGTCTCACTCTGTTGCTCAAGCTGGAATGCAGTGGCACGCTCACAGCCACCGCAGCCTCAACCTGCTGGGCTCAAGTGACCCTTCCACCTCAGCCTTCCAAGTAGGTGTAACTACAGGTGCGTGCCTCCGCGCCCAGCTAATTTTTTGATTTATTGTGGAGATGAGATCTCACCAAGTTGCCCAGGCTGGTCTCGAACCTGTGGACTCAGGCAATCCTCTCACCTTGGCCTCCCAAAGTGCTGAGATTATAGACGTGAGCCACTGTGCCCAGCCCACTGTGGTAATTTCTTAAAAGTGAGTTGTAGTATGGAATTCTAAACTATATCAGTGAGCTTTTTATTTTCTTCTACATTGAAATCTTATTGACCTGTCTTGTACCTTGAAAGGATCTTTTACCATTGCATGATGTCATAATTTCATTGCGTTGGTTATATGGAAAATATTAGTTCACTGAATTAATATGTCTTCAAGATGTTGATACACTTTATTATATAATATTATCTGTTAATAGCACCACCAGCTAGGCTCGGTGGCTCAGCCTGTAATCCCGCGCCTTTGGGAGGCTGAGGTGAGTGGATTTCCTGAGCCTGTGGGTTCGAGACCCGCCTGGGCAGCGAGACCTCATCTCTACAATAAATCAAAAAATCAGCCGGGCGTGGTAGCACATGCCTGTAATTCCGACTACTTGGAAGGCTAAGGCAGAAGGATCGCCGGAGCCCAGCAGGTCGAGGCTGCGGTGGCCGGGAGCGGCCACTGCACTCCAGTCTGGGCGACAGAGTGAGACTCCAACTCAAAAAAAAAAAAAAAAAAAAAAGCACCACCAAACTCATCAAAAATAGCCTTTTAGTATTAGGAAACTGTCAAGCTTATGGAGACAAATACAAGATATTTCAAATTTCTAATTTTTTTCTTGAAAGCTCTAATTTTAATTTTATTTTGTTGAGTTGAGTGAGTCTTCACTCCATCGCCCAGGCTGGAATGCAGTGACCCAGTCACGGCCATCCCACCATAAACCTGCTGGACTCTGGCAGTCCTTTCACCTCAGTCTTCCAAGTAGCCAGAACTACAGGTGCATGCTACCATGCCCAGCTAGTTTTTTGGTTTATTATAGAGACAAGGTGTCATCATGTTGCCCAGACTGGTCTCGAACCCGTGGACTCAGGCAGTCCTCTTGCCTTGGCTCCCCCAAAGTGCTGGGATTACAGGCTGAGCCACTGCACCTGGCTGAAAGCTCTAATTTTATAATTGACAACAAATGCTGTCAGATGTGGTTTTTTTAAGTAACAGCTTTATTGATGCATAATTCACATTAGCCAACTTGAAAATGTGAAATTCATTGGTTTGTAGTATATTCATACTTAGGCAGCCATAAGCCACAATCAGTTTTAAGACATTTCCCCCCAAAAGTTTAGAATGTTTACCACATTACCCCTAAAAGAAACCCTTATACCCTTTAGCTGTTACCCTCCTGCCTACTCCCACGGCACCCCCCTCCCCCGTTCCCACACCTGAACAACCGTAATCTCTCTTTCTGTAGATTTCCCTATTCTGGATTTTCTTGTGAAAGGAATCATAGTCTTTTGCAACTGGCTTCCTTCACTTAGTGGGATGTTTTCAAGATTCATTATGTTGTAGCATGTATCAGGACTTCGTTCTTTTTATTGTCAAACAGTATTTCCTTGTATACATAATAGCACATCTCAGCCAATTTAGGCTGCTATAAAAAATACACTAAACAGGGTGACTTGTAAACAACAGAAATTTATTTCTCACAGTTCTGGGAACTCCAAGATCAAGGTACCAGCAGATTCCATGTTTGAGGACTCTGTTCATAGATGGTGATTTGCATTTCCCTGGTGGCTAACATGATACTGAGCATCTTTTCATGTTCTTGACCATTTGTATATCTTCTTTGCAAAAACGTCTATTCAAGTCCTTTGCCAATTTGTAAATTTGTTTTTGGGGGGGTGATTTTGTTTTGTTTTGGTGTTGAGCTGTAAGAGGTTTTTTGGTTTTGTTTTTTGAATTGGAGTCTCACTCTGTTATCTGATCAGCTGGGCTCAGGTGATCCTCCGGCCTCAGCCTTCCAAGTAGCTGGGGTTACAGGCATGTGTCACCACACCCAGCTAATTTTGTGAGGTCTTGCCATGTTGCCCAGGGTTCATGCGATCCTCTCGCTTCTACCTCCCAACGTGCTGGGATTACAGGTGTGAGCCACTGCACCTGGCTAAGAGTTTTTTATATATTCTGAATACTAGACTCTTATGAGAAATTTGATTTGCAGATATTTTCTCCTGTTGTATGGGTTGTCCTTTTACTCTCTTGATTATATTCTTTGGTGCACAAAATTTTTTATTTTGATGAAGTTCACTGTGTCTGTGTTTTATTTGTTGCTTATGTTTTTGGTGTCATATCTAAGATACCTTTGCTTAATCCAAGGTTATAAAGATTTACATGCTTTTTTTAAGAGTTTTATAATTTCAGATCTTACATTTAGGCCTCTGATTTTTTTTTTTTTTTTTTTTGAGTCAGAGTCTCTCTCTACTGCCCAGGCTGGAGTGCAGTGGCACGATCACTGCTCACTACAGCCTCAACCTCCTGGGTTCAGGCAAGTACTTCAACCTCCCAAGTAGTTGGGATTACAGATGAACACCGCCACACCTGGCTTACTTTTTAATTTTTTTATAGAGACATGGTCTCACTATGTTGCTTAGGCTGGTCTCGAAATCCTGGGCTCAAGCAGTCCTCTTCCCTCGGCCTCCCAAAGTGCTGGGATTCCATCATACCTAGATTCTTGAAGTATTTTGAGTTGACTTTTATGTATTGTGTAATTTAGGGGTTCCTCAACTTTTGCATGTGGATATCCAGTTGTCCGAGCACAGTTTATTGAAAGATTATTTCTTCACTGGATTGTAAAACTGAGGACTACCTGAAATTACTCAAACTATAAAGTTTAAAACTAACTAACTATTAGGGTTAGAGGCCATACTGCCCTCCCAAAGGCCACCCTCACTTTTGATACCAACTGCTATTTTAAGGGGTTCCAAAAACACCTTCAGTTTTGCTAGTTCCCCCAAAGAACTCACTGAAAGCTGTTATAGTCATGGTTATCTTTTATTACAGGGAACAGATTAAAGTCAACTGAAGGAGGACACAATAGGGCAGAGTCTCAAGGTCTTCGGACTCGAAACTGGAGTCAGGACGTGCTACTATCCTAGCATAGGTGCCTGACAGTACTCATGAAATGCTGTAGTACCCTCTTACCATGATTTCACATTCTGCAGTTTCAGTCACTCATGGTCAACTGCAGCTTGAAAATATTACATGGACATTTTCATCAATAAACAAATTAAAGTTTTAAATTACATGCTATTCTGAGTCTCATGCTGAGACCTCACACTGCCCTACTCCATCCTGCCAGTGCCACAGATCATTCTTTTGTCCAGTGTCTCTACACTGTATTCACTGCCCACTGTTAGTCACTTAGTCACCATTATCAGAGCAGCTGTCGTGGTATCACAGTACTTTTGTTCAGGTAACCTTTATTTCACGTAATAATGACCCCAAAGCACAAGAGTTAGTGATGCTGCTATTCACATATGCCAAGGAGAATCCATAAGTGAAAAGGTCAAAGTTCTCAACTTGAGGAAAAAAGTCATATGCTGAGGGTGACTGAGATCTGTGGTAGGAACAAACCTTCTATCTGAAATTGTCACACCTTGTAATGCAAAAATTACAGCCATAGTGTGTGATAAGTGCTTATGATAAGATGGAAAAGGTGTTACATTTGTGGATGGGAGACGTGAACAGAAACAGGTTGCAATTGGCTGCGCCGGATTTGGTCCTATTTGCAATTTCAGGCACCCACGAGGGAAGAGGGCGGGGTAAGTAGTCTTAGAATGTGTCTCTGTGGATAAGGGGACTACTGTATTGACAATCTGGACTTCAGAGTGTCTGTAGTTTGTGTGGGGCTTCATTGCATGGGCATAACTGATTTGTCAGCAACCCACATGGTAGAACTCAGTCTTCAAGTCAACTGATACCAAGTTTCCCAAAGTTCCCACCATAAACCATATAGTCAATCTTTTTGTATAGCCCATCTTCACCTTGAGACTCTGGGTGCTGCGGCTCCAACCTACAACCTGATAGCAATCCTGTGGGGTCTGACATAGATCACCTCCCAAAAGGCAAAGACCAGACATCTCTTGAATAAGGTCAAATTGTTAGTATACTGGGGCAGATAGCCATTTCCAGGGGCAGAGTTGAAGTGAGTTTGTCAGCTGTCTTTCAGGAGTTGTATTAGCATCTTTATGTATGACTCACTCATTAAGTTTTCAGATTAACTGAGAAACATTGTTCCTTCATTTTGCACATGAGGCTCTTAAGTTAAGCAACTTTTCTGAGCAGTGGAACTAGGATTCAGACAGAAGTTTCTCTACTGCAGAGCCCTTCACCAGACTCCGCTTGTCAGAACTGCTTTGTTGCATCACTCCAGGGGCACTGTCCTCATTGTATTCTCTGAGTGGCTTTTCTTGGGATTGTAGGGTGAAGTACTTTATATCCCAGCCACCCTAAATAATACATACTGTCTGAATAAAAGAAGTGTTTGCTATGTTCATGTAGCTTCCATATGCGTTCCCTGATCTCTGCTCTGCATGAATTCTGGAACCATCATCCCACATTACCTCCCAGTATAGCAGGTTAAAAGGTCTTTGAAGTTGCACTCCTCAGGTGACCTTTTAGTGTATTAATGACCATCCTGTTTTGGAATGCCAAATAGTAGTTGCCACATCTTTTCTTGGGGTTGGTTTGAGCATCACTGGAACTCTTGCTACTCTGTTTTCCTTCTCAGGCTGCTGTGCAGGACAGACTGAATGAGCAAGAGGGCGTACCGAGTGTTTTCAACCCACCTCCATCCCGACCCCTGCAGGTTAATACTGCTGACCACAGGATCTACAGCTATGTTGTCTCAAGACCACAACCAAGGGCAAGTTATTTTGTAACTGGAATTTTTGTCTTTTTATTTTATAAGTCTATTCATTTGGTTACATCAAGCTCTGTATGATAGGAGCAAAAGAAATATTCAGAATGTCAACCTGTTAGTTACACCTAGCCCCTCGGGTATATCATTTTGCCTTGATTCATCAGTAAATTGATACAGAAACTGTTCTTTTTTTTTCCTATTTTTTGCCAGTTATTTGGAGAGTGTTTTCTGTGCTTTAAGTTAGAATGTGTTTGCTGAGTTCTTTGTTACATCAGTTCACTTAATCTACATCTCAGGAAATACTTTGAATCTGTGTAGGGGCCTTGGCCACATCTTTGAAATTATCCTTGAAGGGCTAATAGCAAGGAGGTGATTCACTTAAATTCAACAAGTATTTAACAGTGCTCCAGTAATCTGGCATTTTGCTACTGGGGATCCAGACATGAATAAATAGCCAGTCTTCCCATTTCAAGTTGAATGTCTCACAGACTAGTTATGCAAGTCAGCTGCATACACTGGTAATGAACTCTAAAGAACTTCTTAGAGTTTCTCTTTCTTATCTTTGGAGTTAACACTTCCTATGTTTGCATTTAGAAAGCACTTTCTTTCTTTTTTTTTTTTGAGTTGGAGTCTCACTCTGTCACCCAGACTGGAGTGCAGTGGCCGCTCCCAGCCACCACAGTCTCGACCTGCTGGACTCTGGCGATCCTTCCGCCTCAGCCTTCCGAGTAGCTGGAACTACAGGCGCGCGCTACCACACCCAGCTAATTTTTTGATTTTTATTGTAGAGATGAGGTCTCGCCAAGTTGCCCAGGTGGGTCTCGAACCCACGGGCTCAGGCAGTCCACTCACCTCAGCCTCCCAAAGCGCGGGATTACAGGCTGAGCCACCAAGCCCGGCTAGAAAGCACTTTCTTTAGCCTTGCAGCAGTTAGAATTTATTCTATCATCATACCTTTTTGTTGAGCACTTGACAGTTTAAAATAAATGTTTCTAAGTTGTTTGGGGGTATTTTGAAGTAGACTAGCAGATTCCTATCATCCATGGGACTCCAGGGCTTTCTGGCATGGACACAGAAAGTGTCTCAGGTTAGCACAATATAATGGCTAAGAAATGCTTTGTAAACTATAGAGCCCTGTATGTATGAAGTTTTAATAATAACAGCAGTAATAATAATAATTAGCATTATTACCAAGATTAGCCAGCTATATGGAGATTTATGTTTGTGGTTAATATCATATATATACAAATATCCAGGGGTAGTAGTATTGGTTATCTTTCTTGCTATTTTAATGTGTAAAACTAAAGAGGAAAGAATGAATATTTATCATTTGGGGAGGTAAACTTGCAGTTGAACTTGAAAACTAATACAAGTGGCTGCAGAAAAACTGTTAAAGTAGATGTAATATGAAGTTTATGTGAATAAAAGAAAAATAATAGTATTAAATGAAATAAGATCAGAGGCAGTAGCATGTAAGAGGGATTGAGGTAGCCGGGAAGAGGCAATTGTATTACAGAGGAAGAAATCACGAGAAAGAACAAAAATAGGTAAGAAATCAAACTAGCCATGTAGTAGAATATTAGGAACCAAGAAGATTGTCTCTAACTTTGATTTTGGAATTTCAGGGGCTGCTTGGATGGGGTTATTACTTGATAATGCTTCCATTCCGGTTTACCTATTACACGATACTTGATATATTTAGGTATGTACCTTTGTATTTATGTATTAGTAGCAACAGGGTAGACTTTGGAGCTGAAACTTAGACCAGAATAAGTTTTATGCTTTATCAGTGTTGACTTGCCAGCTTGTCATCAGTTTGAATAATCTTCCTGAACTGTCTTATGATACACTGTAAAAGTATGTTACATTGTTCAAGCATTGAGGCAGATGTTGTGAAATGGAATTGTTTTTAAATTAGTCTTACCTGTTTGTAAGGATCAGTCTGCCGACATTTATTGATCTCCGCCTCCTCTCCCCATCATGTTTGTCACCTCTACATTTCCTGGTTAATGGACACACCCTTTCCTTTCTAGCTGCCATTATCTCCTATCTTCACACTCCTTAGAACTTTTTTCTGAACTCCTCCTCCTCCATCTCACTGCTCACAGTCCTGGTACATTCTCTTGCTCTGAGATTACCCACATTGCCCTAGATTCTTCCCACAGTAGCTACTCCTCTCTGGACACTCCTTTTGTCCCTTTTCACTTTGCCATGGCAATCCCTAGGTTGCTGACACTGGAACCCTTTTTGTATACACTTGCTTCATACCTCCGCCTGCCTTCTAGTAGCTTCCTTCACATCCCATTCAAAGAGCTCATCGTTGGCAGCTGCAGAGGCTCCAAGGCCAGAAAATACTAAGTAGGACCCAACTCCCTGGCACATCAGGCTTGAGGTATCTGATCTGGAGCCACACCTAGGCTCTGTGGGGAGCTAAAATATTTATGACCTTCCAGACCCACAGATGGAGCTAGAAGATGTGACCTGGGCCTGGCACGGTGGCTCACGCCTGTAACCCCAGCAGTTTGGGAGGTGGAGGCTAGAGGATTGCTTGAGATTAGCCTGGGCAACTTGGCGAGACCTCATCTCTACAATAAATTTTAAAAATTAGCTGTACATGGTGGCACGCAGCTGTGGTTCTAGCTACTTGGAGGGCTACAGCAGAAGGCTCACCTGAGCCTAGCAAGTCAAGGCTGTGGTGGCTGTGAGCATGCCCACTGCACTCCAGCCTGGGCAGCAGAGTGAGACTCCTACTCAAAAAAAAAAAAAAAAAAAGATGTGACCTGGGCCTTGCATACAGGGTAGCCTGTACCTCCCTCCAAATATGGGATAGCCTTCTCCCTGCTCTAAGAAGCAGAGGCTGGAGGTAAGGTTCTAGCAGCTGCAGATGTGCAAGGGTCAGATAAAACCGTCTATGTTGGCCCCTTGGTGTTTTATCAACAGTCTGCTAATGGCTTCCTTGCTTTAGCAGAGTTCTTAATGGCCACCAGTGAGCTGCTAGTACTCAATCCATCCCCGTTTTGTTTAAGATTGGGCATGTAAAAACCTATAAAATCATAATGAAGCTTGGGTGGACATTTCGATTTTTTTGAAAAGCTGATTGCCTAAATTGTGCAGGCCATGGGAATATATTATAATGAGAAACAAAAAAAGTTACAGCCTTAATCCACTCTTCAGGATTTGAAAACTGAAAGAGATAATCCTAAAATAATTTTAGAAAAGGTAATCAAAATCAGTCTTTTAAAGGATTTCTAACCCCTCTCCCACATATACAGTTTCTTACATTTTGTGTTTTTAATTTGCTCTGGAATGTTTGTATCAATGAATTTGATTTGATTACTCGGGAGAAATTCCAAATGGAATTGTACACAT
This sequence comes from Cephalopachus bancanus, assembly GCA_027257055.1. NCBI lineage: Eukaryota > Metazoa > Chordata > Mammalia > Primates > Tarsiidae > Cephalopachus > Cephalopachus bancanus. The sequence continues at coordinate 93,073 of JAPVLO010000648.1, forward strand.
ATGGGGAGTTTGTGGAGGGGATAGCGAATTGGCTCAAGGTTTGGTAAGGAAAGTAGCATAGTTTAGTTACCTTTTCTGTGCTGAAGATTCCTCAAGTAAATGAATATTGCTTGCTTTCCTAGGAAAAATATGCATGGCATGTGTTACTAATTTTAATGTAGCTGTATTATCCAAGCAGCTTGTTTAATGTTATGTAGCACATTGGCCTCTGCCCCATTGCCTTCTTTGGAAACCTGGAGGATAAATAAATGGTGCTGCACAAATATGGTAGGATGAGCTCCTCAGAAGCAGACATGTGGCACCACTGGGTAGTGCATCCATAACTCACAGTAGCTGCCAGGACTCCATATCCACCACATTCCCTGGATCAGCTCTGTAACCTTCTCCATGGGTGCCCTCAGCTATAAGTCATCAAGCAAAAGTCACTTGTCCCCTTGAAGAGCAAATAAATCATGACTACAAGTTCAGGTCTGAAGTTCCTGTCCACAATTTGAATAGCTTGAGAGTGTGAACTAAAAAAGTTCAAAATCCCAGGAGATCAGAAAGGAGCAGGAGAGGGAAGTAGGACAACCAGAGGAGGTCTCTGCTCTGGAGCAGCACTGTCCAATAGAACTTTCTCTGGTGATGGGAACGTTCCGTATCTGCACTGTTCAATATGGAAGCCACTAAATACATGTGGTCATCAAGCACTTGAAATGTGGCTAGTGCGCCTGAGCAACTGAGTTCTTAATTGTATGTAACTTAATGCATTTCAAATTGAGAATAACCACATGACCAGTGGCTACTTACCAGGCAGTGCCGTTCTGGAGTCTGGGTGCATAGCCGGACCTGTGGTCTTTTTGGATACTGTGCCTTCCCTTCCAACCCTTCTGTCCCTAGAGTTTTCTGCCGATTCGTTAGGCCAGTGTTGGAGTTTATAATCCTAGTAGTTTGCATTCTTCTTGAACAGGCCATGGAACAACACCTGCTACTTGCGGCTTACAAGCCAGACTCCACTGACAGGTTTGATGGTCCACTCAGACCGCTCACCTCCCTTTGTTGCCGTGCCTCTGGCTCTGTTATAGGAATCTGTACAAACTGGCCCACTCCATATGCACTACAGTAAGCTGAATTCATGTGATATTTATTCCTTCCTCCCCAGGTTTGCTCTTCGTTTTATACGGCCTGACCCTCGCAGCCGGGTCACTGACCCCGTTGGGGACATTGTTTCATTTATGCACTCTTTTGAAGAGAAATATGGGAGGGCACACCCTGTCTTCTACCAGGGAACGTACAGCCAGGTCAGTGCCACAAACCATTTAGATGCCAACTTACTGAAATGATTCTATCCTCAAAGGAAAGTATAGCCCAGCACTGATCATGTCATTCTTATACTCAAAAACCTTAAATAGCTCCTCACTGCTTACAGGGGAAAAAAAGACCAAACCTTTAGTTGGGTCCTCCTTGATCTAATCCAGACCCTCTTTTGAGGTCTTTTCTGCATAACTTATTTTACCAGACCCCAGGTTCAGCTGAGCCGTACCCTAAACGTAGTCTGTGCTTTCCTGCCTCCATGCCTTTGCTTTGCTGACGCTTTCACCTGGAATGCCTTCCTCACATTTTTGCTGATTGGAATCTTGCCCGTCCTTTAACCAGCTCGTGTCACTTCCCTCTTACAACTAGTATTCCTGAGTGACGTGCCCTATCCTGCCCTGTGTTGCTATCGAAAATGTTAATCTCTCCTTTTGTTCTTCCATAGCTTTTTAAAAAGTTACAGCAATTTCATATTCTTCCCTCTATTATAGTTATTTGTGTTCGTGTCTTATCTCCTCTACCAGACTAAGCCCCTTGAAAGCAAAGCCTAAATGTTTTTTGATCCCTCACAGAGTTGAATAAGGGCATAGACCATAAACTCAAGGTGACACATCTCATTCAACCTAAGCCGCATAGACCTTTGACTGTCACCTCTCAGGGAAGGAAAAACTAGAGTCCTGTGGGTAGTAGACATCTCTCTAGTTTGCCCCCCCCAGATAAAATAGGGAATTAAAGCTGTGGGCATAGGCAAAAGAGTGATTCTGTCTTGTAGCCTTCAGGATTTCTGAATCTCTGGAGAAAGAGAAACACTCTTAGCCTTGCTTCCTCCTCTAATTTTCCCATGCCTGCTTTTTGCTCTTCGTCAGTCTCCTTGTAGCTGGTCCCTCCCCGCTCACACGCACTTAAGTACCTGCTGTATGCCAGGCGCTGTCCTCAGTGCTAGAGATGGAGAGATGGGTGAGATGAGCACCTCTCGTGTGCCCTCTTTTCTGTGATCCTGAGGGTAGACCACCACTGGCCATTCCCGAAGTCTTGAAAAGTATGATGTGCTCAGGGATATGCCTGAGGAAAGTACACGTGGGAGTCTTGGACACCAGCCTTGTCTCGGGAGGTCTTTGAAACCCTGTGCTCTTTAGAATGCCTTGGCGCCCTACAGTCCCTAGTTCCTACTTGGTATGTGGCCTGGGATCAGGCTTATCCTCACAGTTATTTTTTACTTACAAGGATGTGATAGCTGTGAAGTGGCAACGTTCTCACCTCCCTTTTCATATGATTGGATTGTCCTGTTTTTATCTTCCTTCATACTGTAGGAACTGCTGACTTTTCTGTGATTTGGTGGGGACCTGTATCTGTAAGCCTGTCTACTCTTATGTGCCTGACACAGTTGAAATCCTAACAGCACTAAAACCTTTTCATTAGAGCCTGTTAGCATGGACTTTCTCTAGGGAGAAAAATTCCAGGGGTGTGAGGGTAGGAGTCCAGGGGTTTTCTGGTTTCTTGCTCGCCTTTTTTCCTTATTTCTCTTTTTGTTCTTAAGTACATAGCTGTATCCATTAAGACCCTTAGCCTAATTAAGCGCTCGAGGCACAATCTTCGTCATAATTAGTAAGCTGCTGTTTCTCACAGGCTCTTAATGATGCCAAGCGGGAGCTTCGATTTCTCTTGGTTTACCTTCACGGAGATGATCACCAGGACTCGGACGAGTTTTGTCGGTAGGTGGGTCGACCGTGCTCTTTCCTTCCCTCACCCCTCCTCCTGCTGCTGTTGCCGTAGTCACTTCCCTTTCGTCCTTTCTGCAGCAACACGCTCTGTGCCCCTGACGTTATTTCACTAGTAAACACCCGGATGCTGTTCTGGGCCTGTTCTACAAACAAGCCAGAGGGATACCGAGGTAAGCCGTGTTTCTCTTGCCTCTTTGAGATTGTTGGAGTCTCTTTGGAATGATCTGAAAAGACACTCCATGCCATTATTACATGACTGCAACAAATGTGATAGGCACGATGACACACACTAGTTGCTGTTTTTGTATTTAATACTCTCAGCAGGCCTGAGAGATGGGAGTGGTATTACCTCCATTTTATGTTTTAGGAACCAGGCTCAGAGAGTTTAAGCCACTGACCCAAGATCACACAGCAAGTTTTGGAGTGAGATCAGGTCTATCAGATTCTGAAACCCATTCTTTACAGTTAATCATTGCCAGAGCCTGTTATATTTTTAAAATACCCACTCTTGGCCAGTAGTTTGCCTTTAATCTTAATGGGCTTTTTACTGAGGAGTTTATTCTCTTCATCAGCAATTTTAACAGAACTTCTTGCACAGTGAGTTAGTTGTTTGAGTGCCTTGAGTGCTGATATGGATTCAGAAAGTGCAGATCTTTGCTAACAGTAACTCTTATCTGGCAGTATTTTTAGAAGCCAGTAGAAGCTACGAAGACATCCAGTGAAGAAAAATGCATTTTGTACCTACTTTTTCCCAGCAGCCCTTGTGTATGTTCTAGGATGCCTTGTGCCGTGCTGCTTCTCGAGAGCCTGAGATGTGGCAGATATTTTTCCTGCACCCTGGAATCTGAATCTTTACTCCTACTTATTGTTAAATATCTGACAAGTTTCTGGGGTGTGCGTTTTGCCATTCTAACAGGGTTTTGTAGGTTCGGTGTGGTGACTCTTACTCACTTTGGGAGGCTGAGGCAGGAGGATTGCTTGAACCTAGGAGTTTGAGACAACCCTAAGCAACACAGTGAGCCCTCTTCTCTGCAAAAGATTTTTTTTTTTTTTTTGAGTTGGAGTCTCACTATGTTGCCCAGCCTGGAGTGCAGTGGCACACTCCCGGCCACCACAGTCTCGAGCTGCTGGGCTCCGGCAATCCTTCCGCCTCAGCCTTCCAAGTAACCGGAACTACAGGTGCACGCTACCACGTCTGGCTAACTTTTTATTTATTGTAGAGACAGGTCTCGCCAAGTTGTCTGGGTGGGTTTCAAACCCACGGGCTCAGACAATCCACTTGTCTCGGCTCCCAAATTGCTGAGATTACAGGCTGGACCACCGATCCCGGCCCTACAAAAGATTTAAAAATTAGCTGAGCACAGTGATGTGTGCCTGTAGTCCTAGCTACTTGAGAGGCTGAGGCAGGAGAATCGCTTGAGCCTAGGAGGTCAAGGCTGTGGTGGGCCATGGTAGTACCACTACACTATATGGCTTTGCAGGGATGGCTTTGCAAGGATGGAGGGGAAGTTATGAATAGAAGGACAGTAAGGATACCTTCTATAGATGTTTATAAAATCTGTTGTTCCCCCCATATGGAAAAGATCGGTAAAGCTCTGTTATGGTGAAATCTTGATTATTTGATGACCCACATTCTAAACTCCTCTGGAGCAGAGAAACTAGCCCTTTTAAAGGTAGAAAAAAGACAAACAGGGGAAAGGGTAAGGAAGAGGAAGAAGAGAGAGAAGGTGGTAGACATCATTCCCAGTAGCATCAGGCTGAGACTTGCAGCCTAGTTCCATGTTAGGCTTGACCTCGTCATACAGGGAAAAACTGATAAGCAGTAGTCAGATTTTTTTTTTTTTTTTTGAGTTGGAGTCTCACTCTGTCGCCCAGACTGGAGTACAGTGGCCGCTCCCGGCCACCGCAGCCTCGACCTCCTGAGCTCCGGCGATCCTTCTGCCTCAGCCTTCCAAGTAGTCAGAATTATAGGCATGCGCTACCATGCCCGGCTGATTTTTGATTTTTGGTTTATTGTAGAGATGAGGTCTCGCTGCCCAGGCGGGTCTCGAACCCGCGGGCTCAGGCAATCCACTCACCTCAGCCTCCCAAAGGTGCGGGATTACAGGCTAAGCCACCGAGCCCAGCTAATAGTCAGATTCTTTATGGGTTTGGTTCTGCCATCAGCTAGACATCATCCTCTGCAGCCTTCCCCGACACTTCACAGCAGTTGCACATTCACCAGCAAAGCCTGTTCTATTCTAATCAAGCTCCTAGAGACAGGGACAGAAATGTGTTATAAAACTAGGAGAAGCCACGTGATTGGTACATGCCTGTAATCCTAGCTACTCAAGAGGCTGAGGCGAGAGGATCGTTGAGGACAATAGTTTGAGACCATTGGGACCTCAGCTCAACAAAATACAGAAAAGAAAAAGAAACTAAGAGGGGTAAAGGTTCAAGACCCGCCTGGGCAATGTGGCGAGACCTTGTCTCTACAATAAATCAAAAATTAGCTGGGCGTGGTAGCGTGTGCCTGTTGTTCTGGCTACTTAGAAGGCTGAGGCGGAAGGATCGCTGGAGCCCAGCAGGTCGAGGCTGCGGTGGCCGGGAGCCTGCCACTGCACTCCAGTCTGGGCGACAGAGTGAGACTCCAACTCAAAAAAAGGGAAAAAAGGAAGGCAAACACCTCCTTTCCCAGCCTGTGTTAAAACAGGTCTCTCATTTATTGTGGAAAGTCGATGGATTGATCTGTTTTGCCTTCCAGTCCTGCCCTTCGCCCATCGGGTCTCTTTGTCAGTCTCACAGGCTTTACGAGAGAACACCTATCCGTTCTTGGCCATGATAATGCTGAAGGATCGGAGGATGACTGTGGTGGGCCGGCTGGAAGGCCTCCTGCAACCTGATGACCTCATTAACCAGCTGACGTTTATCATGGATGCAAACCAGACTTACCTGGTATCAGAACGCCTCGAAAGGTAAAAGAGAGCTCCTTTGTAGAACGGAGACCCGTCGTGAATTTGGAGGCCTAGGACTCCACAATCTGGACTTCTGTATGTCTTAGGCAGTCTTGTATGTATTTTGACCTTAATTATCCTATATCAGATCATCTGTTCTTAAAGATGTGATTCAAAATAAAGGCAGGGCTCTGTGCTGAAGAATGTGTATGTGTTGTTTAGAATACTTGAACATGTTATAAAGAATTAAATGTAAAAACAAGCTGGGCTCGGTGGCTCAGCCTGTAATCCCGCGCCTTGGGAGGCTGAGGTGAGTGGATTGCCTGAGCCTGCAGGTTAGAGACCCGCCTGGGCAGGCGAGACCTCATCTCTACAATAAATCAAAAACTAGCCGGGCGTGGTAGCGCGCGCCTGTAGTTCCAGCTACTTGGAAGGCTGAGGCAGAAGGATCGCCGGAGCCCAGCAGGTCAAGGCTGCGGTGGCCGGGAGTGGCCACTGCACTCCAGTCTGGGCGACAGAATGAGACTCCAACTAAAAAAAAAAAAAAAAAATTGTAAAAACATCTTGAATGGTTATAACTCTTCCCCTATTACATAAGTTATATATATATTAATTATAGGAAATTTTAAAACCACAGAAAAGCCCAAAGAGGAAATTAAAAATTATTCATAAACCTACCACCTCTTTAAACATTCTGGTATATTTCCTTTTAATTGTACACACACATACACATGCCCCTATATATGCATAATATTTTTTGTAAAATTGGGATAATACTATTTTATAAGCCTTTTTCTTTTTTTTTTCTTTGAGTTGGAGTTTCACTCTTGTCACCCAGACTGGAGTACAGTGGCCGCTCCCAACCACTGCAGCCTCACCTGCTGGGCTCCAGCAGTCCTTCTGCCTCCGCCTTCCAAGTAGCTGGAACTACAGGGACGAGCTATCAAGCCCGGCTAATTTTTTGATTTATTGTAGAGATGAGGTCTCCACAAGTTGCCCAGGCAGGTCTCGAACTCGCCGACTCAGACAATCCACTCACCTCGGCCTCCCAAAGCACTGGGATTACAGGCTGAGCCACCGAGCCCGGCTATAAGTCTTTTCCATGCAATAAAAGATCACAGCCTTTTTCCATCATTAAATTCTATCCTGCCACATTTTTAAATTACTGCATAGCATTCCATTTTTTAAATACACCATAATTTAACCAGGCCATTTTTATTGGATTTTTTTTAAGATTATTTTCAATTTTTACTTTTTCAAATAGCATACTTGTAGATAATTTTTTTGCAATTTGTGATGTTTCCTTTTGAGTTGGAGTCTCACTCTGTCACCCAGACTGGAGTGCAGTGCAGTGGCCACTCCCGGCCACCACAGCCTTGACCTACCGGGCTCCGGCAATCCTTCCACCTCAGCCTTCCAAGTAGCTGGAACTACAGGCGCGCGCTACCATGCCCGGCTAATTTTTGATTTATTGTAGAGATGAGGTCTCACCAAGTTGCCCAGGAGGGCCTCAAACCCGCGAGCTCAGGCAATCCACTCACCTCGGCCTCCCAAAGCACGGGATTACAGGCTGAGCCACCGAGCCTGGTGTGATGTTTCCTTAGATTAAAATTTATATTCCCGGAAGTACATTTTTCTGGGTCAGACAATATAAGTATGTAAGACTTTTGATTTATAATGCTGAAGTGCCCTCAAGAAAGTTATACCAACTTAAATTTTATTGGGACGCTTATGTTAACAAAATTCTGAATAAAGCCTTGTAAGTAAGACCAGAAGCTTTGGCTCATGCCTGTAATCCTTAGCACTTTAGGAGGCTGAGGTGGGAGGATTATTTGAGGCCAGAAGTTTGAGACCAACCTGGGTAACAAAGTGAGATCTTGTCTCTACAAAAAAAATTTGAAAATTAGTCAGGCATGGGAGCACCTATAGTCCTTGCTACTTGAGAGGCAGAAGGATTGCTTGAGCCCATGAGGTCAAGTCTGCAGTGAGCTGTGCTTGTGCTACTGTACTCCATCCTAGGCAACAGAGTCAGACCCTAACTCAAAATGAAAATTTTTTAAAACTATAAATAAAATTTAATTTTAACCATGTAAAAAATGTATAAGAGAGGAAACTCTGGGGAGACGGCTCAAATGTTCAGTCTGGATTGGGGTGGTGATTACATGGTTCCATTCATTGAATTCATTGAATTATACCTTTAAGAACTGTGCATTTCACTGCTTATAAATTTTATCTTAATTTTTAAATAACATATAAAACAATGTATTCAACCATTTTGATTGACTAAATATTGTTCTTGCTAGGAAAAAAAAATTTGTGGACGAGAAAATGGGAAATATATCAAAATCTTGCGGTTTTAGCTTTGATGAGTAGAACTCTGAATAACATTTTTTCTACATTTTTCAAGTCTTCTATAATGTGTGGATGTATATGTGTGGATTTTTGTTTTATGAAAGCAGCACAAACAAAATGCAGTAATCGTAAAGGGTTTTTACCTGTAGAAGATGAGGTTCATGATCACTTCATAATAACAGTACTGTGTTGCATTTATTAGAATTGGGAGAAAGATAAAGTTTTATTTTAAAAGTTAGAAGGGGAGAGTAAAGCTTGCTGTTTATTTTTCTGCCAAATTAAACTGAGAAAAGAGATGAGTCCTTCAGATTCTGCCATGCTGTGCCTTTGGAATCCCTTATGGTAGTGTGAGATAGTCATCTGCCAAGAATATCAACATTTTTAACCCCCTTCCCCCCAAAAAAAATTCAGTATAAGAAAACAGAACTTTGTGAGATTACTGCTTTCCTTTTGTCGTTTGATCTGTGCATAGAGAAGAAAGAAACCAGACTCAGGTGCTGAGACAACAGCAGGATGAGGCCTACCTTGCCTCTCTCAGGGCCGACCAGGAGAAAGAAAGAAAGAAGCGGGAGGAGCGGGAGCGAAAGCGGCGGAAGGAGGAGGAGGTGCATCAGCAGAAGCTGGCGGAGGAGCGGCGACGGCGGGTAACCACCTGTGTCTTCACTCCCTGGGCTTCCCAGATGGCTGAGACTTTGCCTTCTTGGCCTTTTCTTAAGCGTGAGAGGAAGACACTAGAAGATGTTGGGACTGTGGGTGATTCCAATTTTCCTTTAAATATTCATTCTTCTGGGCGACAGAGTGAGACTCCAACTCAAAAAATAAATAAATAAATAAATAAATATTCATTCTTAGCACTGGTGTTACCTGATTGGGCATTTTATTCACGACCTTATATGGGTGTGTATTACCACTTGATAATAGCCAGCGTCATCTTTTTTTTTTTAAGAGATGGGTCTTGCCGGGCTCAGTGGCTCAGCCTGTAATCCTGCGCCTTGGGAGACTGAGGTGAGTGGATTGCCTGAGCTCGTGGGCTTGAGACCCGCCTGGGCAACTTGGCGAGACCTCATCTCTACAATAAATCAAAAATCAGCTGGGCGTGGTAGCGTGCGCCTGTAGTTCCAGCTACTTGGAAGGCGAAGGCGGAAGGATCGTCAGAACCCAGCAGGTCGGAGCTGTGATGGCCGGGAGCGGCCACTGCACTCTAGTCTGGGCAACAGAGTGAGACTTCGACTCAAAAAAAAAACAAAAAACAGATGAGTCTCACCCTTTCACCCAGGCTGGCATGCGGTGGTGCAGTCACAGCTCATTGAAGCCTGAACCTCCTGGGCTCAAGCACTGCTCCTACCTCAGCTTCCCAAGTAACTGGGACTACAGGAGAGGGGTGCCCCACTGCACTCTCAAATAGTTAAATACCTAAACACAGTGAATGAATTAAGCATGGGATACAGTAGTACTTTGAATTTACGTTTCTGACTCTTTTGCCAAGAAGTTTTTCTTAAAGGAAATAAGCACTAGTCTTTCTTCTGACTGCATAGTAAACCTATATGGCCAGTGTATTTCTTGTTTCCTGTTTCGCCTTTTTAAGTTATAGCCTCACATTTTCTTTGTGTCTCTACAGAATTTACAGGAGGAAAAGGAAAGGAAGTTGGAGTGCCTGCCCCCGGAGCCTTCCCCTGATGACCCCGAAAGTGTCAAGATCGTCTTCAAGTTACCCAATGATTCTCGAGTGGAGAGACGATTCCACTTTTCACAGTCCCTAACAGTAAGGACCTCCTAAGTTGTGTGAAGTGTGTGCAGTGTCTGGGCTGTAGTGTTGGCAGCTTTTACAGACTCTTAAGAGAGGGTTGTTGGCGTATCTGCTGCTCTCATGAACAAGGAAAAAAACAGGCATGACATCAGTGGGCCCTGGGAAAAGTGCAGTGAGCTGCTGTAGGTGACTTCAGCTCCAGTTGCCAATTAAAGCAATTTGTAAGGGTTTCCCCATTAGGATATTTGAGCTCTGCTAAAAAAAAAAAAAAAAAAATAGTATCATGGCTGGACACAGTGGCTCATCCTTGTAGTCCCAGCACTTTGGGAGGTGGGCTGAGTTGGCTGGTTCCAGGCCAACCTGGGGAACCTCGTCTCTATAGTACATCAGAAAATTAGCTGGGCGTGGTGGTGGGCACCTGTGGTTCCAGCTACTTGGAAGGCTGAGGCAGAAGGCTCACCTGAGCCCAGCAAGTCAAGGCTGTGGTGTCTGTGAGCGTGTCACTGCACTCCAGCCTGGGTGACAGAGTGAGACTTCATCTCAAAAAAAAGAGAGAGAAAGCATTTTGATTTATTTATTTAGAGATGAGGTCTTACCAACTTGCCCAGGGTGGTCTCAAATCCTGGACTTGGGCAGTCCTCTCACCTCTGCTTCCCAAAGTGCTGGGATTATAAGCATGAGCCCAGCTAAAAGCTGTTTCTTTTTTTTTTTTTTGAGTTGGAGTCTCACTCTATCACCCAGACTGGAGTGCAGTGGCTGCTCTCGGCCACCGCAGCCTCAACCTGCCGGACTCCGGCGATCCTTCCGCCTCAGCCTTCCAAGTAGCTGGAACTACAGGCGCGCGCTACCACACCCGGCTCATTTTTTTTGATTTATTGAAGAGATGGGGTCTCACCAAGTTTCCCAGATAGGTCTTGAACCCCCGGGCTCAGGCAGTTCACTCACCTCAGCCTCCCAAAGCGCAGGATTACAGGCTGAGCCACCAAGCCCGGCCTAAAAGCTATTTCTTAAAAAAATAACATTGCGCCGGGCTCGGTGGCTCAGCCTGTAATCCCGCGCCTTTGGGAGGCTGAGGTGAGTGGATTGCCTGAGCCCGCGGGTTCAAGACCTGCCTGGGCAGCGAGACCTCATCTCTACAATAAATCAAAAGATCAGCCGGGTGTGGTAGCGCATGCCTGTAATTCTGGCTACTTGGAAGGCTGAGGCAGAAGGATCGTCGGAGCCCAGCAGGTCGAGGCTGCGGTGGCCGGGAGCGGCCACTGCACTCCAGTCTGGGCGACAGAGTGAGACTCCAACTCAAAAAAATAAAAAATCAACAACATTGTGACCACCTGAGACTGAGAAATGCTTGGTCATAAGTGAGCTTAGAGACAGGAAAGAAGTGTGAAAGACATACACCAGGAGTGCTGACCTGGTGTCTCAGAGACAATTATATAAAACCAAGTAACAATTTAGTATGTTTTAGTACTCTTACAGACTTTGTGTCTTCTTTGAACTTGGTCCTTCATAAATAATCTTAAGGAATGACAGATTTGTTGGTAATACTCAGCTCTTGATAGTGAAATGCTAAGATAAAAAAGGATAAACTACAGAAAAATCTCCAGGTCCCTTGAGTGGTTAGAAAAGTGGCAGCTGACTATCTTTTAAACGACTGTGAACAAGAGAGATCCAAATTATACTCAGCCCAGAATTGGGCTATCCATTAAAAAAACCAAAAGGGATCTCTGATGGTGTTATCTGTGTCCAAATAGTGTCAGCCATTTGTCACTGGTTAAAAAAAGGAGGGAGTGGCATGGTATCACGCGCCTGTAGTTCCAGCTACCTGGAAGGCTGAGGCGGAAGGATCGCCAGAGCCCAGCAGGTCGAGGCTGTAGTGGCCGGGAGCAGCCACTGCACTCCAGTCTGGGCGACAGAGTGAGACTCCATCTCAAAAAAAAAAATCCGGCCTCGGTGACTCAGCCTGTAATCCCGCGCCTTTGGGAGGCTGAGGTGAGTGGATTGCCTGAGCCCGCGGGTTCGAGACCTGCCTGGGCAGCAAGACCGCATCTCTACAATAAATCAAAAAATCAGCCGGGCATGGTTGCACATGCCTGTAATTCTGGCTACTTGGAAGGCTGAGGTGGATCGCCGGAGCCCAGCAGGTCGAGGCTGCAGTGGCCGGGAGCGGCCACTGCACTCCAGTCTGGGTGACAGAGTGAGACTCCAACTCAAAAAAAAAAAAAAAAGCCGGACACGGTGGCTCAGCCTGTAATCCTGCGCCTTTGGGAGGCTGAGGTGAGTGGATTTCCTGAGCCCGCGGGTTCGCGACCTGCCTGGGCAGGCGAGACCTTATCTCTACAATAAAAATCAAAAATTAGCTGGGTGTGGTAGCGCGCGCCTGTAGTTCCAGCTACTGGAAGGCTGAGGTAGAAGGATCACCAGAGCCCAGCAGGTCGAGGCTGCGGTGGCCGGGAGCAGCCACTGCACTCCAGTCTGGGCGGCAGAGTGAGACTCCAACTCAAAAAAAAGCCGGACTCGGTGGCTCAGCCTGTAATCCTGCGCCTTTGGGAGGCTGAGGTGAGTGGATTGCCTGAGCCCGTGGGTTGGAGACCCGCCAGGCCAGCTTGGTGAGACCTCATCTCTACAATAAATCAAGAAATTAGCCGGGTGTGGTAGCGCATGCCTGTAGTTCCAGCTACTTGAAAGGCTGAGGCGGAAGGATCACCAGAGCCCAGCAGGTCAAGGCTGCAGTGGCCGGGAGCAGTCTGAGTGAGACTTCAACTCAAAAAAAAGGTTCCAGTTTTGTACCAGTGTTGGGTATTCTCAAGCAGTGGTTGAAAGTAATCAGTATTATTTCTCTCGTGTAATCCATGTTGGTTTCATACCAAGAATACTTGGAGCCAGGTGCAATGACTCATGCTTGTAACCCCAGCACTTTGGGAGGTAGAGGCAAGAGGATTGCCTGAGCCACTAGGTTCGAGACCAGCCTGGGCAGCATGGCTAGACCATGGTCCTACAATAAATAAACAAATAAAATTAGCCGGACTTGGTGGCACATGCCTATAGTATCAGCTACTTGGAAGGCTGAGGTGGAAGGATCACCTGAGCCCAGCAGGTCGAGGCTTCGGTAGCCATGAGCAGTGTGCCACACTCTGGGTGACAGAGTGAGACTCCGACACACACACACAAAAAGGAATAACTTGGTGCAAGTATAGTGGATGCATCTCAAGAAAAGAGAGAGGAGAGACATTAGTGGAGATTGCAAAGGGTCAAGAAGGGAACTGAAGATGGTTGAGGCGAGAGACTCAAATAAGGGAAGGCTATAAAACCATGAATGGATTGGATAAGAAGAATATGGATTTACTCTTTAAACTCTGGAAGTATAGCCCGTTAAAAAAATCCCTAAAGAGATAAGCTTAAGACATAAAGGAAGTAGTGCTTCCCACAGAGGGGAATAAACCCAGACAATTCGCCATTCTGAGAAGCGTAACAAAAGGAAAATAGAAATAGGTTCCTCCAGAAAATGATGGGTAACCTGGATAGTATTTTCCTAACCTTTGGGGTCATCCTGAAAGACATGAGAGGTAGAATGCTAGATGGAGAGAACCAGAGGGTGGAGATGGGAGGCAGCAGTGGCCTGTCCACAGGTGTCTCCTCACAGCATTAGCAGTGTGAATTCTCACGTTGCTTCCCTTGTCACTAAGGGTTTACCTGTGCTTTGTCAGAGTCAGAAGAGGGTGAGGTACGGAGGGCATTCCCACGGGGTGGGGGGGAGCAGGGAAGGGTGTCAGATCTCTGTCAGCTTAAAGAGCATTCATATGTGGGGCATGTGCAGCGATGTGAGAGCCCAGTCAGTCCAGGGTGGGTGTCAGAGCCTGAATGGGGTAAGGAGTGTGTATATAGCAAAGTAGGCTTATGTGGGAGGGGGATGAGGTTGTCGTTTTTATATACTTTTTATCTAGCTGATTATGTAGACACAAGGGGTGCTTTTATTTTATTTTTTTATTTTTTACTTTTTGAGTTGAGTTTCACTCCGTCGCCCAGGCCAGAGTACAGTGGCCCTGCTGGGCTCTGGCAATCCTCCTGCCTCAGCCTTCCAAGTAGCCGGAACTACAAGCATGTACTACCACACCTGGCTAATGTTTTTGATTTATTGTAGAGATGAGATCTCACCAAGTTGCCCGGGCTGGTCTCAAACCCGCAGGCTCAGGCAGTCTACTCGCCTCAGCCTTCCAAAGTGCTGGGATTACAGGCCAAGCCACCAAGCCTGGCCAGGGGTGCTTTTTATGTAGTTATAGATGCGTACCCACATCTAGCTCTGTCCATAGAGAGTTCCTGGGAGTAGCAGCTCCTCAGTAGCCACGAACATTTTCAGCACGTAGGACTTGGCTTTCAGATACCATTATCCGTTAAGAAGAATTGGAGCAGGCAGTCCTCTCTCAGGTTCCCTCCCACTGCGGGAGCTTTTCTGTCTTCTTAATAAACTCCTGCTTTCTTGCAAAAAAAAAAAAAGAAGAAGAAATAGGGCTCCTCGGAGAAATGGCTGATTCCAGGGTTGGAATTCCAGGCAGGGAAAATAAAACACCTTGTACCAGAAAACAAGGAATTGTTCAGAGAATGGTAGAGCCTTGTCAGAAAGACACAGAAGCCAGCCATTCAGGCTGACTCTATCTGGAACACTTTGAGTGGCAACATAGGTAATGACTATAACCTTTTAGCCTATAGAATAAAATAGGAAATCATTAACCTGTACTTATTGAAAGTTTGAGGACCAGACTATCTTCAAAGTACTTCCCACAGGTACTTATTAATTACAAAGAGTAACGTATAGTAGAAAGGCTTGGCAGCACCACCATGGTCGGGCAACCAAAGTGAGCATCACAGGTGTCCTGTTTTTATATAGAAGAGCAACAGGACTGGGCACAGTGGCTCAAGCCTGTCATTCCAGCACTTGGGGAGGCAGAGGCAAGAGGATTGCCTGAGTCCAAGGGTTCAAGACCAGCCTGGGCAACATGGCGAGACCTCATCTGTACAGTAAATTTTAAAAATTAGCCAAACCTGGTGGTTTAGCTCCGGCTACTTGGAAGGCTGAGGTAGAAGGATCGCCTGAGCCCAGGCACATCGAGGCTGCAATGGTCGTGAGCGTGCCACTGCACTCCAGCCTGGGTGACGGAGTGAGACTCCATTCCAACTCAGAAAGAACGACAGATCGAAACTGTGTTCGCCTGAGTAGGATGCAGTGAGTAGGCGCAGCATCACTTATGTAGTAGCCCCTGTCACACATACAGCCTGAATCCAGTCGTGAAGAAATGTCAGACACACAGAGACATTCTACGAAATAACTGGCCCAGAATCTTTATGTCTCAAGGAAAGACTAAAGGAGGAGACTTAAGAGATGTGGTAGATGCCGGGGACTGCCCGAGCCCAGGGGTTTGAGACCAGAATGGGCAACATGGTAAGAACTGTTCAGAGGAAAAAAAATTTTTTTTTTTAATTAGCCAGATGTGGTGGCATGTGCCTATGGTTCCAGCTACTTGGAAGGTTGAGGCGGGAAACTCACCTGAGCCCAGCAAGTTGAGGCTATGGTGACTGTGAGTGTGTCACTGCACACCAGCCTGGGCGACAGGCCCCAAAACAAAAAAAGAGAGAGATGTAACAAATAAATGCAGCATACTTAAACAGTTTAGCTTATACCGCTTAATGTAAAAGTAGATCCTGTTGCTTTAAAAGATAACTGGCAAAACTTGAATGGGGCCCCGAAGAATAATATAACATATGGTAATAGTGTACCAGTTAAGTTTCCTGATTTTGAGGACTGCAGTGATAATATGGAAGGTTGTCCTGTTTATAAGACACACCTCAAGTATTCTGAGGCGATGGGACATCAGGTTGGCAGCTCACTCTCAACTGGTTCAAATAAAACAAGTCTGCATCTGTACTTTGTGATTATTTCTATGTGTAAATGTTTCAGCATTCTATCAGAGTTGTCAAAGAAGCAGATGAATCACTTCAGAGTAGAACTAATGCTAGAACTGTGTAATTTCTTTCGAAGGGGCTGCCCTGGGAAATGGAAAGGCCTAGAAGTAGAGTGCCAGTGTCATATGATTCCTTCATGCGTCAGTCACCTGGGGAGCATGGGGTTTTGGGCGGCACAGTTGTGTTTCTTTTCTCACTGCCCTCTTGTTCTGTGTGACCTCTGCAGGTAATCCATGACTTCTTATTCTCCTTGAAGGAAAGCCCTGAAAAGTTCCAGATCGAAGCCAATTTTCCCAGGCGGGTGCTGCCCTGTGTCCCTTCAGAGGAGTGGCCCAACCCCCCTACGCTGCAGGAGGCTGGACTGAGCCACACAGAAGTTCTCTTTGTTCAGGACCTAACAGACGAATGACCCTTTTTCTTTCTCTCCCCTCCTACTCTAATCCCGAAAAGAAATTGAAAAAAAACAGAAAACAAAAAAAACAAGAGAGAAATTCATATTATAATTATTATAATACAATATTTTTTTTAAAAGACTGCTGCATCCTGAAGAGGGATCAGAAACCATGCTGCCTGCAGAGCCGCAGCCCGTGTGCGTGAGGTTAGCAGGGAACGGACCCACTCAGCAGCCCCCCGCAGCCTCTGCACACGCACCTTCCGGCAGACGGAGACGCGTCACCCTCAACCCATCTGTCGTTCTAGCTGGGGAGGGCTCGTCCCACCGGTTCTCATTCCTTCTTGCTTTGATAGAAAATAAAAGTGAAAAGCCCTCCTCAGCCAGGGACTGCAGCGTCTCCTGGGACTCGCTTCTCCCACCTCTGGAGGGAGGAGACGGAAAGCCCAGAGCTGAGATGTTCCTTGGCCTGCCCAAATTCCTGAGTCACTTCATGGTTTCTGTTGCTTTGTAATGACCAAAGGAAGGAGGCTGACATAGGTGTATTTCCTTTGCCTCGACTTTATTTCATAAAGCGCCGATTCTTAAACCTATGAGTTCATGCCCTGGGCTCCTTAGCCCACAATAGCATAATAAAGGCACCCGGGCGAGTTTGTGCTTATTTCTACCATTGTCCCTCTCGCATTCCTAGAGAGGATGTTCTTTGGTCCAACTCCTACTGTCCTTTTTTGCTACCCTGGAACCCCACTTGCAGCAGTGGGAGAACACCTGAGGTATGGCCCCCAGAGGCCGCATGTGTGGGTGCACCATGTGTGTGGTGTGAGCGCACCTTCACATGCAGCTGCAGCTTCTCCCTCCTTGGAGTCCGTACCAGGTGACGGGTGGGGTCTGGGTCAAAGGAGAGCAGCTCTATCGTTCCTCTTCTGACACGTGTGTGTTCTGAGCTCCCCTGAGTGGCCACGCCTGGTGCCTTTCCAGAGGACTAGCAGGGCCTGCGGTGGCGCCAGAAGAACCACACGTGCCCCGCCTGTCTCAGTGGAAGTTGCTACCTTTGTTTTTTGGATAGAAAGAACCAGAGGCCTTTAAGGGAGCCAAGAGCAAACTCCCAGCCTGTCTAAATTGCTGGAAGGCGCGTTGTGGTTCCTGATAGAGCCACCTTACAGGGGCAGATTTTATCCTTTCCCTCTACCGCTGTGAAGCTCTGAGGGCCTTTTTTGCCCTCTGGATGTCTCTTCTGTGGCGAGTTTCTGGCAGTGGGTGCCTGGGTCAGGCTGTGTGTTAACAGGTGCCAGGGTGCGCTGCCAAGTATTCCAGGTGGTCCGTGTAGCTCGACTGGTACAGGCTGGCTGTGGCACTGCCACCTGCTGAAGTTTCTGTACTAGCTTGTGTGAGGGCCGGGGGTGGAGCCTCCAGGGTTTCTCTCACTTAACGAGAACCTAGGGACCACTCGACGTCGCCGTACGAAGCCACTGTCCTCGGCAGCCCCCCGAGTGAGGCTCGCCCATGGCAGAGTGAGGCACCTCATGGGAGTTAGCAGGAGCGCCCGAGTCCCGTGGCCTTGGCACAGGTGTCCGGGAGACCACACCAGGAAAACGGGACCCTGTCCCTGCCTGCCTGTTCCTCCGCTGTGCTGCCTGCTGCCCCAAGACCCGTGAGTGGGAAACCACCGCCTCGCTGTTGCCAGTAAAATGTAGAGTGAACACCAGGGTAAACCGCGTTCTCCACTTGGCTTTACGTGAAATCTGCTTCCTGCTGACGACTGTGCGGAGAGGGTTTTGTCCGCTTAACTTGGAGGACCTCCCTCCCTGTCTGGAATTCACAGCTGTCCCCTGGCAGGACACGAAGGGCATTGAGGACCTTGTTGGGCTGGGAACGTGGGGGAAGATTTTCTTTTCCACCATAACTCGGTCTCACCTTACTCTCCGATGTGCGCTGTATGCCTCTTGCCTTTTGGGCACTTGTTCAGTGCAGGAGGTCTGATGCCAGAGTATTCAGGAAAGGGGTCCCTTTATGTCGGCACAACTCTCAGGGCGGCCTGTCCGTTTGCTTTAGGTTTCAAGAGGCTTCACCAGAAGCACATGCCCTTCTAGTCCGTCTTGAGACTCTTACGCTTTAGACCTCTGCCTGTCTCCTTGCTGACCCTCGTGCTGCTGCCTGGGTGCCATTTCCTTCTCAGCAAAAGACAGGCTGCACAGTTCGCCACTCAGTGCCAGTGCAGTCTGTGTTACTCCCAAGGTCCTCCGGGAGCTTGACGGGACCTGCAAGAAGACTTGCACAGCTGGGGATCCACGGGCCTAGGCTCCTGGCTCCCCTCCCCTCTGGGATACTTCAGCTGCTGTTTCCAAGTGGCGATCGTCAACCAAATGAAAGCACTTGTTTCCAGTTTTGTTCTGCACGCCCAAGACTTAAAGTTTAGATTCAGCTGAGTAGCCCCGTCAGAGTCGGTTGAATCTCTGCAGTCTCTGTGAGGGCCCTTCTGGTCTTTTCTCCAACTTCTGCAGGATTTCTGCAGCAGGTATTTATTTCTCCTTGCCCCCGCCACCATGATACTCGGAGAAGAGATGGCCAGAGGACAGTATGTGTATCTTTAAGTAATGAAACGAAAAAGAACCTAGAATCTTCAACTGAGCAGTTACTATGAAATTGCTAATGGTGCCAAGGCCGAGGCAAGAGTTTAGAAAACGACTCAGGAGTGGTATCCCCCAGGAGGCAAAATCAGGGTTGTGTTGTCATCTGGCACCTGGACAAGGAGCTCCACTTGCAACTGGTTTTTTAGGACCTGTGAGGAATGCAGCAACAGGAAGTCCATCCACAAGGGATGCAGTGCCCCAACTTGTACTGCACCTGCGTAGTTATGTGATACTTTACTGAAGAAATCTAGTGTACTCTAAATTTTTTTCATAAAAGTTTACATTGTATTGTAGGTTAACATTAAATGTTTTATAACAAAAACTTTGTCACAAGTTGTGGGTCTTTCTGTCCAGGAGAGGTGTGGCAAAGAGTTCACTCTGCGAAGGAAAGATGGAAAAACTCGGGAGGGCACGGAAGGAACGGGGCATCGCGTTGCCAGGAGGCAAGGGAGAATCCCAGAGAAGCAACGAGGCAGGGCCGTGCCCCTGGTGGAGGAGGGCAGCTCGGACAGCGGGTGGCGGAAGGGCGGCAGATCCAGGTTCAGACTTGGGCTGGGTCAGCTCTGTGACTGCAGGCAAGTTCTTGGCTTCTCTGCTCTCCAGTGTCCTCCAGCTGTCAACGAAGGCGGCGCTGTCTGCCTCAGGGTAGGTTTGGAGATTAAATCAAACAAGTGAGTAAGAAGCGCCCTTAGCCGGGCTCAGTGGCTCCGCCTGTAATCCCGTGCCTTGGGAGGCTGAGGTGAGTAAATTGCCTGAGCTCGCGGATTCGAGACCCGCCAGGGCAACTTGGTGAGCCCTCATCTCTACAATAAATTTAAAAATTAGTCGGGCGTGGTAGCGCGTGCCTGTACTTCCAGCTACTCGGAAGGCTGAGGCGGAAGGATCGCCGGAGCCCAGCAAGTCGAGGCTGCGGTGGCCGGATTCCCTGAGCCCACAGGTTCAAGACCAGCCTGAGCAACTTGGTGAGAACTCATCTCCAAAAATTGTCTGGACATGGTAGCGCATACCTGTAATGGCAGCTACTTGGAAGGCTAAGGCGGAAGGATCACCTGAGCCCGGCGAGTGGAGGCTGTGGTGGCTGTGAGCGTGCCACTGCACTCCAGCCTGGGCAAGAGTGAGACTCCCAACTCAAAAAAAGAAAAAAGTCAGTTTCCTAAATAATTTGTTGTTTAGAATAGACCTTAAACTGTGGCTAGGGAAGCCGCTTCTGACATTCCGGACCATTGGAGTTCCCCTCCCTGGGTGTATTTTGCTTACGTTTTCATTTCTGAGAAGACATTCAGGAGTTTCAGCTGTCTGCCGTTCTCTTCCCCACTGTCTGTCCTTGTGCAAATAACTGATTTTTGTGAGTACAGATTCTTGACACCTTCAGTGTCTGCCCTGTGACTTGTCTGAAGATATGAGGCCCTCTTTTTTTAAAATGTACATTAGGTGTGAATTAGGATGTCTGCTTGGTCTAGTAAATTTGCAAGAAGAGGTTATTTATCTGAAGTGAGAATTCGCTAGAAATGGAAATTTACCATCGATGAACAGAATCAAGGAGGCTTCAAATTCCAATGCCGGATACACCGGGGTTTTTTTGTTTGTTTGAGTCAGTCTGTGGCCCAAGCTGGAGTGCTCGGGCATGCTTATGGTTACCACAGCCTTGACCTGCTGGGCTCGGGTGACCCTTCCGCCTCAGCCTTCCAACCAGCTGAGACTACAGGCAAACACCACCATGCCTAATTTTTTATTTTATTTTATTTTTTGAGTTGGAAGATCGCTCTGTCGCCCAGACTGGAGTGCAGTGGCCGCTCCCGGCCATCGCAGCCTCGACTTGCCGGGCTCCGGCGATCCTTCCGCCTCAGCCTTCCGAGTAGCTGGAACCACAGGTGTGCGCTACCACGCCCGGCTGATTTTTTATTTATTGTAGAGATGAAGTCTCGCCAAGTTGCCCAGGCGGGTCTCGAACCCGCGGGCTCAGGCAATCCACTTACCTCAGCCTCCCAAAGGGCAGGATTACAGGCTGAGCCACCGAGCTGGCTAATTTTTTATTTCATTGTAGAGGCATCTGCCATGTTCCCCAGGCTGGCCTCCAACTCCTGGGATCAAGCAATCCTCCCGCCTTCGCCTCCCAAAGCGCAGGGGTTACAGGCGTGAGCCACCACACGCAGGCACACTGGTTTTAGATCCTGGCTGTGGCCGTGATTTTGGCTGAGTGACCTCGACTCTGGGCTTAAATTTCTTCTGGGGAATAGGGCTGTGTGTGGCGTTGCTGTGAAGATGAGACGAATTGCTGTTGCAGAGTGCCTGGTACACAGCACCTGTGTGGGCTTCCTCCTATCCCTGTCTCCAAGACGGCCCGCAGTCGCCTCCCACTGCAGACTGACCCTTGGTGTGATGATGGGAACGGAAAGGGCAAGGGGGCCGGGGCACAGTGGCTCACACCTGTCATCCTCACACTTCAAGAGGCCCAGGCGAGAGGGCTGCTTGAGCCCAGGGGTGCGAGACCAGCCTGGGCAGCACGTCCAGACCTTGTGGCTACCAAAGACAAAAAGCCAGCTGGACGTGCCGGCGTGGGCCTGTGGTTCCAGCTGCCGGGAGACTGAGGCGGGAGGACTGCCTGAGCCCAGAGGGTGGAAGCTGTGGTGAGCCGTGACCATGCCACTGCACTCCAGCCTGGGCCGCACCGTGAGACCCCAGCTCAGAAGGGGGCGGGGATGAGACGGAGGCTTTCTTGCCGGCGGACTTGTCCCGACTCCTCTCCGGTCGGTGGTGGCGCTCCACGTGCCTGGGAGCCCCACGGTCGCCCGGCCTGGGCGCTTGGCCTCCGTCCTGCGGAGCCTCTCCCGGGAGCCTCTCCCCGCCCCCCGCTCGCCCCTGTCTGTCCCCCTTGCCGACTCTCCAAGGACGCCTCGAAACTCCCAGGTTGCTTCCCCTTAAGCTGAAACCCGCTTTTCTCCTGAAGACGCCACTTCCAAAGCCCTTCAGCAAGGGCCACGCATTCTCCCACGAATCTCGGCACCAGGAAGCAGGACTCATGTGTCTGCCATGGGGGTCAGTGCTGAGCACACGCCTTCTGCTCGGACAGTCTTGTCCCGTCCTGGTTGCTACCAGCCATTCTCCGCCAGCAGCCTCGACGACTCCCCCCGTGCGTGCGTGGATTCCCTGAAACACTGTTCCTCCTTTTCCTGAGCTCGGGAGGCCACTGAGGCTGGTGGAAAGAGGCTTCATCCGCAGGCCCAGGCTTGCGGTTGTCCTGCTGCAGGCTGACCCACGTCTAGGCAAGCCTCCTGTCGGCGACTGTTGCAGCAGCACCTTGTGAAGCAGAGGTGCGGTTCAAACGAGCCATGGCGGCCCGGCGTGGTGGCTCAGGCCCGTCATCCCAGCACTTTGGGAGGCCAAGGTGAGAGGACTGGCAGAGCCCGGAGTTCAAGACCCGCCTGGACAACTTGGTGAGATCTCATCTCTACAATAAATCAAAAACAAAATTAGCTGGGCGGGGTGGCGCGCATCTGTAGTTCCAGCTACTTGGAAAGCTGAGGCGGAAGGATCGCCGCAGCCCAGCAGGTCGAGGCTGCGGTGGCCGGGAGCGACAGAGCGGGACTCCAACTCGAAAAAAACCGAGTTATGTCTGTCCCGTGCCTGGCATTGGGCGTACAGGATGTTGGCTTGCTGCCCTCCCAGCAGGCCCCTGGAGCTGTTGCACCCCAGGTCCTCAGCAGCCCCCCAGTGCAGCCTCCTCTCCAACTCCCGCTGGCCCCGCTCTGCCCTCGGCCCTCAGTTCTCCTACCACGGCCTCCTGGGCTTCATGCCCCTCTGTTTCAAGCCACGGTTCCCCGAGTAAACTCAGCCTTTGGTTTCTCCTCCCGCCCTTCCAGCTGCAGACCCCAGCGCGCACCAGAGAAGACTGAGAAGCCAGGCTGCTGCCCGTCCCTGGACTCCATCCCCAGGACGGTCCCAAGCCACCTGCCACGTGGGGGCAGTAGGTGGCCACCCGCGCCCTCGTTCTGAGCCCGCAACCACAGCAGCCTGCCTGCCTCCTGCGAGACATCCAGGCCTAGCCACCAAAACTCTCCGTCTTCCTCTTTCGCTTCAGAATCGTTTTGCGATGTCGCCT
This sequence comes from Cephalopachus bancanus, assembly GCA_027257055.1. Taxonomy (NCBI): domain Eukaryota; kingdom Metazoa; phylum Chordata; class Mammalia; order Primates; family Tarsiidae; genus Cephalopachus; species Cephalopachus bancanus. The sequence continues at coordinate 116,194 of JAPVLO010000648.1, forward strand.
GCTGCTTCTTTCCCTTTCGTCTTGCGGGTGTGTTTTTTAAATGAAGACACTTTGTATACAGTCACATGGCCAAAGCTTAATTCCACAACTTGGTGCATTTTTAACTATGTCCACACCAAGATCACGATGCAGATTATTCTTGTCACCCCCAGGAAGTCCCCTTGTGTGTTTCCGCAGTCAGCAGCGCTTCAGAGGAAACCGCTATTCACTCCTCTGACTTCTTTCGCCCCAGAAGTTTTGCCTGTTCTTTTTTTTTGAGTCAGAATCCACTCTGTCACCCAGGCCGGAGTGCAGTGGAAACGCTCACAGCCACCACAGCCTCAACCTGCTAAGCTCAGGTGATCCTTCTGCCTCAGCCTTCCAAGTAGCTGGAACTACAGGAATGTGCCACCACACCCAGCTAATTTTTAAAAAATTTACTGTAAGCCGGGCTCGGTGGCTCAGCCTGTCATCCCGCGCCTTTGGGAGGCTGAGGTGAGCGGATTGCCTAAGCCCGCGGGTTCGAGACCTGTCTGGGCAGCGAGACCTCATCTCTATAATAAATCAAAAATCAGCCGGGCGTGGTAGCGCATGCCTGTAGTTCTGGCTACTCGGAAGGCTGAGGCGGAAGGGTCGTCGGAGTCCAGCAGGTCGAGGCTGCGGTGGCCGGGAGCGGCCACTGCACTCCAGTCTGGGCGACAGAGTGAGACTCCAACTCCAAAAAGAAAAGAAAGGCTGAAGGCAGGCAATCCCACACCTGCCCACGGGAGGTGTGGGCAACACGGAGAGAAGAGGACAGACCCAAGAGGCACCCAGAGGGAGCTGCTCGTTGGAAAGCCTGAGAGGCTTCACTGCCTCTACGTGCTCATCTCAGCGAGGTGTTGAGAGGAGGAGAGAGCCGGGCTTGGTGGCTCAGCCTGTAACCCCACACCTTTGGGAGGCCGAGGTGAGTGGATTGCCTGAGCCCGCGGGTTCGAGATCCGCCTGGGCAACTTGGCGAGACCTCATCATTACAATACATCAAAAAATTAGCCGGGCATGGTAGCGCGCGCCTGTAGTTCCAGCTACTTGGAAGACTGAGGTAGAAGGATCGCTGGAGCCCAGCAGGCCGAGGCTGCAGTGGCCGGCAGCGGCCACTGCACTCCAGTCTGGGCGACAGAGTGAGACTCCAACTCAAAAAAAAAAAAAAAGAGGAAGAGAGGCTGAAGACAGAGAAGGATGGCAGGGGGTGGTGGCCTGAGGAGGAAGCAGGGGGAAGTTGGTGTGTTTGTGGGTTTGTCCCCATGGGGCGGCCTCTGTCCCCTGTCACGTTGTGGGGGAGGCGACAGTGGCAGAGGCCTAAGAGATTTGAAATCGCAGTCTTAGAGTTTAAGAGATGAGGGAACGCTTTCTGGGCCGTCCTGAGGACCTGGGTAAGGCCGAGACCAAGACTGCACAGGAGGGAACTGTCACCTAAGCCAGGTGCTGGGCATCTCTCTGCCTTTCTCGCTCTGCCAGCATCTTTCTGAGAGCAGGTCCACCGGCATTCAGAAGCCTTCAGTGCCCCCTTTGTCCAGCTCTCGGCCGGAAGTCAGGGGGCTCGGACTGGGGCTTGCCAGATGCCACAGCTTTGTGGTTTTTGGCTCCTGTACCTGGCCACACTCATCCCGGGTCTCCTGCCTGTGCCCCAGACACGGCGTGAACTTTACTGCCTGGAGCTACGCGGAGACAGCCACTATCCAAGAAAAATGGTTTAGATACCAATTTCGCAAACCCCTCTGGTTACCAGCAAGGCAAGTGCTGACCCACGTGACTCTGGTCTTCCCAGAATCAAATGTATAAGACTCCAGATTAACCCTGGGTTCAGTGAAATCCAGGTCCCGGCAAAGAGGTAGATATAAATCATAATCATCCAGTATACCGATTTATTTTACTGTATTTTATCTTTTTTTTTTTTCTTTGAGTTGGAGTCTCACTCTGTCATCCAGATTGGAGTGCAGTGGCCGCTCCCGGCCGCCGCAGCCTCGCCTGCTGGGCTCTGGCGATCCTTCCGCCTCAGCCTTCCGAGTAGCTGGAACTACAGGCGCGCACTACCACGCCCGGCTAATTTTTTGATTTATTGTAGAGATGAAGTCTCGCCAAGTTGGCCAGGCGGGTCTCGAACCCGCGGGCTTAGGCAATCCACTCACCTCAGCCTCCCAAGGCGTGGGATTACAGGCTGAGCCACCAAGCCCAGCTAATGTATTTTATCTTTTTGAGTCAGAGTCTCACTCTGTCGCCCAGGCTGGAGTGCAGTGGCACACTCCTGGTCACCACAGCCTCGACCTGCTGGCCTCAGGCAATCCTTCCGCCTCAGCCTTCCAAGTAGCTGGAACCACAGGCGTGCACCACCACGCCCAGCTGTTTTTGATTTATTGTAGAGAGAAGGTCTCACTAAGTTGCCCAGGCTGGTTTCGAACCCCTGAGCTCAGGCAATTCTCCTACCTTGGCCTCCCAAAGTGCTGGGATTAAGCCACTGCACCCAGCAAGAAGTCATCATTATACCAAAATAAAAGGTGGGGCACAGTGGCTTATGCCAGTGATTCCAGCAATTTGGGAGGCTGATGTGGGAGGACAGCTTGAGCACAGGAGTTGGAGATCAACCGGGCAACATAGCAATACCTGGTCTCCTAAAAAAAAGAAATTAACCCGGCATGGTAGCACGCACCTGTAGTTCCAGCTACTTGGAAGGCTGAGGCAGAAGTATCACCTGAACCCAGCAGGTCCAGGCTGTGGTGGCCGTGAACATGCCCCACTACACTCCAGCCTGGGTGATGGAGACTCTGACTCAAAAAAAAAAAAAAGCAACTTATTGATTGCTATGTTGCCCATCTGTCCTTCCTGAGGGACAGCTGTCATAGCAGGAACTATGTCTTGCAGGGCCTGGCTCAGGGCAGAAGCACTCAGCCAGGTTTGCTGAATGAGTGCATTTGGCACAAATGGAATGCCAACCACCTCACCACTTGCCACTGTGGGCCCAGGAGCAATTCAACTGCCCTCAGGAAGGCGGGCTCACTGGCTCAGCCTGTAATCCTGCGCCTTTGGGAGGCCAAAGTGAGTGGATTGCCTGAGCCCGCGGGTTCAAGACTCGCCTGGGCAGCTTGGCGAGACCTCATCTCTACAATAAATCAAAAAATAATCCGGGCGTGGCAGCGCACGCTTGTAATTCCAGCTACTCAGAAGGCTGAGACGGAAGGATCGCTGGAGCCCAGCAGGTCAAGGCTGCGGTGGCCGGGAGTGGCCACTGCACTACAGTCTGGGCAACCAAGTGAGACACCAACTCAAAAAAAATAAATAAAAAAAAAATCCTGCCTCATTTGCATGTGTAACCAATGGCCAGAGAAGTCATCGTTGACTTGGCTTGGCAAGAGCCCCTGCAGGCAGGGGGTGGACTGCCCGGTAGGTCCACAGCAGAGAACAATCTTTTTTCCTTTCCACCTCGTCCCCGTCCCCTCTCCGTCCCCTACTTCCCACCAGAAGAACACGGGCAGCCAGGGCCACACTTGGTATACATCATACATTTATTAGTGAATATCCCTCTGAAATCAGCAACAATATTAAAAAAAATAATGATTGCACTACTTGGTCAAGCAGAACTAGCAACTTTCATTTTAAAAAAAGTACAAATCTGTTAAAAATTTCAATCAGTATACACATATATATAGTACAACATACTAGTTATGTTAAATGCTACAAACCAATGGGGAATCCAATGGAATGAAAAAACCACACATTTAAGCTTTAAGAACCATTTTTTTCTCTATATATTAGCATTTTCTCAAATACATACATGGGAAAAATGAGGTAACTGTAAAATGTGCAAGGAACAGGGCCCCAAAATTACATATACTTACACATATATGTAATTTTATATATATAGAAAACCTTTCTAACACAGAACACAGGCGCTGGGCCCAGCCGGGCTGGGGGAAGGTGCCCGCTGTCACGCCGAGGCCGGAAGTTGGTAAGAGTAGACGACAGGCCCCACCACAGGAAATCATTGGTAACACGGCATCTACAGCAAGGTCGGCAAATCACAGACGTCCTAAGTCACTGCTTCGCGAATCCTCTTTTAATGGTTTTTAAAAACGTCGCGCCCCCCGGTAGCTGCTTGCCGGAGTCGCCGCCGCAGCCGACACGCGACCCGGGAACCGTTTCCGCCCGCCCCGGAAGCGCAAGGGCCCGGAAACCCTCTTGTGGGGTCGGGAGGGGCGGGGCTGGAGGGGGCGGCTCTGTGTGTGAAACGCGGGGGTCTCCAACACGGCTATAAATATAGAAACGTCACCTGGAGTTATATACAGTAAGACTTTGGGTTCCAGGGGGCGGGGCCGGGGCCGGGCGCTGCGGAACGAGGGTGGTTGGAGCATCCCTGAGGCAGCAGGCGCCGGGGGCTGCCTGCTAGGATGTGCCGGCCCCACACGCGGTTCGTTCGGGGCAGCAGCCCCGGCGGGGGAGGGGCCGGGGGCGGGCTCGGCCAGACCCCGCAGGGCCGCCCGAGGGCCCCTGAGCGAGGCCCACCCTGCCCGCGCGCCTTCAGGCTCGGGGGGACTCACCGGGCAGGCGCGAGGCGGCCCCGGCTGGAGGGAGAATGCCCTGAAAGCGCGCGGTCCCGGGGGGCTCTGGGGACGTGTGCAGTGCAGTGCATGGCAGTATCAGCTGAGCACAGACCCCACCCTGCCCGCGGCGCCGCCTGGCCCGGCCAGCGCGACCCCGCGCTCGGCTGCCCGGGCGCTCGGTCCCGGGTGGTCCCTGCATCCTCCGCTCAACCAAGGAAAAAAGCTCGTCTTAAACAGCCACACCCCCAAACCCTACACGCGATTCTGGGCCAAATGAACAAACAAAAACTGCTGCTCCTCACATTCATGCAAAACGACAGAGGGAAGGTCGGCCCGGGTCTGGCCGCGCCCGGGTGGCGGCGCCCACCGGGAGCGCAGGCCCCTCGGGAGGGCCGGCCCCGCTCGGGCTTGGCTGGGAGGGCCTCGGCCAGGTGGGGCTGGAATGCTGTGCCTGGGAGGAGGGCCCTCGAGGGCGCGGACCCCCCCCCCGCGGCCGAGGGGAGGGCTGGCGGCGAGTCCGCCTGGGGACGCGAGGGAGGACTCCGCCCTGGGGCTCGGAAGTGGCCTCCCGCCGCCTCGGGCACGTGCCTGGAGCGCCACCTGGCAGAGGGCGCCCGCGGCGGTGCAGGAGACCAGGCGGCCGGGAGGGTGGCCCCTGGGGCCGAGGCTCTGCACCAGCCCCGCCGGAGCAGACCCCGGCTCTCAGCGGCAGCAGGAGCGACAGGGACCCGGGGCAGGGGCGGGAGACCCGCTCGGGCACACTCAGGCAGCCCCGTGGCAGGCGGCAGGCAGGCGGAGGGAAGTGTCTTTGGAGCTTGGCAAACGCAGGGGCTTATTGCAGGGCTCCTGGCGGCCGACTCTGGCACCAGCTCTGGAGTTGCAGGCGGGAACGCCGGGGCAGGCCGGGCCCGCCCACTCCTTCTCCGTCCGCCCCGGGTCCCCCCGGCGTCCAGAGCTTCAGGCGGGGTCCTCCTCGGCAGCTTCGGGCCTCACTCGGCCTCCCTGGGCACCTCGGAGGCGTCGGCCCGGCAAATGGGACACGTCCGGTTGGCCTGGGGGGCGTGGCGGCGTGAGGCCCCTCCCGTCCAGCCCCGCCCCGTCCGTCCAGCGGCCCGGAGCCAGGGCTGCCGGGCGCGCCGAGGATGAGGGGGCGCCCCCAGGCCCGCCTGCCCCGCCACGCGAGGACTCCGGGAGCCAGCGCGGCCACGTTACCTTCAGCCACTTGTCCACGCACTTGGTGTGGAACTCGTGGTTGCAGGGAAGAACGCGGAGCAGCTGGCGCGCCTCGAAGTCACTGAAGCAGACCACGCACCTGGGGGCAGAGCACGGCGCCCACCCTGATGGCCCGGAAGGCTCGGCCGGCGCTTCCCGAGGGCCGCGGGGGTCCCACCGCCTCCCGGCTGCCGGCGGGCGGGCGCGCGCCGGCGGTACTCACAGCGTCTGCTCCGACTGGTGGCTGTCGGGGTGGAAGCGGTAGGACGGCAGCTGCTCGAGGTCCGCCTTGCTGAGGCCGCGGGGCTTGGCGTCGCCCAGCCGCTCCGCCAGGTTCAGCAGGGCCTGGAGACGGGAGCGCGTCAGGGCGCCGGCCGGGCCGCCCCCCTCCCCCCGCGCGGGGCCCGCGGACCTCGTAGTTCTCCATCTCCACGTCGTCCACGTCCAGGTCCAGGCTGATGGTGGGCCCCATGGCGGTGGGTGACATTGGCAGCATCGAGCTGGAGACAGGCGGGGGCTCGGGGTCACGGCCAGCGGGGGTGCGGGCACAGCGCTCACGACGCCCCGCGCAGACCCAGCCGGGCGCGCGGCACAGGTCGCAGCAGGGACCCGGCGAGGGTCCCGGGACGCGGAGCGGGCGGGGAGCCGGCGGGCGCGTCCAGCTCGGGGGAGGCCCCGGGACGTGTCGGCCTAACCACCGGGCCCAGCGAGCGTGGCTGCGCGCTCCGGGCCGAGGCGCGGGCACTTACAGGAAGTAGGGCAGGAAGCTGGGGTAGTAAGGTGGCGGCGGCGGCGGCGGCGGGGGCAGCGGCTGCTGCAGGCGGTACCTCTGGGCGCTCAGTCTCCGCGGCATCACGTGCGAGTAGGACTGCGGGAGGGGGCCCGGGGGCGGGTCAGCCCGGCGCGCCGCCCCCGCCCCGGAGCCTGCGGGGTCCCGGGCACTCACCACACCGAAGGGCAGCTCCGGGTGCAGCGGGTCGTGGGGCAGGTAGTGCAGGGGCACGGACGGGGACAGGGCGGGGGCGGGGGCGGAGTAGGCGAAGCTCCCCAGGGAGTGCTGGTCCCCCCGCAGGTCCACCTCGCTGTCCAGCCGCTGCAGAGGCTGAAGAGGCAGGGCGGGTCGGCGCCGTCAGTCGGACGGGAAGCCCCCGGCGGCCCCGCGCCGGACGCGCCCCCAGACTCACCATGCGTGGGTGCTGGGTCTGCAGCGACACAAACTGCCCGAGGGGCGCCATGTGGGGGGGCTGGGGCGGCGGGGGGTGCAGGATGTAGTGGTCACTGGAGATGAGGTGGGGGTAGGCCTGGTAGGGCACAGGCAGCTGCTGCATGGTGCACGCCTGGATCAGCTGGGAGAGAGGCGCGGCGGGAGCGCGCGCTGAAAACGCTCCGGGCTCCGGCGGGCGCCCGGCAGAAGGTCCCTGCCGCCCGCCCTACCCAAGCTCCTGGCCTGCGCAGAAGCCCTCCCGGTCCGTCCCTGCCCCGGCCGCCCGGCAGGACTCTTAAGGTCCACGGCCTCAACCCAGGGCCCGGCCGACCCGTGAGGCAGGCCCCGGGCACAGGAAGGCCCCCCAACCAGGAGACGCTGTCACGGTGTGTGAGCACAGCCGCACCTCCCTGGGGAGGCCGGAGCGCCAGCGGCCGGGCGGGTGCCCCAGCCAAGCCCAGCCGAGCGTCCTGGGGGGCAGGCGGACGCGTGGCGCCCACTCACCGGGGGCGGGAGGCAGCAAAGCGGGTAGTGCTGCCCACTGAACATCACGGAGCATGCTGGGAGCTGCTGGGCGCTGCAGCCAGGGATGTGCTGGCCGGCAGGCAGGGGGAAGCCTTGGGTAGTCACGGTGGTGACCGTGTACGACAGAGGGACGGGCCCCTGGTGCACCTGTGGGTGGAGAGCGCCGGAAAATAGGAGAACGAGTCCTGGGGGCGGGGCAGCGCCAGCGCCCGCCCTCCCCAGCGTGTCCCACCTAGGGACAGGCCAGATGGGGTCCCTGCCCGGCCCGAGGGCAGAGAGGGCTCCCTGGGAACGCAGTGGGGCGTCTAGCCCTGTCAATCACCGGTGTGGCCCCAGGGCAGGACCCCTTCTCCGGGCCTCAGTTTACCTACCTGTAAAGCAGACCTAACAACGCCTCCCTGGGACGCACAGAGAGCTCAGCCAGGCGAGACCAGGGCATGGCTGCCTGCCTCTCGGGCGGGCTGGCGGAGGCTGGGGGCAGAGGGATGCGGGTCCCGCCTACCTGCTCGTGGAGATCAACCATGAACGGGCTCTGCTGAGTGGCCGGGTGCAGCATTCGGGGGCTCCCGCTGGCAGGAGCCGAGGCTCGGCGCTCCTCTACGGGGAGGGGTGGCAGCCGGGGCGGCAGCTGCTGGGAGGGTAAGCGCTCATCCTGGGCAGGCGGGCCGGCCGGGGGGCCCTCACGGCCGGGGCTGCACCAGAGAGGAGCCCCAGAGCACTGAGGGGCCGCTCGCCCACGGCGCAGGGAGAGAAGCCAGGTCGCCACCCCACCGCGGAGGGAAGATGGCACAGTGCCCGTGCCGCCCCGCCTGCCCCTGGCCGCAGCCAGACCCGGGAGGCTCCTCCTACCTTCCCCACAGCTGGCCCAGAGAGCTGCCGGATCCTGCAGAGAAGCGCCGCTGACCCGCGGGGGCGGAGGGGGGCCACCTAGTCACTGCCAGAGCCCATGGTCGCATCAGGGGGGCAGGGGGGCGGAGGGGCTGGGCCGGGGCTCACGACCCTAGGGCGCAGGAAACAAGGAAACTGAGGCACAGCAAAGCCCAGCCTTGCTTCATCAGCGGTCGCGAGGCAGACCCAGGCCCCTGCAGGGTGGTGCCAGGGCCCAGCGTGTCATGGGCTCTAGCCCTCCTCTGGGGACTGTGTCCAGAGCCAAGGGCCCCAGAGAACCGCGCTGGGTGCAGGGAGCCAGCCGGCCCGCCCCAGGCCCGCTGGCTCTACCAGACGCCCACTGGGCAGGTCCCCAGGGTGCCCTGTCCTGGTGCAGAGCCGGGGCACGGCCCTCCTTCCGCCTGTGTCAGAAGCTGGGGTTCCCGGGATGACTCCAGGAGGGATTCCAGGCCGGGCCCGCCCTCAGGGGCTCCAGTGCCAGGCAAGGCCGCGCTCTTTCGTTCCCTGATGGGCAACCACAGCACCTCGTGAGGGCACGTCGGCCATTCCTCAAGGAAGGCACCATTTGCCCGTTTTACAGAGGGGACACTGAGGCTGGGCAAGAGGACGAGACTCGCCCAAGGCCTCCAGTAGTGAGAAAGCCAGGAAGGGGGCGACTCCACAGCCCGAGGCTTCACAGCCGGTGATGAGACTGCCCCAAGGTGGGAGGCAAAAAGGGAAGCAAGAAGCTGAGAAAGGGGGGCCGGAAGGGCAGTGGGCGGGGTCTCCTGCCCGGGTCAGCGCACAGGTAAGGGGGCCGTGGGGGCTGAGCTCAGCCCCTGGGCTCCCGTTCAACCTCAGGGGCGGACGACAGCCTGGCAGGGAAGCTCCGGAACTGTCAGGCCCTCAGGGTGGAAGCCCTTGGCTGCTCCCACCTCGGCCCCCCCCAGCTACCAGAAGCCCTCTGGCCTGGTGCCCAGCTTCCAGCGCCGCCGACATGGCCAGGGAGCCAGCGTGACCGTCAGCTACCTGCCTTTCCAGCCCGCGCCAGGCTTCTGTGCGGGCGGCCCTTGTCCTCGGGAGGCGTGGGAGCCAGGCACCTCCTCTCCGCTCCGCAGGATGCCTGGCGGCCCCTGGCGCCTGCACAGGGCAGGCCCACAGGCTCAAGGCCACATAGTCCGACGGTGATGACTTTAGGGCCAGTTATTAAAAATGGGGACATTACAAGAAACCTGGCCTCCCGTGGGAGGGAAACAACACGGACACTCCGGTCCCACTGGGCCTCGTCTCTGCCCGGCCTCTCACTCTGAGGGCGTGAGCTTTCCCCTGGGTCACGCCAGGCCCATTCTGTCTGTCCACCACAGGTGGCTGGGCTTGTGACCCCTGGCACGGGCCAAGTGCACATGCGTGTGCACACACAGCCTCCCCAACCCTGCTGACAAGCCAGCCTGGCAAACAGCCCAGGCAGGCTCAGAGGAAGGCCCGGATCAGGCTCACAGGCTCCTGCCACCCCAGCCTCCAGGGCAGTCGTTGGAGGGCTGGGGAGGGACAAGGACACCTGGACTGCTGTCCAGTTCCAGCAGCTTCCGCAGCAGCTGCGTTTGGGACCCTCTGTTCCAGCTAACCGCGCAAGTCCTGGGAGCCCCACTTCTGCTGGGAAGGCAAAGCAGCAATGAAATCTTGGTGGGGGCCAGGTGCAGCGAGAGGACTGCTTAAGCCCATGAGGTCGAGACCAGCCTGGGCAACGTGGCGAGACCTCATCTCTACAATACATCAAGAAAAATTAGCTGGGGGTGATGGCGCACGCCTGTGGTTCCCGCTACTTGGAAGGCTGAGGCAGAGGGATCGCCTGAGCCCAGCAGGTTGAGGCTGCGGTGGCCGGGAGCATGCCACTGCACTCCAGCCTGAGCGACAGAGTGAGACTCCGACTCAAAAACAACAAAAAAAAAGATCTTGGAGGTTCCTCACAGCGACCCAGAGAGACTAGGCCTGAGGCCAGAATCATGCGTGCACTGGGATGTGAAGACAGCTTGGCCACAAAGCGCCCAGAATGACCACCAAGCCAGTGGCCTCAAGCGCTCCTCTGGCAAGGATTCCCACAGGGGCCCAGGGCACCCATCCTGGGGAAGGGAAGATGGTCATTCTCTGTGAAACCAAGCCACCTGACCGAGGGCCTACAGGGCTGGACACCAGGCCACAGAAGCCAGTGCCAACCCCACGGACTCACACACACCACCTCTAGCTTCTGGCCAGATTCTAGGCCACATGGCTTTCCCTCCCGGAGTCTCAGCTTCCACATCTGTAAAATGGGAACACCCCCATAATGACCTCCCAGTGCACCCTCGGGCTGCGCCAAGGCAGCGGTGGAGACAGCTTGTAAACCTGAACTTAAGCCAGGCTCAGTGGCTCAGCCTGTCATCCCGCGCCTTTGGGAGGCTGAGGTGAGTGGATTGCCTGAGTCTGCGGGTTCGAGACCCACCTGGGCAACTTGGCGACACCTCATCTCTACAATATATCAAAAAATTAGCTGGGCGTGGTAGCGCGCGCGCCTGTAGTTCCAGCTACTTGGAAGGCTGAGGCGGAAGGATCGCCGGAGCCCAGCAGGTCGAGGCTGCGGTGGCCGGGAGCGGCCACTGCACTCCAGTCTGGGCGACAGAGTGAGACTCCGACTCAAAAAAAAAACCAAACTAACAAAAAAAAAACTGAACTCAGCCTGGTGTGAATGATCATTATCAGAAAACACCAAGCTGACCTGCGTCCCCAACCCCCTGGCAGAACCTGGGTGTCCCTCCAGGCTCTGCAGGGGGCAGATGCGCTGCCCTAGGGGAAACCCTCAGAAGGGAAGAGAGTGGCTCCTGGTGCTACCAGAACAGAGGTGGCAAAGTGGACACACCCACTTCACAGTTGAGAACACTGAGGCTCAGAGGAAGGAAGGAACTTGCTCTAGGCCACAGAGCCAGAGAGGAACAGAACTGGCCGCAGGCCCTGGGCCCAGACGCCCCTAGCCCAGAACTCATGGTGGCATCGGTAGCCGAGGAGACGACCTAACCCGGCACCTCTATTCCAAGCCCCAAGGCAGGCCGGGGGGCACCGTCTTCCAGGCGCCGGTGCTTGACTCCGTTGTGGAGAGAAGCAGGTGCGGCCGGGGGAGCTGGAGCTGCAACTCGCTCAAGGTCAAACAGCAGGGGTGGCCGGGCGCCCCCAAACTGCTCTGCTTTCCCGCGCCTCCTCTGTGCTGTGCTGTCCACAAGGCTCGCGTGAATAAACGGGTCCGGGAGGCTCATCTCCAAGTCTGGCCTTGCCTCCGTGGTGGCAGCCAACGCAAATCCGGGGCCCCAAGCAGCTACCCTGCCCCCGGGCTAGAGCCCTGCCATGTCATCTGGGCCTGGAGTCTGTCTGCACAAGAGGCATTCCCTTCTGCAGACGGAAACAGAGTCCGACCCCAGGAGCACGAGCAGTCTCAGGCAGCAACGGAAGCCCCTTCCTGCTCTCCGCCCCCACCCCACAGAGGCAGGCTCAGCCCAGCGCAGGCAGCGCTGCCCAACGAGCGGAGCCTGGAGGCTGCGGCGGGCAGACCACCAGACCAGCAGAGAGGGGCGCTCGGCCGCCAGGACTCCCGGGGTGACCTTGGTCAAGGAATCCCTTTACTTCTGTGAGCCTCAGGTGCCACAACTGTGAACCGGGGGTGGAGATCTCGCCCCCCAGAACGCCCAAGTAAAGCCAGAGGAGACAGGCAGTAGCCAGGTGGTCACACTCGCGGGGAAAGCCGGCGTCCCTGAGGGCAGGCCCGTCCCCAGTGCGGGCCGGGCGCAGGTCCCGGGGCTCCGGGAAGCTTGCCCGACCACCCCTCCCCGGGTGTGGGGCCGAGGCGCGACCACCTGCCCGGGAGGGGCCTCCCTCGTCCCCCTCCCACTCCTTTGTGCCGCGCTCCGAGGGACACGGGGCGGGAGGCAAGCCCGCAGCGCCGGGGTCGGAGCGCTGTGACTTTAAGAGCCGAGGATCCCGGACCATGTGCTCGGCGTGAGACAAAAGCAACAACAAAGGAAGTGGCGGCCGCAGGGGGAGGGGGCGGCTCCTTCCTCTCCAGCCGCAGCGCTCGGCCTCTGGAGCGGGGAGACCCGGCCCGGCCCTGGGGGGCTCCGGGGGCCTGGCCCCTGGGGTCTCGCCGCCCCCGTCCCGACCGCCCGTGATTAACCCCTATGGAGCCAGCGGGACCACGACCCCCACCCCCACGGAGGAGACAGGAGTTTCGGGGGAGGGGGACTTGGGATTTGGGGACCCGGCCCCGACTCACCTCCGGTCGCCCGGCCACGCGCTGATTCCTTTGTTCCCGATCTCGGACGGCCAGACTGGGCAGGGGGCAGCGGGCTGCTGGACCCTTTAAGCGCTCCCGCCCTGCGGAACAACGTGCTCCCCTCCCCACCCCCGGTCTGGGGGCAGTCGGCTCCTTCCGGGGCCCTCTCTTTGTTGTCCGCCCGACGGCGTCTGCCTCGCGGGGCCCACGCGCGGTCGGTCTCTCGGCCCCGGCCCTCGGGGAGCGGGAGGCGGCGCAGGACGCGGCCGGGTCTGCGCGGCTGCCGGCGGCTGGCCCTTTAAGAACTGTCCGCGGCGGCAGCAGAATGTAACAAACCCCACATTTGATTCACAACATTCGAAGCGGCGGGGTCGCGCGCCGGGCGGGAGGGGGCCTCGCGGGGGCGCGCCGGGAGGCTCCGGCAAACAGCAGCCGGCCGCAAGCCCGCGGTGGCCCCGCCCCGCGCCCCAGGAGCTCCGCCCCAAGAGCCAATCACTCGCCGCGGCCAGGCACGTGACGAACGGACCGCCATCTTGAGAGACTTTTTTTTTAAACCTCCTCCTCGCCCCCACCTTCGCACTTAAAGGGACCTCAGCCCGCGTCAAGAGCAAGGGGCGGGGCCCCATGGCCTGACCTAGAGATGGGGAGACCCCGGGGCGGGCAAAACCCGATCGCCTGCAACTCGAACTGGCTATGCAAGCTCGCGAACTGCTCGCGCCTCGGAGGCTCAGTTTCCCTGCCGGAGAGAGGGGTCCCGCCGGGAGAGCCGCAGCACGGACTTACTGTGTCATGGTCCCCTCCTCGGGGACGGGGCAGCGCCTAGGACACTGGAGCGCAAGGGGGCTGGCCTCCAACGGGGCGGGAGCGGCCTCCTAAGCCGGCCCAAGTGGTCAGGCAGGCTCTAACAGCCCTGGGCCGGCAACCTTCCCGGAGGTGACGTCACCCCCAAGAGCTGCAGCACCGCGATGACATCATGGCCCGGCCGCCCCACAGCTCCTTGTTTATGCTACGCGGCGTCTTTAAAAAGCGGGGCCTGCCTGGGTTGCCCCACAGACCAGTGGCAGGCGGACATGCAAACGAGCGGACGCCCGCCGGGCCGGGGATTGGCCCTGCGCGCGCTGACGTCACAGAGACACTTAGCCGCCCCGCCCCCGGCGTGGCGGCGGGGGAAGGGGGCGGGAGCGCCGCCGCCGGAGGCGAGGCCGCAGTGGCTGGGGGTCCCCGCGGGGAGCTGCCGACCCAGCGGAACCCAGCCCCGCGAAGCCCCTGCCGCTCCGTTTCCCCTCCCCCCAGCCGCGATGAGACCGAGACGGAGCCCGGGACCGCGGGCGCCTCCGCTCGCCCGGACCTCGCCGCGAGGAGGGGGCGGCGCAGGCTGCGAAGCCGCGCCCAAGCCAGCCCCGGGCGGTCCCCGCGCGAGGTGGGGTGTGACCTCCGCCGCAGTTGCATACAGAAGCAAAACAAGCAGCAATCGCCTAAATATCGGAGAGCTGGGGCAGACCGGATTAGGAATGAGGCTCCCCCGCATCCTGAACCACTGGGCCGTGCAGCTGCCACAGAGGCCACGCCAAGACAGCCATCGCAAGACGCCAGTGCCAAATGTCAACATCCGTTAGCCTGCGTGGTGGGCTACGGATGGGAGGGGGCCCACTTTCTATGCTGCTTTGATATATTCTGTCATCCCAAATTTTAAAGTAAACATGGAAGCCAAGATACTAAACAGGTGTTACAGTATGTATCAGTTATTTTAATTGGACGTCTATTTCGGAAAGGATATACAGGAAGCTGGGTAACAGTCGTCCTCGGAGACTGGGTCAGGAGGATAGACTATTACTGTATGTGGTCTTGAACATTTGCTCTTTTAAAAAATCCTATGCAGTATAACCTACTGAAAACGTCAAAAGCATTCAGAAAAGAGTACACCTTAAGCTTTCTAATTCATAAAAACTTTTGTTTCCCTAGCATTGGAGATCCCCCTTGAGTCTGGGGAACAGGCACGTTAATGGCGATGTTTAGACTGGCCATGATCAGCACCACTGTGGCTGCACGTCCAGCAACAGTGACAGGATGGGACCTGGGGGCTGCCTCCGGATCTCTAGGCAGTACAAGGTCAAGTTCGTGATGCAGTGCTATAGGTGTTACCTGGAATGCCAGACTCTATCACGTCACGGTTAAAACTACATGTGCACGAGAATAGGCGTGGATGTCCCTGTGTCTCCCTGGAGCTTTTGTTTTTTTCTGTCGCATAGAAGTAACTGGAGGCCAGCACGGTGGTGCATGCATATAATCCCAGCACTTTGGGGCTCTGGGTTTGGGAGGCCGAGGCAAAAGAATTGCCTGAACTCGAGGGGTTTGAGACCAGTCTGGGCAACTTGGTGAGACCTCATCTCTACAATAGATCAAAAAATTAGCCAGGCGAGGTGGCGTGTACCTGTAGCTACAGCTACTTGCAAGGCAGAGGGGGAAAGATCACCTGGGCCCGGCAAGTCGAAGCCGCAGCGGCCGTGAGCTGCACTGCCCTCCAGCCTGAGCAACAGAGTGAGACTCAACAGAAATACAAAAGAATTGGAAAAGCCGCCATCCCACATCTGAAGGCAGATCCTTTGGACCACCCCCTGCTGCCTATACAGGGACAGGGCCTGCACCGGCCCTGGGGCTGCACCCAGCAAGCTCTCTCTGCCCACACCTTCCGGCTGGCCTGGCCCAGCCGCTCTCCACAGCCCGGGCCTGCATCTCCGGCCTTCCCTACCCGGGGGCCTCTCTCCTTTTCTCTTTTCTGCTGTTTGAGGCTTTGCTTCCGTGTCACCTCTTCCGGGAAGCTGTGGTGAGCACTCCCACCTCTGAGCACAGGGCCATGCACCCGGCCTTCACCTCATGTCATATGATGGTACACAGCCCTGCCACAATCGCTGTGTGTCTCACGTAACAATCCCCTCCTGGCACCGGGACCCAGCTCGTTTTACAGATGAGGATCTGAGGCTCAGACAGGTGGAGTGACTTGTCCAAGGCCACACAGTAAAAATGCCTTTCTCCCCAACCCTCAGAAAGCGGCCCTCCAGGCTGGGCCTGGTGGCTCACGCCAGTCATCCCAGCACTTTGGGAGGCGGAGGCAAGAGGATTGCCTGAGCCTAGAGTTCTAGAACAGCCTGGGCAACTCGGCGAGACCTTATCTCTGCAATAAAGTAAGAAAAATTAGCTGGGTGTGGTGGCGTGTGCCTGTAGTTCCAGCTATTTGGAAGGCTGAGGCCTGAGCCCACCAGGTCGAGGCTGCGGTGGCCATGAGCGTGCCCCTGCACTCCAGCCTGGGCGACAGAGTGAGACTCCAACTCCAACTCTGGGGTGAGTGCAAAGGCTACTCTTGGAGCTTCCCCTGCCCTGTGGGCTTGCTCCGGCTTCCCGGTGCAATAGGATCAGTGTCCACTCATCGGGCTGCAGAAGGTGGTCTCCATGTGCCTGCTTCCCCTGCTCCCAGCACCTAGTCCGGGGCCTGGCGCAAACCGGCTGGGGGATGCCCTGGAAGGGGCTCTGGGTTTGTCCTGATCCTCCAGGGTCAGGAAACCCCTGCCCTGTCTTCTCTCACCTCTCATCCTCTGATCTACTTCCCGAGCCTGGGCCTGGCCCCAGGAAGCCCTCAGTCAATCCCCACAGTCCCTCGGGGCTCCCCCAGGGCGGGAGGCCAAGAACACATCACCCAAAAGCGTCACCCCCAACCTGAAAAGCCTCGTGGGCACAATTCTCCCAGACTTTCCACGTTCTCAAGAGAAGACAGAAATCAGACGGTTCTTGATTTTCTCTGGAGTCAGAATCCCTCCTCGGGTTCCCCGGTGGCTTTTCCCCTGTGGCCTGCACAGCTACCTGGCCCCTCTCACCACACCTGACCCCTGAAGGCAGGTGCTGTTTACCTTCATCTCAGAGATGAAAGTGGCTGAGGGTCAGGAAGTGGCTCCTGAGCCCAGCGTGTGGCCACCTCTGCTCTGGCAGGGGCTGCAAGGTTCTCTCGAGGAAACGGGGTCTTAGGGACCCCATGAGTTCTGTGCAAGCCCCGCCCTGATCGCCTTCGCGCCGTGACCCAAGAGCTAGGTCACATTTTACAGATGAGGGGAGAGGTGACACAACTGATCCAGGGTCAGGTGGCCACCAAGGGCCACCGAGGGCCACCCCGGGCCCATCCTCCTCTCACAGTGGGTTTGGCTTGTGCAGCGCAAATACCAACACAGGGTCCCCTGCCACTGCTCAAGATCAAAGCACAGATGTCCCCGGGGCAAGAAGAGGCCACGGCAGCTCAGGGACTCGTGGTGGCCTGATCACACACAGCCAGAGAGGGATTCAAATCCCATCCCTCCCCAGCACAGGGACTCGGAGATTCGTTCCAGCTTCCTGCCCAAGGCCACCCCGCTGATAGGAGGGCCCTGGGCAGGCTGGGGCAGGAAGAAGAGGGCGTGGCCACCGTTTCCTGCCCGGGCCCTGCTCTGCCAGGGCTCCCTCTCACCCCAGAGGAACCGGGCCAGAAGGTGCCCCACGCCTTTCTTCCGAGGCCCCTCAAAACTTCCTCCGAGAAGCAGGGCCCAGTAACCTTCCCAGGATGGAGGTGGAGGGACACAGAGACTGGGACACCACCTGGGGACACACGGCACAGCCCGGCAGACCTCCCAGCTGCCACAGAGCCTCAGACACCAGGACGGGGGTCGACCCACTCTGCCAAGTCCTCTCCACGCAGGGCTCCCCTGAAAAGAAGAGGCTGTTTGCACAGATGAGGGCGGGGGCAGGGTGTCTGCAGGCGGCTGCCCGGCCGGCTCGGGTCTGCAGCACCCTGGCTCGCGCTCCCGAGACCCCGCGTGGGGCATCCGGCGTCTCTCCTCAGGCTCATCTGTGGCAGCCGGCGGTGACAACCAGCGACAGGCGGCCCCCACCGAGCACGGAGCGGGCGCGCAGCGCCGCGGCTCCTCTCCCACGCGCCGCCGTGGGGACCGGGCCTTGGAGCCGCCGGCTCTGCCTCTGCTAGCTCAGTGACCTTGAGGAAGTCACCGTCCCCCGCGGGACGGCCGGGCCAGGCGCGGGGGGGCGACGGCCCGCGCCGGCCGCGGGGAGTCGGGCTGTGCGCCCCCCGCGCGCGTGCGCCTCGGGGTGCCCGCCCGCGCTCCGGTCCGCCCGGCGGGCGCTCTGGGGTGGGGCGGGGGGCGTGCCCCCCCACCCCGCAGCTCGCACCCCGGAGCCCGCGGGGCCCGCCCGGGGAGCGGGAGCCGGCAGCCGGTCCGGGGACGAAGACGCCCGCGGGCCGGGAGAGGGGTCCGCCGGACCCCGCGTCCCTCCCGCCCCGCGGCGCCAGCTCGACCGGCTGAGCGGCCCTCGGCCACGGGGGCTGTGTGACCTCGGGCGAGACCCGGGCCCTCTCTGGGCCGCAGCGCCCGGCGCGCAGGGCGCAGTGACCACGGCGCCGGGGGCCGCGGGCCGCGCTCCGGCCCGGAGGCGCGGGGCGCGCTCGGGGCGGACGCGGCCTCCCGGCTCGCGGCCCCGGAGGCCCAGGTCCGGCCGCCGCCGGCCCCGGGCGGCGGGGGCGGGCGCGGGCGCGGGGCACGCCGGGACTCGCAGTCCCCGGGGCTCCGGCCGTGCGGGCGGGGCGCGGGGCGCGGGGCGGGGGCGCGGGCCGGGCCGGCGTTACCTGGGGCCCGGCGGGGTCCACCCGCCCGGCGGCCGGCGTCGCTCCCGCTGCCGCCCGGTCCCGGTCCCGCTGCGGCCGAGCGCCGCCCGCGCGGCCCCCCTGCGCCCGGGCAGTGGACCCGTCCGCGGACCGCACCACCCGGGCGCGTGCGCGGGGCCCACGCCGCGGCGGCCCCGGCCGCGAACGGCACCGCCCGGACGCCCCACGCGGGCGGGCGGGGCGCAGGGGGAGGGGCGGGGCGCCCTCGGCCCCGCCCCGCGCCGCCGCGACCTTGGGGGGCTGGGCGCCGCGTCCGCGCGCGCGAGGTGGGCGGCGGGGCGGCTCCGCGGGGGCCCTTCGCGCCACGGGGGCGTGGCCGCTCCCGGCCTCGCGCCCGGCGGGCCTCGGCTCCCGGGGCCCTTCTCCGAGCCTCAGTTTCCCCGTCTGCGCAGAGGAGGCGACGGCACCTTCTTCGGGAGGAGGTCGGAGGGTCCCGCGGCGGGAGGGACCCCCGCCGGCTCCCGGGCCCCAGCGCGGCCGCACCTGCTCGCCCCCGGCCCCGAGGGGCCCCGCACCCCCCCGGGCATTTTGGGACGGCGAGGACCACGTCCCCGAGTGCCTCCGGCCAGGCTCCCGGGAGGCCCCCTTTTCCCCGCCCGGGCAGCCCCGCGGGGGGCTGATGAGACCGTGGGGCGGCTGCCTCGAGGCTGCCTTCGTTTTTTATTGTTTGCATCTCACTCTGTGGCCCAGCCTGGAGGGCAGTGGCAGGCTCCCGGCCACCGCGGCCTCGCCTGCTGGGCTCCGGCGATCCTTCCGCCGCAGCTTTCCAAGTGGCTGGAACTGCAGGCGCGCGCCACCACGCCCGGCTCATTTTTGATTTATTGTAGACATGAGGGCTCACCAAGTTGCCCGGGCGGGTCGCGAACCCGCGGGCTCGGGCAGTCCACTCATCTCAGCCTCCCAAAGGCGCGGGATTACAGGCTGAGCCACCGAGCCCGGGTGACATCGTTAATCTTTGTAACATGAATTGGAGCCTGCGTGATGCCCATTTCACAGATGAGGACATTGAGGCTCGGGACACGAAGCGCCTTGTCCAAGGCCCCCAGCTGGTAAGCTGTGGCAAGGGGATTAGAACTCAGGGCGTCTGAGCCGCCTCCTGGGCTCTCAGCCCCTCTGCCTGGCTGCCTGCTAGTCCCTGGATCCTGCTGTGGACCTGACCTCTTACTCACACTGGGATCACCATAGCCCAGGGAGCGTCCCAGGCTGTCTTGTGGCTTGTGGATAGGTGTCGCTTGAGATGGGTAGGGCTGTCTGGCCACACCCGGTTCCTGGTGCTGTCCAAAGGTCAGGCCAGGCCAGGACACCCTTCTGACGGCTGGAACGGTGACTCAGAGCTGCTGGCCCAGCCGTAAGGTGGTGAGGGAGGGGCTTGGGCCTGGGGTCTGCCCTGTCTGCCGCCAGCGCTGATTAGTGCCAACGTCCTTCAAGAGGACTCTGAACACTGTGGCAGGAGAGTCAGGTGGTAACACTTGCACAGGTGTGTGTCAGCCTCCCACTTCTGCCTCCTCCTGACAGTCTAGTCTTGGGTGGGCATCGAACCTGTCCAGGCATCTGGTTTCTCATCTGAAATGGGGAATAAACCTTCCCTGAGCTGGGCGCAGTGGCTCACATCTGGAATCCCAGCTATTCAGGAGGCTGAGGTGGAAGGATCACCTGAGCCCAGGAGGTCAAGACCAGCCTGGGCAGCACAATGAGACTTTGTCTCTATAAAAAGATTCAAAAATTGGCTGGGTGCAGTGGCTCACACCTGTCATCACCAGCACTCTGGAAGGCAGAGGCAAGAGGATTGCCTGAGTCCAAGGGTTCGAGACCAGCCTGGGCAACTTGGGGAGACCTCATCTTTACAATAAAAAATTTATAAAAATTAGCCAGGTATGGTGGCTTGTGTCTGTGGTTCCAGCTACTTGGAAGACTTAGGCGGAAGGATCACCTGAGTCCAGTAGTCCAAGGCTGCAGTGGCTGTGAGCATGCCACTACATTCCAACCTGGGCAACAGAGTGAGACTCTGACTCAAAAAAAAAAAATAATAAAGGAGATAAATAAAAGAGGCTGGGCTTGGTGGCTCAGCCTGTAATCCCAGCAATTTGGGAGGCCAAGGTGAGAGGATTGCCTCAGCCCAAGAGTTCCAGACCAGCTCCGGCAGCTTGGTGAGACTTTGTCTCTACAATAAATAAAAAAATTAGCCAAGGCCAGGCTCGGTGGCTCAGCCTGTAATCCTGTGCTTTGGAAGGCTGAGGTGAGTGAATTGCCTGAGCCTGCAAGTTCAAGTCGCCTGGGCAACTTGGTGAGACCACATCTCTACAACAAATCACAAAATTAGCCAGGCGTGGTAGCACGCGCCTGTAGTTCCAGCTACTTGGAAGGTTGAGGCAGAAGGGTTGGCGGAGCCCAGCAGGTCGAGGCTGCGGTGGCCGGGAGCGGCCACTGCACTCCAGTCTGGGTGACAGAGTGAGACTCTTGACTCAAAAAAAAAAAAGAGAGAGAGAGAGGGAGCTAGGGTCTTGCTGTGTTGTCCAGGCTAGAGTGCAGTGCACTTGCTATTCACAGGTGAGAGCCCACTACTGATCAGCTTGGGAGTTTTAACCTGCTGCTTCTGACATGGGCATATTCGCCCCTCCTTAGGCAACTTGGTGGTCCCCTGTTCTGGGGTGGGTCCCCATATTGGTGACAAACTTAGTGCGGATACCTGACCAGCATAGCACACTACAGCCCAGAACTCCTGGGCTCAGCCTCCTGAATGGCTGGGGCTGCAGGCACACCACCATGCCTGGCTCAAGGCAAAGATTTAATGGACTGTATTGAGGGCTAGATTGTTGTTTTTCTTTTCTTTTCTTTTCTTTTCTTTTTTTTGAGTTGGAGTCTCACTTCATCACCCAGACTGGAGTGCAGTGTCCGTTCCCGGCCACCGCAGCCTCAACCTGCTGGGCTCCAGCGATCCTTCCGCCTCAGCCTTCCAGGTAGCTGGAACTACAGGTGCGTGCTACCATGCCCAGCTGATTTTTTGATTTATTGTAGAGATGAGATCTCGCCTGCCCAGGCGGGTCTCGAACCCACAGGCTCAGGCAATCCACTCACCTCAGCCTCCCAAAGGCGCGGGATTACAGGCTGAGCCACCGAGCCTGGCTCCGGCTAATTTTTTTATTTACTGTAGAGATGAGGTCTCGCCAAGTTGCCCAGGTGGGTCTCGAACCTGCGGGCTCAGGCAATTCACTCACCTCAGCCTCCCAAAGTGTGGGATTACAGGCTGAACCACCGAGCCCGGCCTCTTTTTTTTTTTTGGAGTCCGTCACACTCTGTCACCCAGGCTGGAGTGCCGTGGCACGCTCACGGCCACCGCAGCCTCGACCTGCTGGGCTCAGAGGATCCTTCCGCCTCAGCCTTCCAAGGAGCTGGAACTTCAGGGTTGCACCATCATGCCCAGCTAATTTTTTTATTTATTGTACAGACAAGGTCTCGCCAAGTTGCCCAGGCTGGTGTCAAACCCCTGGGCTCAGGCGATCCTCTTGCCTCTGCCTCCCAAAGTGCTGGGATGACAGGTGAGAGCCACTCTGCCTGGCTGACAGGGATCTGTTCTAAGAAATGAGACAATCTTGTGCGAACGTCACGGCGTGTACTCACACACACACCTAGATGGCACAGTTTCCACACACCGAGGCTGTGTGTTGTGGCCTGCTGCTCCTGGGTCACACATCTGCACGGCACGTTATTCTCCTGAATACCATAGACCAGGGGTCCCCAAACCCTGGGCCACACACCAGTGGCCCAGGTCTGTGGCCCGTGAGAAACCGGGTTGCACAGCGGGAGGTGAGCAGGCTGAGTGGAGCTCTGTCAGATCAGCGGCGGCATTAGTCTCATAAAATTGCGAGCCCTGCTGGGCTCTGTGGCTCAGCCTGTAATCCCGCACCTTTGGGAGGCTGAGGTGAGTGGATTGCCTGTGCCCGCGGGTTCGAGACCCGCCTGGGCAACTTGGCGAGACCTCATCTCTACAATAAATCAAAAAATCAGCCGGGCGTGGTAGCGCATGCCTGTAATTCCAGCTACTCGGAAGGCTGAGGCGGAAGGATCGCCGGAGCCCAGCAGGTCGAGGCTGCGGTGGCCGGGAGCGGCCACTGCACTCCAGTCTGGGCGACAGAGTGAGACTCCAGCTCAAAAAAAAAAAAAAAAAAAAAAAAGACAGTTTGTGTGTGTTTGTTTAAGCACACCTACTTTCCCTATTTCTCCCTCTGTCGCCCAGACTGGAGTGCAGTGTCACAATCATGGTTCACTGCAGCCTCAGCCTCCTGGGTTTAGGGCATCCTCCAGTTTCCTGAGTAGCTGGGACTACAGGCACGCACCACCAAGCCCAGCTACTATTTTTTTTTGTGTGTGTGTGTGTTGGAGTCTCACTCTGTCGCCCAGGCTGGAGAGCAGTGGCATGCTCACGGCCACTGCAGCCCTGACCTGCTGGGCTCAGGTGATTGTTTTGCTTCAGCCTTCCAGGTAGTTGGAGCTACAGGCACGTGCCACCATGCCTGGGCAATGTTTTTTATTTTTAGAAACAGGGTCTCGGCCCAGTGTGATGGCTCAAGCCTGTAATTCCAGCACTTTGTTCAAGACCAGCCTGGGCAACTTGGTGAGATCTCGTCTCTACAATAAATCAAAACATTAGCCGGGCGTGGTAGCGCGTGCCTGTAGTTCCAGCTACTTGGAAGGCTGAGGCGGAAGGATCGCCTGAGCCCAGCAGGTCGACACTGGGCTGGCCGTGAGCATGCCACTGCACTCAACCTATACGACAAAAGGGAACAGGGTCTTGCTCCGTTGCCCAGGCTGGTCTCGAACTCCAGCTTCAAGCGATCCTCCTGCCTCAGCCTCCTGAGTCACTGGGATTACAGGTGTGAGTCACCACACCCAGCAAAATATGGGATGCTGATCTTTTTTTTTTTTGAGTTGGAGTCTCACTCTGTCACCCAGACTGGAGTGCAGTGGCCACTCCCGGCCACCGCAGCCTCAACCTGCTGGGCCTCGGCGATCCTTCCGCCTCAGCCTTCCAAGTAGCTGGAACTACAGGCGCGCGCTACCACGCCCGGCTAATTTTTTATTTATTGTAGAGATGAGGTCTCGCCAAGTTGCCCAGGCGGGTCTCGAACCCAGAGGCTCAGGCAATCCACTCACCTCGGCCTCCCAACGTGCTGGGATTACAGGCTGAGCTACTGAGCCCGGCCAGTATGCTGATCTTGTGGGATCATTGTCCTATATGCGGTCCATTGTTGAACAAAACATTATGATGAGGTGCTTGCCAGCATACCGGGTGTGAACTGGACGTGTGTCCTGCCCACGAGGAGAGGGCCACCCTGGGGTGGCAGCAAGATGGGGGGCACCGGCGCCTAAAGGTTGTTGTGCTCAGGGTCCCCTTTCTTTTCTTTCCTTTTTATTTTTTTGTAGAGACGAGGTCTCACCAAGTTGCCCGGGCTGGCCTCGAGCCTGCGGACTCAAGCAGTCCACACGCCTCGGCCTCCCAAAGTGCTGGGATGACCCCTTTCTTTTCCATGGGACAGCGCCGAAAGCCTGCCTGGGGGTGGATGGAACCCCCAGGGCTGGTCCCCGGGGGGAGATAAGTGAGCACAGGCACTCCTGCTCCTGGTGCCAGCCTCCAGGGGCTGGTCCTGGCGACCCCGCGTCTGGCGGCCGCGCTTTCTCGCTCCCTCTCCTGGCCTTACGCCCCTCACCTTGTCCACAGGCCACCTGTCACTGGAGACTCTTACACTGGGGGGACTGAGGACTCCGATGTCACCCCGCAACTGTCCCCCTCCCACCTCCGCCGTTCCCAGGCCCGCTGGGCTCAGGGTCCGCCGGTCCCCTGCCGGAGCTCCCGGGCATGCCCCTGCACCCTTGGTCTCTTCCTCCGGCCCCCCAGCTGCGGTCAGTACCCCTGAGGAGTTAGTGCCTCCTGGGAGGTGTGTCCCTGGCAGGTTAATGATTGCTCAGGGGAGGCGGAGATGGTGCCAAAGTCTGCCAGCCGCGCGGCTGCGGGCCCCAGACGGTGCCCACCTGTGCGCCAGTGCCACCTGCCGCCTCCGCGGCCCCTTCCGGGGCACAGGTAGGGCCCGCCCAGCTCAGGGCGGCAGGGGCGAGGGGTCTCCTGGCCAGGGGTCTGGTGTGGCAGGGGTCAGGCGGGGCCCCCGGGAGTCTCTAAAGACCCCCTTGCGGCTGGTGTGAGCACGGGGTAAGCGGAACCACCGGGCAGACGTGGGTTGAGTCCCAGGGCGCTGCGGGGCGTCCGCCTCTTCTGTAACATGCGGTGACCCCACCGACTTCCCCCGGCTCTGGCCCCCTTCCCATCCAAGTCCTCGGGCGACTGGACCCGCTGAGGAGTCTTGACGGGACGGAGGGAGGCAGGTCCCCAGGGAAGTGAGACCCCCGGGTCCCTTTCCCAAGATGGGGGGTAAGGGAGGAGAGGGGGTGGAGGACAGGAGGCCGAGCCGGGCTCCCCCCCCCCGGCCTTCCTCAGCCCAGCTCCACCCTGACCCTGGTGGGCTACTGGACTCTTCCCGCCTGGCTTCCTCCTCTCTAGAACGGGGCTGGCCGTAGTGCCATAAAAGCCCGAGTCCCCTGGCAGAGGTGGGCGTGGGCGTGGATGGAGCCTGGAGCGCCCCCAGCCCGTGCCAGGAAATGCCAGGCAGGGACTGACCCCGGGCCGGGACCCAGCCTGACCCGGTCCAGGTCCTGGCACTCCTCCTGGTCCTCGGGCTCTGCTGAGGCCGGGCCGGGGCCTCACCTGGCTGGAAGGGGCTGCCAGGCTGGGCCCCAGGCAGAGGCTCCGCGAGCACAGAGACCCCACGGACCCAAGCAGGTCAGGGCAAGTGTGTGGGCTGGGTGATTCTTACCCCCACCCACTTCTCGGTGGGGGAAGCCGAGGCCCAGAGAAGAATCCCAGCGAGGGCCTTTCGACGTCATCTGCAGGCTGAAACAGCCACGGGAGGGTCACTGGCTGGGCTGACGGTGAATGTCAGGGCCCCTCTGCTGCCCTCTCGGCTCCCGGGCTCCCGGCATCCCTCCCGACTCTTCTCTGAGACTCTTCTCTGAGCCGTTTCAGAATGATGTGACCTGCGGTTCCTAGCTGGGGAGAGCTGGGAGAGGGAATCTGAAAGCGGAAGTGAGAGTGAGCCTGTGAGCGGGAGGCCAGGGGCCTGTAACACCGCAGCCGGGCTGCCCAGTGGGCACCCCCCAGGCAAGGAGGGCCCAGCTGGCCTGGGATCCCCACTCCAGGTCCTGGAAGGTCTTGGTGCCCTGGTCTGCTCCAAGGATGGAAGCCCCCTCTTATCTGAGATTGAGAAGCCAGCACTTCCCGGGCCAGGCAGGACCCCAAGCAAGCCCTACCCCGGGAGGGGGCTGCACAGCTCATGGGCTGGGGGGTCAGAGCCACCCTGATTTTCCTGTGTCCTTTCTGACCCCTCCTCAAGTACTTTTGAGAGCAGGGAGCGAACAGGAGCAGTGAGAGGCAAGGAAGGAGAATGCAGAGACCCCATCTGTATTTTTTTTTTTTTGAGTTGGAATCTCACTCTGACACCCAGACTGGAGTGCAGTGGCGGCTCCCGGCCACCACAGCCTCGACCCGCTGGGCTCCGGCGATGCTTCCGCCTCAGCCTTCCGAGTAGCTGGAACTACAGGCGCGCGCTACCACGCCTGGCGAATTTTTTGATTTATTGTAGAGATGAGGTCTCGCCAAGTTGCCCAGGCGGGTCTCAAACCCGCGGGCTCAGGCAGTCCACTCACTTCAACCTCCCAAAGTGCTGGGATTACAGGCTGAGCCACCGAGCCCAGCTGTATTTTTTAAAAAATGTCTTTTAAGCCAAGATCTCACTCTGTCCCGCAGGCTGGAGTGCAGTGGCATGATCATGAGGACTATGGCTCACTGCAGCCGCGACCCCCTGGGACCAGGCCATTCTTCTGCCTCAGCCTCCCAAGTAGCTGGGCGTACAGGCATGCGCCACCACACCTGGCGAATTGGTTTTTTTTTTTTTTTTTTTTTAGAGATGAGGTCTTGCTATGTTGCCCAGGCTGGTCTCAAACTCCTGGGCTCAAGTGATCCTCTTGCCTCCACCTCCCAAAGTGCTGAGGTTACAGGCGTGAGCCACAGTGCCTGGCCCCCATTTGTATTTTTGTATTTTTAAAATTTATTTATGAAACTATCCATGGGGACTTTAATGTCCGTATTTCCTAGCATGTTCACACAATGTTTTCATTACAACGTGAACAAAGTCCTGGAGTTGAGACAATTTTATTAATTGCTATTTGTCAGTTCTTAGGTTAAAAAACTATAGAGTGATATTGGAGAAGCTTCTTGTATTTATCTGATGAGTGAACCCAGCGTCTGTTGTGTACCCAAATAATCCCAAATCATGTGCCCCTATGGGAGGGCAGAGTGAGATTCTACAAGATTGAGGTGCTCGCTCAAGCTTCCTGCTTGTACACATTAACAGGAAGAACTTAGCCATCAAATTGTCTAAAAGTTTTCATTTTTTAAAATAATTCATCAGTCAGGCACAGAGGCTCACGCCTGTCATCCCAACACTTTGGGAGGCCAAGGCAAGAGGACTGCCTGAGCTCAGAAGTTCTAGACCAGACTGAGTGACATGGCGAGACCTCATCTCAACGATAAATCAAAAAATCAAAAAATTAGCCGGGAGTGGTGGCATGCGCCTGTAGTTCCAGCTACTTTGAAGGCGGAGGTGGAAGGATCGCTGGAGCCCAGCAGGTCGAGGCTGCGGTGGCCGGGAGCACACCACTGCACTCCTACCTGGGTGACAGAGTGAGACTCCTACACAAAAACAAAACAAAACAAACCATAATTCATCATACACCAAAATGCCCTGAATTTTACCTTAACCCTCTTCATTGTTTCTAAACCTTCTGGAATTCAAATTCCCCGCCATCAGCAGAAACCAAGCCTCTGGCGTTAGAATGATTACACTCTCTTTTCCTTGGAGGTAGAAACTTGTTATTCTAGAGCAAAGCCCCAGTGAAGGAAATAAAGACAGGAAGTGTGGATCACTTGGGCCCATCCCATTTTTAGAGGAGCTGACGGAGAACAGAGCCCCAGGGTGTGATCTGCAATGGCTGCCCCTTGGGCAAAAGGTCATCTGGTCTTCCCCAGTTCCAGCCCATGAGCAATGCCACTTCCTTTTTTTAATTTTGAGTAGGAGTCTCACTTGACCTGCTAAGCTCAGCGATCCTTCCGCCTCAGCCTTCCTAGTTGCCAGAACCAGAGGTACGCACCACCATGCCCAGCTAATTTTTTGATTTATTGTGGAGACAAGGTCTTGCTATATTGCCCAGGCTGGTCTCGAACCCCTGGACTCAGGCAATCCTCTCGCCTCCCCCTCCCAAAGTGCTGGGGCTCCTTCTTCCTCACCTGTGGCTTGCACTCGCCCTTTGCTGGGGTACCTGGAGCTCGGGGGCCAGAGCCGCCCACTGCCTCCCCCAGCTCCAGACCTAACAGGGCCTTTGTGGAGGGAGAGATTTGCACTCACGCAGAACGCAGGGGGAGGCCTTCTGGGCCGAGGGGAAGCTTATGTGAAAGCCCGGAGGAAGGAGAATTCCAGGTGCGGGCGAGAGCGTTCAATGCCAGGACCCCAGGTGGGAAAGGGGGCAGCTTGTGCCAAAGCGAGTCTCAGGGCCTGCGAGGACCTCGCCTGCCGGGCCAGGGGGCGGGCAGAGGGTCCTGCAGCCTGTGGGAGCCACGTGGATGGGGGGGCTGGAGCTTGCAGGTGCTGCAGCCAGGAGCGTTTTTCTCAAGCGACTGAATCCTGGGTCGGCTGCTTTGGGGTGCGGAGCGCTGGCCTCCTCGTGGTCAGGTGGGAGCCAGGACTGGGCAGAACCCGGGCCGACCCAGGCCGTGCCCGAGGGAAGAGAGCCCAGGACTTGGCGACAAAGAGCACAGGACTGGGAGTCGGGCAGGGCGGCGGCCCAGCTCTGCCTCTGCCGGCCTTTGAGCTGCGGGGCTTTGAGCTGCAGGCCTTTGAGCCTGGCTGCCTGAGACCCGAGGGCCCCTGTGAGCAGGGCACCCGGGGCGGCTTCTTCCTGAGGGGCGTGGCGAGGTCTTGAGGCAGGGGAAGGGCTCTGTGGGCCTCCTGCAGATGGCAGGTGTAAGGGGCTGCCATCACGGGCGCCCAAGACCTGCGGGAAGGGGAGGGCAGGGGGAGGCGAGCGTGGAAGGGGCTTGAGGAGGACCCGGGGGTGGAGACCCCAGCCCGGGCTGTTCCTCCCTGACCTGCCCTCGCTTGTCTGTGGGAACATCTGGAGTCAAGCAGAAAAAATCAGAAGCCCAAGAGAGCAAGAACGGGCCGGCACGAATTCCGACCCACTGCTGACCAGCCACGCCCGTCCCTGGGTTCTCGGTAATGGGAGCAAAGTGCCACCACAGGGCACAGCCTGTCCTCCTGGGTCCCTTTCCCCCAGGACTGGGTGGACGGACCCGAGGGCAGGAATCTCCCTTCCTGTGAGCTGGATGGACTGAGACAAACTTTACTGCAGTGCACACCCGTGTACCGGCGGCTACGCCACTGATGACAAGGGTTGCGTGGGCTGTGACTCACTCCTGGACAGGAGGACTAAAGCCGCGAGGCTGGCGGACACGGCCCCAAGGGCACGCCAGGGCGAGACGCGTGAGCCACGAGAAAACGCTGGGTGCTCCACGCCCAGGGGGCACCTGCGTCCGCCACCATCACTCATGCCCAGGAACCTGCACCCCCACTGTCAGCCCCCTCACCCTAAACCCTCCCCTCCCCAGCTCCACCCGCACTCCCGGCTGGTCGTCCCAGGTGTCACCAGCACGTCCATCCCGCCACCCCTACCTGCCGCCATCGCTGCCCCTGACAAAGCTGCGGTCCTGACGCCCCCCTACCGCCACCGCCCCACTTGGCACCATGACTCTGTCCCGGCATGCACGCGTCCATGGCGCCGTCCCCGCCTCACTGAGGACGGTGGCCCGAGGCGGGGGTGGGGGGTGGTTCTGAGGCCTGAGAGCGTGTGCCTCGCCCCCCAGCAGCCGGGCCAGCCTGGGGGTCGCCTCTGCTCCCCACATCATCTCTGGGCCCCCCTCCTTTTTTGAGTCAGAGTCTCACTGTCACTCAGGCGGGAGCACAGTGGCACGCTCTCGGCCACTGCAGCCTCGACCTGCTGGGCTCAGTTGATCCTTCCAACTCAGCCTTCCGAGTGGCTGGAGCTACAGGCGTGCACCACCACGCCCAGCTTCTTTATTTATTGTAGAGACAGGATCTCCCCAGCTTGCCCAGGCTGGTCTCGGGCTCAGGGAATCCTCTCGCCTCTGCCTCCCAAAGCGCTGGGATGACAGGCGTGAGCCACCACGCCTGTCATCCCAGCGTTTGCCACAGCTCCTCCAAGGGCCCCGGCCGGGCTGGCGTCACATGGCAGGTAGTCCCAGGACCCCAGTCTCCCTGTGCCCTCGGTCGTGGGAGGCGTAGACGCGCTCCATGGAGCTGCAGTGGAAGCCACAGGCATGAGGTGGCCCCACAGGGTGCAGAGCGGGGGCCGCACCCGCTGAGCGCCTGCTGTGTGCAGGCCTGAGCTAGTGCCTCCTTATTCCCCCCACTCCCGCTGCCCACCCTCGCCTCTCGGTGAATTGCCCTTCCGTCCCACAGACGAGGAACCGGCTGGGAGGAGGGCAGGGCGCCGGCCTGTGAGGCGCCGCAGCTTCTTGGCTCTGTCACCTCCAGCTGGACCCTTTCCCTCTCTGAGCCTTGCGATTCCCGTCTGTGGAGAGGGTTCAAGGCTACCTCCCTCCAGGGCTTTTGTGAGCATCACGTGTCTGGCCCACGGTGGGTCACTGCCACGACGTTTGACATCCCCGGACCCCCAGCTGGGCTGCTGCCTCTGCCCTAACCATCCCCGGGGCTTGTGTTTAGGTTACTTCCGATGTTTCAGGATTATACATGGTCACTTGGGGTGAACAAAGTTCCTTAAAAAGAGCTTCTTGGCTGGACTCGGTGGCTCAGCCTGTCATCCCAGCGCTTTGGGAGGCCGAGGCGAGTGGATTGCCTGAGCCCGCGGGTTCGAGACCCACCCGGGCAACTTGGCAAGCCCTGGTCTCTACAATGAATCAAAAATGAGCCAGGCGCGGTAGTGTGAACCTCTAGTTCTGGTTACTTGGAAGGCTGAGGCGGAAGGATCGCCGGAGCCCAGCAGGTCGAGGCTGCGGTGGCCGGGAGCGGCCACTGCACTCCAGTCTGGGCGACAGAGTGAGACTCCGACTCAAAAAGAAAAAAGAAAAAAAAGAGCTTCCTTGTGGAGGTTAGTCGGATGAGCAGGACAGGGGGGCAAGCGTTCTGAAGATTTGGGGTCCGCATGTGAACTGGGGTTTTCTCCCGCTGGGGCCCTGGGGCCTGGTGAGGGCTCCTTCTTCCCCCAACGAGGCTCCCTGGGCTCGAGAAGCTGACTGCGGTCCCCTCACCCTGCCAGCGAGGACCTCGGCAGGTCACTCTGAGGGTGCGGAGGTGAAGCTGTGAGGACCCAACCATTCTGCCCCAGACGGAGCCCCCACCCAGCCACTCCCCTCCAGCCCTGCCGCCTCCACCCAAGCCCTCCACCCGCAGCCGCCGAAGGACCTTTAGAAGAGTGAATTAGTCCCTCCCATCCGGGCTTAAAGCTTGGAAACGACCTTCTGGGTTTCTCGGAATCAAATGAACCATCCGAGTTCATTTGTTTTTTTCCGAGTTGGAGTCTCACTCTGTCGCCCAGACTGGAGTGCAGTGGCCGCTCCCGGCCACCGCAGCCTCGACCTGCTGGGCCCTGGCGATCCTTCCGCCTCAGCCTTCCAAGTAGCCGGAACTACAGGCGCACACCACCATGGCCAGCTAACCCTGGCCTCTTTCTTCTCCGCCTTCTCCCTCTCTCACTGCAGCCTCGAACTCCTGGCTCGGGCCACTCACCTGCCTCAGCATCCCAGGAGGCACCTGACTAATTTTTTTTATTTTTTGTGGAGACAAGGTCTCACTCGATTGCCCAGGCTGATCTAGCACTCCAGGGCTCTAGCAGTCTTCCCACCTCAGCCTCTCAAAGTGCTAGGGTGACAGGTGTGAGCCACCATGCCCGGCTTCAGTCTAAGTACTCCACCCTTCCCCCTTCTTGTCCTCATCAACGTTGGCCTCCAGAAGCCACTTCCACGCCCCCTTGTTCTGGCCCAGCCTGCCCCTACTTGAGAGGCTGCTGCCCACCAAGATGCCTGGGGCAGGAAGGCCTGGAGGCTGGATGGGAGGTGGTTTGTGCCAGGCAAGGGTGCTTGGTAGCGACTGTGTTCCTCTGTTGGCTTTAACACTCTCGCTTAATTTATTTTTGGAAAAGTTAATACATTCACGTAGCATCAAAGAGTGTAAGTAAAAGAGCAGGTGCAGTGGTGCACCCCTGTAATCCCAACTGCTCAGAAGGCTGAGGCAGGAGGATCACTTGAGCCCAGAAGGTTGAGCCCAGCCTGGGCAACATAGAAAGACTCCATGTCCAAAAAAATCCCGCAAAACAACAAAAAAAACCCAGTATGCACAAAAAAGCTCTCGTCTTATAGGGTAATCCCAGAGTAGCATGGCAAGCACCCAAAAGCCTTTCTGGATAGATAGCAAGAAACAAAACAGGCCGGGCCTGTAATCCCAACACTTTGGGAGGCAGAGGCGAGTGGATTGCCTGAGCCCAGGGGGTCAAGACCAGCCTGAGAAACATGGTGAGACCTTGTCTCTACAATAAATCAAAAAATCAGCTGGGCGTGGTGGCATGCACCTGTGGTTTCAGTTACTTAGAAGACTGAGGCAGAGGGATCACCTGAGCCCAGCAGGTTGAGGCTGTGGTGGCCGGGAGCGTGCCACTGTCCTCCAACCTGGGTGACAGAGTGAGACTCCAGTTCAAAAAATGAAATCAAGCCGGGTTCGGTGGCTCAGCCTGTCATCCCGCGCCTTTGGGAGGCTGAGGTGAGTGGATTGCCTGAGTCCGCGGGTTCGAGACCCGCCTGGGCAACTTGGCGAGACCTCGTCTCTACAATAAAATCAAAAATGAGCCGGGTGTGGCAGCGCGCGCCTGTAGTTCCAGCTACTCGGAAGGCTGAGGCGGAAGGATCGCCGGAGCCCAGCAGGGCGAGGCTGCAGTGGCCGGGAGCGGCCACTGCACTCCAGTCTGGGCGACGGAGTGAGACTCCAGCTCAAAAAAAAACACAACAAACCACAAACAGAACATTGGGAGCCTATCCTGCTGCTCCCGTTTCTGACATGTCGTCTGTCTCTGGGGATGAAAGAATTTTGGGATTTCGGATGTCTCAACCTCCTTTTCCTGGATGAGGGACAGCCTGCAACCCAAGATGGCCAAGAAAACTGGCCCCGACAGGCTCTCCAAGGGTCCCGGTCCAGCCCTTGACCAAGAGGAGTGCAGAGTATGTGGCCTTTCCCAAACCGACCCGACCAGAGACCCCTGCTGCTGGCGGGCACATTGCAGGGCCGGGGTTTCACGGAGCCCGCTTGGAGAAAGGTTGCAAAGACAGCCATCCGACGTATTGGCAGTCGGGCAAAAGACCATGGCCACCGCGGCCGCCGGAAGGGCCTGGACACTCACAGGCTCTCTCCAGGCCCTTGACGGTGAGGGGCGCTCCCAGCTTGGACGTGCCACTCGGGCAGGGGGAGTTAGCGCTGGATTCTAGACCCCAGGAGACCAAGCTCTAAGCGAGGTCCTGCCACGGATTCCGTGGCCTCCGGCAAGCCCCTTCACCTCTCGGCCCAGTTTCCCGACAGCGCCTCACGGTGGTAGGAGCGATGAGACGGCGCGTCCAATGCCTTGGGGCCGGGCTGGTGTGCGGCGGGTCCTGGACTTGGGGTCGGGTTCAGGTTCGGCCGTCCCGCTGCCCCACCTGGCTCCCCTTCCGGTTTTCCTTCCCTCTGAGCATCTGGCAAATGGACGGTGGGTGGTGGAGGCCCCAGGGGAGAACCACCGAGCGGTGGTCGTGGGTGGGCTTGGGGTCAGACCCGGGTGGATGAGGGCCTGCCAGGCGGGAGGCCTGGGTCCCGGTGCCCCTCCCTGACGCCTCTTCTCCCAGGTCCCTGCGGACGTGATGGCCCAGCCGTGGCTGTCCTGCTTTCTGCTTCCTGCCCTGGTGGTGTCTGGTGGGTGCCTCCCCCCCCACCTTCAGGGCACCAACCCGGCCCCCCAAGCAGGACCCTCCAGAAGCAAGCATCCCGCTCCTAGAGTGGGCCCTGAGTCTGGCTGCCCTGGGGAGGTCCAGGAAGGAGTCTAGACCCCGGGGGTGGGCTCCCGGGGCAGCAGGGGGCAGGCTTGGGGGTGTCCAGATGTCCCAGCATCCTGTGTCTCCGCAGTGGCAGCCAACATGGCCCCGAAGTTTCTGCCCAACATGACGCTGGTGACCCTGCCCGAGGACCTGCCAGTGGGTGAGTCGGGGTCCCCGTGTCCCCTGCGCCAAGCCCTTGCCCGAGAGACTCCCGGGCTCCCTCTGGTCCTGCCCCACCCCGGTAGCGCCGTGATTTCTCGTGGGAGGAGTCTGTTGGCCAGAAGCAGCGTCTACAGAGGTGTGAGATGAACCCAGGGGCCTTCACAGGCACCAGGTATAATCAGGACCTTCTCACCTGCTGTCTGGGGAGAAAGGATCGCTTGGACCCTTCCCTCCGCCCCGCACCCTTGCAAATCTCCCCACCCCTTGCTTTTTGGTTATTATCTATTAAAAAAAATTTTTTTTGAGTCGGAATCTCACTATGTCACCCCAGCTAATTTTTTGATTTATTGTAGAGACGAGGTCTTGCCCAGTTGCTCAGGCGGGTCTTGAACCCTGGGCTCAGGGGATCCTCTTGCCTCCGCCTCTCAAAGTGCTGAAATGACAGGTGTGAGCCACCATGCCTGGCTGGTTTTTTTTTTTTTTTTCTGAGTGGGAGTCTCACTGTGTCGCCCAGGCTGGAGGGCAGTGGCATGCTCACGGCCACCCCAGCCTCAACCTGCTGGACTCAGGCGATCCTTCCACCTCAGCCTTCCAAGTAGTTGGAATTACAGGAGCGCACCACCACACCCAGCTAATTTTTTTATTTTTTGTAGAGGTCTCATCAAGTTGCCCAGGCTGACCTTGAACCCGTGGGCTCAGGCGGTTCCCTCACCTTGGCCTCCCAAAGTGCTGGGATTATAGGTGTGAGTCACTGTGCTGGGGGCTGTTTATTTTCAAGAGCAAGCCAGTGTCAGGCACAGCGAATAAGTTGGCCTTGCTTGTGTTATTTTTATTTGTAGAGTTGCCTTCTATGGCAAGTGAGATGCCTTTTGTGATCTAAAGTTTGCTTTTGAAATAAACGCTTTTAAGCCAGGCTTGGTGGCTCAGCCTGTAATTCCGCGCTATGGGAGGCTGAGGTGAGTGGGTTGCCTGAGCCCGAGGGTTCGAGAACCACCTTGGCAACTTGGCGAAACCTCATCTCTGCAATAAATAAAAAAATCAGCCGGGCGTGGTAGCGCGTGCCTGTAATTCCGGCTACTCTGAAGGCTGAGACGGAAGGATCGCCGGAGCCCAGCGGGTCGAGGCTGCAGTGGCCGGGAGCGGCCACTGCACTCCAGTCTGGGCGACAGAGTGAGACTCCAACTCAAAAAAAAAAAGAAAGAAAGAAACGCTTTTACATGAAATAGTAAGTCGACTTAAAGCATGATCATAGGCTAGGTGCGGTGGCTCACGCCTATAATCCTGGCACTTTGGGAGGCAGAGGTGAGAGGATTACCTGAGCTCATGGGTTCGAGACCAGCCTGGGCAACTTGGTGAGACCTCTTCTCTACAGTAAATCAAAGTTAGCCAGGTGTGGTGGCACATGCCTGCAGTTCCAGCTATTTGGAAGGTTGAGGGGAAGGATTGCCTGAGCCCAGCAGGTTGAGGCTGCAGTGGCCGTGAGCGTGCCACTGCACTCCAACCTGAGTGACAGAGTAAGACTCCAACTCAAATAATAATAATAATAAAGCGTGATCATTGACCGGATGTTGTGGTGCACACCTATAACCCCAGTACTTTGGTAGGCCGGCGGGGGGGAGGATCGCTTGGGCCCAGGAGTTCAAGACTAGCTTGGGCAACACAGTGAGACCCTGTCTCTACAAAAAAAAATTAGCCAGGTGTGGTGTGGCAACGCACCCTTGTAGAGTCCTGGCTATTTGAGAGGCTGAGACAGAAAGATCACCTGAGCCCAGCCGGTCGAGGCTGCGGTGAGCTGTAATGGTGCCATTGCACCGACCTGGCAAAGGTCACCGAGTCGTGCAGGAACGAATGAAGTTTGGGAAATATCACTTTGGATGGAGCCAGAGGGCCTGGATGCCAGATTCCCAGAGGGCTGGTGATGGGTAGGAGAGACAGAAGCAGCGGGCGCCCCTGTGGAGTGGGACCCCGCCTGCTGAGCTGAAACTGAGATAGAGGTGAGCTGCCCTCTGACAGTTCCTGCCCTTTCGGCTGTCTCGGGTCGGGGGCTGTGGAGGTGGGAGGCTCAGAGCTCTGTCTTCCCACCTGCCCGCCGGCCCCTGCTGGCTCGTTCCAGACGGTCCAGACAGCCATGCAGGACATGGCCGGGAAGGCTGGGCCCTTTCTCGGAGGGACAGGCTCCAGGTTTTACACACATGCTCACATCTCGACGGCCAGGTTGAAGCCACAGTCCCACACTCAGCTGCAAGGCGACCTGAGAAAGGTGGCCTTCCTTCTGGTTGGCCATGGAGCCCGCTCAAAATTCGGGGTTCTGTTATTCTGAGAGAAAGGGTGGGATTGATACTGGGGGGCAATTAATGGCCTCTGCTGCACCGTCAGAATGGGATCCAGGAATCTCCAAAGCTTCTGGATAAAGCGGGGCGCACCCACGGGTTTGGACAAATGCGAAGCCTGGGTCACCCACACCTGGTCAGGAGAGGACGCTCCCATCACCCCAGAAAGTTCCCTTGGAGCCAGATCTAGTCAATCTCTGCTCTCTGTAGGCAACGACTATCCTTCCTCCCTCCCTTCCTTCTTTCTTTCTTTTTTTTTTTTGAGTTGGAGTCTCACTCTGTCGCCCAGACTGGAGTGCAGTGGCCGCTCCCGGCCGCCACAGCCTCGACCTGCTGGGCTCCAGCGATCCTTCCGCCTCAGCCCTCCAAGTAGCTGGAACTACAGGCACGCGCTACCATGCCCGGCTGATTTTTTGATTTATTGTAGAGATGAGGTCTCGCTGCCCAGGCGGGTCTCGAACCCGCGGGCTCAGGCAATCCACTCACCTCAGCCTCCCAAAGGTGCGGGATTACAGGCTGAGCCACCGAGCCCGGCTTTTTTTTTTTGAGTTGGAGTCTCACTCCATCGCCCAGACTGGAGTGCAGTGGCACGCTTCTGGCCACTGCAGCCTCGATCTGCTGGGCTCCTGCGATCCTTCCGCCTCAGCCTTCCAAGTAGCCAGAACGACAGGCACACGCCACCATGCCTGGCTAATTTTTTTTTTTTTTTTGAGTTGAAGTCTCACTCCGTCGCCCAGACTGGAGTGCAGTGGCCGCTCCCGGCCACCGCAGCCTCAACCCGCTGGGCTCCGGCGATCCTTCCGCCTCAGCCTTCCGAGTAGCTGGAACTACAGGCGCGCACCACCACGCCCAACTCATTTTAATTTATTGTAGAGATGAGGTCTCGCCAAGTTGCCCAGGCAGGTCTCAAACCCGCGGTCCAGGCAATCCACTCACCTCAGCCTCCCAAAGGTGCGGGATTACAGGCTGAGCCACCGAGCCCGGCTGCTTTTTTTTCCCCTAGGAGACAGGGGTCTTTGCCACTCAGGCTGGAGTGCAGTGGCACGGTCATAGCTCACTGAGCCTTGAACTTCCGCCTCCAGTGATCCTCCTCCTTTAGCCTCCTGAGTAGCTGGGATTACAGACGTGTGCCACCATGCCCAGCTACGGGTTTCATTTCTGCAAATTATTTTTGTCTATTCTTGAATTTCATATAAATGAAATCATAAGGATGTGTGGGAGAGAGAGAAAGAGACAGAAGGAGAGACAGAGAGAGAGAGACGGCGGGGAGAGAGAGACAGTCTACATCAAAAGGAACCAGGAGCCAGCATCTGGGTCCACGAGGAAACGGCTCTTCAGCCACAAAGTCTAGGCCATCTGGATGTGTGCGTCGGGACAGCAAAGCCCATTAAGGGTCGTATTAGTCAAGGCTTAGAGCCCAGGATGAGGGAGATGACAGTTTCATAGCAGTCTGAGATGGCATAATCTTCCCTGGAGGACTGGGCTGAGGCCACCTGTTTTGATACTCGTGAATGTTCTTTGCAGAACAGAGAAGTATTGTACACGTGCTAAGCATATTTATATATATTTACATAGCTGTTTGATCCTAGATGAAATCAGCACGCAAGCTGGGCGTGGTCGCTCACAGCTGTAACCTGGCACTTCGGGAGGCCGAAGCAGAAGGATTGCTTGAGCCCAGGAATTTGAGACCAGACTGGGAAACACAGTGAAACCCTTTCTCCACTTCAGTGTATAAAATGCACCCCCGCCCCTCGTCACAAATATATGTCACCCAAACGCCCTCAAGATCCCACCTCTGGAACGCTTTCTTTCATTCTTTCTTTTTTTAAATTTGGAATCTCATTCTGCTGTCCTGGGTGGAGTGCAGTGGCGCACTCACGGCCACTGCAGCCTCAGCCAGGTCCTTCTGCCTCCGCCTTCCAAATAACTGGAACCACGGGCATACACCACTACACCCGGTTAATTTTTTTGATTTATTGTAGAGACGAAGTCTTGCCAAGTTGCCCAGGCTGGTCTTGAGCCCCTGGACTCAGGCACTCGTCGGTCTCTGCCTCCCAAAGTGCTGGGATTATAAGCGAGAGCCACCGCACCTAACGACACTGACCTTTTTTTTTTGAGTGGGAGTCTCACTCTGTCACCCAGACTGGAGTGCAGTGGCCGCTCCCGGCCACCGCAGCCTCGACCTGCTGGGCTCCGGCGATCCTTCCGCCTCAGCCTTCCAAGGAGCCGGAATAACAGGCATGCGCTGCCACGCCCAGCTGATTTTTTGATTTATTGTAGAGATGAGGT
The DNA here is from genome assembly GCA_027257055.1 of Cephalopachus bancanus. Lineage (NCBI taxonomy): Eukaryota > Metazoa > Chordata > Mammalia > Primates > Tarsiidae > Cephalopachus > Cephalopachus bancanus. Next base: position 154,581 of record JAPVLO010000648.1, read on the forward strand.
CTCGCCTTCCCAGGCGGGTCTCGAACCCGCGGGCTCAGGCAATCCACTCACCTCAACCTCCCAAAGGCGTGGGATTACAGGCTGAGCCACCGAGCCCGGCTATTTTTTTTTTTAAATTGTAGTGATGACCCGCCTGGGAAACTTGGCAAGACCTCATCTCTACAATAAATCAAAAATTAGCCGGGCGTGGTAGTGTGTGCCTGTAATTCCAGCTACTTGGAAGGCTGAGGCGGAAGGATCGCCGGAGCCCAGCAGGTCGAGGCTGCGGTGGCCGGGAGCGGCCACTGCACTCCAGTCTGGGCGGCAGAGTGAGACTCCAACTCAAAAAAAAAAAAAAAAATTGTAGCCACAAGGTCTCGTCATGTTGCCCAGGCTGGTCTTGAACCCGTGGGCTCAGGCAATCCTCTCGCCTTGGCCTTTCAAAATGCTGGGAGTACAGACGTGAGCCACCGTGCCCAGCAGAAGTCCAACATTTCTGGGGGCCCCTGACGGTGTGCGGGGAGACGAGGCTCCCCATGCCTTGGCCAAGGCCCTGGGGCGGTGGGTGCGATTCTAGGAAATCCATTCTGAGGAAGAGGAGAAAGCCCTCAGGGACAGCCGTCAGGGGTGGTCAAGGAGGTGGCCGGGCAGGGTGGTTTGGCGGATCTGGGCGGCCATGATCCTGGGAGCTTCAGACTTCCCGCCCCCCAGGCCCTCCCAGTCCCTGCCCCGCCTGGGGATTTGGTGCACGGATGTCCCGGAGGGCTCAGGAAAGCTCTCGGGCGAGGGAAGGCGTCGGCGAGGCCAGACCCAGGGACCTCTGGGGGTCTCTTGCAGCCCCCGGCCCTGACGGCGCACAGCAAGCCATCCGTGGCCTCCAGCCTTTTCTGGTCCACCTGAGAAGCTAGCTCAGTGTGGGGGGATGGAGGGGAAGATGCCGGGGACAGCTACTCCCACTGCCAAGCGCAGCGAGGGCCTCTCCCCCAAGGAAATCAGGCCGCTGTCTCCCACAGGTCTGAAGGGGACTGAGGAACAGTGGCCTCCACCGTCACGGGGGAGCCCCGAGGGCTGGGAGGCTTCTGGATTTCGGCGAAGCCTGGGGGTGGAGAGCCGGGAGCAGAGCCCAGCCTTCCCGGCAGCTCAGGTGGGCGAGTCCCGGAAGAGGACGCCGGGCCCTGAGCCGGCTGCCCTGAGCGGGCTGCCCCCGTGCCCTCCCCAGGTGCCCAGGTCTTCTGGTTGGTGGCTGAAGACCCGGACCAGGACCCTCTGACCTACGGGATGAGCGGCCCTAACGCCTACTACTTCTCGGTCACCGCGGCCACAGGGGAGGTGACGCTGGCCAGCGCGCTGGACTTCGAGGTGAAGGACGTCAGCCCGGCAGGGACGGAGCGAGGGAGGGGACGCGGGAGGCGGGCCGCTGGGGGTCCGGTCCAGCTTCCGTCACAGCGAGGCCTCAGCTGGCTCGTCTCTGCCCTGCAGACGCGGGACTCCTTCAAAGTCCTCATCTCCGTGAACGACAGCCACAACAACCCGGTGAGCTGGGCTGGAGGGAGGGGGGGTGGGGAGGCGGGGCTGGGGGGTGGGGCGTGTCCCGGGAGCGCACCCCGGACCGCGCCCCCTCCCTCCAGCAAGCAGAGAGACCCCGGCTGGCAGAAGACGTCATGTTTGTTCGTATCAGAAATACACTTAGCCGGGCTGGGTGGCTCAGCCTGTCATCCCGCGCCTTTGGGAGGCTGAGGTGAGTGGATGGCCTGAGCCCGCGGGTTCGAGACCCGCCTGGGCAGCGAGACCTCATCTCTACAATCAATCAAAAAATCAGCCGGGCGTGGAAGCGCGCGCCTGTAGTTCCAGCTACTCGGAAGGCTGAGGCGGAAGGATCGCCGGAGCCCAGCAGGCCAGGCTGTGGTGGCCGGGGAGCGGCCACTGGACTCCAGTCTGGGCGACAGAATGAGACTCCAATTCAAAAAAAAAAAAAAGAAATACACTTGTCTGTTGTTTGTTGTATCATATTACCAAGGTTTTACTATTTACTCATTTACTTTAATATATAAATAGATTACCTAGATCTTATTAAGGAGTTTTTGCTTATATCATGTATTATAAATAATTGTGTGTAAATATATTCTCTACTTTATAAGTATTCAATTCAGCTTTTTTTTTTTTTGGAAAAAAGCAGGATTTATGCAGAGGACAGAAAAGCTCCCACCGTGGGCGGGGACCTGAGGGGGTTACTGTCAATTAAGTTTTTTACTTATATTAATTATAAATATTGATTGGAAAACAAGCCTGGGCCAGCAGCTTGAGCCTGTAGTCCCAGCTACTCAAGAGGCTGAGGTGAGAGGATTGCTTACGGCCAGGAATCGGAGGCTACAGTGAGATATGACTGCACCACCGCACTCCAGCCTGGGTGACAGAGTGAGACTGTCTCTAAAAATAAAAATTAAAAAACAAGCGCAATAAAAATTTAAAAGTAAACAAATGCCAAATACCTCCCACGCTGCACCTCAGAGGCGATCACTTTCAACTCCTTTGGCCGAAGATGGTGGCATCTACACTCGTGTTTATTTATTTTTTTATTATTATTATTATTTTTTGAGTTGGAGTCTCGCTCTGTCGCCCAGACTGGAGTGCAGTGGCCGCTCCCGGTCACCGCAGCCTCCACCTGCTGGACTCGGGCGATCCTTCCGCCTCAGCCTTCTGAGTAGCCGGAACTACAGGCATGCGCTTCCACGCCTGGCTGATTTTTTGATTTATTGTAGAGATGAGGTCTCACCTGCCCGGGCGGGTCTCGAACCTGCGAGCTCAGGCAATCCACTCACCTCAACCTCCCAAAGGCGCGGGATTACAGGCTGAGCCACTGAGCCCGGCATTACACTCGTGTTTATAAATGGCAAGTTCTGCCACTGACTGTGTCTGTGGAAGTCGAGGATTTTATCTCTAACATCTTCCCTAAATTCCATCTATTCAAAAAATCATTTGAGTCACCTGGATAGTGACGAATACCTTCTCTTTATACATAAGGCCAGGCTGTAGTGGCTCATGCCTGTCATTCCAGCAGTTTGGGAGGCTGAGGTGGGAGGATCGCTTGAGCCCCCGAGTTTGAGACCAGCCTGGGCAACTTAGCGAAACTCGTCTCTACAAAAAACCAGAACAATTTTTATTTTTTGTAGAGCGAGTTCTCGCTATACTGCCTAGGCTGTTCTCGAGATCACAGGAGTTCTTTGTACTGTCTTTGCAACTTTTCTAGTGTTGGAAGTCCGATTTTCTGGGCTCACCTGGGTTTTCACACCTGCAGGTGGAGAAGGAGATGCAGGTGATCGTGGAAGACAGAAATGACAACGTGCCCGTTTTCCAGAACACCGTGTTCTCCACCAGCATCAACGAGGTGACACCTGCCTGCACGCGGTGGGGGGCCGGGGCGTCCCAAAGCCCTTCTGAGAGTGGGGAGGGTTAGAGGCAGCAGGTGGGCCTCCAGGAGAAGGACGTCCTTCCCGGGAAAGGACAGCTGCTGGAACCAGCACCGGGGGCTTCACCCACTAGTAGTTGCAGCCGCATTTTGCAGTCAGTCAGATTGGATTGGAAGTCTTTCAGTTATGCCAAAAAAAATTGATTTTCTCACATATCTAAACAACTTGACTGGGCATGATGACTCATGCCTGTCATCCCAGCACTTTGGGAGGCCGAGGTGAGAGGATTGCCTGAGCCCAGGGGTTCAAGAGTAGCCTGGGCAACTTGGCGAGACCTCATCTTTACAATAAATCAAAAAATTAGCCAGGCACGGTGGCACACGCCTGTAGTTCCATCTACTTGGAAGGCTGAGGCTGAAGGATCACTTGAGCTCAAGAGGTCAAGGCTGCAGCAGCTGTGAGCATGCCACTGCACTCTAGCCTGGGCCACAGAGTGAGACTCTGAATCAAAAAATAACAATACAAAAGATAAAACTTAGAGGCCCCTCTGGTTCCAGGCATAGCTGGATCCAGGCGCTCCAGCCATGCCATCATGCAATGTCTCTTTCCACCCCTCAGTTCTGCTCCTCTATGCTGCTTCTACCCCAGACGTCCCCAGCAGCCTCAGGGGACTGTTTGCAGAAAGCCTGTCTCCTTCTCAACCTTTCTGGCCCCACCCCCGGGGCTGACTTTCGTGGGCTCGTTTTGGGCGGCGTGCCCGTCCTTGAACCACTCCAGGGGCGTGGAAGGCTCTGACCCGCCAGCTCGGCCTCAAGGCCTCCCCCTTGGCAGGCGGGAGTGGGCTGCCATCCCACTGAGACTGCGTGGGTGGGGAGGGGGTTCCCCGGGGGAGTGCGCCGTCATCTCCCCGCGGCTGCAAAGACTTGCCAGGCGGGGCCCCATGTGGGGTCCAGACATTCGCCAGGCTCTGACGGTGCCCGTGTGCCGGGCACTGCCCCAGGTGCTGAGGTCACCTGGGGAACAGGACAGACCTGTTGCCACCCGCGGTCTCTCGCATTCTGAGGAGAAACACAGGCAGGAAGGGACGATACATGCAATAGACAGGCAGGCTTTTGTGCGGGAGCGATCGGCCGCCACGAAGGACGTAAAACAAGGCAGAGGAGCCGGGCTCGGTGGCTCAGCCTGTCATCCCGCGCCTTGGGAGGCTGAGGTGCGTGGATTGCCTGAGCCCGCGGGTTCGAGACCCGCCTGGGCAGCGATACCTCATCTCTACGATACATCAAAAAATCAGCCGGGCGTGCTAGCGCGCACCTGTAGTTCCGGCTACTTGGAAGGCTGAGGCGGCAGGATCGCCGGAGCCCAGCAGGTCGAGGCTGCGGTGGCCGGGAGCGGCCACTGCGCTCCAGTCTGGGCGACAGAGTGAGACTCTGACTCAAAAAAATAAATAAATAAATAAATGTAAAAAAAAAAAAAGAAACAAGGCAGAGGGAAAGAAAGCGGCTGCTGGGGGCTGCTTTGGGTTGAACTTCCAGGAAAGGCCAAGCTGAGCAGGGGGCATCCGAAGAGGACCTGGACGGCGAGAAGAAGGAGCCGGCCATGGGTGCTCCAGGGAAGGGACGCTCCAGGCAGGGCAGTGGCAGGTGCAAAGGCCCCAAGGCGGGAATGAGCTTGGCCAGCGTGGCTGGAAGGTCAAGGGTGAGGAGGCAGAGAGGTCACAGGTGGGCAGCGGCCTGGCCTCGGAGGGCCACGGAGGCCGTCTTCACCGTGTTCTGGAGAAACGCGGGACTCCTGGAGGGTTTTAAGCACAGAGGGATGTGGTCTGACTCATGCTTTTTCTTTTCGAGTCGGAGTCTCACTCTGTCACCCAGACCGGAGTGCAGTGGCCGCTCCCGGCCACCGCAGCCTCGACCTGCTGGGCTCCGGCGATCCTTCCGCCTCAACCTTCCAAGTAGCTGGTTCTACAGGCGCACGCCACCACGCCCAGCTAATTTCTTTGATTTATTGTAGAGATGAGGTCTCGCTGCCCAGGCGGTCTTGAACCCGCGGGCTCAGGCAATCCACCCAACCTCCCAAAGCGCAGGATTGCAGGCTGAGCCACCGAGCCCGGCCTGATTCATGATTTTAACAGCTCTCTTGGGCGTCCACTGGAAGGTAGCGAGGCTGTGGTCAGGAGTCCAGGGTCAAGGCCCCCGCAGAGAAGCTTCCAGCTCTGCAGGGCACTGCTGGCAACCCACGGTCGCAGGGTCTGAGGGCCCCTCGGGGTGTCTGAGCCCGGCCGTGGCCCAGTGAGGCTGGGTTCTAGACCCCTCACGTTGGTCCAGAGGGCAATCAGAAGTCAGCGTGGGTGGTGGCGACACTGTGTGTGTGGGGTGGGGACCCGGCCCCAGGCCCCCGCTGTGTCCAGGGGGCAGCCCCACGGGGAACGCGATCCCCCTGGCCGGCACCCTGGGGAAGAGACCGGGGCGGGCGTCGCTGGATCTGAGCTCCTGGGTGCCGCGTCCTCCTTACAGACCCTGCCGGTCGGCAGCGTGGTGTTCTCCGTGCTGGCCGAGGACAAGGACTTGGGGTCGGCAGGAGCCGTGGTCTACTCCATCAAGAAGGTGCGTGGGAAAAACCCGGGTGCCGGGGCTGAGTGTGGCGTGCCTCGTGGCCACGAGGGGGCAGCATATCCACACACAACCCCCGGGTCCTCCCGCCGGGCAGGGACGGGGCAGCCCGGGTCCCCAAGCCTTCCTGGGGCTGCCGCCCCCAAATCTCAGTTGGCCCGTTGCCTGAGGGAGGGGCCTGCTGCAGACCCCTCGCCTGCCCTCCTGTGCAGGCACGCCCAGACTCCTGGGGGACTTCATGTCCCGGCTTCAGCCGTTGGGGATCAGAGACCCCGGGGGCCCCGTCCAGGTCACACAGACAGCTAGGGTTTGCGAAGCCGGTTCTCGTGTGACAGTTGTGCTGGGGACGCTCCGGGCGTCCAGCTCCATGTGCCTTGGCCCACGATGTCCAGTCGTGGACACCCAAGCCCGTGGATGCTCAAGTCCCTGATATAAAATGGCGTCATAGACGGGCACGGTGGCTCATGCCTGTCATCCTGGCACTCTGGGAGGCGGGAGTGAGAGGATCGCCTGAGCCCAGGGTTCGAGACCAGCCTGGGCAACTTGGTGAGACCTAGTCTCTGCAATAAATCAAAAACATTAGCCGGGTGTGGTGGCGCACGCCTGTGCTTCCAGCTACTTGGAAGGCTGGGGCGGAAGGATCACTCCGGAGCCCAGCAGGGCGAGGCTGCGGTGGCCGAGAGCTAGCCACAGCACTCCAGCCTGGGGACACAGTGAGACTCCGACTGCGGAAAAAGATAAAATGGCATCATATTTGCATGTAACCGGTGCACACCCTTCTGTATACTTTATTTTGTTTTTGTTTTTTGTTGTTTTTTTTGAGTTGGAGTCTCACTCTGTCGCCCAGACTGGAGTGCAGTGGCCGCTCCCGGCCACCGCAGCCTCGACCTGCTGGGCTCCGGCGATCCTTCCTTCCACCTCAGCCTTCCGAGTAGCTGGAACTACAGGCGCGCGCTACCACGCCCGGCTAGTTTTTGATTTATTGTAGAGATGAGGTTTTGCTGCCCAGGAGGGTCTCGAACCCGCGGGCTCAGGCAATCCACTCACCTCAGCCTCCCAAAGGCGCGGGATTACAGGCTGAGCCACTGAGCCCGGCTTCTTCTGTATACTTTAAATCATCCCTAGGTTGCAGGGCTGGACACAGTGGCTCATGCCTGTAATCCCAACACTTGGGTAGGCTGAGTGCCGAGGCAGAAGCATTGCTTGAGTCCAGGAGTTCAAGACCATCCTGGGCAACACAGCGAGACCTCGTCTCTTCCAATCCCCCCCAGAACTCTAGGTTCCTTATAATGCCTAATACCACGCTAATGCGGTGCAAAACAGTCATTATACTGTATCGTTTAGGGAACCACAATGGGGCAAAAGCCTGTATGTGGTCAGTGCGGACACAACCACTGCAGGCCTGCCTGGGTGGCTGATCTGTGGCTGGTTGAATCCGTGGAGTCCACGGCCGTGGAGCCGCAGCCGGGGCCCGCGGGTCTCAGCGGCTCCACCTTTCAACTTGCTGAGGTGTCACCACCAGCCCCTCCTTCCGGAGGTGGAAACTGAGGCGTGGGGAGGGCACGGGCGCACAGGCTGCCTGGCTGTCAGGGGTGGAGCCGGGACTCGACCCTGCGGCGCTCAGGGGTGGGTCCTCGGCCGGCTGGCCCGAGGGCGTGCGGCCTGAGCGTGCTGTGCCGCAGGTCATCCCCAGCACCGAGGACAGCCAGCGTCTCTTCCGGATCCTGGCCAACGGCTCCATCGTGCTCAACGGCAGCCTCAGCTACAACAACAAGAGCGCCTTCTACCAGCTGGAGCTGGAGGCCTGCGTGAGTGGGGGCGCTGGCCGGCCGTCGGGGTCCGGGGTGCGGGAGGCACCACGTGGGACTCCGGCCCGGGGCCCTGGCTCACGGAGGCCGTCCCCTGCAGGACTCGGGCGGCCTGTTCAACAACACCTGGCTGGTCCAGTGCTCTGTGCCCGTCTTCCTGTCCGTCTCCGTGGTGGACCAGCCCGACCTGGACCCCCAGTTCGTCAGGGAGTTTTACTCGGCCTCCGTGGCCGAGGACGCCGCCGAGGTGAGCCAGGGCCCGAGGGGGCTGGGAGGCGGCGCCGGGGGCGGGGACGGGCTGGGCGCTGACCGGGCCTCGCTCCAGGGAACCTCGGTGCTGAAGGTAGAGGCCGTGGACGGCGACAAGGGCGTCAACGACCCGGTGACCTACAGCATCTCCAGTGAGAGCGGGTGCTGCCGGGGGCGGGGCCGGGCCAGGGCTGCTCCCGGGCCTCGGTGACAGCCGGTTCCGCCCCCAGACTCCACAAGGCCCGGCTGGTTTGACATCGGGGCGGACGGGGTGATCAGGGTCAGCGGCTCCCTGGACCGCGAGCTGCTGCTGGCCGAGGACGAGGAGGTGCAGCTGCAGGTCACGGTGAGCAGCACCACGCCCCCGGCCGATCTGACCTCTGACCTCTCTCCAAGGCCGCCCTCTGACCACTGCCCCCCGCCTCAGGCCACCGAGACCAGCCCCAATATCTACGGCCAGGAGGCCAAGGTGAGCATCTGGGTGACGCTGAGGGTGACGGACGTCAACGACCACATTCCCGAGTTCTACAACTGCAGCCTCCCAGCCTGTGCCTTCACGCCGCAAGAGGCCCAGGACGCCTTCACGGGCTCCGTGGACGAGCACGCCTCCCCACGCATCCCCGTGGACGGCCTCACCATGGTGGTCTACGACCCGGACAAGGCAGGTGGGGCGCGGGGGCGGGAGCGTAAGGTCGGGGGCGCCGGGAGGGACGCGGGGCTGCGAGTCGTGGCGGGTTCACGGGCGCCCGTGGGGCGGAGCGCGGCGGTGAACGCCGGGCATGGTCGGGGCTCTTTGCACACGGTGAACGTGCGCCGGGGCGAGGTGTCATGTCCAGGCCACGCCGTGGGGTGGATGGGAAGGCAGAGCCGCGCGGAGGCCGAGTGGAGGCTGGGCAGACGTGGGAGGGTGTTGAGAGGAACGCCGTGTCTGGCGGCGCCGGGGACTTCGCTGTGCCAGGGGCCTGGCGAGGGCGCGGCACATCGGGCACCAGCCACGCGGGGTAGCCTTGGATGTCGGGGAGGCTGAGCCCTGCGGGGCACAGAGCTGTCTGGCCAGTGCTCGGGAAAGGCCACTGTCGTGGAGGTGACTGTGGTGGAGGGTGATGCCAGTGGCCCTGGGGGACAGACGGCTGTGGCTGGCATGCAGCGGCACCGGGTCAGGCTGTGGGGTGGGAAGTGTCCCTGGGGGTTGGTGCTGGGGCGGGAGGTGGGTGGCGTTGAGTGGGGGTGGCCCTTGCTGAGGGTGGCGCTGGCCCTCGGGGGAGGTGGGGGTCTGGGCACTGCTGCGGGGGGCTGAGGGGGAGGGCGGCTGCAGTGGGGTGAGGGGCGTGGCCAGGCTCCACTCTGCAGCCCGGGCGGTTCAGGAAGGCTGGACCAGTCAGCCTCCCGGCCCTTAAGATCCGCATTTTTGAGCCAGGCTCGGTGGCTCAGCCTGTAATCCCGCGCCTTGGGAGGCCGAGGTGAGTGGATTGCCTGAGCCCGCGGGTTCAAGACCTGCCTGGGCAACTTGGCGAGACCTCATCTCTCCAATAAATCAAAAACTAGCCGGGCGTGGTAGCGCACACCTGTAGTTCCAGCTACTTGGAAGGCTGAGGCGGAAGGATCGCCGGAGCCCAGCAGGTGAAGGCTGTGGTGGCCAGGAGCGTGCCACTGCCCTCCAGTCTGGGCGACAGAGTGAGACTCCAACTCAAAAACAAAAAGAGCTGGGCTCAGTGGCTCAGCCTGTAATCCCGCGCTTTGGGAGACTGAGATGAGTGGATTGCCTGAGCCCGCGGGTTCAAGACCCCCCCGGGCAACTTGGCGAGACCTCATCTCTACAATAAATCAAAAAATCAGCCGGGCAGGGTAGCGCGCACCTCTAATTCCGGCTACTCAGAAGGCTGAGGTGGAAGGATCGCCGGAGCCCAGCAGGGTGAGGCTGTGGTGGCCAGGAGTGGCCGCTGCACTCCAGTGTGGGTGACAAAGTGAGACTCTGACTCAAACAACAACAAAAAAAAAATCCGCATTTTTTTTTTTTGAGTTGAAGCCTCACTGCCGCCCAGGCCGGTGGCACGCTCACGGCCACCGCAGCCTCCACCTGCTGGGCTCAGGCGATCCTCCCACCTCAGCCTCCCGAGTAGCGGGAACCATGGGCGCATGCCACCACGCCCGGCTCATTTTTTGGTTTATTGTGGAGGTGAGGTCTCGCCAAGCTGCCCAGGCAGATCTCGAACCCCTGGACTCAGGCAGTCCTCTCACCCCCGCCTCGCACAGTGCTGGGATGACAGGTGTGAGCCACCACACTTGGCTGTGATCAGCCTGCCGAGAGCCCCCTCCCAGGGGACAGCATCGGGTGGGGGGTCCCTGGACGGAAGTCTGGGGCAGAGACTGAGGGACAGATGCAGGTGGGGGCAAGGCTGGGGGACAGGCCTCCACTCTACGGCCCACCTCTGCAGGGTGACAACGGCACCTTCCAGCTGTCCCTGCGGGGCCTCGACGCAGACGCCTTCAGCGTCTCCCCGGAGCGGGCGGTGGGCTCCGTGGACGTGCAGGTGCTGGTGAGAGCGTCGGCGCTGGTGGACTATGAGAGGCAGACGGTGATGCGGGTGCAGGTGAGGGGCGCTCTGGGGGCGGGGCGCGGCGGCTGCGGGGCGCGTGGGCTCACCCCTGCCGTCTCCATCCCTGCCCTCAGGTTGTGGCCACTGACTCCGGCAGCCAGAACGCCTCCGTCGCCACGGTGACCATCTACCTCAGGGACGTCAACGACCACAGGCCCACCTTCGCCCAGAGCGTGTATGTCCTCATGGTGCCCGAGCACAGCGAGACCGGCTACGTGGTCACCAGCAGCATCCATGTGGGTGACAGGGACCGGCGGGCGAGACAGGGAGGGACACAGGGGCAGGGGCCCCTGGGGAGGGGCGACTGGGGACCGCGGCCTGGGCTGAGACCCCGCAGCGTCCAAGGTCTCTGGGCCCCGGCTGCAGGTGTGCTCATGCGATGAGATGGCTATGTGTCATAACGGGTGTTCTCTGTGTGTGTGTGTGTGTGTGTGTGTGTGTGTGTGTGTGTGTGTGTGTGAGAATCTGTGTGGCTTGGCCTTCCTTCTCTGTGTCCAGAAGCACGATTGCCTGCCCTCAGTGGGACCACGGGTGGCAGTTTTTGTGTGGGCGCCACTCAGGGTGCCGCCATCTCTGTCTCACAGGCCACGGACCCCGACACGGGGGCGTGGGGCCGCATCACCTACAGCCTGCTTCCAGGAAACGGGTAAGAGCTGGGGTGCGCCATGGATGCTGGGGGGGAGGTACAGGGCACTGGGCTGCGTTTCTTTTTTTTTTTTGAGTTGGAGTCTCACTCGGTCGCCCAGACTGGAGGGCAGTGGCTGCTCCTGGCCACCGCAGCCTCGACCTGCTGGACTCCGGCGATCCTTCCGCCTCAGCCTTCCAAGTAGCCTGAATTACAGGCATGCACTACCACGCCTGGCTGATTTTTTGATTTATTGTAGAGATGAGGTCTCGCTGCCCAGGCGGGTCTCGAACCCACGGGCTCAGGCAATCCACTCACCTCAGCCTCCCAAAGGGGCGGGATTACAGGCTGAGCCACCAAGCCCGGCTTGCATTTCTTTTTGGTTTGTTTGTTTGTTTTTGTTCTGAGTCAGAGTCTCTCTCTGTCGCCCAGACTGGAGGGCAGTGGCACGCTCGTGGCCACCGTGGCCTCAGTCTGCTGGGCTCCAGCAATCCTTCCACCTCAGCCTTCCGAGTAGCTGGAACCACAGGCGCACGCCACCACACCTGGCTGATTTTTTGATTTATTGTAGAGACGACGTCTCGCTGAGTTGCCCAGGCTGGTCTTGAACCCCTGGGCTCAGGCAGTCCTCTCCCCAAAGTGCTGGGAGGACCAGCGTGAGCCACCCTGCCTGGCTTGGGCTGCATTCCCGTTCCAGGGAAACGTGGCGTCCTTCTTCCAGATTAAGTGCGTTCTGAGTGTCACAGGAGCGGTCCTGATGTGTGTCGTCACGGGTCTGAAGTGCCCGTGTCATGGGCGGCCTCGCGTCATCGGCTGACTCTGGCCGCCCGAGCAGGGCCGATCTCTTCCAGGTGGACCCGGTCTCGGGGACGGTGACGGTGAGGAATGGCGACCTGCTGGACCGCGAGGTGCAAGCCGTGTACCACCTGACGCTGCAAGCCACGGACGGCGGGAACCTGTCCTCCTCCACCACGCTGCAGGTCCACCTGCTGGACATCAACGACAACAGGCCCGTGGTCAGCGGCTCCTACAACGTCTTTGTCCGGGAGGAGGAAGGCAACGTCTCGGTGACCATCCAGGTGGGGCCGGCCCGGAGCCGGGGGGTGGGGCGGGGCCGGACGAGGGGCCCGGCTCTGTGGTCCTGCTGGCCCTGAGTGCTATCTGGGCTCTGCTGTGCGGCTCTGGGAAAGTTACTCGGTGTCTCTGGGCCTCTGCTTCCTCTTTGGAAAATGAAGGCAAATATAGCCTTCGTCTCGGGGCCCCGGGGAGTCAATGAGATGACGGACGTGGAGATTTCACACAAGGCCCGGCACAGGGCAGACCCCCAAAACGTGTTCTTTTTTACTGTAGAGATGAGGTCTTGCCAAGTTGTCCAGGCTGGGCTCGAACCCCGGGGCTCAGGCAATCCTCTCGCCTTGGCCTCCCAAAGTGCTGGGATGACAGGCGTGAGCCAACGCGCCTGGCAAGGATGGCGTTGTTAAAGGCGTATAGGTCAGGGTAGAAGCCAGAGCCGCACAGGGCTAGCAGCGGGTGGCGAATTCTTTTCTGAGCTCTGTAACTGCCAAGGCAAAAAGGAACGTGAGACCAGTGGCCGAGCTGGTGGTGCTGTGGTGTGCACCTGTTGTCCCAGCTACTCGGGAGGCTGAACTGGGAGGATTGCTTGAGTCCGGGAGTTTGAGGCCAGCCTGGGCAGCCTAGTGAGACTCCATCTCGGGAAAGAGAGAGAGAGGCTGGGCGTGGTCGCTCATGCCTGTCGTCCCAGCACTCCAGAGGCTGGCAGGAGAATCACTTGAGCCCAGGGCGTCGAGGCTGCTGTGAGCTGTGATTGCACCACTGCACTAGGCCCTGGGCAACATAGCCAGATCTTGCCTCTACCAAAATTAAGAAACTAACTGGGCATGGTGGTGCATGCCCGGTACTTCCACCTACTTGGGAGGCTGAGGTGGGAGGATCGCCCGAGCCCAGGAAGTCGAGGCTACAGCGAGCTATGATGGTGCCGCCGCACTCCGGCCTGGGCGATGGAGCGAGCGGGCCAGCACCGGGAGGCAGGTTCGGGCCGCAGGGTCGGGGCGGGGCGCCCGGGGCAGGTGGCCCATCCCTGCTCATTGCCAGGCCCACGACGGGGACGAGCCCGGCACCAACAACAGCCACCTGGTCTTCCGCCTGCTACCGGGCCCCTACAGCCGCAACTTCTCGGTGGACCCCGACTCGGGGCTCCTCAGAAGCCTGGGGCCCCTGGACCGAGAGGCCATCGATCCCGCCCTGGGCGGCCGCATCGTGCTGACCGTGCTGGTGTCTGACTGCGGTGTGCCGGCCCTCAGCACCGAGGTCAATGTCACCATCACTGTGGAGGTAAGGCCGGGCTCGGGCGGGGCCGGGTGGGCCCGACGGATCGTGGGTCCCGGGCTGGCCAGCCCGCCCCTCTCCGCTTCGGTGCCATTTCTGCCCTCTGCGAGACGGCGGGCCGGCGAGTGCCGCCGTCTGCCTGCCTGCCTGGGTCCCGGCTGGCCACTTGCTGTGGGGCCCGGGCAACCGCTCAGCCTCCTGGGACCCTCAGACGCCTCACCTGTGAAATGGGGGTTAGAGCCACACAAAGAAGCAGGGCCGGGCGTGGTGGCTCACGCCCGTCGTCCCAGCGCTTGAGGAGGCCGAGGTGGGAGGATGGCTCAAGACCAGCCTGGGCAACACAGCAAGACCCTATCTCTGCAGGAAAACCGCCAGCATTAGCCAGGTGTGGGTGGTGGTATGCACCTGCGGTTTCAGTTGCTTGGGAGGCTGAGGCAGGAGGATCGCAGGAGCCCAGGAATTAAGCCTGCGGTGAGCTGTGATTGCACCACTGCGCTCCAGCTCAGGCCACGGGGCGAGACCCTGTCTCAAAACACCAACGGCAACAGCAGCAAAAAAGTAAAGATGAAGTGGGCTCGTTCGGGCAACGCGCTTCAAGCGTGCCTGTCCCGCGGAAGGCATTGGTGAATGCCCGCTCTCGTCGTCCACCAATCCCCGCCTGTCTCCCCGCCACCTTCTGAAGGCGAGAGCAGGGTGACAGCAGCACGGATCGTGGCGACGGCACACCCGGCCCCGTGAGGCAGGGTTGGTTGTCACCATTTTACCCACCAAGACTCTGAGGCACAGGGAGGTTCAGTGCCTGGGCTGGGGTCTCAGAATGCGGTGGGGCGCCCAGTAGGTTGGGTTCCAAGGTGGCCACCAGCCCTGGCCACCTTCCTCCGGAAAAGTGCTGCAGCAAGTGTGCACCTCTACCATATCCGTGATGTATATGGCACCCAGGGGCTGTGCAGTACCCAGCCTGCGCCACTGCACACGGCAGCCCTGCGGTCCACTGGGTGGGGAGGCGCCTCTTTCCTACAAGGATCTGAGAGTGAGGCCTCAGGGAAAAATGGAGAAACAGAAGTGGAATTGGGACTCTGGCTGTCCCTGGGGGAAGGCGTGGCCACAAAACGGGCAGAAAGCAGGACGGCGTTTCCTAACCCCTGGAAGCAGGCCTCGAAACAACCCCGTGAATGGGGACGGCCACCCCATTTTGCAGACGAGGACATGGAGGCCCAGAGTGGGCAAGGTCACACGAGGCAGTGGCACAGCGGGATTGGACCCGGAGCCGGGCTTGGCCACCCCGTGGCTAAGAGAACCCAAGGGCACAGCTGACTGGTCACGTGCGTGGAGCCAGGGCCACCGTCCTTGGGAAGTCGCCGTCAGGAGAGACATCTGGTTAAGGGGGAGAGTTTTGTCACCCCCCATGTCTGTGTCAGGGCCATGCAGAAAAGCAGACATGGGGTCACCAGCCTGCGAGCAGACGGGAAGGGCCGGGTGCCCAGGGTATCCCCCCAGGCACACGCCAGTGCAGAGGATGGAGTGGCCGCTAGACTGTGAGAGCGGTTGCAGCGCTCAGCTCTGCCCCTGGGCTAGGTCTGGGGGGTGGGGGCTGGAAACAGCCGGGCCCCAGGGCAGGACTGGCGCCACCCGAGCACAGAGCTGGCGTCGAGAGGTCAGTCGAGTACAGAGGGATGGGAGGAAGGCAGGGGTGAGGGTGGCATGGGCCGTGGATATTGGGCCAGACAAGGACACAGATGGGGACCCGGGACCACGGGCCTGGAACAGCCCTGGGCCATGGTCAGAGAAGCAGGAAGCAGCTACCAGTTCCCTCACCAGGGAAGCGGGCGTTGCCTTCTGAGGCCCGTGCCTTGGGTCAGGAGGGTTTCTCAGACTGGCTCTGGAGAGGGCGACCCCAGGGAGACAGTCTCGGGGAGTCAGACTTGCCTCTGCCCGCAGGACATCAACGACAACCTGCCCGTTTTCAATGAGTCCATCTACGTCTTCGAGGTGAAGGAGAGGGACCCAGGTACATCCGCCCCGGGCCAGGCTGGGCCCGGGCCGGGGAGGCCCCAAGAGAGGTGAGGGCCGAGGGGCTTTTGTGGTCGGGCGGAGCGTTCCCCCAGCTCCACTCTCGTCCACAGGCGTGCTGGTGGGCGTGGTGGCGGCCTGGGACGCGGACCAGACGGAGGCCAACAATCGCATCAGCTTCAGCCTGTCGGGGAGCGGCTCCCACCACTTTGTGCTCCAGGGCCTGGTGCTGGAGTCTGGGTGGGCCGAGGGCTGCCTCTGGCTGCCCCCAGAGGTGAGCCTGGACTACGAGACCCAGGCCTTCTTCAACCTGACCGTGAGTGCCGAGAACCCGGGCGCCCAGGTGGACAAGGCCACGGCGGAAGTCCACGTGGTCGTGGAGGACGTCAACGACGAGCCCCCCACGCTGGTTGCGGCCTCGCTGCGGGGCATCCGAGTGGCCGAGAACGGCACGCAGAGCGGCCAGGTGGCCCAGGTGACCGCCCAGGACAAGGACCGCAGCGCCCAGCTGGAGATCGAGCTCGTGCACGTCCTCTGCAGCAAGGCCGGGGCTGACGTGGGCGGCCTGTGCCGGGGCTGGTTCTCCGTGGCCGCCAACGGTTCCGTGTCCATCAGTCAGAGCAAGGCCATCGACTTCGAGGCCTGTGACCTGGTCACGCTGGTTGTGCAGGCCTGTGATCGTGCCACGGACCCCGGCTTCCAGGCCTGCAGCAGCAACGGTGAGGCGGCCTGGCCTGCTGGGTTTGGTGGGCTGCAGCTCGCAGGGCCGTGGGGGAGCGCCCCGGGTGGACACGCAAAGTCTGGGTCCGGATCCTGGTCCCAGCCCTTCCCAGCTGTGACACAAGGGAGGTCTCAACCTCTCTGAGAGCCTGTTTCCCCATCTGGGCCACGGAGTTGGGTCGCGGGTGGTCTGTGGCGATCAGATGAGAACACGCGTGTCAAGTGTCAGCACAGTGCTTGGTGAACAGGAGTGCCTACTTAATGCTGTTATTTTGCGAGGTGGTGTGAAGGAGGGAGCACACTTCAGAGCCAGACGTGTGTGTGTGTGTGTGTGTGTGTGTGTGTGTGTGTGTGTGTGTGCGTGCGCGTGCGCCCCAATTCTGACACCAAATACAACGAAGCCCACATTAGCAGCTAGGGTCCGTGGGAGTCCTTACGACAGCCAAGAAAGATGCCAGGCACCTCGTGAACGTGTCCTCGTCTCACTTCCACACGACCTGTGAGGCAGGCGGTTCCTATCCAGTTTCACAGATGAGAAGAAACGGAGGCACACTCGAGTGTCTAAACTACCCGCTTTGGCCGGGCATGGTGGCTCACGTCTAATCTCAGCGCTTTGAGAGGCCGAGGAGGGAGGATTGCTTGAGCCTAGGAGTTGGAGACCACTCTGGGCAACATAGCAAGACCTTGTTTCTATTTTTAAAAAATGAGCAGGGTCTGGTGGTGTGTGCCTATAGCCCCAGCAACTCGGGGGGCTGAGGTGGGAGGATGCCTGAGCCCAGGAGGTTGGGGCTGCGGTGAGCCACGATCGTGCCACTGCACTCCAACCTGGGAGACAGGGTGAGGCCCCGATTCTAAATAAATAAATACATAAGAAACAAATAAGCCAGGCTCGGTGGCTCAGCCTGTAATCCCGCGCCTTTGGGAGGCTGAGGTGAGTAGATTGCCTGAGCCCACGGGTTCGAGACCCGCCTGGGCAGCGAGACCTCATCTCTACAATAAATCAAAACAAAACAAACAAAAAAATCAGCCGGACGTGGTAGCGCATGCCTCTAGTTCCGGCTACCTGGAAGGCTGAGGCGGAAGGATCGCCGGAGCCCAGCGGGTCGAGGCTGCGGTGGCCGGGAGCGGCCACTGCACTCCAGTCTGGGTGACAGAGTGAGACTCCAACTCAAAAAAAAAAGCAACAGCTGGCTTACGCCCAAAGTGCCCGCGTAATGGCAGGGCCAAGTGGGATCTGCCTAGGTTGGGTCCCGTCCTGGTCCACCACCCTTGCTGTGTGACTCCGAGGAGTTGCTTACCCTCTCTGAGGTCTGGGGGTGATGCTCCCACCCACTAGGGCTGGAGATGGGCGTGCCTTTCGGGTCCGGAGCAGGGGCGGGCCTGTGGCCGGGCGGTGTGCGTGAGAGCGCCTACAGGGAGCATGGCAGAGGCCCAGGCTCTCTGGGTCCCATCTCCCCAGGCAGCCGGCTGGTCCCGTCCCCCAGGTAGCCTCCCCATCGCCATCGAGGACGTGAACGACAACGCCCCCTATTTTCTGCCCCGGAACCAGACTTTCGGTAAGCGGCACACGGCTGACTCTCAGCCCTGCCTTGCTTCATGGGGCCCTCCTTGGGCGACAACCCCGAGAGGCCCGCCTCAGGCCCCGGGGGAAGGGGCTGAGCGGGGCAGGGAGGCCTCTAATCCTGCCTCCCCCCCAGGGTAGGGTTGAGGGGAGCCCTGAGTTTTCGTTTCTGCTCTGCTCCCCCTGATACCTGGCCCCAGGCCTCAGCTTCCCCGTCTGTGCAATGGGAGGCGGACGGCTTGCTGGCTGCTGGCCGGTGGTGGCTGTGAGGGGATGTCTCTTGGTAGAGAGGTTCAGGACAGCTCTGGGGGGATGAGCCTGGGGCTGGGCGGGTGGCCAGCCCCGGCCAGCCGGGCCGTGCCCTCACTTTGCGACCCCCTTCCCCTCCGCACCTGCAGTGATCATCCCAGAACTTGTGCTACCCAACCAGCAGGTGGCTTCTGTCCAGGTAAGTCCTTGGACAGCCTTTCTCAGTCCTGTCAGTCTCAGTCCTTTCAGCTGCCCCTGCGAATTTTGTTTTTGAGTCAGGATGTCACTCGGTCACCCTGGCTGGAGTTCAGTGGCACAATCCCGGCTCACTGCAGCCTCGACCTGCTGGGCTCAGCCTCCCAGGTGGCTGGAGCTACAGGTGCCACCCCGCCTGGCTAATTTTTTGATTTTTGGGGGGAGAGATGAGGTCTTATTATGTTGCCCAGGCTGGCCTCAAACTCCTAGACTCAAGCCATCCTCCTGTCTTGGCCTTCCCAGTAGCCGGAATTACAAGCATGCGCTACCACGCCCGGCTGATTTTTTGATTTCTTGTAGAGATGAGGTCTCGCCAAGTTGCCCAGGCGGGTCTCGAACCCGCGGGCTCAGGCCATCCACTCACCTCAGCCTCCCAAAGGCGCGGGATGACAGGCTGAGCCACCGAGCCAGGCTTGAGCTACCGAGCCCGGCTTCCATTTCTTACAGTGTTGGAGGTGGGCGTGTTTATTAGGGGGTGGTGCTCATGCCCCGTGGGGGTGAGGCCTGGCTGGGCCTCTTACTGACCTGGAGAGCTGCCTTGTCCCTCTGAGACTCAGTTTCCCTCCCCAGTGAGAAGCTGGCAGTTCCCAGCAGGCGGTTTCTGGGCATCACTCCCCGTGCCGCGAGAATGGCAGGGTTGGGAGATGGAGGGGTTGCCCTTCCTGCCTTATTGTTGAGTGGATTCTTAAGACAGGGCTTCTCAGCGCATCAGTTTCCTCTGGTAAAAAGGGGATATTGGTCAGGTGAGGTGGCTTATGCCTGTAATTCCAGCACTCTGGGAGGCCAAAGCGGGAGGGTCGCTTGAGCCCAGGAATTAGAGACCAGCCTGGGCAACATAGCAAGACCCTGTATCTACCAAAAAAAAAATACAAAATACAAAAATTAGCCAGGTGTGATGGTGCATGCCTGTAGTCCCAGCTACTCAGGAGGCTGAGGCAGGAGGATTGCCTGAGCCCGGAAGTTCAAGGTTGCAGTGAGCCATGAGCGTGTCATTGCACTCCAGCCTGAGGGACAGAGTGGGACTCTGACTCAGAAAAAAAATGGGGATAGTTATTCTTTTAAGCCTCAAAGCAGTCAGTTCCCCGATCTTCGGCCCGCTGCACCCTGTGTCATGAGTGTAGCCGTGGCTTTGAACTATTTTCTTTCTTTCTTTCTTTGTTGAGTTGGAGTCTCACTCTGGCACCCAGGCTGGAGTGCAGTGGCATGCTCATGGCCACCGCAGCCTCGACCTGCTGGGCTCAGGCCATCCTTCCGCCTCAGCCTTCCAAGCAGCTAGAACTACAGGCGTGTGCTACCACGCCCAGCTAAGTTTTTGGTATATTGTAGAGACGAGGTCTTGCCATGTTGCCCGGGCGGGTCTCGAACCCGCGGGCTCAGGCAATCCTCTCGCCTCCGGCTCCCAAAGTGCTAGGATGACGGGCTTGAGCCACCACGCCCCGCCGAACAGTTTTCTTTAAACAGACTCCTTTTTGAAACACAGACTCCCGCGCTGGTGTCATCTTGAACAGCAATGTCGGTGGACTCAGGGCTGGGGATGGGTTGTTTCTCTCGAGGAGGAACCCACAGGACACACACGTTTGTGCCCCTCCCCCACTCGCTCCGTGGCCCACTAGGAGACACGGTCACGCATTAGCAAGCGCCGATTGGAGGGCGCTCAGGGGAGGTCCCGGCGTGTGCCAGTTGGGGGCGTCGGGGCAGGAAGGCAGGACCGCCACGTGGGAGGGACTTGGGCAGTGACCAGGTTAGAGCCGGGGGACGGCAGGGACTGGGCCACTCCTGGATGTGGGAAGCAGCACACCGTTTTCCCAAAGCAGGTGCCCACCTGGGGCAGCCTGGTGGCGGCGGAGAGTCACTGGGGCCCGGCCTCCTGGCCTCCTCACCCTGCTGGGGTGGGGGTCTCTGGCCTGGCCCTGCCCCCGGTGTCATCCTCTCTTGCCCCCAGGCCAGAGACGACGACTCGGGGAAGAATGGCCTCGTGGTGTTCTCCATCCTCCAAGTGGACTTCGTCTCCAAGGACGGGGCCACCCGCCCTTTCCAGGGCTTCTTCCGGGTCTCCACGTCCTCGGAGGCTGGCGTGTTCACCGGCAGCATCGAGTAACCGCGCAGCCCCTGGACGGAGGGCGGCGGGTGGGGCCCAGGGGGCGGCGAGGCGGTGAGCCCCCGGCCCGGGCGGTGTCCGGGGCTCCCGGAGGGCCCAGCAGGGGCTCCCAGTCGGAGCTGTGCCCTCCACCGTCCACAGGCTGGTGACCAGCCTGGATTCCACGCTCCAAGGCACCTACCAAGTGACGGTCCGAGCCCAGGACACACCTTCCGTGGGTCCCAGCCTGGAAGCCCAGACCACCCTGAACGTGAGTGCCGGCCGGTCCGCCACGCCCCGCACCCTCCGCCGGCTGCGGGTCCCGCCTGCCTGACTTCCCACGCCCCCCTCCCCAGCTCTTCACTGTGGACCAGAGTTACCGCGTCCGGCTGCAGTTCTCCACGCCCAAGGAGGTGGTGGGTGCCGACACCGAGGAGATCAAGGCGTAGGTTTGGGGAGCCCGGGAGGGGCTGTGGGGAGGACGGGGTGGGGGAGCCCGGTCCCTGACCAAGCCTGGATGGAATGTCTCTCAGCCCTGTCCCACCCCCCAGTCTTGACCTTCCCCTGTGTCTGTACCGGCCCCACCTTTCTGCATGTCCCCAGAAGCCCACGCCCAGCCACGGACATTGGGAGGCCTGGACAGGGCTGCCACAGACAGCTGTAAAGGCTGTGCACTGCACAAGTGCACTCTGCTTGCTAAGCTATAAACCCAGCCCCAGAGGAAGGGATTTCCTTTTCTAATTTGCACAGAGGGGTGCTGCCGTTTCAGTCAATAGAGCTGTCCAAGGAGGTGCCCCTTTCTCATTCACACAATTCCTCATTGAATTGGCGCAGTTCTGGCCACAGGCCCAGGCTAAGGCCCCTGCCCCAGGCCTCTGTGACACCCGTCCCCTTTGCAGGGCTCTTGTCCAGGCAACCAGGACTACCGTCTACATTGTGGACATTCAGGACGTAGAATCCACGGCTCGGTGAATGCTCACAGCTCCGGGGTTTGGGGTGAGGGGGAGAAGCCGCGGGGGGAGGCTGTGGGTGCCTGGGCGGCTGACTGTTCAACCCGACCCTGCTCCAGGGCCCGAGCCCACTCCTATCTCGATGCCTACTTTGTCTTCGCCAATGGGTCGGCCCTGACACTTAACCAGCTGAGTCTGTGAGTGGGGCTGCCCTCGGGGTGGGCAGAGGGCGAGCAGGAAGCCTGGGGCCTGCCGGTGGCCCTCGGGCCTGAGCAGAGGTTCTTGTGGCCAGGATGATACGGAGTGACCAGGACTCACTGGCGCGGCTGCTGGAGCTGGGGCTGGTGGTGGTGGTGAGCTGAGGGGGGAAGGGGGAGTGGGGTGAGAGGTGGGAGGGGCAGGGCAGGGCTCCAGGTAGCGGGTGGGGTGATGTGCCGTGGGCGGAGCTCCAGGCCTGGACGGGGCTCCCACTGGTGGGCGGGGCTCTGGGCACTGAATCGGGCTATGAGCAGTGGGCGTGGTGATGGGCTGTGGGTGGTGCTCCAGGCAGTGGACGGGGTGATGAGCCGCGGGCGGAGCTCTGGGCAGTGGGCGGGGCTCCCGCTAGTGGGTGGGGTTCCGGGCCGTGAATAAAGCTACCAGTAGTGGACAGGGTGATTAGCTGTGGGCTGGGCTCCAGGCAGTGTGCAGGGCTCCAAGCAGTGGGCCCGGTGATGAGCTGTGGGCGGAGTTCCGGGCAGTGGGTGGGGCTCCAGGGAGTGGGCGGGGCTCCAGGCAGTGAATAAGGCTACAGGCAGTGGGCTGAGTGATGGGCAGTGGGCGGGGCTCCAGGCAGTGGGCGGGCTCCCACTAGTGGGCGGGGCTCTGGGAGTGAATAAAGCTACCAGCAGTGGGCAGGGTGATAAACCGTGAGCTGGGCTCCAGGCAGTGGGCAGGGCTCCAGGCAGTGGGCGGGGTGATGAGCTGTGGGCAGAGCTCTGGGCAGTGGGCGGGGCTCCAGGCAGTAGGCGGGGCTCTGGGCACTGAATAGAGCTATGAGCAGTGGGCGGGGCAATGAGCTGCGGGCGGGGTGATGAACTGCGGGCGGGGCAGTGGGCGGGGCTCCCGCTAGTGGGCGGGGTTCTGGGCAGTGAATAAAGCTACCAGCAGTGGGCTGGATGATTACCTGTGGGCTGGGCTCCAGGCAGTGGGCAGGGTGATAAGCTGTGGGTGGAGCTCCGGGCAGTGGGCGGGGCTCCAGACAGCGGGCGGGGTGTTAGGCTGTGGGGAGGCTCCAGGCAGTGAATAAGGCTACAAGCAGCTGCTGGGACATGGGCTGTGGGCTGGGCTCCAGGCAGTGGGCAGGGCTCCAGGCTGTAGGCGGGGCCTCAGGCAATGGGCAGTGGACTGGAGACTGGTGGGGCAACCCCACGGCCTCCCTCACACTCCTCTTTCTCTAGGGCTCCCAGGAGAGCCAGGAGTCAGACCTGCCGAATCTGCTTGTCAGCGTCATCGTGGGACTGGGAGTGGCTTTGCTGCTCGTCCTAGTGATCATGACCTTGGCCCTCGTGTGTGTGCGCAAGAGGTGCTGCCCTCATTGCCTCTGGTCTCCAACCCTCTCTCTCTCCCACCACCAAGACCTTGGGTTTAGGCATCAGGTAGAGGTGTATTCAAGCCCCAGTGACCCGTGATGAGATCTTGGCGAATCACCTCCTCTCCCCGAGCCTCAGCGAACTCATCTGCAGAATGGGCGTGATGTTAGGTTCCTCAGTGCATGCAAGGAAATAGCTGCCTCTCACACCCAGCAAGCTGTCTGGCATGCACTCTGCATTCAGCAGATGCTGCGTTTCCAGCATGTTTAGAGGCAGCAGCAGTATCTCGGTGTGATTTCAAGCCCGGCCACCGGTTGGCTGTGCGGCCTGTGGCAAATCACTGCTTTCTCTGGCCCTTACTTCCAACCTCTGTAAAAAAGAGCTAACACGCTCACCTGCCAGGATCGTTGTGAAGCCACACTCGGGGGCTCCACTGGGCCCACAGTGGGTGCACAGTGAAGGCGAGACCCTCCCTCACTCCGTCCCCCACAGCTACCACCGGGAGCTTCGGGCTATGAAGGCCGCCAAGGAGGCCCGCAAGACAGCGGTGGGGGCGATGCCCGTTGGCCCCTGCCATCCCAGGGACTAACATGTACAACACTGAGCGGTGAGCAGAGGTCTGAGGGAGGGTCAGAGGCCTTGGGGTGGCTGAGGGCCGTGGCTACTTGACCGGGCTTTCTCTCCAGGGCCAACCCCATGTTGAACCTCCCCACCGAGGACCTGGGCTTGGGATACTTTTCCTCCCCCAGCGGCTTGGACTCTGGCAGGTGAGCTGTGCCCCTCAGAGCCAGACTAGATGGTGGTGGCAGCGGTGGTGACGGTGGTGACAGTGGTGGTGGCGGTGGTGGTGACAGGAGTGATTATGGTGGCGATGTCATGGTGGTGGTGGTGATGGTAGTGATGATGGTGGTGACGGTGGTGCTGGCGGTGGCTCCTGGGCACAGGCAGGGAGGACCAAGTCTGCCAACAACCTGAGCCTCATCACCTCTCCCATAGCCTCAACTCCCTGGATGACAATTCCGTGGACCTGGGTGAGACAAGTCAGAAAATCAAGGCAAGTGTTGCTGCCTCGAGCTTCTGAGTCAGGGTCCTTCTCTGAAGAGGCGGGGCTTAAGACAGAGCTCGAGCGACCTGCTGTGGACACGGCAGCTTTGCCTTTCTGCTCCCAGCCCCAGGAAGCCCCATGGCTTTGGAATGGGGTCCATTTCCTGCTCCTCCACCAGGCCATTGTGTGACCCCTGGTGGATGACCTCTTGTCTCTGGCTGTCAGTCTTCTTACCTGTAAACAGGGCTCAGAACAGCCACCACGCAGGGCCACAAGGGAAGGGTCTTCCTGCTGGAGCTGGTGGGCCCTGCTGGAGGCTGCCCCGGAGGGGAGTGGAGTTGGGGTCTCCCCCGGTGAGGCTGAGCCTGTAGGCTGGGGAGGGGCAGGGAGCACTGAGCGAAGAGTCTGGAGAGGGACGACGGACAGGTCACGACAGCCCCCAAAGCCAGAAAAGAGCCAGGCCCTTGTCCTGGGAGGGCAGAAGCTGCTGTACTTCCAAGCAGGGTGCTCTGGACCCCACCCACTCTCCAGCAGCAGAGAATGGGTCTCAGGGTCTCGGGGCAGGCCAGGAAGTCATGGGGCCTTCTTGGGAGCCACCTGCCCCCTCCTCTCCCTTGTCTGGCTGGGGGGCATGGGAGGGGTCTTTCCTTGGTGCCGTGACTTGTCCAAGAGCTCCATACACGTTCGTGTGGCAGGTGTGAGTGACTGGAGAGCTTGCTCACCCCAACCTTTCCAAGTAACCAACTGGAAGCTGACACCCAGAGACAGGTGGTGACTTGTTCGAGGCCAGACAGCTAGCAGGACAGGGGCAGGCCAGAACCCAGGTCTCCCGCCTCTGGGACAGGGTCACGTTACCTGGGGTGGCACTGTGTCTGCAGCCCCCCAGCTCGGGGTCTGTTGAAAGGGCTCTGCCCTCTGGGCCCCTCGGGGGTTCCACTGTTTACCAGGGATCAGAACAGCCCCAGTCTGGAAAAAGCCCTTGGAGTGCCCTGGGCTCTGGCCCTGTGGGAGTTTCTGAAGCAGAGCAGCTGAGCCTGGGGGCCTGGCCGTCCCACGAGAGGGCATGACTGTGCGTGCGCATGTATATGAGGCATGTCGCATGAGGAGGAGGAAGAGGAAGGGCGGGAGAGGAGTGAGTGGATGTATGCTGTGATGGACCTGCCTGCAGGGTGGCATTCCTCTGAGGATGGCAGAAAGTGACCTCAAATTCAACTTGGGCGATATCCTACCATGGACAGGTTTTTGAACCAGCAAGGCCAGCGGTCTGTCCCCTTCCTGGCAGGAGAGCTCTCTGAACCTCAGTTTCCACATCTGCAGAACAGGGGACGTGGGTCCTCCCGCAGGGACCTTCTGTTCTGTGAGCAGCTTAGGTAGTGGACGGCCCAGACGGGGTGCCTGCCGGGGGTGAGGTGGTGCCTCGGCACAGGACGCAGGGTCTGGTGTTATCCAGGACTGGGCAGAGCCCTGAACTGCCCTGGTGTTGGGGGCAGGCAAGGGTCAGAGGGGAACCCCAGGCCCACCCCTTCCTCCCGTCTGCACTCCCGATGGCCACAGCCTCCTAGGGACCCAGCCAGGGATCCACCGGGTCGTGTGCTGGAAGGCCCTCACCCCGCCTTCCGGGCTGGGGGCAGGGCCTCATCTTCCTCCTTCACACCTCCCCCCCACTTCCCACCCCAGGAGAAGCCACTGCACAGCCCACCGGAACCAGAACCGGAACCAGAGCCCCTGAGCGTCGTCCTGGAGGAAAGCCAGGCGAACTCGGGTGGACAGCCGCAGGAGGGGCTGTCCTACCGCCACGCTGGCCTGGACACCACAGAATTGTGACGGGGCCCCCTCGAAGAGGCCCGTCACACCCAAACGACACCTCCCCTCGCCCCCAGAGATGATAATATATCTTGTTGCTCTGCCTCCTTCCGCTCTGGCCAATCACAGCAGACGGGCTGGGGAAAGATTTTATTACCAATGTCTACGGTGACAGTGTGCAGCCAAAAACTGTGGCTGGAGAGGTGGGGACGGGAACACCGGGTGGTCACAAAGGACTTGTGGGGCTCACAGCATGGGGGGACAAAGGGATGGGGAGGGTGGCCTTTGAAGGACAACTGTGGTGGTAGAATGAGCTCAGTCCTGACCCGGATACCCAAGCCCAGCTGTCACCCAGGCTGCCGGGGGCTGAGGGCTTCCGTGAGCCTGCCCGTGACCGCCAGACCTGTCTGAGGGCCTCTGACCTTTCTGACTCTCCCTCTGCGGAGCCCCCAGGGCCTTTCCCGCGCTGCCTCGGGCCTGGGAATTCGGAACCGCGACCCAGTGGGGGAGGGGTGGGAGGCGGAAGGAGGGAAGGACCATCAACAGCATGCAAGAGACGCCCGGCCGTGGGGCCAGCCACTGCGTGAGACACACTCGCACCCTCGTTCGCGCCGCATGCCGCCCAGGCCTCACTCTCAGAGCCTGGCACACCCGGGGCCCGCCCCCGGCCTCGCCCTTCGGCGCCTCTGCCACGCGGGTTCCACGCGGTCTCGCCCGGCTCCGGAGGCCTCGGGCGCCAGGCTGGCCGCCTCAGGAGCCCGCCTCTGCCCGCGGGGTGGGGGTGGGGTGCTGAGGCCCCGGGGCGCCCAGTGTGACCGGAGCGGGGCCGGGGCGGCGTCGGGGCGGGCCGGGGTTCCGCCCCGAGGGGCGGGGGGGGGGCGGCGGGGCGGGGCGCGAAGGCCGGCGGCCGCCCGGGGCCGGTCGCGCGCGGAGGGGCCCTTCCGGGCCGGGGGGCGCCTGAGCGGGTCGCGAGCCGGGCGCACGCCAGGGCGCGTCACTCGGCCGTGGGGCCCGCCCGCGAGCAGCACCGCGGCCGGCGCACGCTCTGCAGCAGCGCGCGGAAGAGGCCGGGCGCGCGCTTGGCGGCGCCGTCGGGGGCCGCGGCGCGCACCGAGCCCGCGCGGCCGGGGCCCGGCGCGCGGGCGGCGCGCGGCGCGGGCGGCGGCGCGGGCGCGCCCTGGCGGCCGTGCTCCTCGATCTGGCGCTCCAGGTGCTTCTGGATGGCCATGCCCAGCACCTCCACCTCCATGGCGGCGCCGTACACCTCCCACGTCATGCCCTTCTCGTCCCAGCTCACGTCGCGCACGGGCTCGGCCGGCTCCGCGGGCGCCGCGGCGGCCGCCGGCGCCGCGCCGGGCCGCACGCGCACCTCGGGGAAGGCGGGCGGCGCGGGCGGCGGCGCGGCGGCCTGCGGCGTCATGGGCCCGGTGGCCACGGAGCGCGTCTCGGCGGCGCCCAGCGACACCTGCAGGCCCGCGTCGCGGCGCGCGGGCGGCCCGGGCGCCGCCTGGAAGCGGAAGGCCGGGCCCCCCGCGCCGTCCTGCGGAGACATGGGGCTCACGGCCACCGAGACGCAGGCCTGCGCGCCCGCCTGCGTGCCCGCGTCCTCGCGCGGCGGCGGCGGCGGGCCGGCCGCCCACGACGGCGCCTCGGTGCAGGTGTCGCGAGTCCGCGGCGCCGCCGGCGGGGCCGCGGCGGCCTCGGGGCGGGCGCCGCGCGCGGGGTCTCTCTGGCGCGGGCTGGGGGCGCGCGGCGCGGGCTCCGGCGCCACGCGGCCCGCGGCGCCCTCGGGAGGCCGGGCTGGGCCGTCTGCCCGCCGGGAGGAGGCGGCGGCGGTGGTCTCGGCCGCCTCCAGGGTCAAGGGGGCCACGTGCCCCAAGGCCGGAGGCTCTGCTTTCCTGGAAGGCGCAGGGTCAGCCTTGCCCAGGGCCCCCGAGGCGGCGGGGTCCGCCTGTGGCGTCTCTTGCGGCGAAGACAAAGCCCCCGCTGCGCCCGACGACGAGGGGCCCCCCGGCCCAGGGAGCGCGCTTCCTGCTTTGCCCCCGGACTGCGGCTCCGGCGTCCCCGAAGCCCCGGGATCCGGCTTTGTGGCGCTGACGGGACGCCCCTTCTCTCCCTCTGGGCGCGCTTCGGCTCTCCCCAAGGACGCCAGGACTGCTTTGCCCGGAGTCGTGGCGAGCCCTTCACCTCCAGGCGTGGAGTCAGCCTCTCTGGAGGGGACAGTGTCTGCCTTTCCCCGGCCCACAAGGCCCGCCATGCCCGCAGCCGGGGGCCCAGCCTTCTCGGGGGCTGCGGGGCGCCCCTTTCCGGAGGCCACAGGACCTGCCTCCTCCGAGGAGGGGGGATCCCCCTGCGTCACTGCCTCTGCTTGGACCGCAGGCGGGGGACCTGCCGTCCCCAGGGACTTGGAATCCCCTAGACCTGTGGACGCGGGGTCAGTCTTTCTTGAAGATTCAGGATTCTCTCTTTCAGAAGATGATGTTTTTCTGCTTCCCGCGGGCATGGACTCCTCCCTCCTGGAGGACACTGAGTCCTCCTTTCCTGAGGATACAGTTTCTGTCTTTCCGGCGGGGACACATTCTGCCTGCCCGAGAGACAAGGGCTCCGGCTTCCCTGAGGTTGCAGGGTCTGCCCTTCCCAAGGAAGCCGGGTCTGCCTTGCCTGAAGACATGGGAGGCTTCAAAGCTTTGAGGTCTGTCTTTCCTGAAGACGTGGGCTCTGGACGGCCAGACTCCGGGCACCGCTCTCCTGAGGAGGCAGCGCCCACCTCTCCCAGGAGCCGAGGGTGCTCTTCTGCAGAGGACACAGTTTCTACATTCCCCGCAGATGCAGGCCCTGCCAGCCTCAAGCGAGTAGGATCCAGCCTTCCCGAAGCCCCAGGAGCCGCTGCTGTTCCAGAGGATCCAGGCTCACTCCTGCCGGATGCCCCCGGAGTCAGCGTCCCCGGAGGCCCAGGCTCTGTCTTCCCTGCAGACACGGAAGCCGTGCTTTCCGAGGACGAAGGGTCTGCCTTCTCCAAGGGCATTGGGCCTCTCTTTCCGGCGGACACAAGCTCTGCCTTTCCCCGACATTCAGGACCTGCCTCTTCTGAGGACACAGGCTGCTCCTTCCCGGGGTGTCTGGGCGCCTCCTTCCTTGGGGACGCAGGGCCCACACGGCCTGAGGACACAGGCTCCGTCTTTCTCAGAGACCCAGGATTCTCCTTCCTCGGGGACACCGTATCCATGTTGCTGGAACACACAGGCTCTACCTTTTCCAAGGAGCCGAGCTCTTCCCTTCTCGGGGTCATGGGATCCATCCTTCCAGAGGCCATGGGATCCCCCTTTCCCAAGATCGCAGGCTTTGTCTTTCCTGCAAACACGGGCTCTGCCTTCCCCGAGAACCCAGAATCTTCCTTTCCTGTGGCAGTGGAGTCTGCCTGCTTGGAGGACTCGGAATCCACCTTCTCCGAGAGCACGGGATTTCTGTGCTCTGAGGACGTAGGCTTGGTTTTCACTGAGGACACAGGCTCTGGCTTCTCAGGCAAGGTGGCTTCTGGTGTCCCTGAGATCGGAGCTTCACGCGCCCCCAGTGTCTCCTTGGAAGCTGCCTCTTGGAGAGGGAAGCAGGTCGGGGAGGGGCAGGCCAAGCTCCCGCCAGGACCCTCGGGGTAGGAGGCCCCATCTCCAGCCCCACTGGGGCTCCTGTGTCTCGAGTCCATGCCTGGGCTTTGGTCAAGGGTGTGCCCAGGGGGTGCAGAGCTGGCCTTCTGCTGGGAGGGGCAACACGCTCTCATGGCCCGGCCCCCAGCCCCCAGGCTCCCATCCTGTGGGCAGCAGAGGGCAGTGGGCTGGGGTCCTCGGGGGCTGAGGTCCTTTGGGAGCAGCTGGAGCCAGGCTGGGTCCTCAGCACTGTCCATCTGTGCTCATGGCCACACGTGTGCTCAGGGCTGCTGGCTGATTCTGAAACAGAGAGAGAAAGAGAGAGAGATTGAGATTAGACTCAGGAGATTGTGAGGAGGCAGCCTCCATCCGGGCCTCTTCCTCACTGGCTGCTCTGCCCTTGTCTGATCCCTTCCTGTCCAGGGGGCCCGGACTAAAAAACATGAACCCAACAGGGTCACTGTCCGGCTTCATTCCTCCCAGTGGCCCTCGGGATAATGAAGACTTCTTAAAGTGACATTCGAGGACCTTCACAGCTTGGCTGCATGGCCTGGCTTTTCAACGCCCCTACCATCTCCCCTCCCTGGTCAGCCTCACCCCGTGCAACACACTACCCGGAGGTGTGCTTTGGTCCTCCAGGCCAGGGGCCGCCAGCTCTGATGTCACAGGGGCCAGGGTGGTAGTGCAGTGAGGGAAGTGGGCTGGGTGCAAGATTTAAGGCCGACTAGCCAGTCCGTGCTCCCTCGCGGGGGCGACTGCCCCCTCAACCACGCGCCCTGGAGAGCCGCACCCAGTGTCACCGGCCCTTCAGGTTTCTTTCTTTCTTTTTTTTGAGTCAGGGTCTCACTCTGTCACCCAAGCTGGAGTGCAGTGGCACGCTCACGGCCACCACAGCCTTGACCTGCTGGGCTCTGGCGATCCTTTTGTCTCAGCCTTCCAAGGAGCTGGAACTACAGGCGCGCACCACCGTGCCTGGCTAATTTTTTGATTAATTGTAGAGATGAGGTCTTGCCATGTTGCCTAGGCTGGTCTCGAACCCCTGGGCTCAGGCAGTCCTCTCGCCTCTGCCTCCCAAAGTGCTGGGATGACAGGCTGAGCCACTGCACCCAGCCCCTTCTGGTTTCTTAAGAGGAATGGGAAACCCAGGCTTTCATGCAAAATATGCTGATTAATTCAAGATTTTAAAGAAACCCAAAACACTCTGTGGGCCAAACAAAGCATGCCTGTAGGTCACCCATGGATGTCTCTGCAGGCCCTGGGGTGCTGGGAGAGGAACGGACGTAGTCAGATGTGTGTGTTTCCAGAGGTGCCTCTGGGGTCGTGTGGAGGCCAGGCAGAAGGAGGAGCGGAGTTGGCCAAGCCTCCAAGGAAGCTGGTGAGCTGTTCGTTTCACCTTTCATTCATTCAACACTTCATTCATGCACCTACCCCCTTCTCTGCAGCAGGCCCTGACGCTGAAACAGTCTAGACAGGAGGTGGCCTGCTGACGGTTCTGGGTGGCAGTTCAAGACAGAAGCCAGCGATCCAGAGGAAACTGACAGGTGCCCACTGGCTTCCGTGGCCTCAGCAGGGGTGGCCCTCAGGGTCCTGGTGAGGGCGGGGGCTGCCGGGCAGTGGTCTTGGGGGGAACTCGGGGGTTTCCACTTTGGACAAGCGGAGGGTGTGGTGTCTGGAAACACCCAAGAGCAGGGTCTGGCAGGCAGCTACATCCACGAGTGGCTCTGCTCTGTGACTCACTTGGCAGCCCCCAAAACCTGCTCCCGAGTCCCCCAAAATCTGCTCCAGAGCCATCTCCTCAGCGGACAGGCCCAAGGCTCCGAGGCACCCTCGCCGTCCACACCTCACGTCCCGTCTGGCAGCAAAGAACCTTCCTGGCAGCAAAGACCCTTCCTTCAGACCCCAGGTCTGGTGTTACCTGAGGCTGAACCCCCCCACACCCATCTCCCACCTGGATTATCTCTGCTTTTTCCTCCACCCCATGGTTCATTCTTAACACAGCAACCAGAGGGATCTTAGATCCCAAGGCAGGTCACGCCCTTCCTCTGCCGAGAGCCAGGCAGGGTCCCCCCACCTCGTGCAAAGTAGAAGACTCCCCAGAATGGCTCGGGAGACCCCATGTTTTCCACCTCCTGAGGCTCGTTCTCCCACAGCTCCCCCTCTGCCCTGCGATGCCTGGGCCACAACCAGCTGCCTCACTGAGCCTTGAGCACCTCCTGCCCCAGGGCCTTTGCACTGGCACCTCTCCTGCTAGTCATCTGTGTCAAAGAGCCTCTCCCAGCCGGGCCCGGTGGCTCAGCCTGTCATCCCGCGCCTTTGGGAGGCTGAGGCGAGTGGAATGCCTGAGCCCGTGGGTTTGAGACCCGCCTGGGCAGGCGAGACCTCATCTCTACAATAAATCAAAAAATCAGCTGGGCGTGGTAGTGTGCACCTGTAGTGCCGGCTACTTGGAAGGCTGAGGCGGAAGGATCGCCAGAGCCCAGCAGGGCGAGGCTGTGGTGGCCGGAAGTGGCCACTGCACTCCGGTCTGGGAGATAGTGAGACTCCAACTCAAAAAAAAAACCAAAAAAAACCAAGAGCCTCTCCCGACCCCGGCTGGCATTCTCCCCACCCGCCTGGTCCTCCTCGGTCTTTCTCCAAAGTGCCCGTCACCACAGGATACATCCCATGTATCTCCAGCTTATGGTGTGTGGCTCTCATTAGAATGCCAGCTCCAGGAGCAGGAGCTTTGCTGTGCTGCTGACCCGTCCCAGAGCCGAGAACAATGACGGCGCATGTGCAGTGGCACGTAAGTCCCAGTTTGTTACACGAGTGACTGAATGATCTTTCTCAGATGTGGACCCAGCCGTGCCACTCTCGGGCTCAAAGCCCTCCTTGCTCTTGCTGGAAAAGCAAATGGAAAAGTAATCTCCTTGGAAGGACATCATTCGATTTCTACCACATTTCAAGCCAGGTGCCGTGGCTCATGCCTGTAATCCCAGCATTTTGAGAGGCAGAGGTAGGAGGACAGCTTGAGTCCAGGAGTTCGAGACCAGCCTGGGCAACAGAGCAAGACCTCGACTCTCCGAAAAGTAGAAAAATTAGCCGGGTGTATTGGCACTCACCTGTAGTCCTAGCTACTTGGGAGGCTGAGGTGGGAGGATCGTCCGAGCTCAGGAGGTTGAGGTGGCAGTGAACTGTGATTGTGCCACTGCGCTTCTGCCTGGGCAACAGAGTGCAACCCTGAATAAAAAAAAAAACTTCTATCATATTTCAATGCATAGGGCACCCGAGCCAGCAAGCCCACCTCCAGGGAGGGGGCCGGAAACAGATGGATGGGGCCCCAGGGTCCTGAGAGCCCAGCGGGTGATGGGAAGAAGACCGGAGGTGGGTCTGTGACATGGAACACCAGGTGGCTGCCAGGTGTGTGGCGTGCCAGGCCAGCATGGCTCTGGGGTCCCACGTGTGTAGCAAGGAAGGGGCAGACACAATTTGGGTGGGTTTGTCTATAAAGCGACAGTTTCCGCATGGAATCCCGTGACACTTTCAGCAGCGACTGCCTCTTGGAAGTAAGATCAGGGGCTGGAGGCAGGGGAAGCTTTTCTTTTTTTTTTTGAATTGGAGTCTCACTGTCACCCAGACTGGAGTGCAGTGGCCGCTCCCGGCCACCGCAGCCTCGACCTGCTGGGCTCCGGCAATCCTTCCGCCTCAGCCTTCCAAGTAGCTGGAACTAAAGGCGAGCGCTACCACGCCCGACTAATTTTTTTGATTTATTGTAGAGATGAGGTCTTGCCAAGTTGCCCAGGCGGGTCTCGAATCCGTGGGCTCAGGCAATCCACTCACCTCGGCCTCCCAAAGCGCTGGGATTACAGGCTGAGCCACTGAGCCCGGCTGAGGCTTTTCTTTGTGTGTCCCTCTGTGATGTTTGAATTTTGGTTATTTGTGCACACAGTTCTTTCTTTAAAAAAAAAAAGGGGGTGGGGGGAGAAGCCTTAATGATGGCCTGTGACTTTTAGGGTCAAGGTCGGCTCTCGAATGTGCTTCTAAACCCTATATACCTATTTACCTGTTGGGATTAATCTTTCATTACCTACTCCCATCTCCCACAGAATACACACACACCCCATACTCTCTCCCATATCAGCCTCTACACACCCTTTGCTGCAGGGATCCTTCCTTCTCTCCTTCCCTGCCTGTCTCTGTTCATCTGAGTTGGTGTCACATTCTGTGCCCCAGGCTGGAGTGCAGTGACAGGATCATGGCTCACCGCAGCCTCGACTTCCTGGGCTCTGGTGATCCTCCCGCGTCAGCCTCCCGAGTAGCTGGGGCTACAGGCATGTGCCACTACGCCCAGCTAACTTTTTGATTTCTCTGCAGAGACGAGGTCTCACTATGTTGCCCAGGCTGGTCTCGAACTTCTAAGCTCAAGCGATCCTCCCGCCTTGGCCTCTCAAGTTGTTGAGATTACAGGCGTGAGCCACCACGCCCAGCCTGGGAGTGTTTTAAACAGGGAAGTGAGTGTGGTCCCTTCACAGGCAGGTCTCCTCATTTTCCGAGCAAAGTCGTAAATCTGGATGTCTATTTAAAATGTGGCTCACTCGAAAACTATCACACAGGCCAAACAAAGCACTTTGGTGAGTCAACTTTGACCCCTAGGTCACCTGCTTGCAGCCTCTGACCTGCCTGGTCCTCGGGCTCTGGAAAAGGATGTCATAAGCCAGCATGACTGGGAGACAGGCAAGAGGTAGGGCCCGGGGTCCAGAGAGGGCCGGGATCTGCCTGCCAGGCCTGCCTTGGTTTCCTCCTCTGGACAAGAGGATTCCGCAGCTGCCTGGCAGGTATGCAGGGAGCTGAGGCTTTCCAGCTTTGCCGGAAGAAGTCAGCAAAGGCTGTAGGAGGGATTTTCTGGTCCTGGTTACCCTCATCGGCACTGGAAGCTCAGCCTCAGGATCCCCAGACACCAGCCCCACCACCGATGCCTCCTCCCAGGTGTGGCTGGGCAGAAAATCAGGAGAGCTCACACCTGCCAGCTCTGTGACCTCAAGCAAGGACCTTCTCCGCCCTGGGGACCCCGGAGAAGCCACCTCCTGCGTCACCAGGGCTGCTCTGAGAACTGAGGAGAATGAGGGGTGTGCCTGACTCTGGGACTTGGGGCCAGAGTGTGCAGGGAAGGCCTACTTCTATCTTCCCAGCATGTCAGAGCCCAGCTGTGCTCCTGGGAGGCAGCAGAGCCTGCAGCAGAGACACAAGCCAGCAAACTCTGGCCCGCAGACATGTTTGTTTGACCCAGAGCGTTAAACACATTTTCAAACCAATTCCGAAAAGGAATTACTGGTCGACATTTACAAATTCGGAGATTTCATATGCGAATCCAGCTTCCAGCTTCTCTTGGAAAACCAGAATTTGGCAGTCTGAGCATGCTTCCTGCCTGGCAGCCATCAGCGGGAGCCAGCGGGGACCGCCTCCTTAGGTGGGGTGTACTCTCCAATTAGCTGCAGTCCCTACCCTGCTCTGTGGTGTCCTGGACACTAAGGCTGGCTGTCTGCTGCCCTCATTCACCGCGTTCGCAGTATCACTTTCCCGGGAGTCAGCTCCTCACGCACGTGACCCTCCTGGCCTGTGGCCACCTGAGTTCTGACCCTTGACTTCGATGCCAGGAGAGGCAAGCAGTGACCCTGCACAAGTCCCTTCCTGTGTGTGGATCCCGCACGCCTGCCAACGGGGTTGGATTCCTGCTTTCCAGAGGAAGAGACGGAGGTTCTGAGGGGCAAGCATGGCCCAGCTGGCAATGTGTCCCTTCTGAAAGTGCCCTGAGTGGGGCTCAGTGGCTCAGCCTGTAATCCCGTGCCTTTGGGAGGCTGAGGTGAGTGGATTGCCTGAGCCTGCAGGCGAGACCTCATCTCTACAATAAATTTTAAAAAATCAGCGGGTGTGGTAGCGCGCGCCTGTAGTTCCAGCTACTCGGAAGGCTGAGGCGGAAGGATCGCTGGAGCCCAGCAGGTCGAGGCTGTGGTGGCCGGGAGCGGCCGCTGCACTCCAGTCTGGGCGACAGAGTGAGACTCCAACTAAAAAAAAAAAAAAAAAAAAAAAGGGCCCCGGCAGAGGCCAGCCTCCCAGTTCCAGCTTGCAGTTCTCAGCCTCAGGGATGGGATGAGGCCCAGGGTAGGGACTGAGAGCCTGGTGAGGGAGGTAGAAAGATGTGGGGCCAAGCCCCAGCTCGGTCACTGACTGGCTCTGTGACTTCGGGTGAGTTTTTCTACTCTGTGGCCTCAGTTTCCCAATCTGTGAAACGGGGAGGGGATGTGGCTCTATCCAGAAGAGTGAGCCCAGCCCCAGGTTTATGGTCTGCCAAACACCATTCCCAGAGGAGTTACAGCACATGGCCCTGCCAGGTCCTTCCTGGCCTGCAAGAAGGCCTTGGTATCTTCACGTTCAGGTGTCCCCAATCCCTGGGTACCAGTCCGTGGCCTGTTAGGAGCCAGGCCACACAGCAGGAGGTGAGTGGCCAGCAAGCAGAGCTCTGCCTCCTGCCAGATCAGTGGTGGCATTAAATCCTCATAGGAGCGTGAATCCTATGGTGAATCGCGCACGCGCGTGATCTAGGTTGCGCACTCCTTAGGAGAATCTAATGCCTGATGATCCTCCCACGCCCCTGTGCATGGAAGAACCATCTTCCAGGAAACTGGTCCCTGGTGGTTGGGGACCACTGCTCTAGCTGCTTCTCCAAGAGGCAGTGCAGACCTGGGACTCTACCCCTTCCCCCCACTGTCCCCTAGACCCTGCTCTGTCACCTGGACCCAGCACCCCAGGCTGGCTTCATCATCTGGACCCCAGAACAATCTCGCGGCAGGGGGGGTCTTGTCAGCCCATTTCACAGATGAAGCCGCTGAAGTCAGAGGGAGAAAAGACCTGACCAAGGGCACGCAGCTGGAGGGGGGTTCAAAGGGTTCAAAGGCAATAGCATTTGAGCCTGAAGCCTGGGTTCTTCCCACATGTATCATCTGAGATTTTGGAAACTGGCATTTGGCTCTCTTCTCTCTCTCTCTCTCTTTGAGTCAGGGTCTCACTCTGTGGCCCAGGCTGGAGTGCAGTGGCACGCTCACGGCCACCCCAGCATCAACCTGCTGGGCTCCGGCGATCCTTCTGACTCAGCCTTCCAAGTAGCCGGAACTACAGGCGCGCGCTACCACACCCGGCTAATTTTTTTGATTTATTGTAGAGATGAGTTCTCACCAAATTGCCCAGATTGGTCTTGAACCCGCAGGCTCAGGCAATCCACTTGCCTTGGCCTCCCAAAGTGCTGGGATGACAGGCTGAGCCACTGAGCCCGGCCAACACTTGGATCTTTTTAAGAGACAGGGTCTCACTCTGTCGCCCAGGTTGAAGTGTAGTACATGATCATAGCTTACTACAGCCTTGAACTCCTGGGCTCAAGTGATCCTCCCACCTCAGCCTCCCGAGTAGCTGGGACTATAGGCATGCACCATCACGCCTGAATAATTAAAAATATATTTCTTTTGTTTTGTGGAGACGAGATCTTGCTATATTGCCCAGGCTGGTCTGGAACTCCTGGCCTCAAATGATCCTGCCATCTCAGTCTCTTAAAGCATTGGGAGTACAGGCATGAGCCTCCACGCCCGGTGATCCTTGGCTCTTAAATCCCCTTTCTTCTCTTTGCGGTCAGGCCAAGACACCTCCTGATATGGGCCTCACAGGCGACAGTACCAAGGAGCACACAGCAGAAGGAGCAGGAGTGTCCCTGCATGCATGCATCCACCTGCAGGAACATGCACACCCTGGACCCAGGGCAGCTTGCACGCTCCGGCACAAGCAGGCACAATGTGGTCCGATGGAGGCAGAGGTTGAAACGACAGCCTGGGAAGGCGGGGCCGGCTCACCTGGCATGCACAGGAGTGGGCACCCTGTCGTGGCTGCCTGTGCCATCGCAGGCCAGTCTGGGGCCAGGACTTGGCTCCTGGGTTCTGCTCGCGCAGAGCTTGGGGTGCATGTGGATCCCCTGTGTGTGCAGAATGGCCTGTGGGTTTGGGCCTTGCAGGGGCCACCTGGACTCTGGGGGTGTGCCCATGTGTGGCCACGCCATCTCAGTCTCACTCGTGGGTGAGACGGCCTGGGTGTGTGCACAGGGGCTCCCGTCCTGCTCTTGGGCAGAGCGGCCCCTGTGGATGCCCATTCAGGCCACAGAGGCCTTTCCCTCAGGATTTCTTCCCATGTGGAGCCATCCGGCACTGCCGGTCAGGGTCAGGGCTGCCAGGCACCTGCAGAGACCTCTTCCCATGGCGACAAGACTGACAAAGGCTGCTGTGGCTTTGGCAGGTGTGTGTGCCTGTGTCTGAGAATCCCAGCCTGCTGCTCCTTGTCCCCTCCTCCACTGGCACCCTGCTGCCTGGGGCTGTAGTGAGAGCAGGAATCCCGCAAAGGGTGAGAACCAGACCTTCCAGAAGCGGCCGGACCGACGTGTATCCATCCCCCCATCCCTGGGCGGGCAGGAGGGGTGTACAGGACGGGCCGTCTGGGTTGGTGTGGGTGGGAGTGGACAGCCCGATGAGAGACGGGTGCATGTGTGCGAGCGGGCGTGCACGGGCGTGACGGCCCCCCAGGGTCTCGGGGACACGAGGGACACCGCGAGCGGGTGTGAGCAGGAACGGGCAGGCCAGAGACCTGTGGCCGGCAGCACGGCCGCGTGGATGAAGCCGCGGTCCGCGATGGCCGGTCCGGGCGCGTCAGCAAGGCTCCCTCTCGGCGTGCCGGGGGGCGCGCGGGTGGCCGTGTGAGTGCGACGAACGGCCAGCCGCGGTGTGCGCGCGGACCCCTGGCCGCCGGGGCGCCGAGGCGCCCTGCGCGAACGCGGCGGCGTGGGCCCGTCCGGAGCGCGTGCCGCCCCGGCCGTGGGCCGGCGCGGGAGGCGAGCGACGCGCGAGGCCGCCCCCCGCGGCGGGACGCGCCCCTCCCGCCCGGCCGCGCGAACAAAGCCGCAGGCGGCGAGGCGGTCCCCGGCGGCCCGGGCGCGGGGCCCCGCCCGCCCGCCCGCCCCCCGGCCGGCCGCCGCGCCTCCGCGCCTCCGCGCCCGCCGCGCGCCGGTGCCAGCCGCGCCGGCCCGGGGCCCCCGGACAGCGGCTCGGCGGCGCGCGCCCAGGGCGGCCGCCGCGCGCGGGACCGCGGCGTGGCGCGCGCTTACCGGCAGGCCGCCGCTCCGGCCGCTCCGCCGCCGCGCTCCGTCCGCCGCCGCCGCCGCCGCCGCCGCCGCGCCCCGCTGCCTCGGCGGGCTGGCGGGCGGCCCGCGGACTCCGCGCCGCCGACCCGCGCCGGCCCGGCTCCCGCCGCGCCCCGCCCCGGGCATGCGCGCTGGCCGCCGCGCGCCCGGACGGGCGGGGCGCCTCGCCCGCCGCCCTCGCGCGGCCCGCGCCGCCCGCGGGGACCCCCGCCCCCCCCGCACGCCCGGCCTGCGGCCCCCGCCCCGCCCGCCCTTTGTCTCGCCGCCGCCCACGCGCCGCGCGTGGCGGGGGCCCCGGCGGCGGCGGCGCGCGGGAGGCGCGCCTTCCCGTCCTCGGCCGCCCGGCCGGCGCGCCGCCCGCCCCGGTCCTCCGGGCCAGTCGTGCCGCCGAGCCTCGGTTTCCTGGTCCGCAGAGCGGGCTGGCGCGAAGCGTCACGCGGCGGCCTCGGGAGGACGCGGGGTGGTCAGAGGCCTCCGTGCGTGGGAGCGGCCAGGCACGCGAGGACGCCCCGGCCACCCCCCGTCTCCGGGCAGAGAAGCGGTTCCCTCCCCTTCGCTTTCCCAGAGCAGAGAACACACTTCTGTAGCTGTCTGAGAGGTGACAAAGCCCTCTCGCGCCGGCGCCGTGACACCACCTACCAAAAAGGCTCCGGCCAAGGTAGGGGACGCTCGTTGAGGGACAGACGCCGGGCTCAGACTCGGTGGGTCTCACCGAAGTTCAGCGTCCAGCCTCTCAGGCGCCAGTGAGTATTAATGCGTCATGGCCCCACTCTTCCGACAGCAAAACGGATGAAGATAAGAGATGAGCTTGTGGTCACTCCGCTGGTCGTGTAAGCTGGGAGCTGGGTTACAAGCCCACGCAGTCTAACGCCTGAAGCTTCATGCTTAACTCTTGCGTTGTAGCCCTCTCTCTTACTTGGTGGACCATAAGGCACCATGATCCTTTAAAACATTTTCTTTTGAGTTGGAGTCTCACTCCGTCACCCAGGCTGGAGTGCAGTGACACGCTCACGGCCACCGCAGCCTCGACCAGCTGGACTCAGGCGATCCTTCTGCCTCAGTCTTCCAAGTAACTGGAACTACAGGCACGTGCCACCATGCCCAGCTAAGTTTTTTGATTTTCTTGTAGAGACGAGGTCTTGCCAAGTTCCCCG
The DNA here is from genome assembly GCA_027257055.1 of Cephalopachus bancanus. NCBI lineage: Eukaryota > Metazoa > Chordata > Mammalia > Primates > Tarsiidae > Cephalopachus > Cephalopachus bancanus. The sequence continues at coordinate 194,442 of JAPVLO010000648.1, forward strand.
GGGTGGTCTTGAACCCCTGAGCTCGGGCAATCCTCTCGCTTCTGCCTCCCAAAGTGCTGGAATTGCAGGCGTGAGCCACCGCACCTGGCTAAAACATTTTTAAAAGAACTGGATGCGGAGGGTCATGTCTGTAACCCCAACACTTAGGGAGGCCAAGGCGGGAGAATCACTTGAGTCTAGGAGTTTGAGACCAGTCTGAGCAACATAGCGAGACCTGTCTCTACAAAAAACAAAAAATTAACCGGATGTGGTGGCGTGCTCCTGTAGTCCCAGTTACTCGGGAGGCTGAGGCGGGAGGATGACTTGAGCTGAGGAGGTTGAGGTTGCAGTGACCCCATAATCATGCCACTGCACTCCAGCCTGGGTGACAGAGCAAGACCTCGAGTTTTTCTTTGTTTGTTTGTTTAATCTGTGTGGTACACAAGGTGATCCTTGGCGCGGCGACTTCAGCCGGCCGCTTAGGCAAGGCGGAAACCTCAGCGCGACCGCCGCGTTCAGCACCGCGGACAGCGCCCACCCTGCCGGCTGCTCTGCATTTTCGGTCCTGAAAACCGCTGGTTTGCTGCCCCCAAGGGCATCTGGTTTCGGAGTTGACAGACCCCACCCCACATCCGTCATTTCATCTGGTTCTCCTCAGAGCCCTTCAAGGTAAGCAGGTTTGGCTTCGTGATGCAGATGAAGAAATCGCGGCGTGGGGAGGTTCACAAGACATGAAAAGTGTTGAGAACCCACCTGGGATCTACAAAGACCCCCCTGGGGCACGATGCACGGGACAGGAGCAGGGGCGAGGCTTGCGCAAGGAGGCCGCGGCAGGTGTTCGGAGGGGGGATGGGCCGGGCGTGGGGTGGCGTGCGCCTGTAGTCCTAGCTACTCGGGAGGCTGAGGCGGGAGGCGGGAGGATGGCTGTGCTGAGGAGGTCGAGACGCCTGGACCACAGCAGCACTTGCTGAGATGGAGCGGTGCGACACGTCGACAGGCCTGGGCCAAAATCGACAGGCCTGGGTCATGGGGATGCCAGCATGAGGGGAGAGTGGACGGCTGCCTCCCAGTGGGCCTGCCTTGGGGGGCCCAGTGGGTGGAGGCCAGAGAGCTGGGGCTGAGCCCGGGGGAGGGAGGGGCTCACGGGGTGGCCCCGCGGAGACATCTGGGTCCAGAGCTGAGCCCTGGCGTGGCAAGGAGGGTGGCAGGGCAGGAATCTTGTCAGTCCAGAGCTGGAGATGGAAGTTGGGGCGGGCGCTGTTGGCACATGGGAGGAAGGCACACACCAGCTATGGAGACGCACAGGGCAGAGAAGGAGAAACCGGGAGACACCTAGGAGGCCGAGGGGAAGGGCACGTTCCAGAAGAAGGTAGCATCAACCACATCCAGAAGACAAGAGACGGCTGAACGGTGTCCTCCGGACTGGAAGGACGGCCTCCGGAAGCATGATGGGAGGGCGGGCGGTGCAGGGGTGGGTGGGAGGCAAGCATGGGGTCGAAGGGCAAATGGCAGCGAGGACATGGCGTTGCACATAGACAATTTCCCCCCAAAGTCCAGGCTTTGAGAGGGAAAAGAGGCGTGACCCTCTCTCCGGGGAACAGGAGGAGGCATCTACACAGGAGGGGCGTCTAAACGGAGGGCTCGGGGAGGATGCCAGTGAGAAGGGGCGCCAGGGCTGGGCCAGGGGCTCGGGTGGGGGCCCAGGTGCCTGGGCGGGGTACTGGGATGGGATCCCGGGCTCTGGGGTGGCTCACAGCCCCGAGATGAAGATGGAAGCAGGTGGTTGTTTGCGCGCTGCAAGGACGCCAGCAGGGGAGTCGGAAGGCGGCCCAGCCAGGGGAGGCAGCCAGGACAGGTCCTTCCGAAGCCGGCCGCCACGAGGGGGAGAGAGGCTGCCTCGTGCAGGGAGCTCTTGCAAAATGGGTCAATGCACGCCTTGGAACTCCCCTGGCTGAGGGCAAGGGAGCTGGGGTATTGACATCCCGACGCCCCGCAGACGCCAGCGAGGGCTGCTGCCCCGGGTGTGCCACATGGCTGCGCGCTGGTTCCCAGGCGCTTCTGGCCCACAGTCTGGGGCATCTGTCTGGCAAAGACGCCAGTCCTGGCTGTTGCGGGTCTGGGCATCCATAAGGAGGGGCCAGAGCTCCGGCAGAGTCGGCTCTGTGGGCGCAGTCGGGCCTCTTTCCATCAGTGTCCTCTGCCACCGCTTGTTCCGTAGGGACTTGTTGAGAAAAACATGTTTTAAAATGAAAATTTCCAGACGGCAAAACAAAGCGCCGGCTAAGGTCGAGGAGGCGCTGAGCGCGGGCACGGAGACATCCAGCGTGGGCCCGGGCCGTCTTGGCCAGTTGCTGACTGCGCGGCCTTGGCTGAGAGCGCTCCGAGCCTCAGTTCCATGGCACGGAACGCTCGGCTCTGGGAGCGCTGAGGAGGATACGGGGAAGAAATGCACCAGGTGCCCGGCGTGAGCCCTGGTGTGGACACCAGCGTCACGGTGAGCGCTGCACAGAGCACCCTTTCCTGACCTCAGCACCTCCGTTTTTGAGGGCCCACCTCTCCACTGTGGTCCCCATGGGGGGAGTGGGATCGACAGCCCTGGCCACTCGAGGGGCGACCGGGGACCCAGGCCCAGCCCACTGCTGTTGTGAGCTGCTCCGGTAGAGACGGACCCAAAGTCTGGGCCACTGGCCCTCACTCTTCCCTGGAACTCTGGGGGCTGCTGAGTCAGTGGTGCGGCACCTGCAGTTGCGGGGGGCCATCTCCATCCCGGTCTGGTGAGAGTCTGGCCCCCAGTGTGCACCACTGACTCAGCAGCCCAAGGGTCAGGGTCGCCCTCATCCCGAGGGTCAGGGTCGCCCTGAGACAGCCAACATGGCCACCCACGCCCGTGTGAGTGTGTGCGCGCGGATCCTGTCTGCTGCCGCCGGGAAGCCACACACACTCGTACGCACCAGAAGATAAACAAGCGCCTGCAGTTCCTTGGCTGGCACCCAGGCCGGGGGTGGAATAAACAATCCCAGTGACTTCTGAAAAGCCAGCGTGTGTGGCAACAGGCACCATGGAGACAAGCAGACTGTGCCGAAGCAGAGACGGCAGCCACCCCCAGGCCACCCCACACACACACACACACACGCACACACACACACACACACACACACACACACGCGCGCGCGCGCACACACACGCACACACTATGGCTCTCTCTCCCTCCCCCCCTCCCCCTGTCCCAAATCCACACCATGTTCCTCCCTCCTCCATAAACACAACCCACTCTGCACTCAGGTACAGCCTCCCTCGGGGTCCGGCCAGCAATCCCCACTCCAACTTTGCTTGAGGCTGAAGGCCTTTGAGGAGGTCTGAGGTTCCCCATGCAGCCACAGCCCCGCTTTCTGGCCTATCGGCCTGGACACTCGTCTCTGAAGTGCGAGGCAGCAAATCACAGCCCCTAGGGAAGGTGTGGGGGCGTCACCCGGCAGGAAGTGTCGTATACACCCAACTTTTTGTAAAGGCCTTGTGTTTGCTTCAGGGATGCACACACAGCACACACTCACACGCTCCTTTAAGAAACACGCACCTGGCCAGGCGCAGTGGCTCACGCCTGTCATCCCAGCACTTTGGGAGGCAGGGGCGAGAGGATTGCCTGAGCCCACGGGTTTGAGACCAGCCTGGGCAACATGGTGAGACCTCATCTCTACAATAAAAAAAAAAATAGCTGGGTGTGGTGGTGCACACCTGTAGTTCCAGCTACTTAGAAGGCTGAGGTGGAAGGATCACCTGAGAGGCTGCGGTGGCTGTGAGTGTGCCACTGCACTCCAGCCTGGGCGACAAAGTGAGACTCCAACTCAAAAAAGAAAAGAAAAGAAAAGAAAAGAAACAGTCATCCAGGCCAGGTGCAGTGACCCACGTCTGTCATTCCAGCACTTTGGGAGGTGGGGGTGGGAGGATCGCTTGAGCCCAGGAGTTCAAGACCAGCTGGGCAACAGAGCAAGACTTTGCCTCTACCAAAAAATCTAATAATCAGCCGAGCGTCGTGGCACACACTTATAGTCCTGGCCACTTGGGGGGCTGAGGTGGGAAGCTCTCCTGAGCCCAGGAGGTCGTCTGCGGTACCCGAGTGTTCTCTAGTCATCATCTTATTCCATTCCATCCTTAAGGAAAACGACCTGGGACAGTACTATTATCACTTCACTTCAGAGGTGAAGAAATGAAGTTCAGAGAGGTTAAGTGACTGGTCAGGGTCACACAGCTAGAAAGTAGCGAGGCTGGAACTCACACTCCAGCCACACAATTAGCCTTATTCCGCTGTCCACACACCTCAGGCACTCACACACGCCCACGCCCGCTCACTCATGGACACTGCCTCGGCCAGCCCACGGGGTCACCTTCCCCGCCCCAGCCTCCTCCCCCACACCACCCCAGGACCTCCCAGTGCCTCCTGACGGTCACAGGCGCCCCCGGCCCGGACACACATGAGCACAGTCTGCTGCTCACACCGGCCCCCCTTCCCTCAGGCACCCCCTGGCCCCTGGCAGCTGCAGGCCCCGGTCCGGCCGGGGGCGGCCCCAGGATTTGGATGGGTGACTCAGGCTGAATCATGGCCCAGCTGCTCTCTTGCAGCCCCTTCCCCCCTTCTGCCCAGAGAGCCTGTTTGGAGGGCAGAGCCAGGCCTTGGGGGCTGGGGCTGGGGGCGGGGCAGGGAGCAGGGCAGGCAGCAGGGGTGGGTGCTTGCGGGGGAGCCAGGCATGAGTGCTCAGCTGGTGTCCGCAGGGAAGGGAGTCCTTCTGCCCAGACCCTGGCCAGTGGCTCCCTCTCTAATCCCAGGGCCCATTTTGGCTCCCTGCCCCACCTCTCCCGCCGAATAATAGCCACAGTGACAGCCACAGTGACAGTGTTAACTATCCTCATCAGCCATTCTCATTTTTGCGGCACTCTACAGTCTTTCTCACCAGGACTGCACCTGACTCTCCTGCTAGCGCTATTGGGTGGACGTTGGCGTCTTCACTTTGGAGCTGAGGACACCAGGGCTGCGAGGTGCCCTGGATGTCCAGGGCCACAGCTGGTGCAGGATGGGGCCAGGAGGCAGTCTGGGCTGACCGGGGTTCCAGGGCCCGAGTCGAGCTGCAGTGGGGGGGGGGGGTGGAGACGTGAGGGGTAGCCCGGCGCTGGGCCTGGGAGGGCATGGTGGAGCGGCTTGGTCAGGGGCATGGAGTATTCTCTGCAGGGCCACTGAAGGGGATGGTAGGGCGTGGGGCGGAGGGCCTTGTGGTGGCAAGATCGCCCCATGGTTTTTCCCTTTACCCTCCTGCAATGCCTGGATTATGGAATCACGTCTGCTTTAAAGTCTTCTTTTCTTTTCTTTTTTTTTTTTTTTTTGAGCTGGAGTCTCACTCTGTCGCCCAGACTGGAGCGCAGTGGCCGCTCCCGGCCACCGCAGCCTCGACCTGCGGGGCTCCGGCGATCCTTCCGCCTCAGCCTTCCGAGTAACTGGAATTACAGGTGCGCGCTACCACGCCCGGCTAATTTTTTGTAGAGATGAGGTCTCACTGCCCAGGCGGGTCTCGAACCCGCGGGCTCAGACAATCCACTCACCTCAGCCTCCCAAAGGCGCGGGATTACAGGCTGAGCCACCGAGCCCAGCTAAAGTCTTCTTTTCAGTGTTCCAGGCCAGTATTCCCAAGGCTGGCAGATCCAGAGCTCAGAGTTTCCTCTGAGAAAGCCTTGGTTGTGGGACCTTTGCTACCAGGAGCATCGGGTTCCTCATCTGAAAAAAATGGGTCCAAGCCTCGGGCTGGGTGAGCCGTGAGGCAGCGTGAGTGAAATCATGCTTGCCGTGCCCTTCAGGGGCATGGAGGACTTCCGAAGGCTGCTGCCTGTCGAATTTTGTTTACGCTTTTGAGAAACACCGTGGGTGCCAGGCAGAGGGAGGGTGGGCTTCTGGGAGCCAGGCACTGCCGAGGGGGGCGTGGGTGACAGCGCTTCCTCTCCCCTGCCTGGGCTCTCCTGGCCTTCCCCCACCCTCAGCCCAGAGCCGTTTCTAGGCAACAGGATGGATGCAGGGATGGTTCGAAGGGGAGAGAGCTATAAATAGGGAAGGAGAAAACAAAAATAAAGTTCCTGAGAAAGCTGCAGGGCCGCGTTGCTGGGGGCGGGAGTGGGGGTGGAGAGATGGCCGAATGGTGGGGGCACAGGGACAGCCCCCAGCCCCTGGGGGGGAGGGTGGCTCCCAGGGTACCCGCCCTGCAAGGGTCCTCAGGTACTGACATGGGCAGGAAGGGGGTCTCTGTGTGCACAGCCAAGGTGGTGGGTGACAAGGAGAAGTCACTGTGATCAGAGTCTGAGAGAGGGCCCAGGAGAGGGCAGGCTATCACAGACGGAGGACACAGGTGGCGGAGGGAGGGGACACCAGGATTAGGCGAGGGGGGATCCCTAGAGGCCTGGCCAGGGAGCAGCCTCGATGACCACGCCCCCGGGACACGCAGACACAGAGGTGGGCTCCTCCTCCACCTGCGATGCCGCCTCTTCTCCGTCAGGCTTCAGCTCCAAACCTTCACTCCCGGGATGCTCACCTGGCCACCACCCCCCCGTCACCCTCCCTCACATCTCTCCGTTTTATGTTCTTGACATTGGCTTGTTCCGTGTGTGTGTGTGTGTGTGTGTGTGTGTGTGTGTGTGTGTTGGGTCATTTTGGGATTGCCGGAAGGTGAGCTCTTTTGAAGCCGTGGTCCCCAGGGCTGTTTCCTGAGCCCCTCCTCTCAGAACAGAGCAGGTGTGCACAGTGACAAAATGCACACACTCAACGTGGGTGGGCAGTGTCTGTGTACATGCATGAACACAGGTACAGACACAGTGGGCCCGCGGGCCCATACCGCATTTGCAAGTGTGCACACATAGCTCAGCCCCCCACAATCTCGCTCCTAGTCTCCATGGGTTGCACACGCATCTGGAACCCCCACGTGGCTGCCGCCCCATGTCCCTGCTGGTGGTGCTATTTGTTTCCCCTTAGTGGCAGAGCAAGTTCCCCAACCCTCCCCCTTTTTTTAGTAGGAATCTCACTCTGTCGCCCAGGCTGGAGTGCAGTGGCATGCCTGTGGCCACCACAGCCTCGATGATCCTTCCACCTCAGTCTTCCAAGTAGCCAGAGTCACAGGTTAGCGCCACCACGCCTGGCTAATTTTTTGACTTATTGTAGACACGAAGTCTTGCTCAGTTGCCCGGGCTGCTCTCGATCCCCTGGACTCAGGCAGTCTTTTTGCCTCTGCCTCCCAAAGCGCTGGGATTACAGGCATGAACCACCATGCCCGCTGAGCAAGCCCCTTTTGGAAACTCCAAAGGAATCGGGCTTTGGAGATAGGCTTGGGGGGCTGAAAGTGGCCTTTGCCTCCCCCCAGCAATGGACCTATGGCAGGCAGCTTTCATTCCCTCATCCGGAAACGGGGGCAGATAAACAAGAAACCTCAAGAGTGGTTTCAAGTGACATTACTGCAGATGCTGGCAGGCCTGGGACATACTGGACCCTGGGAAAGTGGCCCGGTCCCTGTCACAGGGAGGAGCCTGTGAGTGCGCGGGGCTCAGCAGTCAGTCAGGTCTGCCTCCTGGCACAGGGCTGGCATCGCCCGCCACCGCTTCTGTGCCTGTGCCTGGAACACGTCTAAAGTGACCCTGGCAGATAAGAACACTGGCCTCCAAGCAGAACCATTCGCAGTGGGGCCAGGTGTGGGCCTGGCACCGAGAAGGAGGAATAAATCTCCCCACAGGCCAGATGGTGGACCTGGTTTTGGCATTTAAAAGTAGGGATCAGGTGCTGGTGGCTGTGAGGGAGGCCGCAGACTCGCTTTTGGAGGCCAGGCAGTTCATCAAAATGAGGGGAATGGATGGGCTTGCTACAAAAGCGAGGGGAAGGCGCTGCGGCCGGCTGGGAAAGGCGTGCCACATGTAAGACCTTGTGCCGGCAAATGAAACACATCTACAGGTCAAAGGCAGCCCGAGGGCCACGAGTCTGCAGCCCCCACGGGCTGTGGGTTGTAAGCAGCGTCTTAATTCGGCCAGTAGGGATGGGGCCCGCCCCTGGCGCCCTCTCGTGAGCGGGTCAGAGAATCCAAGCCCACCGGTTTGTCCCCTGCCACGTCGGCCGGCCACCCCTGCTTCTGGAGACAAAGGCCCCTCCGCCGCGTGCCAGGGTGACCTCGGCGGACCGGTCTCCCGCAGCGTTCGAGGCCCCCCCGGTTTGGCACCACCTCTTGCCCCCACCATCTCGGGAGAGGAGAGACGCTGACACTTGGGGGCTGCCCGCATCAGGCCACCTTCTTCCAGCTTTGGGGCTGGGGGTAAAGCAGGGCTTGGGCCGGGAACCGAGGTCCGGCCCAGGCGCAGACGCGGGCGGCGCCGCGCGCAGGCGAGGTCGGGCGACTCTGCGGTCAAGCCCAGCGCCGCTCCTGAGGGGGCGGGGCCTCCGCGGGACGGGGCGGGGCCTCCGCGGGACGGGGCGGGGCCTCCGCGCGAGCGCGGCGCGCAGGCCTGGGCCGGGAGGCTGCAGGGCGGGGGGCGGGGCCTCGCGCCGGGCGCTTCGGCGCCGATAAAGGCCTCGCCTTCGCGTGGGGGGCGGGGCTCTGCGCAGAGCCCGCAGCGCCCTGTCCCGCCCTCTTTACTCCGAGGCGGTGTCGGGGGCCCCCTAGTGCCGATCCCGTGCGGCTCGAGGCTCCCCGCGGCCTGCCGGATCTCTGCGGACCCTCGCCCACCCCAGCCGAGGCCTCAAGCTTTCCGGCGCCCGGGGTCGAGGGTGGGAGGGCGGAGCACCGGAGGCCAGAACTCGGCCGGCTCCCGGGGCAGGCGCCCGTTTGCTTCCCTCAGATGGGCTGTTCTGCGACGGCAGGCGTGCGCGGGGTGTGCAGGGCTGGGGTGCGAGAGATTTCCTTCCTGCGCCCGCGTGAGCGCGCGCGGGCCTGCACGCGTTGGCCAGTGCGTGCACGCGTGTCTGCACGTGCGCGCTGGCGGGGTTGGTTCACGCGCGTGGACCAGCGGACAAGAGCGCGTGCGCGGTGCACGCCCGCCGGCCTCTGCGCTCAGCTGCGCGGGGCTGCCCTCGACCCTGCGCTCCCAGCCGCCGCGGTGCGGCCCAGCAGGGCACTCCCGAGGCCACCTTCCCTCCTCCCAGCCACCTGCGTGTCCCGGCTCTAAGGGGACCCTCTGGGATCCGGGGCAGGGTGGAAGGCGGAGAAGCCGGGGCCGGAGGCGGCCAGTCCTGTGCCTGGGCCGAGTGTGCCCGAGCCCCGAAGACCCGGCGCCCAGCCCAGCTCTGCCGGCGCGGCGCTGGCTACAGACAGATTGGCTTTATTCATGGACACGCGGGGGGCGGCCAGGCCCGCCCGCCCGGGACACGCTCACACGGGGCGGGGGGGCGCACTCTCCATGCCACAATCACAACACGACGCCCGCGTTAGGACCGGGCCGGCTGAGGGAGGGGGCGTGGCACAGCCTGGCTCCTGGTTTTGGTTGAAGAAACGAAGAAAGGTTATTGGGGCCGACGTGGGAGTGGAGTGGGGTGCTCTGGGGCTGCTCAGGGGCCCTCGGAGAGCCTCTGCGGGCTGGGGGGAGCCGCTGCTTCCCGATCTTCGTTTAAAAACACACAGAACATGCTGCATCCGCGCAGACGCTGGGCGGGAAGGGGCGGGGGCCACACGGGTGGGCGAGGCTCCCAGCCGTGGCCGCAGCTCCGGCCCCGTCCACGCCCCGGGGTGGGACGCGGGCGGGCAGGACAGACAGACGGACGGACACTAACACAGGCTCCGAGGTGGCGCCTCGGAGCGGAAGGAAGAGCTCGTGTTTGGGGAGAAGGGGTAGAAGGTCAGCCCTGGCTCTGGGGGACGGGGCGGGGGCGAGGGACGGAATTGTGCTGCTGGTGGGGGGCCGTCCTGGGCCCCTACGCCTCTGGCTCATACTCCTGATATTCCTCCTGCATTAGGGGGGTGGGGGTGGGGCAGAGAAGAGCAAAAGGGAGGAGCTGGACACCGAGTGGCTAGGCCCTGGCTCCAGATCCCGCCCCTCCAGGAGGACCCGCGGGCCCCTAGCCCCGGGCCGGAGAGGAACCTGGAAGTCGGGAGCCACTGAGGCTTGCCTGAGGCTCAGTGCCAGACCCCCGTGTCCTCCCCTCCACCTCCCGCCTCCCACCTCCGGAGGCCGGGGGGTTCCCGAGCTCCCTGGCCCGGCCATATCCTCCCAGGGACCTCCCGCCCCAGCTGGGGGCAGCTGCTGTCTTTCTGGATGCCCCATCCCCTGAGCCCCGCGGCTCTCACCTGCGGTGGCTCCTCATAACTCTCCCCTTCCGGCTCTACCAGGGGCTCGACCAGCGGCTCCTCTCCAGCTTCCTGGGCCACTTCCTCTGGCTGCGGGCAGAAAGGGCAGGGGTGGTGGGAGCAGCCAGGATCCCCCCAAATCCCGACGCTGGTGAGCTCCGGGCTGATTGGGAAGGGGGGGCTGGGGGTGGTTGGCAGTGCAAGGAGAATGTTACCTTGGAAGTGGGGTGGAGGGATGAAGGGTGAGACCCCTCCCTGCCACCTTGTGGAGCAGGGAGGAGGAGTGCGTAGAGGGAGCTGGCTCTCCGCACCCCTCCTGACGCCCCCAGCGGCCCCCAGCCCTTGCACCATGTGGACTGGTTGGGATGCGGGCCAGACAGCACACCCTGCCATCCACTCATTCCTCGCACCCGTGTCAGGCTTTGTGCAGGCCATCGGGACCCCAGAGAGAGCCCAGGGGGCTCCCGGGACTGGAGGGAGATGGAAGCTCAGGGACAGGCTGGGCAGGGGCTCTGAGCCATTCCCCTGCCACTTTCCACCCATCCCTCCCCCGGGCTCCGTGTGGCCTGGTTTCTTCAGCTGTTGCTATTTTAAGATAAGCTGGAAGCAACAGCTCATGGTGTTGCTTGGATGTGAGAGCTAAGACTCTCCCCTCCCCCCTGCATCTGCTGCCCAGACAGGCGCAGACCAGCGGGCATGCGTGTGCCCGCTGCCAGACACATGGCTGGCCACCTGAAGGTGAGCACATGTATGTGCACAGACACAGGACTGAGCCAGCTGCACACATGATGACCTGGGTCCGTGCATGGCTATACAGAACCCCACGTGAGCGGCCATGCCCCGGGCAGGCCTGCCCCGCCATATCCAGGCAGTGCCAGCTCTTTCCCTGATCTGTCCAGGCAGTCCCTGTGGGCACATGAATTCGCAGCCCGACCTGGTCCACCTCCCCCATTGTACAGATGGGTATGCCAAGGTCCAGGAGAAGGGGGAATGATAATATGCCCCCAAGCCACTCAGCTATGACTAGAACCAATAGACGGAACATAGTGTTAAAAAATTCCAGTGAAGTCATTGTTTGGAAACAACCAAATGTCCAGTGCCATGCACACGGTGGACTGATCACACAGTGGACACCACACAGCAGGCACGGAGGGTGACAGCACATGGGGCAGACACAGAACCTCAGGAACTTGCCATTGAATGAAAGATGGCACACTTGGGCCGGGTGCAGTGGCTCAAGCCTGTCATCCCAGCACTTTGGGAGGCCAAGGCGAGAGGATTGCCTGAGGCCAGGGGTTCGGGACCAGCCTGGGCAACTTGGCAAGACCTCATCTCTACAATAAATTTTTTTAAAATTTTTTTTGAGTTGGAGTCTCACTCTGTCACCCAGACCGGAGTGCCGTGGCCGCTCCCGGCCACCGCAGCCTCGACCTGCTGGGTTCCGGCGATCCTTCCGCCTCAGCCTTCCGAGTAGCCGGAATTACAGGCGCAATGCTACCACGCCTGGCTGATTTTTCTGATTTATTGTAGAGATGAGGTCTCGCTGCCCAGGCGGGTCTCCAACCCGCGGGCTCAGGCAGTGCACTCACCTCAGTCTCCCAAAGGCACGGGATTACAGGCTGAGCCACCAAGCCCGGCTTACAATAAATTTTTAAAAACATTAGCCAGGTGTGGTGGCTCACGCCTGTCGTTACAGCTCCTTGGAAGGCTGAGACGGAAGGATTGCAAGCCCAGCAGGCCAAGGCTGCGGTGGGCATGAGCGTGTCACTGCACTCCAGCCTGGATGACAGAGTAAGACTCTGACTCGATTAAAAAAAAAGATGGCACACACGGAGGAGCTTGGACTTCATGGCAACATTTACACGAAGGAAACAAGTACCCAGCCAGTGTGTGGCACAGAAGTCAAGAAACAGCTCTCCTTGGAGGGGGAGGCAGGCCAGGGCCGAGGGCGATGGGGGAGGCGTCCAGGGTTGGAGCGGCAGGACCAGGACCCAGGGAGGTGCCCGGTGCCAGCATTAGGGGCACTCGCTGGGGCCAGGCACATGAGACGCCATGAGTGAGCCCCAGACACTTCCCTTGTCGGCAGGAATGGGAGGGGCACAAAGAGGGGTTCTGGGGGCCGCTGTTCTGACTGAGCTGGCCGCTGGTTACATAGGGGAGCCCCCTTTGCGAAGAGTTCACAGAGCTGCAGGTTTCTGCATGTCTGTTATGCTTCAATAAAAAGGCCACTTAAAACAATCCCCAACCAGCCTGAGCAATTTATCAAGACACAGTCTCTACCCCAAAAAAAAAATTAGCATAGTGGCGCATGCCTGTAGACCCAGCTACTCAGGAAGCTTGAGCCCAGTAGTTTGAGGCTGCAGTAAGCCGTGATTGCACCACTGCACTCTAGCCTGGGTGATGGAGCAAGATCCTGGCAAAAACATAAGACAAAAAATCTCATAACTTGTCATCTTAGCAACTTGGAAGGCTGAGGCAGGAGGATCAATTGAGGATAGAGTTTGAGACCAGCCTGGGCAACACAGCGAGACCCCCGTGTGTGTGTGTCTCTCTCTCTCTCTCTCTCTCACACACACACACACAAAAACACAAACCTTCGCCTGGCCACTTGCAAGCCATGTGGCATCGGGTAAGTAATTCACCTCTACTCTCCGCGGCTGGAGAGTGAGGCTGGTGCCTGCGGTCTTGTGGGCGTGCGGTGAGGGGCGTCCATGGGGACGTTAGGAAAGCAAGCTGGAAGATGGCAAACCCTGGGCTTGCGTGGGCTCCCTCACCCCCGTGGTCCCAAAGGGCTGTCATGTGGATTATAACTCTGACCTTGAGCTCCCTTGAGAGAGCAGTCCTGAAGTGTCAGCAAGCACTGGCAGGAAGAAGGTGATCAGAGAGAAGCGATTCCAGCCCCATGTGTCAGGCCGGAGTCCCTCTCTCTGCACCCTGGCTCCCAGCACGGGGCCTGGCCCCACGTCAACACCGAGTGACTCTGATGACCTGGGCCTGAGCTCATCCTCCCAACTTTTCAAGGGTGGCAGGCAGGAAGTGGGATCTTGGGCAAGCCACTGCACCTCTCTGAGCCTCCATTTCTTCGTCTGTAAAACGGGCCGCTCCGGTGCCTGCCTCAAAGGACACCGTGAAGGATCGAGCTAGCCCATGTAGAGTTGAGGACGGAGCCCGCTCGTGCAAGAGTTCACTGGATGGGAGTGATGACAGGTGACAGGATCACACACAACAGGAAGTCACGCGGCGGGTAAAGACTTGAGACGGGGTTTGAATGGGAAGGAACCGGCTGTGCAGTGTGTCTGGAGTGGAGGGTGGTGTGAGGGTCCCACTGTCTGAGGGGTGCACTTGTGCTGAATGCACACCGGCACCCCAACTAAAGGCTGCAGAAAGAGCCCCCAGCACCAGGGAGGCAGGGTTTGCATGTGGCCATGGATAGATACAGGGTTTGCATACGACCATAGACAGTCACGGCACACCCACAGAGGAATGCCCTCACACACACACACACACACACACACACACACACACACCCTGTGGTCACATGATCCCCTGGGGGCGGACACTGACCGCCTGCGTGATCACTGGCCACAGTCTCTTTTGGGGAGCCCACTGGATGTGAGCCAGCCTCTGTACATCAGTGGTTCCCAAAGAGTGTTCCCTGGAACCGTAGCCTTGGTATCCCCTGGGGCCTCGCTAGACATGCACATTCTCCAGCCCCATCTGGGACCTACTGAATTAGAAATTCCAGGGATGGGGCCTCCTGGTGACTCTGAAGCACACTCCAGTTTGGAGACCCTCTCATCTACGGGATCTCCAGTCCTGCTGCGCCCATCTTCATTCTACAAGCAAATCGTCAGGCTCGGGGACGTGATGGGTTCCACCCAAGGTCACGCAGCCAGGAAGGGGTGCAGCTGGGATTCAGTCCGGCTCTGGGGAACTCCAGAGCTCACAGCTCTCGCCCTACAGGGGCCCTAATGGCTTCTGTTTCCATGCACACACCACCACTGCTCCCCTGGGGACACGTGGCTGCTCCGATCACCCCCTACCTGCCATGGCTCACACCTGCCTCAGTCCCTCTGCACTTCCTGTTCCTACTGCCTGGAACACGCTGCCCCCACATCTCAGGGCTGCCTGTCTCTCATCCCTTGGGTGTCAGTACACATGGCACCTCCTCCGAGAAGCCCTCCCAGCTAAAGTAGCCCTCTCCCCTCTTGACTGTCCACCCGTCGCCCTGGCTGCCTTTTCTTCCTAGCGCCTGTCCCTGCTGAAGCCACCTTGCACGCAGGCGTGCATCCCACTGCCTCTCTTCTTCCTCAGCAGCATCAGCTGCGTGAATGCAGGGGCCTATTCGGGGCGGCGACCTCTAGAACAGCGCCTCTGTGGTGTGGACATGTGTCGAATGAGCAGAAGAAATGAATGGCCAATCGGCGGCACATGCAGACGTGGCCAGGAGTCGTCCAGGTCATGCCGACACACAGAATCCACGCGGACAGCAGGACTGGGACCCCGTGGTGGGCGCACACACGCCTGCATCCCTTCCTCCGCCTCCTCTGGGCAGAGTCTAGCACAGCCCTGCAGGATGCCAGCAGGGTGGCTGGCGCCCCAGGCTGGCAGGGAGAGGGCGGAGGGTCGTGGCAGGTGTATGTGTGTGCCCGATGTGTGTGTGAGTGTGTGTGCGTGGCGGGGGGACCACTCACCTTCAGATCGGTGGGGAATTCCTCCTTCTTCACCAGGCCCGTGGCTGCCGCGATGTTGCCAGCCCCAGAGAAGACGGCTCCTCCCAGATGTGAGGCCTGCTCCTTGGTCTTCTCCGCCACTGGAGCAGGGAGGGGGTCTGGGGGCCGGGTGAAGGCGGCACAGACCCCCCCCCGGGGTGTCCCGGGGCCTGCCCTCCCCACGGAGCACCCCTCACAGAAGCCTCGGGAACCCCCCACCCCCGGCCCCCGCCCTCTGGTTCCCGGCCAGGTCACAGGCCCGGGCGAGAGGAGGGGCCTGAGCCAGGGCCGGGCTGGTACCTGAAGCCACACCTTGTACCACCCCTTCTCGGGTCTTGCTTCCTGTGGGGAGAAAAGGAGGATGTTTACGGGTGGTGAGCTGCGGGGACAGAGTGCAGCAGTTAGAGCGGCCAGCTCTGTGGTCACTGCCTCCTTGGGTCCCCCAATCCTGCAAGCCCTGCCCCCAAGGGACTCCTACTCCTCACCACACTGAGACCCCGACATCCAGAGGACGCGGGGTTCTCGCCCGGCAAGATACTTGCACCCCCTAGTGGACATTGGTCCGGGAGGGAGGTGCTGTCACCGTCCCCACTTCCCAGACAGAAATGCTCCAGAAGGGGCTGCCCCTGGGACGTGGCCAAGCTGGCACGCGCCGTCAGGACTTTCTGGTTCCGAGACGTGTAAGAGGCGGGGCGGGAGGCGGGGGGTGGGGGCGTGCAGAGCTGGGGGTCACACAGCTATGGACTCGGAGAGTCCCCCACTCCAGAGACCCTTCCCCCAAAGGGTGCAAACCCTGCCTTCCAGCCCACATGGGGCTGCCTTGGGTTCAGGGTCTGGCTCAGGGTGATGTGACCGGCACCCACAGCATGGGCTGGGCCGTCCCGGGGGGGCATGGGGGAGCGTGGGAAAGGCCAGAGGCCGGATCCAGGGTGGGGGTCATGCAGGGGCCCTCAAGGGAGTGGGGAGTCTCCTGGCTGACAATCTGGCCACCCGGACAGCCGTGGACGGAGCCAGAAATGGGCATCTGGGCAGGCTGAGGCCGGAGCGGGGAGGGGAGAGGCTGCACGGGAAGACAGGGCTCTCAGGACACGGGCCAGCCGGAGCCCAGAGCAGGGCAGGCGGGCGGCGTGGCCCCTCCTCGCTCCTCTCACCCACACTTGTGGGCACCGGCCCTGTGCCAGGCCCCGGGCTAGTCGCTCACCGGCTGAGGGGCCAGGGAGGCACAGGTCGGTTCCTGGGCCTCCAGGGGCAGCATGGGGGGGACGCTTCCTGGCCTTGGACTTGGGGGTGGCAGATCTCAGAAAAGAGCCCGGAGAGGGTCTTCCGCCAGGGGCAGGGGAGGCAGGCAGGCACAGGGAGATGGGTTCAGGCAGCCTCTGTGCGGGAGCCGTGGGCATGCTGAGACACACGGGCTGAGGCAGGACCACGAAGGGCACCGAATGCCAGGCTACAGGGCGCTGAGGCTGCAGCGTGCACGAGCTGGCGGACCACCGGGGGCTCCGAGGCAGGGAGAGGAGCGGGAGATGCCCACCCAGGGGGAAGGGCAGCGTGGGGGACACCGTCTGTTAGCCGGGAGACAGTGTCGGGAGTGAAGGCCTCGGCGGGGAGGCAGGAGGGAGGCCCCAGCTGGGCCAGGCAGCCCTGGCTCGGCCTTCTCCAGCCCCCGCGGCCCTGGCCCTAGCCGCCCTCCCCTGGTGGCTACACCCCCTCCCAGCCAGCATCCCTGCGAGCTGCTCTGTCTCCAGAGGCCCAAGGACCTCTCTGAACTGTCATCAGATCACGGCAGTCCCTTCTTACAACCTCTCAAGGCAATTGTAACAATCTTGCACCCTGGCCTACAGGGGCCCCAGGGCCCCTGGGCCTGGTTCCGCCTGCCCGTCTCGCTCCCACGGCTGCTTTCTTTTCGTTCTCCAACGCCCTCCACCCCAGGGCCTTGGCACCTGCCTTTTCTGCATGTCCTCACCCCTACCCGGCCGTGTTAACTCCCCCCCAAAGCGGTCCCCACCCCAGCCCCTGGGGGTCAGATCCCACGACTGAAATGCCCCGTGTCACCCCCGGGGGAGAGCGGGCACCTTGGTCTCTTGTTCCCTGTTACATCCCGGCACCCACACCACGCCCGCCACATAGTAGGTGGGCACTAGACATTTTCCAAATTGCCACAGTCCAGATGCGCCCGGCCCCGGGCGAGTTCTCCAGCCCTCGGGAGCCTGCGAGGGGCCTGAGTAGACCCATTGACAAAGCAAGCCCTGAGTCACCACATGGCTTCGGGCAACGTCCCTCGCCGACAAATGACCCCGCAGGCTCAGTCCCCTCTCACACTTAGGGTGAGAGATTGTAGCCACCTGGCCTTTCTGCTGGCAGCGGCTGGCAGCTGCGAGGGGGCCGGGCGGGGAGGAGAGATGGCAGCGCTGAGACCACAGGCGCTGGGGCAGGGGACCCGGAGAGGCGGCTGGAAGGCGGGGCCTCCGGGAAGGGGCGGGGCTTCCGGGTCTCCAAAGCTCAGTTCCCAGCCCAGCTCCAGGTCTCCGCAGCTGCGTGACCTTGGGCGAGGTATTCGGACCTCTGGGAACCCCAGTTTCCCTGGCCTGTAGAATGGGCTGGGAGCATTGCGTGGGGTCACGGGTGCTACATTTTACACACCACTTGGCCTGGAGCAGGGGTTCCACACCGGGTAACCGCTAAAAGGAAGAAAAAGGGGGCCCCCTGTTTGATCACTGCGCCGGCCCCGGCCTTTCAGCGGGCCCCGCTCTCACGCCGGGCCCCCGCTTCCGGACACAGACCCAGGCTCCCAGCAGCTGTGTGCCCGGAGACCCCGCCGACCCCGGCCCACCTGCTGACTCACATTCTCCTGCCCAGAGACCTCCACCCCCGCCAGGACCCGCCCCCCCGGGGGACACCCCGCCCGCAGCCCCAGCAGCCCCGCGCCTCGCCCACCGACGTAGAGGACGCCCTCCTTGGTCTTCTCCGCGGCCTCGGTGACCCCTTGCTTGGTCTTCTCCGCGGCAGCCACAACGCCCTCCTTGGCCATGGACAGGCCCTTCATGAACACGTCCATCCTGGCGGCCTGGGAGGGCGACACACGGCAGCGCGCGCTGGCCCCCGCCCCTCTCCGCGAGACGCGGCGCCCCGGGGCCCCTTCCCGCCTTCCCTGCTCGCTCAGGGCCGCGGCGAGTCCCGGCGCCCTTGAAGCCGGGGACGCGGGAGGGGCCCCGCCTCGGCTATCCGGGGCCCTGCAGCCTGCAGCCCCGCGGAACCGGAGTGCCGGCCCCGGCGCGCGGCCCACGACCGAGTCACACGGCCGCGCACACACACGGGCACCGCAGACACGCTCACGTGCACACACGGGACACGCAGACGCTCCAGCGCGCACGAGCGCTCCGGCGCCCGGGCGCACGGCCACGCGGCCCCCGGACAGCCGCGCGCAGACCCGGGCGCAGCCGGCCGCGCGCTCGGCGCCCCTCCACCCGCGGCGCCCGGCCCGGCGCCCGCCCCGCGCGGCTCCGGGCGCCCGGCCCGCTCCCGCCCCGCGCGCGGCCGCTCACCTGGATGCGGGGCCGGGGCTGCAGCGGCGGCTGCGCGGCGGCGGGCGGGCGCGGGGCTCGGCGGGCGCGGGCCGGGGCCGGGGGCCGGGGGCCGGGGGCGGGTCGGGCCGCGGCCGGGCGCGGGGCGGCAGTGCCCGGGGCTGGGTGCGTCGCCGGCCGCCGCGCGCTCCTCGCGCCCTGCTGGCTCGCGCTCGGGCTCCGGCTCCGGCTCCGGCTCGGGCTCCGGCGCTGCGGCAGCTGAGCTCAGCCCCCCCCGCGGCCGCGCCGCCCCTCGGCCTGACTGACAGGGGGCGGGGAGGTGACGGCGCGCCGCGGCCGAGCCTCCCGGGGCGGGCCCGGGACGCGCGGCGGGGACCCGGGCGGGAGGCGCTCGCGGCCCGGGGGCGGGGCGGCGCGGCGCGCAGGGGTGGGGGCAGGGCGGGGGTCCGGGGCGGGCTCCGCGCGGGACCCGGGCCGCTCGGCGCTACTCCGGACGGCGGGGTCCTCTTCTGCAAAGCACGACGGCGAGGGCGGCGATCGCGGAGCGAGCGCGCAGCCGGGTGAGGCGGGTTCGAGGCTGGAGGCGGCGGGAAAGGAGAAGCGAGGGCCCGCCCTCGAGGCGCCCACCGCGGGCGCGGGCGCGCGTGGGGGCGAGGGACGCGGGGCAGAAAACAGGCCAGAGACGCTCGAAGCCCCCAAGGCTGCTTCAGCTGACCGGGCCTAGAGGAGGGCGCCGGAGGTGGAGGCCGGGAAGGTCTCTGAGACCCCGCAGAGGCCCCGAGGCCCAGGCGGGCGAGATCCCCAGGGAGGGGTGCAAAGGCCCCGAGGCAGGATAGCAGGCCGTGAGACTGGACAGCCAGGACCGAGGAGGAGGAGGAGGTGGAAGACACGGCCACTTTTTGTGTGTAGTTATGGCGGGCATCGCCAAAACGGCCGTAGAATGCCATGGTGCGCCGCAGTCAGGGCTGTGATACACTCGAACCCAGGATGCTGTGGGGTCCCAGAGGAAAAGTCCCTGACAACTGAGGGAGTCAGGGAAGGCGACATCTGCGCTGAGGCCTGGCTGGCTGAGCAGCACTTGATTGGGCAGTCTAGGGAGGAGGGGAGTTTCAGGCTGTGGGTGTGGCAAGGGCAAAGGCACTGTGGCCAGAGACTCAGGGTGCGCACTTGACAGGTAATGGGGTAGGGGGCAGCCAGCAGCCAGATGGTGCCAAAAAAAAAAAAAAAGATGTTCACAGGCCGCTGGTGGGACTGCAAATTGGCGCAGACTTTTGGAAGGCAGTTTGGCACGGTTTCCCAGGAAAGTGAATGCAGGCTCCTTGGAGCCAGCAGCTCCCCTTCCAGGAATTGAACTGGCGCACCTCTGCTCACAAAGAACACAGAGACACATGTGCAGGGATGCTCATTGCAGCAGGACTCACGGTAGAGAAAAACGGAAAGGAATCGAAAGGGCCATCTGCAAGGGACTGGCTAGTGAATTGTGGGGCCTCTGCCCCTTGGGCCACGCTCGGGCAGAGCCTCGTGTGCTGCTGTGGGCGGGGAGTCAAGACAGGGCACCGAAGGGGGAGGCAAGGTGCCAAGACAGTGTGCAGAACCAACGGGTTGGAGACACAGAACATTCCATGTGTCAAAATCTTTGTTGTAGCCAGAGGTGCTGTGGCTCACAGCTGTCATCCCAGCACTTTGGGAGGCGGAGGCAAGAGGATTGCTTGAGCCCGGGAGTTTGAGACCAGCCTGGGCAACATAGTGAGACCTTCTCTCTCAAAAAAAAAAAAAAAAAAAATCAGGGCCAGGCTCGGTGGCTCAGCCTGTCATCCCAGCACTTTGGGAGGCCGAGGTGAGTGGATTGGCTGAGCCCGCGGGTTTGAGACCACCCCGGGCAACTCGGCAAGACCTCGTCTCTACAATAAAAAATAAAAAATGAGCCGGGCGTGGTAGCGTGTGCCTGTAGTTCCAGCTACTTGGAAGGCTGAGGTGGAAGGATCGCCGGAATCCAGCAGGTTGATGCTGGGATGGCCGTGAGCGTGCCACTGCACTCCAGCCTGGGCGACGGAGTGAGACCTCAACTAAAAAAAAAAAAAAGAAAATCAGCTTTTTTTTCCAACTAAAAAAAAAAAAAGCAGAAAATCAGTAGGGGCACACACCTGAGCCCAGGATGTCAAGACCACAAGGAGCCATGATTGTGCCAGTGCACTCCAGCCTGGGCAACAGAATGAGACCCTGAGCACCGCCCCCCCACAAAAAGAAGTAGGCATTGAGGGGGTGGGGCAGCGCTGGGAGATGATGACGTGCTTGTCTGGGGCATGACAAACGACCCGGAGCAGGTGTCCAGCAGACGGCAGGGTCCCTGCACCCAGAGCTCAGAAGAGTGCCCCAGGCTGGGTCAGGGGCAGATTTGAGCCATGGGGACCTGGCATCCTTAACAAACAGCACAAAAGGCCCTCTGAGTTGGGGTGGAAGAGGATGCTGGAAGAAACACCTAGATTGGTAGAGCTGGCCAATGTCCGTGGTGTAAATACTCCCAACAGGATTGGCCCCAAGTCATCAGTGGGATGTCGCTGAATGGACACTTGGTTCAGGCGTATAGAATTTTCACCATAGACATAACATAGATACAAACGGTCCTAAGAGCATAGATTGGCTGGGTGTGGTGGCTCACGCCTATAATCCCAGCACGCTGGGAGGCTGAGGTGAGAGGATTGCCTGTGCCCATGGGTTCGAGGCCAGCCTGGGCAACTTGGCGAGACCTCATCTCTCCAATAAACCAACAGATTAGCTGGGTGTGGTGGCACGTGCCTGTGGTTCCAGCTACTGGGAAGGCCAAGGCAGAAGGATCACCTGAGCCCAGCAAGTCGAGGTTGCGGTGGCCAGGAGCGTGCCGCTGCCCTCCAGCCTGGGTGAAAGAGTGAGACTCCAACCCCACCCCAAGGAGCATAGATAATAGTGAAATAACCCAAAAGTCATGAGTTTGGGGTATTTGCTATTTTTTTTTTTACTTATTTTAAAAAGTTTTGGGCAACCCCTTTGGGTCCACTCCCACTGTGGGAGCTTTTCTGTCCTCTCAATAAATCCTGCTTTAAAAAAAAAAAGTTAAGCCGGGCTCGGTGGCTCAGCCTATAATCCCGCGCCTTTGGGAGGCTGAGGTGAGTGGATTGCCTGAGCCCGCGGGTCCGAGACCTGCCTGGGCAGCAAGACCTCATCTCCACAATAAATCAAAAAATCAGCCAGGCGTGGTAGCGCATGCCTGTAATTCCGGCTACTCGGAAGGCTGAGGCGGAAAGGATCGCTGCTGGAGCCCAGCAGGTCGGGGCTGCGGTGGCCGGAAGCAGCCACTGCACTCCAGTCTGGGCAGCAGAGTGAGACTCCGACTCAAAAAAAAAAAGTTTTTCCCTGACATTTTATTACCCTAATTTTTAAACATTTAGAAAAGTTGAAAGAATTGTTTTTGGCGTGCTCCTGCATGCCACTCCCACAGTCAGAGACCACATACCTGCCCACCCATCTTTCCATCCATCTGTAACTCTTGTTTCTTTGATGCGTTTTGGTTTTGTTTCGGTTTTGGAGTAGGAGTAGCACTCTGTCACCCGGGCTGGAGTGCAGTGGCACGATCCCGACTCATGGCAGCCTCCACCTGCTGAGCTCCTAATCCTTCCACCTCGGCCTCCCAAGTACAGGCAGGTGGCACCACGCCGGACTCATTTCTTGATTTTTTTTTGGAGAGTCGAGATTTTGCTACAATGCTCAGGCTGGTCTCCAGCCCCTGGGCTCAGGCAATCCTCTCGCCTCCACCTCCCAAAGTGCTGGGATGATAGGTGTGAGCCACCGCACCCGGCCTCCTTTTTTTCTTTATTTTAATAGATTTAGTGGGTACAAATAGATTTTGGTTCCACGGTTGCATTATATAGTGGCATGTTGTTATCTTAATTGGACGTTTACATGATTTAATTTTTAATAATGGCTTTACCAACAGGCTCACAGGATTTCCGAAGCTTTAACAATTGTTCTCAGAGCCAGCCAAGCTAGATCGGTCCCCCCCACTGGGTTTGGAGCCATTAGCACAGAGATGGTGGCTGGAGCCAGGGAGTCGGACACGGCCCAGGGCTCCTGGAGAGGGAAGGAGAGAGGCCCTGACAGAACCCTGAGCTGCTGCAGCCTCCCGGGCGTGCAGAAGCCAGGGAGCTGGGCAGAGACCGAGAAGGCACAGGCAGGGGGCAAGGGCTAGCTGGAGAGAGTGGCTCAGGGCCCTCGGGCCGGAGGCCGGCGGGATCGGCACTGCAGGGAGGCCAGAGGAGGCGTCAGTGGGGGCCGCAGTCAGCAGCGAGCAGGGCGGGCTGTGGGGGGCTTCCCAGCAGTGACCCCAAAGAGGGAAGAGGCAGGCGGGAAGGCCTCCGGGGGAAAGTGACTTTCTTTTTTCTTTTTCTTTTTTTTTTTTTTGAGTTGGAGTCTCACTCTGTCGCCCAGACTGGAGTGCAGTGGCCGCTCCCGGCCACTGCAGCCTCGATCTGCTGGGCTCTGGCGATCCTTCCGCCTCAGCCTTCCGAGTAGCCGGAATTACAGGCATGCGCTACCACACCCGGCTGATTTTTTGATTTATTGTAGAGATGAGGTCTTGCCAAGTTGCCCAAGCGGGTCTCGAACCCGCGGGCTCAGGCAATCCCCTCACCTCAGCCTCCCAAAGTGCGGGATTACAGGCTGAGCCACCGAGCCTGGTTTGGCTGTCTCTTTCTTAAGGAGTTTTCCCAGAAGCCAACAACTTCTGCTTCTCTCTGCTTGGCTACCCTGAGCTGCAGAGGGGCTGGAAAGAGTATGGTCATTTAGCTGGGCATATGACTTCCCAGAAAAAACTGTGAGAAGGGGTTGGGTGCGGTAGCTCACACCTGTAATCTCAGCACTTTGGCAGGCTGAGGCAGGGGGATTGCTCAAGTCCGGGAGTTCCAGATCAGCCTGGGCAACATAACAAGCTCTTGTCTCTACAAAAATAAAAAGCAAAAAAGTAGCCAGGCATGGTGGAGCATGCCTGTAGTCCCAGCTCCTTGGAAGGCTGAGGCGGGAGGATCGCCTGAGCTCAGGAGGTCAAGGCTGCTGGTGATCGTGCCACTGCACTCCAGCCTGGGCGATACAGTGAGACCCCAACTCAAAAAAACAAAAGCAAAAGCAACGGTGAGGAGGGGAGAAAGGTTCCTGAATGTGCCACTTGGCATCCCTGTCACTATTTTCCCCCAACTTTTTTATTTTGAAAAATTTCAAACCCAGAGGAAAGTTGCAAGATTAGTACAATGAATAAAACCTACAGAAGCCAGGCGTGGTGGCTCAAGCTTGTCATCCCAGCACTTTGGGAGGCTGAGGCGAGAGGTTTGCCTGAGTCCAGGGGTTCGAGATCAGCCTGGGCAGCTTGGCGGGACTTTGTCTCTATAATAAATCAAAAAATTAGCCAGGTGTGGTGGCACATGCCTATAGTTCCAGCTACTTGGGAGGCTGAGGTGGAAGCATCCCGAGCCTGGCAGGTGGAGGCTGCGGTGGCCGTGAGCATGCCCCTGCACTCCAGCCTGGGTGACAGAGTAAGACTCCGACTCAGAAATAAAAACCCACAGAAAAATTGCAATGTTCATGCAATGAACACCTGAAGAGGCTTCCCCTAGATTCACCAGGGGTTAACATTTGCTACCGTTTTCTCTCTCTCTCTTTCTCTCTTTCCACTTATGCTGTCCCCAAGAGGAGGGGGCATTTCCCAAGAGGGGGGAACTGGCTGCCACTTCCCACCGTAACAGATTCTTTCCCCAAGCCCCACGGCCCCGCCCACTGCCTTCAGGACCTCAGGGGGCCAGGTCTAAAACCTGGAGTCTCTCGGTAACGGTCTTTCTGTTCTTCTCCTCACTCTCCCTTTCCTAAGAATGTTCTACGGGCCATGAGTGGGCTCATGCCTGTCCTCCCAGCACTCTGGGAGCCCAGGAGTTCTAGACCAGCCTGGGCCACCTAGCGAGACTCCGTTTCTACAAAAAAATAAAAGGAAAAGCATGTACTAAGAGCCGCTGTAGAAGCTTCAGGGGAGGGAGGGTGGCAGCGTGGAGAAGGGTTTTGGAGAAAATCCAAGCCGGAATAGCTGGAGCAGAGGGTTCTCTTAAGCGGATCTTGGAGATCCCAGCCCTGCCTGGGCTTTGCTGAACTCCAGATGTGCCCTTGCACCTCCATGCGTGAACCTGACCGTGTGAGGCCTCAGGGTGGAGAGGAAGTTGGGCAAGCTGGGGGCAAGAGGGAGGGGAACGGTGGCGTCTACTGCCATGCTACCTCCTGCGTGCCAGGGATGCTCTCTGTCGTCTCATTAAGTCTTCAGGACAGTCCTTGAAAGTGGGTATTTACATTCCTGTTTCACAGAGGCCACCCAGAGGGGGGGAGTCACTGGCATGTGTTTTTTGTGGTTGTCTGGGGTTTTGAGTCAGAGTCTCTGTCACCCAGACTGGAGTGCAGTGGCACGCTCACAGCCACCGCAGCCTCGACCTGATGGGCTTGGGTGATCCTTCACCTCAGCCCTCCAAGGAGCTGGAGCTACAGGAGTGTGCCACCATGCCCGGCTACATTTTTGATTTGTTGTAGAGATGAGGTCCTGCCAAATTGCCCAGGCTGGTCTCGAACCCCTGGGCTCAGGCAATCCTCTCGTCTCTGCCTCCCAAAGGGCTGGGATGACAGGCATGAGCCACTGTGCCCGGCTGGCATGTGTTCTTTTCTTTTCTTTTTTGAGCTGGAGTCTCACTCTCTCACGGCCACCCCAGCGTCAACCTGCTGGGCTCCGGCGATCCTTCCGCCTCAGCCTTCCAAGTAGCTGGAACTACAGGCGCGCGTGACCACGCCCAGCTGATTTTTTGATTTATTGTAGAGACGAGGTCTCGCCAAGTTGCCCAGGCGGGTCGCGAAGCATGTGTTCTTTTCTATCAGTTGTTTCCTGAGTGCCCACCGGGAGCTTTATCCTGTTCTAGGTACCAGAGATTCAGCAGGAAATGAGAACAAGGAAGTTCCCGCTCTTCCCAAGCTGAACATTCCAGCAGGATGGATGGACTGTTCATAAGTGAACTGGTAACCACTCGAGATGCTTCGATTGTGCGGCTCTTGTCAAAATGTCAGCAAGCCGGGCGTGGTGGCTGAAGCCTATAATCCCAGCACTTTGCAAAGGAGGCTGGGGCGAGAGGATTGCCTGAGCCCAGGGATTTGAGACCAGCCCAGGCAACTTGGTGAGACCCCATCTCTACAATAAATCAAAAAATGAGCCGGGCGTGGTGGTGCATGCCTGTGGCTCCAGCTCCTTGGAAGGCTGAGGTGGAAGGTTCACCTGAGCCCAGCAGGTTGACGCTGGGGTGGCCGTGAACGTGCCACTGCACTCCAGCCTAGATGACCGAGTGAGACTCCCATTAAAAAAAAAAAAAAAAAAGACCACCCATTTCTAGGAAAAGCCCACCCCAAAACTCACTCCTCAGCACCCCTAAAAATAAAAGTTATAGCTCAACAATCCTTAGAGGCAGAAGCAGCAGCTTTTTGGTCACTCCAGCCTTGACCTGCTGGGCTCCGGCGATCCTTCTGCTTCAGCCTTCAAATAGCCGGAACTACAGTCACATTACCACACCCAGCTAATTTTTTATTTTATTGTAGAGACGAGGTCTCGCCAAGTTGCCCGGGCTGGTCTTGAACCTGCAGGCTCAGGTAATCCGCTCGCCTCGGCCTCTCAAATTGCTGGAATTACTTGCTGAGCCACTGAGCCCAGCCCCCTTTTTGAGCCTGAGTCTCACTCTGTCATCAAGGCTGGAGTGCAGTGGCATGCTCACAGCCACCGCAGCCTCAATCTGCTGGGCTCAGGCGTCCTTCCACCTCAGCCTCTCTAGTAGCTGGAATTACAGGTGCACACTGCCACGCCCGGTTTATTTTTTTATTTTTTGTAGAGAGAGGTCTCGCCAAGTTGCCCAGGCTGGTCTCAGACCCTGAGCGCAGGCAATCCTCTCGCCTCTGCCTCCCAAAGTGCTGGGATGACAGGTGTGAGCCACTGTGCCCAGCTGAAATGGGCAGTCTTAGTGCTGGGTCCCTGTTATTCCTCCCTCACGCCAGGTGGAGGAGTTTCAGGCCTTATTGGGTTACACGGGTAGGGTCGTGGCATCAGGCGTCTGACGGGAGTGGGCGGCTCTAGGGTCATTTTATGTTGGTAGTATCACAACGAAGGTAACAGTAAGTTACGGTTCTCTTAGGTCGACCGGGGCTATTGATCTGCGCATGCTCCAGGGGTCTCTGAGTCGGTCTCTGCCTTGGTGGGCCCTCTTGATCACAAGCATCCTGGATGGATGGATTACAGAGCTGCTGGTAAGGGCCTGGCAGATGGGCATACAGCTTCCTATAGCAAGGCTGCCTGCTTGCATGTGTGGCTGTGTATCGCTGCTGCAGGCGTCCATGCGCTCAGAACTCTCCTTCCGCCCTCAAGTTTTCTGAGCTGACCCTACCTCCTCTCTCACTCACTGCGGGCCAGGCACTGCCGTGGGCACGGGGGACCTCGACCTCCTGGGCTCAGGCCATCCTCCCGCCTCAGCCTCCCAAGGAACTGGGACTACAGGCATGGGCCACCACGCCTGGCTGTTTTTCCTTAAGTTTATTTATTTATTATTTATTTTTTTTTTGAGTTGGAGTCTCACTCTGTCGCCCAGACCGGAGTGCAGTGGCCGCTCCCGGCCACCGCAGCCTCGCCTGCTGGGCTCCGGCGATCCTTCCGCCTCAGCCTTCCGGGTAGCCGGAATTACAGGCGCGCGCTACCACGCCCGGCTGATTTTTTGATTTATTGTAGAGATGAGGTCTCACCTGCCCAGGCGGGTCTCGAACCCGCGGGCTCAGGCAATCCACGTACCTCAGCCTCCCAAAGGTGCGGGATGACAGGCTGAGCCACCGAGCTCAGCTCTGTTTTTTGATTTTTTTTGTGGAGATGAAGTCTTGCTATCTTGCACAAGCTGGTCGTGAACTCCGGGACTTAAACCATCCTCCTGCCTCAGCTTCCCAAAGAGCTGGGATTATAAGCACGAGGTACTGTGCCCAGCAGTTCTGGGGCATTCTGAAGCCCCCATTTGGTTCGCAGCTGTGCTCCCCAAGCCTAAAACAGTGCCCAGCCCAAAGCATCCAGTGGGCCAGGATTTGTTGAATGAATAGTACTAAGGAGGAAATAAAATAGGGTGATGAGTTAAAGAGTACATGAGAGCCTGGGGTGGTGGCTCACGCCTGTAATTCCAGCACTTTGGGAGGTGGAGGCAAGAGGATTATCTGAATCCGGGGTTCAAGACCAGCCTGGACAACTTGGCGAGACCTTGTCTCTGCAATACATCAAAAAATTAGCCGGGCATGGTGGCGCGTGCCTGTAGTTCCAGCTACTTGGAAGGCTGAAGTGGAAGGATCGCCTGAGCCCAGCAGGTCGAGGCTGTGGTGGCCGTGAGCGTGCTACTACATTCCAGCCTGGGTGACAGAATGAAACTCCAACTCAAAAAAAAATAGTATGTGAGTAAGTGGTCTTCTTCAGGCAGGGCGGCCAGGGAGGGACTCTTTGAGGAAGTGACACTTGAGCCAAGCCCTGAAGGACAAAGACAGTCCTGTAAAGAGTTGCAGAGGAGCCGGGCTCGGTGGCTCAGCCTGTAATCCCGCGCCTTTGGGAGGCTGAGGTGAGTGGATTGCCTGAGCCCGCGGGTTCGAGACCCGCCTGGGCAGCGAGACCTCATCTCTACAAAAAATTAGCCGGGTGTGGTAGCGCGCACCTGTAATTCCAGCTACTCGGAAGGCTGAGGTGGAAGGATCGCCCGAGCCCAGCAGGTCGAGGCTGCGGTGGCCGGGAGTGGCCACTGCACTCCAGTCTGGGTAACAGAGTGAGACTCCAACTCAAAAAAAAGAAAAAAAAAAAAGTAGTTGCAGAGGAGCCAGGCTCAGTGGCTCAGCCTGTAATCCCACGCCTTTGGGAGGCTGAGGTGAGTGGATTGCCTGAGTCTGCGGGTTCGAGACCCGCCTGGGCAGCGAGACCTCATCTCTACAATAAATCAAAAAATCAGCCGGGCGTGGTAGTACGCGCCTGAAGTTCCGGCCACTTGGAGGGCTGAGGCGGAAGGATCGCCGGAGCCCAGCAGGTCGAGGCTGCGGTGGCCGGGAGCGGCCACTGCACTCCAGTCTGGGCGACAGAGTGAGACTCCAACTCAAAAAAAAAAAAAAAAGAGTTGCAGAGGAAACTGCATGTGCAAGAGCCCTGCGGCAAGAACGAGTCTGGCCTCCTGAAGGCCTGGTGTGCTCAGGGCGCCGTGAGGCTGGCCCACACAAGAACTTGCAACCCAAAGCCTGGACTTTGGCTTGTGTATGGAGGGTTTTTGAACAGAGGAGTTCAGCGATCTGGTCGATATTTTAGAGGATCCCTCGGGAGCGCATGGAGAATGTTCTGTAGGGAAGAAGGAGTGGGAGCAAAGAGCGTCAGGGAAGACTCCGGCAGTGGCCAGGCCAGAGCCGGCTCACCTGGGAGGGAGCGGAGGAAGGGGAACGGGCAGATGCAGGATATTCTGGGAGCAGAATGGCAGGCTCTGGATTCAAGAGCCCTGCTTGTTCAAACCCATGGCGAAGGTGCCCTCCACAGACAGACTTGGGAGGGCCATGGGTAGCGACCTGGACGCCAGCAGGGCCAGTGGGTTTGCTCGTAGGGTCTCTCCTTCATTACCCCCACCCTACAGGGGCCGTCTCCAGTTGGAAGCATGGGAGGTAGCAGGAAGGTTGCTGGGGCTGGGGGCGTCACTCCACGCCGGCTCCGGGCGAGGACCCCCAGGCCGCTATGAATGCGCCCGCGGCGAGGGAGTCTTCCTCCCTTTTCTCCATCAGGTCAGATTTCTCCCCAGCCTGGCCCTCCTCCAGGGCTTCCTCTGTTCAGAACTCTCCATTGCTCCTGCCACTGAGAAGTAGGATCACGTCGCCTCCCTTGAATCTGGGCCCTGTGACTCCAGTGCGGTGGGTCTGGTGCCATCCTGGGTGTCAGGCCCAGGCCTCGAGGAACTGGCAGCTTCTGCCTCCTGTCTCTTGGGTCACCCTGGGCACCCAGCCTTCACGCTGCAAGGAAGCCCAGCCCCCTCCTGTCTCTTGGGTCCCCCAGCCTTCACGCTGAGGCAGCCGCAGGGAGAGGCCACATGGAGCGACCCCAGCGGGCACTCCAGTGGGCACTCCAGCTGAAAGCCTGCATCAGCAGCCCCAAGCCAGTGGCGGACAGGATGACTCCAGTCCCAGCCCATGGGCCAGCCCTGCTGACCTTGCCTGGGAGCAGAGATGGGCAGCCCCGTTTAGCACTGCCCGCATTGCAGACTGGCGAACACAACACATGACTGTTTTTGTTGTTTTGTTTTTGTAGTGCTCTCACCCAGGCTGGAGTGGAGTGGCACAATCAAAGCTCACGTTAGCCTTGAGCTCCTGGGCTCAGCTGATCCTCCCACCTTAGCCTCCCAAGTAGCTGGGACTTCAGGTCAGCACCACCACACCGGGCTAATTTGGGGGGGATTTTCCTAGAGACGCGGTCTCGCCCTGTTGCCCAGGCTGGTCTTGAACTCTTAGGCTCAAGTGATCCGCCTGCCCCTGCCTCCCAATGTGCTGGGATGGCAGACGTGACTGTTTTAAGCCTTGAAGATTGAGGTGGTTTGTTCTACAGCCACGGATATTGGGGACACCTGCTTTCTCTTCCCAGGGACCATCTATTACTGAATATCCCCAAGTTTTCCTCCTAAATGCCTCTTGAATCTGTCATCATCTCTGCTACTGCCCATCACCTGGACAGCGACATTAGCACCCTAATCGATGTCCTCACAGTCACAGGGTTCTGTTTCCCCCGCAGCAGGGAACTTGCTGGAAGATCTGTCTGGTGGCCTCCCCTAACCCACCTGGAGCTGCTTGAAATGCTCAGTGGTGCTCCACTGCCCCCGGGGCGGGATATGCCCGTCCCTTTCCCCTGGGGCTTCAGTGGCATGCCCTGTCTCCCCAGGGCCTTTGCACATGCTGTTTCCCCTCCCTGAGGTGTTCCCCCCCACCCACCTAGTTTTTCTTGCTCATGCTTTAGGTTTTCAGCAAACTGCTTCAGACCCAGTGCTTCCGGAAATGCAGTCCCTCAGCCAGGTGTGGTGGCTCATGCCTGTAATCCCGGCACCTTGGGAAGGCAAAGTGGAAGGACTGCTCGAGCCCAGCAGTTTGAGACCAGCCTGGGCAACACAGTGAGACCTTGGCTCTACAGAAAAATTTGAAAATGAGCCGGGGCCGGGCTTGGTGGCTCAGCCTGTCATCCCAGCACTTTGGGAGGTCGAGGCGAGTGGATTGCCTGAGCCCGCGGGTTTGAGACCAGCCCAGACAACTTGGTGAGACCTCGTCTCTACAATAAAATAAAAAATAGCCAGGCGGGGTAGCGCACACCTGTAGTTCCGGCTACTCAGAAGGCTGAGGCGGAAGGGTGGCCGGAGCCCAGCAGGTCGAGGCCGGGGTGGCGTGCCACTATACTCCAGCCTGGGCGAAGAAATGAGACTCCAGCTCAAAAAAAAAAAAAAAAAAAAGAAGACCAGGGAAAGGTGGCCGGAGCCAGAACCCCCACCCCCACCTGGCGGAGCCCTCAGCTGTCTTCTGTTGAGCACTGAGTCGGGCTGATCCATGGGCCGTGTGTCTTCAATCACCTAACCCTCACAGCATGCTCCTGCGTTGTGCTTGATCCACACCCCCATCCTACAGATGGAAAGCTAAGGCTCGCTGAGGTCAGTGTCAGGCAGGCTGGGCACCTGGCTGTGCAACCAACCTCCCCTCGCTGCCAACACAGACGAGGCCACCCAGGCGAGAGGAGGTCGTGCAGGGACCGACCTTCCCAGATTCTCAAGAGAAACCACAGATGGGGCTTTTAATATAACATCTCCCTGTGTCTAAATGTTAGCAGATGAGGACAGTTTGCAAAAACTCAGAGGCTTCCAGAGACCAGATAAGTGCCCGTGCAGATGCCTATGACGCTGGGTGGCCAAAGTGAGGGTGAGAAGGGTGCCAGACGGCCCCCAGGGCTATGTCGAGGTCACTGCTTCTGCCGTCTGCAGGGCCGGCAGGGCAGTCGGCCTTCAGTGCAGGAGTCACCCTCGCTGGGAGGCAGGCCCTATTTTCCCTGAGGACAGACCCCAAATATCAACCCTTACCTTCATGTCTTGGCCTCTACTGTGTGGGGCTGGGTCTGCCTGGCCATAGCTGTGTCCCCAGCACTGGACCTGCACGCAGAAGGTGCTCACTAAATGCCTGTTGAAGGAAGGAATCCAGTTGGCTTCTCCACCCCTGAGCATCCCAGAAATGCACACTGGCCCCTCCCCTCCACAAGCATGCGGGTAGGGCCCCGGTGGGTTAAAAGCTGGCAGCTGGCGGCCCTTGGGAGCCAGAGAGCCCATGGAGCTTGAGCCCAGCATGGCTACCAGCGGCCCCGTAAGCCCACCTGCCTGCCCTTTCTGGAGCAGGGACCAGGCGGGGTGGGCACGGGTGTGGCGGGCGGGGCTCACAGGCCACCCCATCTGCTTTCTTTGTCAGGCTAGTGACACTGAGGGTGGGATCCCAGAGCAGGAAGAAGAGGAGGCTGCAGCGGGGGCGTCCGTGGGAGAAGAGGCTCTGAGTGTCCCCAGAAGGGCCCAGGCAGAGGGCCCCATGGAGGTCACACTGCACCCCCTGAACAGCAGGTGGGCCGGGGGCTGCGGCTGGACACGCAGACCCTGCTTCCAGGCCAGCTCTGTGCTGGCCAGGCGGTCTTGGGCGGCCCCTTCAAGCCTTGGCTACCGTTCCTCATCCGTGAGGCAGGGCTGGCCTAAGCCTTGGGTCCCGCTGGCTTCCAGCCCTGACCCAGCTGAGGGTGTGGGTTAATACGCCCCAGTTCCTCCCCCAACCCGGTGGGGGGTGTTCTGTTCCCCAAATCCCACCTCCCTGTCAGTCCAGGCGTGGCTGCTGGGGTGAATGTGGCCACCTCCCTGCCCTCCCCAGGTGGGCTCTCTGGTTCTTCAAGAACGACCGCAGCCGGGCCTGGCGGGACAACCTGCAGCTGGTCACCACGTTTGACACCGTGGAGGACTTCTGGGCGTGAGTGTCTGCCCCAGGGGCTCTGAGCTCCCTTCAAGGGGCTGCCTCCCACACAGCGGCCAGCCCTCCCGCACTCAGGGCTGGAGTCTGGAGGGTGCTGCCCCGGGGGTCTTGGGATTGGAGCACAGCCACCCCCATCCCACCATCTCAGGGCTCAGGGAGAGAGCCTGGCGGGGAGAAGCAGGAAGTTGATCCTGGCTCCGCCCTCCGAGGCTCCGTGACCTGGGCATGTTCCACCTCCTCTCTGAACCTGTCTTAGCGCAAAGTGAGGACTTGGCTTCCTCGGGGCACCCGGTGCTTCAAGGAGGGGCTCTGAAAAGGGCCGCACAGGCCCCAGGGGAGGGCGAGAAGACCCCCGGCTCTAGCCACAGGGGTGCACTAGGGGGTCTAAAACCCTCCCCAGGGCAAGGCTCCAGGGAGAAGGTAGGACTGAAGGGTTCGGGTCAGTGTGGATGGAGTCCCAGGCTGGAGACCAGTGTAAGCAAAGGCCTGGAGGCCTAAGGCGTGGGGTCTGGTGAGGAGATGGAAGGGCCTGGGCCCGTTGGATCGAGGCTCTAAAACACCCTAGCTTTCAGTGTTGGGCGGGGGGGTGTCTCTTCAGGTTGTACAACCACATCCAGCTGCCCAGCAAGCTCTCTTCCGGCTGCGACTATGCTGTGTTCAAGGTAAGCCCTGCTGTCCCCTCTCCCTCCCCCAAAAGGAACAGGCACTGATCCCTCCTGGCTTTTGCTGCACTAATCCCTCACCGGGCGGGTGCCTCGGGCAGCCTCTCTGGGAGCAGAGAGGTGACTTCTGACTAGAGAACTTGCTGTACAGAACCCCCAAGGGCTAGGTCCCAGCTGAGCTGCACCTGGAAGGGGGTGGGGTGGGGAAAAGGAACCTTGGAGAAGCCCAGGTTTCGGGCTGTCTCCTTAACTAGGCCAGGCATCAGAAGGCCCGAGGGCGTCCCATCAGCATTCCCACCTGTCCCTGGAGGGGCTGATGATGGTGTTTGAAAATTGCCCCTGTGACTTCCACCCAGCCAGGTCGGGGACCGTGCAACCAAGCCCCGGGTGTCTACCCTTGCCCAGGGCTTCCCGAATCCACCCCCACTCGAGCTCATGCCTCAAGGAGCTCGGTTCATAAAGGAGACAAGCACACACACAGGCGTGCAGCTCTGAAAGTGACCGGTATTGAGGTCAAGGCTCAGAAGAGGGTCTGTCTGGTGGGCTGAGGGGCTGGCAGCGGACCCTGCTCAGAGCGGAGAAAGGTGAACCTGGCCTTGCCAGGGCCTGGGCAGAGGGCCGCAAGGCTGGGAAGGTAGCTGCATCCCCTCCCCCCACGCCAAAGGAGGCAGTTGACTTGCCATCTGCCTGGCAGGATGGCATCCAACCCATGTGGGAGGACAGCAGGAACAAGAAGGGGGGCCGCTGGCTGGTCAGCCTCAGCAGGCAGGGGCGCCACAGTGAGCTGGACCGGTTGTGGCTGGAGACGGTGAGTGGGGGAGGGGAGGGTCCCCGTGGGGAGGGTCGGGGCTGGGGCGGTCTGTTGCTGGCAGTGGTCTCAAGAATGGCGGGGCAGTCCCTGGGCCCCAGCCGGAGTTCTCACCGCCCCCCCCACCCTCGGGCCCAGCTGCTGTGTCTGATCGGGGAGAGCTTCGAGGAGCAGAGCAGGGCGGTGTGCGGTGCTGTCGTCAACATCCGCACCAAGCGGGACAAGATCGCTTTGTGGATGAGGGAGGTGGAGAGCCAGGCAGCCGTGCTGCACATCGGGTGAGGCGGGCGCTGGCATGGGGCCGGGCTGGGTCTCTTCTGGGGAGAGGGTGGGTGGGGTGTCCTGGCTTTCGAGGGGGACCCTGGAGCTCTGCACACCACCCTCTCTCGCTTCTGCCGTACCCGCCTGTATCAGAGGGTTTGGAAATTCAGATTTCAAAGTATTTCCAGTGATGGAACTCTCCTTTTGCATTAGAGTCCTATTTTGGATTTTTGGGTGGGCATGGCACGCAAAACAGGAATGGCCGTGGCTGGAACAAGGGAAGGGGTTTGGTGGGCAGGGACCCCAGGCCCAGGTAACCTCTAGGGCCCACTGCTGACTGTCTCTTCCCTTGCCACCCGTTCCAGGCGTGTATATAAGGAGTGCCTGGACCTCCCCACAAAGACCATCGGGTACCAGGTCCACGCGGATGCGGCCACCAGGAGCAACTCCCCAGTCAAGCACAAGTTTGTGTTGTGACGGGGTCTTGGCACCCCTCCCGTGTAGCGGGACCACCCACCCCCCGAGCCTCTTACTGCTTTGGAGGGGGGTGTGAGGGGTCAGGACTGGGGACAGACAGCCTGGTTCTTGCCTGACCTCAAGTCAACGGGAACATGAACACTTTAACATGAGTCGGGGGCCAAGCCTAGGGGCCAGGTAGAGGGTGGTGGTGGCAGCCTGAGAACCTAGCTTGTACTGGGGCCACAGGGCAGCAGCAATGTGGCAGGAACTCCTGGGGGTGGGTGCGTCGTGAAGGAAGGGAAGGGAGGGCTCGACTCCTGGGGAAAGATGCTGGAAGCCTGCAGGGAGAGGGCTAGGCGGTCTGAGGGACGGGCACTTCCAGGGTGGGCAAGGGGACTCAAGGCCACTGAGCCTCAGCTGGACGGAGTTCAGAGACGGGAGTGGGGGCCTTCTCTTCGTGACCGCTCTGCTCAAACGCCTTCACGGAGTTTAAACCTCTCTGAACTGAGGTGGCGTCAGAGCCCACCCTGGATCCTCTCTTCCCTCAACCAGCTGTGGGTGATCGAACTGGAGGGTTAGAGAGAATGCTGTCATTGGTGCAGAGTGGTTTTGGGGAGCTGAAGACAGAAAGCCCTTCTCATCTGGGGACAGTGAAGCCTGTCCCTTGCCTGGGGGTGGGGGGATGGCCATCTAGGCCTCGCTGTGGTTCTGGTGGATGTGGATTCACATGTTTCTGTTCTAGTTCTAAATAAATACTTCTTAACAAAAGTGGGCTGCTTTTTTAGGTGGTCTCTGAAATTGAGTAAAGGCCCCCCCAAACTCTGATCTACCCCAGTCCCCCCTCGAAGGGGCTCATGTGGGATTTCTGGCACCCAGGAGCCCGGCCAGGGTCCAAACTGACATGGGGGAGAGGGGTTCGACTGGGGGACCTCAGCCACCAAGAGAGCTTGAGCCAGAGGCTGGGACATGTGTCCCTGGCAAAGCAGGGAGCAGCAGGCGGGCTGCTGCTTGCGGGCAGCCACAAGACCCAGGTCCTCGTCCGGCCTGAGTCTGAGCCGGCATCGGTGGAGCTGAGCGAAAAATGCGTCTGACTCGGCGCACCGGAGGAAAGCGTCTGTGTCAACTCGGTCCGGACCACCATCCCATCCGTTCACCCGAGCAACGGTTACTCCTCCCCAGGGCGGGGCCCGGACAGCAGGGCGGGGCCCGGACAGCAGGCCGGGGGCTGGGGGGGCGCGGGCGCTGAGCCTTTCAGGGCTGGAGGATCGGGGCGTCCTGCCCGAAGGTCTGGAGGTCGCGCTGGCGGCCAACGCGCGGGGCGGGGGCGGGGGCGGGGGCGGGGGCGGGGCGGGGGCGGGCCCGGGGCGGGCCTCCGAGGAGACTGAGTCGGGCCGTGGGGACGGAGCCCGGTCCAGGGGGGGGCCCTCGCGGGGACTGAGTCTCCTGGGGGCGGAGCCAGGTCCGAGGGCGGGCCTCCGAGGGAATCTGGGTCGGGTTAGGGAGGAGCCCGAATGGGGCGTGGCCGGCAGCGGAGCCCGGGCGGCGGGGGTGGGGCCAGGCCAGAGGCGGGGCTCCGAGGAAACTCGGTCGAGATGTGGGCGCGGAGCCGGACGCGGGGGCAGAGCTAGCTCCAGAGGCGGGGATCCGGGGGGGGCTGAGTCGGGCTAGAGGCGGAGCCTGGGTAGGGCGGGGCCTAGAGGAAAAAGAGTCGGGCGGGGTTGCGGATACCGGGTGGCGGAGGCGGAGCCCGGCCCAGAGGCGGGGCTCGGAGGGCACTGAGAGGGGCTGTGGAGGCGGAGCCTGGGCAGGGGCGGAGCCAAGCCCAGAGGCGGGGTTCCGGGGGCAGGGAGCGGGGCTGTGGAGGCGGAGCCTGGGTAGGGGCGGAGCCAAGCCCAGAGGCGGGGTTCCGGGGCAGGAAGCGGGGCTGCGGAGGCGGAGCCCGGGACAGGGGCGGAGCCAATCCCAGAGGCGGGGTTCCGGGGGCAGGGAGCGGGGCTGTGGAGGCGGAGCCCGGGGCAGGGGCGGAGCCAAGCCCAGAGGCGGGGTTCCGGGGGCAGGGAGCGGGGCTGTGGAGGCGGAGCCTGGGCAGGGGCGGAGCCAGGTCCAGAGGCGGGGCTCGGAGGGCACGGAGCGGGGCTGTGGAGGCGGAGCCCGGGGCAGGGGCGGAGCCAAGCCCAGAGGCGGGGTTCCGGGGCACGGAGCGGGGCTGTGGAGGCGGAGCCCGGGGCGGGGCGGAGCCAGGCCCAGAGGCGGGGCTCGGAGGGGCAGCTCCGGGCTCCGGGCTCCAGGCGGGGCGCGCCGGACGCCGAGGGCGGTCCCTGCGGGGCGGGCGGGGCCGACCGGCGCTCTGTGTGGCCGCGGCCATGAAGCCGCAGCCGCCCGGCTAGGCCCCGGGCGGCTCCAGCCTGGACGGCCCGCGGGGGGCTGGGCCCAGCCCCCGGCTCCCGGCTCCGGTGACCGGGCCGGCGGGCGGCCGCTCACCATGCCCGGCAAGCACCAGCACTTCCAGGAACCCGAGGTCGGCTGCTGCGGGAAATACTTCCTGTTTGGCTTCAACATTGTCTTCTGGGTGAGCGCGGGTGTGCTCCGGGCCCTGTGCTGCGGGCGGTGGGAGGGGGAGGTCCAGTCCCCGGCGGGGCACGGCCACTCCCTGCCCCTAGAGCTTGGGGCCCGGAATCGGCCCCCTGCTTCTTCCTCTCCTCCCCACACCCCTTCCCTGGCTGGCCGAGGGAGCTACGGAGAGGCCCGGATTGCTGGGGGGCGGGTCCTGGCCACGGCAGGGGGCGGAGATGGGGAGTCTCCCTGGGGCGGTCCGCTTCAAGGGGAAGCGTTTCCTCGAAGACCCCGGGGCATCTTGGTGCCGGTCAACCCCTTTCTCTCCCAGCCCCCTTGCTGTCCTGGGATGTGGGGTGCGCGCCAAACCCCACCCCTGATTTAGCCGGTGGGAAGGAGATTCTGGCGCGAAGGGAGGGCCAGGCCCCCTTCCCGAATTCCTTGCCCCTCCGGCACCTGGGTCTGCTGTCTCCCCCAGGCTCCTGCAAGTGGGGGGTGGTCGGAGCCCTCCCCACCCCTGTCCCATGTCTCTGGCCTGCGGGGAGGGCTGTAGCGAGTCCTCGTCTGCGGCGAGGGGGCAGTTGGGAGTTGGCCCTGGGAGTTGGCCCTGGGCAACGGACTTCAACATTCCACAGCTGACAAAACCCAGGCTGGGGCAAGATGCCCCCCAGGTGGTAACTGTGCTCAGGGGCCATGCCAAGTCATCTTTTCCATCTTGACAGAGCTGTGTGCAGCCTCTGCTCCTGAGACTCTGAGTCGAAATGCCAGGGCCTTTCTTTTGGGTTCAGCGGGACTCGGTGGCACTGCCCTCTACCCACGTGGCACCGAGCTCACCATATGGACGTGGCACCGAGCTCACCATATGGTGGGTGTCCTTGTGCTTCAGCAGCTCCCACTCACTTCTCAGGGTGTGGGCAGCGCTGGCCAGGAAGTCAGGAGCCTGCATGTACCAGGCCCACCTGTGAGCCCTTGGGCAGGTCGCCTCTGGTCCCTGGGCCTCAGCTTTCCTGCCTGAGAGGAGATGGTAGAGAAGTCTTCCTCTCAGGGCTGTTAGGCAGACTTGAAGAGCTCTGATTTGTTGTGTCTCACATCCAC
The DNA here is from genome assembly GCA_027257055.1 of Cephalopachus bancanus. Taxonomy (NCBI): domain Eukaryota; kingdom Metazoa; phylum Chordata; class Mammalia; order Primates; family Tarsiidae; genus Cephalopachus; species Cephalopachus bancanus. Next base: position 232,884 of record JAPVLO010000648.1, read on the forward strand.
CTTGTTGTTACCTGCATATTACAGCAGAGGAAGCTGAAGGAGTAGGCACAGAGAGGTTAATTCATTGACCTAGGGTCATCCAGCCACAAAGTGCAGAGCCAAGGTGACAGCCCAGTGGGCAGTGGGTGGAGGTAACCTTGAGTGCCAAGGAGGAGCAGGCATGAGAGCCAGGTTTGTTCCAGAGGCCTTGGCAGGGGCGTGGGGAGCCAGAGTGTGGAAGGCAGGGGTCTGGGACTGAGCATCTGGATTTTATGTGAGGCCTTCAGAAGGATGCGTCTGATCTGGCTTCTGTCCGCGAGGCTGGCTGCCATGTGGGGGGGTGGAGGAGGGCCTGGAGCTGCGGGACGGAGAGGGCTGAGCCACGCTGGGTGATGGGCGGAGAAGGCGAGGAAGGCTTCAGGGAAGGGCCTGGGCTGGCCTGACTGGGCTGGGCCCCCTGGGGGTGCCGGGAAGGCTTCAGGTTTGGGCCAGGTGGCCTAAGGGAGATGCCTGTGAAACAGGCCGATAGGCTTTCTTGTTGTTGTTTTCATGTCAAGCAGACCCTGGTTTTGCCCGGCTCGAGCCCTGCTGGTGGCTTCTCACTGCTCCAGACTCCTCCCCACGGCCTCTGGGGCCCGCTGGCCTTCCCGCCTTGGGTTTATCCCTTGCATCAGGCGTGGCCTTACCTCTGGGCCTGGCCCCTCTGCCTGGAACCCTCTTCCTCCTCCCTCTCCTTTTCCGTTTTTGAGCCTGAGTCTCACTCTGTCGCCCAGGCTGGGAGGCAGTGGCACACTCACAGCCACCGCCGCCTCGACCTGCTGGGCTCTGGCGATCCTTCCAAGTAGCTGGAACTACAGGTGTGCGCCACCACGCTCAGCTACTTTTTTGATTTATGGTAGAGACGAGGTCTCGCCAAGTCGCCCAGGCTGGTCTCGAGCTCGTGGGCTCAGCCAGTCCTCTCGCTTCGGCCTCTCAAAGTGCTGGGATGACAGGCTGGAGCCACTGCACCCAGCCTCCTGCTCCGTTCCAGGATTCAGACCTTAGCTAACCTTCACCCTTTAGCTAACCAGCACACCTTCAGCCCCAGCGACACCACTCCCTGCCGTGCCACCCTCTTTGACTTTCTTGAAAGAATCTGTCGATGTCTGGAGTTTCCTTGTTGCCTGTCACGGTCCGTTCTGCCGCTGGACGTAAGCTCCATGAGGGCCGAGAGCGTGTCTGTCCTGTGGGCCTGTGTGTTCCCAGCCCATGGAATGGTGTCGGGAAGCAGGCGGGTTTGTGGCCGGCAAGGGGGTGGAGGTGGGCGTGGGGCCGGCGCCAGGGATGGGAGAAGACTGGGAGAGGCCTGTGTCCTGAAGGATGGAAAGCGTGTGAGGGGGAAGAAGGGCTGAAGGCTGAGGCTGGAGCCCAGGGAGGCGGCCACAGGCCAGGGGCAGGGGAAGGCAGAGCGGTGGGCCGGTGTCCAGGGGGGAGTGGTGCTGAGGGAACCACCACGGAGGGCTCAGGGCGAAGGTGGCCGTGGGTCCCCTGTCTAAAGGCCGGGGAGGGGCCGGCAGGGCAAGCAGGGCAGAGCGAAAGGAAGATGTTTCCAGAGAAAGAGTGCGGTGGGGGGGCGGGGCCAGGGAACGGAGGGCGCGAAAGGCCTTGACCCTGGCTGTGTGCTGAGGGCCAGGAGCCTGTGGGGAGAGCAGGTGCTCGGCGGGGCCACGGCATGCGTGTGGGCAGAGAGGGCTCCTCCTCCCTCTGAGACCTGGAATCTAGGCCCTGCCCAGGGTCAGGCGAGAGGGCAGCCTGCCGTGATGTCCAGGGCCTTTCCAGTAAAGTCTTGAAGCAGGATGGTGGGGAGGATGAGGACAGAGGTGGGACACTCGGGGGCTGCCCTGGAGAGTCTGGAAGGCCAGAGCTGAGATCTCCAACCCAGCTGTGGCTGCAGGATTTCTGGGCAAAGCCACTGGCCCAGGCCAGGGCCCCTCTGCTACATCCTGCCCGGCACAGAGATTCCTTGGCATTGGGAGGTGTTTGGTTGTGAGCCACGAAAACCGACGCTGGCAGACAGAGGTCAGGGGGTGGGACCGGGATGGGGAAGTGATGAGGCGGGGCGGCAGTCCCAGGGCGGCAGGAGGGCCGGACTTGGGGGGCGGGGAGCAGGCTAGGAACCTGGAACCCCAGCCCAGACCAGGCGAGAGCCAGGCTAGGATACCGCTGCCGTGCCCACGTCCGCTTGCAGTTTGGAGTCCGGGAGAGGCCCCTGAAGTCCGCCCCGAGGCGAGGGCCTGGCGTGCCCTCCAGGCTGTGTCCCAGAGGAAGAAGCCCTGAGCTCTGGCCTTGGGAACGTGACAGGAGCCAGGTCCTGCTCACAGCTCGTGTGCCTCCTTTTCTCCCATGGCAGCCCTGAGGCCCCGAGGGGAAGGGCGAGGGGGTCCCGGGCCGGCCAGCCCCGAGCCCTCTGCCGGCCCGGTGCTGACCCCCCCTGAGCCCCCTGCTGACACCCTTGCAGGTGCTGGGCGCCCTGTTCCTGGCCATTGGCCTCTGGGCCTGGGGCGAGAAGGTAAGGCAGGGGCGGGGCCTGGGGGCGGGGCCTGGGGCCGCGTGGCCGGCGGGGCGGGCGGCCCTCCACATCCGCCTCCGCTGGCACACAGGGCGTCCTCTCCAACATCTCGGCGCTGACAGACCTGGGCGGCCTGGACCCCGTGTGGCTCTTCGTGGTAGTCGGGGGCGTCATGTCGGTGCTGGGCTTTGCTGGCTGCATCGGGGCCCTGCGGGAGAACACCTTTCTGCTCAAGTTCGTGAGTGCCCCTGGGATCCCCTGGGGACCACAGGCCCCTTCCTGTCCAGGCCTGCCCAGCCACGGGCAGCCCTGCTGTCATGCGATCCGCATCCTCACTGTTAGAGTCTTGGCCCTGCCTTTATCAGGTTCTCTTTGCTGCGGTAAGTGACCGGAACCCGTGGCTGAAGCATAAAAGGGCGTTCCTCGCCCAACATAAGGAGTGTCGTGCTGTGCCGGTCACAAGCGCGTGTGATCCGGGGCCGCTGCTGTGCTTCTTGGCCTGGTCTCTGCCTCAGCTCTGCGCCCCCGGGTTGGCTGCATTCCCGGAGGTGCCAGGAGGCAGGGCAGGCTGGCATCCCCCGCCCTCCCGAGGCGCCCTCTTCCCCTCTCTGCCCCCAAAGTGCTTTAATTACGTCTCCTCAGCTCTGATTGGCTGTCTCTGGGCCACTCCCAGCGGGGGGGAGGGGGCAGTGCTCTGATCGCTGAGCTTGCGCTCGCCCACCCTGTACCTGGGAGTGGGGAGGGAACTGGAGGTGGTGCCCACCGAACCTTGGCAACCCGAGGTTTGCGCAGAGGGTGGTTTTTCAAAGCAGAGTGTGACCACCAGACCAAGGGGGGTGGACGGGGAGGTGAGGACAGGCTGCCTTTCGCCAGCATGAAACGATGCTAGAAGGACAGGAGGTGGCGCCCCGGGCTCCCGGGGTCTTGGTGGAGGCAGGGGTGGAGCCCTTTCTGGCAGCCCAGGCCCGGGCGGTCGCGAGCCCCCTGGTCTCCAGCCCCTGCCGTCTGTGCACCCCAACCCCAGTTCTCCGTGTTCCTCGGCCTCATCTTCTTCCTGGAGCTGGCGACAGGGATCCTGGCCTTCGTCTTCAAGGACTGGATTCGAGACCAGCTCAACCTCTTCATCAACAACAACGTCAAGGCCTACCGAGACGACATTGACCTCCAGAACCTCATTGACTTTGCTCAGGAATACGTGAGTCCAGAGTCCAGCCCCGGCCACATGCAGGGGCACCTGCCGGCCAGTGAGGGAGGGAGCAGGCTCCCTGTGTGCCAGGACTGTCTCCGCGTGAACCCGAGGCCGGCAGGCCCCAGGGAAGAAGCCCCGGAGTGTCCCTGTCCCAGTAGATACGGACCATGGTGGTGCCCAAGGGTCCCATTTGCCTAGTCCTGTGGGGACACGACCGTGGGAAGTGGAGGCTCCCAGGCTGGGACTGACGACACACTTCAGCGGAGAAAATTTCACGTACAAATAGATTTCCTTCTCCTGAGGGCCGGGTCCACAGTGCCAGCTGGGCTGTGTTGCTGCTGGCCTTTTACTGGTACTGGGTCTTTGTTTTTTGTGTGTGATTTTTTGTTTTTGTTTTTGTTTGAGTTGGAGTCTCACTCTGTTGTCCTGACTGGAGTGCAGTGGCCGCTCCCGGCCACCGCAGCCTCGGCCTGCTGGGCTCCGGCGATCCTTCCACCCCAGCCTTCCGAGTAGCTGGAACTACAGGCGCGCGCTACCATACCCGGCTGATTTTTTTTGTTTATTTATTGTAGAGATGAGGTCTCGCCTGCCCAGGCGAATCTCGAACCCGCGGGCTCAGGCAATCCACTCACCTCAGCCTCCCAAAGGCGCGGGAGTACAGGCTGAGCCACCCGGCCCGGCTGGGTCTTTGTTAATCAGACCCCTGTACTCCCTGTTATGACATCTGCCAGTTCCTTCTCTCATTTATGTTATTAGTTTGGCCTCTGTCCATGTTAGAGTTTGAGATGCCCTAGAGACACTCTGGCCTCAAGCTCGCAAACCTGCCTCTGAGGAAGTAGCTGGAGACGGCCAGAAAACTGAGACGCCTCCCTCCTGACGCGCACCCACGCTCGGTCCACACACTTGCAGTCACACCCTGTCACACCCACACGTGGTCCTACACAGCCACACACGCACAGTCAGGCCGATCACACCCACACGTCGCACACAGGCACACAGTCACACCCAATCACACCCACACATGGACCCACACAGCCACACACTCACAGTCGTGCCTGGTCCCACCCACACGCAGTCATACACAGCCACAGTCATGCCTGATCACACCCACATGCGATCACACACAGCCACACACTCGCAGTCAAATGGATCACACCCGTACGTGGTCCCACACTGCCACACACAGTCACACCCAGGCATACTCACGCGTGGTCACACAGCCAGACACGCACAGCCACCCCACACATGGTCCCACAGAGCCGCACAGTCAGGCCCAGCCACAACCACGTGGTCTCGCGCAGCCGTACACGCAGTCACACCCACACGTGATCTCACACGCCACACGCTCACAACCACACCCACGTGTGGTCCCGCGCAGTCACGCTCACAGCCATGCCCGTCACACCCACACGCGGTGGCACACCCACAGCCACACGCTGACCACGCCCACACGTGGCCCCACCCTGTCACAGGAACCAGCCAGGCAGACTCCCGTGGTGGCTGGGGCTGACTGGAAGGGTGCGCAGGGGAGGGCCTCCGGGAGGCGACCTGGAGCGCCAGGGCGTGGAGGTGGAAGGGTCGCTCCAGCAGGGGCGGCTGCGCTGAGCGGGGCCTCGACGTGCCCTGGCCCGGTGCACACAGGTGCAACGTGTGCCTGGCTTCCAGCTCAGCCGTGGGTCTGCCCGTGCCTGCTGCCGGCCTGAGCCCCGGCCTGGCGGGCTCCCTCCATCTGTGGTGCACACTCCCACATCCCCTGTCCGAGCGCGGGCTCCCGGTTCCTCGCGGGCCTGGCCCTTACTGCAGCCCTGCCTGGGGAGCGGCGTGGAGGCCCTGGAGTGGGTGGCTGCGGGGTGTGTGAGGGCCCCGGAAAGGTCTCTGGAGGTTCTGGAGCAGGCTGGGGACGTGGCGCGCACACAGAGCTTGGTGGTGTCTGTTCCCATGCGCCTGGGCCAGCACCCACCGGCAGGGAGGTCAGAGGGAGCCGGGGTCCTCAAGCGCGTCTCCGCCCTTCCTCTCTCTTCCTGGCCGGTCTCAGGCGCAGGGTGAGGTCCGGGGTGGGCCTGTCTGGCACCCGGCCCGGCTCACCTGGGCGCCCTTCCCCAGTGGTCTTGCTGTGGCGCCCGGGGCCCCAACGACTGGAACCTCAATATCTACTTCAACTGCACTGACTTGAACCCCAGCCGAGAGCGCTGCGGGGTGCCCTTCTCCTGCTGCGTCAGGGACCCTGCGGTGAGTGGGGCGGGGCGGCTGGAGGGGCAGGGGCTGCTGTGGCGGGGAACCCTGGCCCCGCCCGGCTCTGCCCTGCTGCGAGGCCCGGGGGTGGGGCCACTTCCCCGGCAGCTCTGGTGGTGACGGCAGGACTCAGGGGGAGGGGGCCTGCCCAGAGGCCTCCCGAGCCCTGCGTCCCCAGGCCACACGGCTCCCTGCTCCTGGCGGGCCAGGGCTTGGCAGGCAGCCCGTGTTGCCCTCCACCTGGGCGTCCGTGCCGGAGACCGCCCAGGCCGCTGCCAGCCACCACCCCATTGGGCCGCTGTGCCGGGCAGCAGGGCAATGGAGGGCCCCGACCCCTGTTGGACTTTTCAGGGCAGACGTCTCTGACGTTGCTCAGTCATGGTCCAGCCAGGACACCGAGGACCAGGTTTCTTCCAGTCTTATAAACACGAGCAGGCAGGACTCTGGCCAGGGAGGCCGGGCCGCGCTGGCGTGTGCGGCCTCCGGCCCTGGCATCGGGGAACGAGGCTGGTGGGCCTCAGGGAGCCTTGCTGAAGAGTGGCGGATGCGGAGAGCCCGTGGTTCCTTCTGCGTCCCCCGGAAGGAAAACCCACCGCAGTGCCCGGGGACACTCCTCGAGTCACTGAGTGGCCTGTTTCCCCTCAGGAAGATGTCCTCAACACCCAGTGCGGCTACGACGTCCGGCTCAAGCTGGTGAGGGTGGGGGCAGGGCACGGCACTGGAGAGGCTGGGACGGGAACGGCCTCCCGTGAGCTCGCTGTGGCGCCTTGGGGATTCTGTGGGGGAGAGCCGGGTCGCGGGAACACCCTGAGGCTCAGGGCTTGGATGGGGAGAGGACCCGGGGGCACTTGTGGCTGTGGCCGCTCCCACTCTCTCGAGCCCCTGCTGGGTGCCTGGCGTTGCCCCGACCCCGGGATTGCATGCTGATTAGACCGACAAAGGCTCTGCGCTGGAGGGGTGCAGGGAGACAGATCTCCTAGATGAAGAAGTCTGTTGACCAGGCATGGTGGTTCACACCTGTGATCCCAGCGTTTTGGGAGGCCGAGGTGGGAAGATCGCTTGAGTTCAGGAGTTTGAAACCAGCCTGGGCAACATAGCAAGAACTTGTCTCTACAAAAAAAATAAATAAATAAAATTAGCCAGGCACGGCAGCACCTGTAGTCCCAGCTACCTGGGAGGCTGAGGTGGGAAGAGAGCTTGAGCTCAGGAGGTTGAGGCTGGACCCTGATGGTGCCGCTGCACTCCAGCCTGGCGACAGGGAGACCCTGACTAAAAAGATATATGTGAACAGTTATGTGACGGTTTCAGCTGGGAGCTTGGAAGAAATTGAGGTCGGCAGCGAGGCAGGGGCTGGGCGGCCAGGGAAGGCCTCTCGGAGGAAGGGGCGTTCCGTGCCAAGGCCCTGCGGCAGAGCTCCAGGGAGCTGGCTGGCAGGTTGGGCTGGGCCGGGGGGCCGCGGGGGCGGGGTCCAGCCGTGCCTGTGTGTCCCCAGGAGCTGGAGCAGCAGGGCTTCATCCACACCAAGGGCTGCGTGGGCCAGTTTGAGAAGTGGCTGCAGGACAACCTGATCGTGGTGGCCAGCGTCTTCGTGGGCATCGCCTTCCTGCAGGTACCGCGGGGCCCGCGGGCCGCCCCACCCCCGCCGGGCCGCGCCTCATGCGCCCTGTCTTGCAGATCTTCGGCATCTGCCTGGCCCAGAATCTCGTGAGCGACATCAAGGCCGTGAAGGCCAACTGGTGAGGCCGCGGCCACATGCCCGTCCTCCCAGACCTGGCGGGCCCCCGGATCCTCCTCCCAGGCTCCGGATGGACAAGGCTGCAGGAGGCATTTCTGCTTGGACCTGAGCCTGCGTGGGCTGGGCCTGTGCTCAGGGCTCTGGCTGGGCTGCTTGTCCTGGAGCTGCTGTGTGTGCACGGGGGGGTGTGTGTGGTGCGCGCGTGCGCGTGGAAGGGGTGTGCATGGAGGGGGTGTGCATCGAGGGGTGAACATGGAGGGGATTGTGTGTACATGGAAGGGCGTGTCAATGTTGAGGGCTGTGTGTGGAGGGGTGTGGTGGAGGGGCTGCTGGAAGGGGCATCTGGGGGGTGCATGGGGGTACGCATGGAGGGGTGTGTGCGCCCACACACACGCACGTGCACCAGGGGAGCCCCGTCTCGGCTGTGAGGGGCTGTGATGGGTGGTGGGCTCTCCGGGAGCCTAGGAGGGCGCAGCTGAGAGGGGGCAGGCTGACGGGGCCCTGTGGGGGCTGCCCGCGTGCTGTGCCACACGCCAGGTCCACCTTCTGTGCCTGGCTGTGTGGGGTGGGCTTCGGGGCCTGCTGTCACCGGGACCACCTCACAGCGCCCTTTGCACTAGCTACGACCTTGACCTACCACAAGCCCTTCTCAGCCTCAGCGCCCTAGACTCTGAAATGGGGCCCTGAGTTTTCTCTCCTGCTTGCCTCTCAGAGCAGAGACGATGGCTGGACACTGCTCAAATAAACACAACTTTGAAAACCACTGTCCTGCGCCCACCTTCTCGGAGGTTTGGTCCTCTGCGGGGCCTCAGCAGAAGTCTCGGTGGGGTCTCGGCCTGGCCCCACCCGGCCGGCGTGTTTTCGTTGGCCCGAGTAGTGCGTCTGCTGGAGCTAACGCCGGAGGGCCGGTGTGTTCCGCGTGGAGGCCCAGATCCACAGCTCCTGGGAGAATGGCGGTGGCCACACGGGCCCCTGAGGACACGGGCTGCTGTCGTCGAGAGGCCCCGTTGTCCCGGTCTCCCTCACATGCCCCGCTGGGCCCCTGCGGGCGGATCTGGCCTCTCTCGCCTGCAGGATGGAGGGCAGGGAGGCCAGCCACTCCCCCCCCCCGGAAGATCCAGCCCTGTGGGGGCCTGAGGCGGGGCCAGCGCGCCCAGGAGAGTGCCGGGGGTTGGGAAGACTTGGCAAAGGAAGTAGCCAGAAGCCCGGGCATTGAGGGTGGGGGGAGTGGGTCTGGGCAGGGGCTCCCGATGCCTCCTGGGAATCAAGGCCAATGTCTTCCCCGTGGCTGCAGGGCTGCCTTCTGGCCACCAGAGGGCGCACCACAGCGTCCCCTGGGTCCACTACTTTCCACCTGCAGCCTCTCCGGAGCCGGCACCTGGGTGCCCACCCTGCTGCACCCCGGGCTCAGAACTGGGAAACTTCTGCAGGCCGAATGGGCTCAGGCCTGGGGAGCCCAGCTGCTAGCCGCAGCTCTGCCTCTTACCAGCTGCACAAAGGGGGCCCTGCTGCCCCCTCCCTGGGCTGTGGATGAAAGGAGGGGCTGGTCTGGGCCAGAGGTCTCCAATCCAGGGCCCCCGGGGCCACGCGGGCTGTGTGTGGAGGAAGCCGACCTCGGAGCCATGAGGCCTGCTTCCCTTTGTCCCACTCTTGCTGGAGACAGAAGGATGTTGCTTTGTGATGAGAGAACGTTTGCACAGCCTAGTTGGTAACGACCACTGGCCTTGAGAGCAGTGGGGTGTGGCGGGGACTGGCACAGCACAGACCCCTTCGGGTGAGGGGCCGCTACGTACCAGCTGGAGCCCATCGCTGCAATGTGGGATTGCAGGTCAATGTCAGAAATCTGGAGAAAACAAGCAGGTTTTTATGTGAAATATCTTGATTTTGAAGTTGTTGGCAATGCGACACATTCGACAATGAAATCTGCAAGCCAAGCAGAAGGTGTGGGCCCAGCTTTGACCCTGGTGCCACTATAGGTCCCGCTGGGACAGTTGCCCACTGGTCCTGGTTGCTGTGCTGCCCAGGGATGCTGGGCGCGGCATCAGGTGGGCAGGGAGTGGGAGGAGGCCACGCTGTGCTCCCTGCACAGGCTGGAGGGTCCCGGGGCCCGGCAGGTGCATCACGGTGGCTTATACTCTGCAATAAACTCAGCTCCTGGCAGTGAGCGTGTGTCTTGCATTTTTTGCTTTCAACAATTTTTACCTTCACTTTCTCCCTCAACCACAACACCCTCGCGAGGTGGCGTCTTTCCTGAGGGGGAAGCCAGCTCGGAGAAGGGAGGGAGGTTGCCCAGAGTGCACGGCGGATGGAGGCCCCCGAGTGGTGACCCTCCTGCTGGGGTTTTGTGCCACACCTGTCCTGCCTTCCTGGTGCATCCGGGTGGGACCCGTCCTCAGAGTGTGCAATGACGTTCACGCCCCATGTGAGTCGAGAGTTCGCTTGGGGGTGGAGACAGGGGAGGGGCACTGTCTGCCCTTGAGCTACTTTCTCATGGGGGGACACAGGAGAGAATTAGGCCCGCGTTTATGTAAATAACGTGCTGTGAATAGCAGCAGCTGCCAGGAAGGGAGGGAGGAGAAGCACCGTCAAAGGGACACTCGCAGGGAGCAGTGTTCTAGGTTTGGGCATGAGCTTTCATAGAGGCACAGAAGCCAAGGTCATCCATGCATCTATTCATCCATCCACTCGCCTACTCCCCATCCATCCATCCATCCATTCACCAACCTCTCCATCCATCCATCCATCGACCCACCCACGCATACATTCATACATTCACCTACTCATCCATCCATCCATCCATCCATTCATCCACCGATGAGTACATCTGTCCATCTAACAGTCTATCCATTAATCAATCCATCCAGCCACTCATCCATCCAGCCATCCACCTGCCTACCCACCCACCCATCCATCAATCCATCCACCCACCCATCCATCAATCCACCCACTGATCCATCCATCCATCCATCCATTCATCCATCCATTCATCCCTTCACCCACCCACCCACACACCCATTCATCTCACCCATCCACCCATCCACCCACGCATCCATCCACCCACCCAGCCAACCATTCATCTCTTTACCCATTCACCCACCCACGCATCCATCCATCCACCCACTCATCCATCCACCCACTCACCTACTCATCCATTCATTCATCCACTACTCATCCATCCATCCGCCCACCCACCCACACAACCATCCACCCACCCACTCACCATCCACTCACCTACTCACCATCCATCCATCCATCCATCCATTCTTCCATCCATCCACGAACACATCTATCCATCCACCCACCCACCCACTCATGCTTCCAGCCACCCATCCATTCGCTCATCTACTCATCCACCCATCTATCCATCCATCCAACCACCTACTCACCCACCCACCATTCATCCATCCATCCACTCACCTACTCATCCATCCATCCACCTACGTATCTATCCATCCATCCATCCATCCACCCACCCACCCACTCACCTATTCACTCATCCATCCATCGATCCATCCACCCACCAAACCATCTATCCATCAACCCACCCACCCATCCATACATACACTCGTCTACTCACCCATCGATTGATCCATCCATCCATCCATCCACCCATCCATCCACCCACCTATCATCCATCTACTCACCCATCCATCCATCCACCTACTCATCCTTCTATCTATCCATCCATCATTCACCCACCCACCTTCTCACCCTTCCATCCATTCATTCAACCACCTCCCCACTCATCCATCCATTCATCCATCCACCTACTCATCCATTCATAAATTCATCCTTCTATCCAACCACACACCTACTCATCAACTTATTCACTCTTCCATTCATCCATCCATTCACTCACTCACCCATCCATCCACCCACCTACTCACCCACCCATCCATCTATCCACTCACCTACTCATCCATCCATCCACTCACTCATCCATCCATCCTTCCATCCAGCATCCACCCACCCACCTACTCACCCTTCCATCTATCCAACAACCCTCCCTACCCATCCATCCATCAACTCACCTACTTACCCATTGATCCATTCATCTATCCACCTACTCATCCATTCATACATACATCCATTGATCCAACTACCAACCTACTCATCCACTCACCCATCCATCCATCCATTCACTCACCCACCCATCCATCTACCCACCTACTCTCCCATCCATCCATCCACCCACCCAACTACTCATCCATCCATTTAGTCATCTACCCACCTACTCACCCACCAACCCATCCACCCATCCACTCACCCATCCATCCATCCTCCCACTCCTCATCCATTCATCCACTCACCTCCTCACCCATCTATCCACCTACTCACCCACACATCCATCCATGTATCCGCCCAACCAATCATCCATTCACTCACCTACTCACCCATTCATCCATCCATATATCCATCCATCCATTCTACTATCCATCCGTCTGTCCATCCATCCATTCATCTTTCCATCCATCCATCAATCCGCCTACCTACTCATCCATCCAACTATCCATCCACCCACCAACTCCACCCACCCACCCACCCACCCATCCAACCGTCCATTCATCCACCCATCCTTCCATCAACTCACCTACTCATCCATCTAACCATTCATCCACCCATCCATCCATCCTCCTTTTCCTCTATCCACCCACCCACTCATTCATCCATTCATCCATCCATCCATCCATCCATCTGCTCACCAATTCATCAATTCACCTACTCATCCATCCAACCATTCATCCACCCACCCACTCACCCACCCATCTAACCATCCATTCATCCACCCATCCATCCATCAACTCACCTACTCATCCATCCAACCATTCATCCACCCATTCATCCATCCATCCTCCAATCCCTCTATTCACCCACCCATTCACCCACTCATCCATTTACCTACTCACTCATCGATCCATCCATCCACCTACTCATCCATCTACCCACCCAGCCATCTTTCCATCTATCAACCCATCCATCCACCCACCTACTCATCCATCCATCCATTCATTCACCCACCTACTCATCCATCCTTCCATTCATCTACCCATCTACTCATTCATCCATCCACCAACCTATCCATCCATCCACCCACCCATGCATACATTCATACACTCATCTACTCATCCATCCATCCATCCACCCACGAATACATCCATCCACCTAGCAGTCTATCCATTAATCCATCCGTCCACCCACCATCCATCAGTCCACTCACCTACTCACCTACCCATCCATTCATGCATCCATCCACCCACCTACTCACTCACCCATCCAACCATCCACCTAACCACTCACCCATCTATTTATCCATTCATCCACCCATCAACCCATACACACGCTGATCCATCCATCCATCCAGCCACACACCCACCCATCCAGCCACGCACCCACCCATCCAGCCACCCAACCACCCATCCATCCACTCATCTACTCATCCATCCATCCATCCATTCATGCATCCATCCACCCACCTACTTGCCCACCCATCCAACCATCCACCTACCCAATCACCCATCCATTCACCCACCCATCAATCCATACACACACTGATCCATCCATACATCCATTCACCCACCCACCCATCCAGTCACCCAACCACCCATCCATCCGCTCATCTACTCATCAACCCACCCATCCACCCACCCATCCATTCATCCACCTACTCACACATCCACCCATCCATCCATTCATCCATCCATCCATCCAATCACCCATCCATCCCAGCTACTCATCTATCCATCCACATACTAATAAATCCATCCATGCAACCACCTATTCATCCACCCACCAATCTATCCATCTATCCAACTGCCTGGTCATTCATCCATCCATCCACTCGCCTACTCATCCACCCACCCACCTACTCATCCATCCATCCATCCACCCACCCACCCACCCACCCATTCATCCACCCACCCACCTACTCATCCATCCATTCATCCATCTACCACCTACTCACCCACCTACCCATCCACTCATCCATCCACTCATCCATCCATTCTCTCACTTCCTCGTCCACTCATCCACTCACCTACCCACCCACACATCCACCCATGCATCTACCCTCCCACCCAACCATCCATTCACTCAGCTACTCATCCGTTCATCCATCCATCCACCTGCTCATTCATCCGTCCATCCATCCATCCATCCGACCATCCTTCCACCCACCCACTCACCCACCCATCCATCCGCCCACCCACCCACCCATCTAACCATCCATCCATCCGCCCAACCACCCACCCATCTAACCATCCATTCATCCGCCCATCCATCAACTCATTCATCCATCATCCACCCATCCATCCATCTTCCATCCCTCTATCCACCACCCACTCACCCATACGTCCATTTGCCTACTCACTCATCGACCTGTCCGTCCATCTACTTATCCGTCTACCCACCCATCCATCTAGCCATCCATCAACCCATTCATCCACACACCTACTCATCCATCTTTCCTTTCGTCTACCCACCTGCTCATCCATCCATCCATCCATCGTTCATCCACTTGCTCACCCATCCATCCATTCATCCACCTGCTCACCCAACCACCCATCCATCCATCTCCCTGCTCATCCATCCATCCCTCCATCCATAAATCCATCTACTCACCATCCAACCATCCATCCGCCCGCCCACCCACCCATCTGACCGTCCATTCACCCACCCATCCATCAACTCATCTACTCATCCACCCATCATCCACCCATCCATTCATCCTCCCATCCCTCTATCCACCCACCCCTTCATTCATATATCCATTTGCCCACTCACTCATCGATCTGTCCATCCATCCACCTATTCCTCCATCTACCCACCCATCCATCTGGCCATCCATTCACATACCTACTCATCCATCCATCCACCCACCCATCTACTCATCCATCCTTCCATTCATCTTCCCACCTACTCATCCATCCATTCATCATCCATCCACCGCCTACTCATCCTTCTTTCCATTCATCGACATACTCATTCATCCATCCATCCATCCACCTACTCATCCTTTCCGCCATCATCCATCCACCCACCTACTCATCCATCCACTCACCTACTCATCTTTCCTTCCATCCATCCATCCATCCACCGATCTACTCATCCATCCATCCATTCACCTGTTCACCCACACACCTGTCCATCCATTCACCTATCCATCCATCTATCCATCCATTCACCCACCTACCCATCCATCCATCCATCCATCTACTCATCCTTCCTTCCTTCCTCCTTTTCTTCCTTCCTTCCATCCATCCATCCACCCATCTATCCATTCATCCACCCACTTACCCATGCAGCCATCCATCCATCCATCCAGCCACCCATCACTGTCATTCACTCAAGTAGGCCCTGACTAGAGGCTGGGTTTACTGAGTCAGCTCAGACCTGTCCTGCCCTCCCAGAGCCCAGTTGGCTGGCGGGGACAGACAGGGAACAATTGCTGTGGTATAACATGTATGTTGTGACGAGCACATGGCAATCACTGCTAGTGGGGCCTGGGCTGGCTAGAGGCACATTTTCTGTCCCCAGAGTAGAACTTGGAGCAGTTCTTGTACCAAGAGGTCCTTAGCTGTGGGAGTTGCAGCCTCTCCAGCAACACAAGGAAGCTTGCAAGACTGCGCCCTGCTCATCCCTCTAGGCGGGTTTCTGGACCATGGGGACCAAGGTCACCCTCCCACCCTCTGTCCGGAGGAGATGCACGCTGGTAGTGCCATGGTGGGCATTGTCTGGGGGCCTGGGAGTCCCCAAGGATCCCTGGGCCTGCTTCCTCTAACCATAGGAGAGGCTACCTGCAGCAGCTGATGGGAGGACATCCTGCAACGACAGCGAGAGAGGGAGCCAGCAGGGGGAACAGGAGGGACAGAGAACGCCGAGGCCGGTAAGCTCTTGGCTCTCTGAGTGAGGTAGTCAGAGGGTGTGGGGAGGTTGGGCCGGGGATCCTTCCTGGAAGATGCCTGGGAGGCCAGGACAGCACATGCCTTGAAGACAGCCACTCTCGGATGACCACCAGAGGGCGCCAAAGCGCAGCCCACGGGGCAGAGCCAGGTAAGCACCTGCAGGCAGGACCGGCAATGGGAGGAAGGGTTGGAGGCGCCCCGTAGGGCCATGCCACCGCCAGAGGCCTTGCCGGTGCCAAATCCAGGCCTTCCCACCCTACGCCTGCTTCTCCGGGGCCTGGAGCAAGTGGCGCAGCCTGCCCCATGGGCGCCACTCAATGCTCACGGGACGGGACCCAGCCTACCTTCTGGGCTCCACGGGTGGGGTGTCCGGCCAGGTGAGCCAGGAGGGGTGTGTCGCTTGAAGTCACGTGCTCCCCGCCCACCCCCACGCACTCACTCGGCCAGACCTGCCAAGCACCTCCTCTGTGCCGAGCACTGTCGTGGGCACCGGGGACACTGGAGGGGACAGAGTAGAGCCCCCATCCTGGCGGCGCTGTCAGCGCGGCCCAGGGGTCAGCAGAACTCGTCTGCGAAGGGTCTGAGAGTGAATGCGTGAGGCCTCAGGGCCCTGCGGGAGTGACCGTCATCTGGGTAAGACGCAAGCAGGCGTGGCAGTGTCGCCGGAATATTTTACTTACAGACGCTGAATGTGAATTTCTTGTCATTTTCACGTGTCATGAAATATCCTTCTTTTGACTTTTCAAACCGTTACAAAAAGTAGAACACTGGCCAGGCATGATGGCTCGTGCCTGTAATCTCAGCACTTTGGGCGGTCAAGGTGGGAGGACTGCTTGAGCCCAGGAGTTTGAGACCAGCATGGGCAACATAGTGAGAGCTCATCTCTACAGGAAAAAAAATGTTTTTAATTAGCTGGGTGTTGTGGCATATGCCTGTAGTCCCAGCTACTCCGGAGGTTGGGGTGGGAGGAGCACCTGGGCCCAGGAGGGTCGAGGCTGCGGTGATGAGAGAGAGAGGTCCTGGTTCAAAAAAAAAAAAAGCAGAAAACCACTTTTAATTCTTGAGCTATATAAAAACCGGCAGTGGGGCTGGGCGCGGTGGCTCACACTTATAATCCCAGCACTTTGGGAGGCTGGGGGGAGAGGACTGTCTGAGCCCACGGGTTCAAGACCAGCCTGGGCGACTTGGTGAGACCTCGTCTCTACGATAAATCAAAAAGCTAGTTGGGTGTGGTAGCACATGCCTGTAGTTCCAACTACCTGGAAGGCTGAGGAGGAAGGATCGTCTGAGCCCAACAGGTGGAGACTGCAGCGGCGGTGAGCGTGCCGCTCCACTCCAGACAGAGTAAGGGCAACAGAGTGGGACTCCGACTCAGAAAACAGTTTGCCAACCCCTGTCTAGGAAGGAAGAAGAAAGCACACATAGAGAAGTGAGCACGGAGGTGAGCATGGAGCATGACCGACAAGGGCGCAGGGTGGGCGGAGGCGGCTAGGCCTCGGGTTGTGGGTGCTTAGAGTGCGCCTTGCTGAGAACACCCGGCAGAACGGAGAGCTTTCATTTTATGTGCACAACAGTTTTGGTGGTGCGGGTGAAATAGGAGCCCTTTCCACTTAGGAAACGGATGAAACTAAGGTCTTGTCTTGCCCATCCCTCCTGGTCCCTGCCAGTGCCTCCACAGCTGTGGGCCACACTTCTTACGTGTTGCACTCGTATTCCACGCCAGAGAAGACATCCAGTCTTGTCTGCTGCGCGTGTCACGTGGGCGGACACTGTCCTCCCCCGCCGGGTGTGTTTCGAAGACCTGGCCGGGTCCACAGAGCCAGCGGGTTGTTGCCGTGAGGGTGGGTCATCCGGCCCAGGGTGGGGCCGCGCTTCCCTCTCCAGCCCGCAGGACAGGCTGTGGGCCCCCTCCCCACCAAGACCCTGGTTCCAGGCACAGCCATGCCTCTATCCTGGGTCTCCAGCCAGAGTGACCCAAGACAGGAGGACAAGGGACACAGGGGAGGTGAGCCCCAGGCAGGGCTGGTGGTGGAGGCGTCTCTGGCAGGTCCCTGCTCCTCAGCCGGGCGTTGGCTGGCTGGGCGGCATGACCGCGGACCTGGGGACTGGCCTCCGTCCGTCCGTGGCGTGAACCCACAGAGGGAGCCCCTCGGCCCCGCCAGGCTGTCGCCATGCTGGCCCCCCTGCAGCTTTGCTGAGAGGAAGGCCGTCAGCCGCCTCACACAGAGGGGCTGAAAGGACATAACCTGGATTTAATGTCCCCGGTGAGCGGCCGTTTGAACACTGCTTACATCTCATGTTTTTCTGGTGGTTCACTTAACTCACCCTCTAATCGCCAGCCAAGGACAGAACCAGCTTCTCAGAGCTACTGGTAATTGTTTTACAAGCCCCCTCCCCAGCTTGTTTTGTACTAATTCGGTTTTGGGGGTTTTTTTGAGTTGGAGTCTCACTCTGTCGCCCAGAGTGGAGTGCAGCGGCCGCTCCCGGCCACCGCAGCCTCGACCTGCTGGGCTCTGGCGATCCTTCCGCCTCAGCCTTCCAAGGAGCCGGAACTGCAGGTGCGCACTACCACGCCTGGCTAACTTTTCATTTATTTACTTGTTGTAGAGATGCGGTTTCACCAAGTTGTCCGGGCTGGTCTCGAACCCGCAGGCTCAGGCAATCTACTCGCCTCAGCCTCCCAAAGGGCTTCCCACCGAGTCCGGCCTAATTAGCTTTTCGATTCCAAGTCTTTGCCTCCACCCCTAAAACTCAAGTTAGCCTCATCAGCCCTTGGTGACCTTCAGGACCCAGACCCCACCACCATGGCGGCAATCATGTGACTGGCCCACCCGCCTGCCTGCTGTCCATCACCTGCCGTCGGTACCTGCGCTCACCTGCCCCTTCGTGATGACATGGAGCACACCACCACCCAACCACCCTAACGACCTTCCCCCATCAAAGGGAAGGATCAAGAGGACTCAACTCTGAGCAACCAGTGGCCATTGCCAGGCCATTGCGGCCATTGCTTCGCTGAGCTCTGGTGCGGCCGTGTACTCTTTGAACTTCGGTCAGGCCATGTTTTCTGGCTTGGGCCCCCTTCCCCAACCTTGGGGGGGCAAATCTCCTCTCCCCCCCCCCAAATTTACTTTCTAAAACTACATTTTCTATCCAAACTCCTGTACAATTCTTTTCATCTTTCATGCAGCATCGGATCGCACACCAGAAACAACCCGCACCCCGGTGGGCCTGACCTGCCATCCTGGAGGTCCCGCTGGGAGTGTGACCCCAACAGGGCCCTCTGCTGTGCCCCAAGGCCCGGCCCCTAAAGGAGGCTACCTCAGATGCCCAGAGGCCTGGCTGCATCTGCACACCCGGGTCGTGCCTCAGGATCTCTGCTCCGGGAATGAGTTCTCCAGGTCGGCTTCCCACCAAAAAGAGCTGCTGTACCTGAGACCAGACCCGCCCCGGTGGCTCCAGCATGCCTGGCTCCCAGGCGGCGGGCACCTCCTGGAATCACGTGGGAGGCGGCGGGCCCCTCGGAAGGACCACACGGAGTTCCGGTAGCTTGCTGGGGCCCAACGTTCAGCCCCACAGTCAAGGGAGCCACAGTCAGGGGAGACAGACGGCCATGTCACCAGCCCTTAAACGTGACTTAACATGGCCGGGCCTGTAATCCCGTGCCTTTGAGAGGCTGAGGTGAGTGGACTGCCTGAGCCCGCGGGTTCGAGACCCGCGTGGCAACTTGGCGAGACCTCATCTCTACAATAAAAATAAAAAAATCAGCCAGGTGTGGTAGCGCATGCCTGTAGTTCCGGCTACTCGGAAGGCTGAGGCGGAAGGATCGCCGGAGCCCAGCAGGTCGAGGCTGCGGTGGCCGGGAGCGGCCACTGCACTCCAGTCTGGGCGACAGAGTGAGACTCCAACGCAAAAAAACCCCAAAAAACCCAAAAAAACAACATGGCCGGGCCTGGTAGCTTACACCTGTCATCCCAGCACCTTGGGAGGCCAAGAAGGCAGGGGGATTGTTTGAGCCCAGGAGTTCCAGACCAGCCTATATAAAAAGACCTTGTCTCTAAGGGAAAAAAATGATGTATTTGTTCAAATAGGTGGTATAGGCAGGTGGGTAAAACTGCAAACTGCATGGAAAGATAAATGCAAAACTCCCTGGTCTTGTCCCCAGACCCCTCCCCGCCCGGGGGCAGTCACCGGGGCCAGCCCTGCCCGTGAGCCCCCGGAGATGGCCTGCATCAGAGAGCAGATTTCCGCCAGAGAGAGCCCCGCAGGACAAGTCCGCAGGCTGGCAGCCCCCGGAGGCCTGTACACTCCGTGCATCTGGCGGACCGGCGTTTCTGGGAGATCCTCACACATCAGCATGTATAGGTCCCCTCTGTTTCAGGCAATCACAGCAAGCCGACTGCAAGAGCCAGAATTGGCACTCCCGTGTGCTGAGCACTCCTCAGAGCACTCTGTCTGTATTAACTGTTTTTCTCGTGACAGCTCCAGAAGTGCTGGCCTGCTGGGCTTGCTTTATAGGTGGGAGTCGGGGGGTGGGCCCTCCTCTGGACCCAGGGGGCTGACCCGCCGCTCCTGCTGGACGTGAGGGTGTTCCCAGGCAGCAAGTGCCCTATACTGATATCTTTGGGCACTGGTATCTCTGTAAGATAAGCGCTTGGAAGTGAATTGTGGGGTTACAGGGCATGCGCATTTTACCATTATTTTTTGAGTTGAGAGCTCACTGTGTTGCCCAGCTCTGCAGTGCAGTGACACAATCATGGCTCACAGCAGCCTTGACCTTCTGGACTCAGGCAATCCTTCCGCTTCAGCCTTCCGGGAAGCTGGGACGACAGGCGCCACTGTGCCTGGCTAATTTTTTGTAGAGATAGGGTTTTGTTATGTTGCCCAGGCTGGTCTTGAACTCCTGGGCTCAAGTGATCCTCCTGCCTCAGCCTTGGGAGTAGCTGGGACTATAGGCATGTGCCACCATGCCTGGCTAATTTTTTGGGTTTTTTTTTGTAGGGATGAGGTCTTGCTATGTTGCCCAGGCTGGTCTTGAACTCCCGGGCTCAGACGATCCTCACACTTTGGCCTCCCAAAGTGTTGAGATCACAGGTGTGAACCACAGCGCCCGGCCTGCGTATGCATTTTATTTATTTTATTTTATTTTGTATTGTTTCTGAGTTGGAGTCTCACTCAGTCGCCCAGACTGGAGTGCAGTGGCCGCTCCCGGCCACCGCAGCCTCGACCCGCTGGGCTCCAGCGATCCTTCCCCCTCAGCCTTCCAAGTAGCCGGAATTCCAGGCATGCACTACCACGCCTGGATGATTTTTTGATTTATTGTAGAGATGAGGTCTCGCCAAGTTGCCCAGGCGGGTCTCGGACCCGCGGGCTCAGGCAATCCACTCACCTCAGCCTCCCAAAGTGCGGGATTACAGGCTGAGCCACCGAACCTGGCCTGCATGTGCATTTTAAATGGCTGCAGCCCTGGCCTAGCTGCCGTCCCAAGAGGTGACATCGGTGCGCAGCACCAGGAAAAACGCATGGCGGCACTTGCCCCTTCCGGCGAGCCAACCTGATAGAAGGAGACGATCTTGCCTGGTGGCTTTCCTTTGCACAGCTCTTACGACGATGAGAGAGGTCGAGCATCTTTTCACACAGATCGGTCCGATCTGGTGCATTCGGAACCACGCAGAGCAAGGTCAGGGCGGGCACCCTGGGCTGAGTGGTTCATCCATCCCGGGAGAAGACAGCCAGCCGTGTGGGAGCCTGGCAGGTCCGTGGTGGCAGGGAGGGCGCTCCTGGAAGAGGGACCGGCCCCAGCGAAGGCTCAGAGGGGTGGGGGAGCCCGGACAGCCCCCGCTCAGCAGGGACCAGGGCTGGCCACTGCCCTCGGGCCCCAGGCCTGAGCTCAGCCTCGGTTCCTGCGGGGGTCTCCGAGTCCCCAGGCCTGCCCCCAGGTCTTCCGGGAGGCAGCCCCACGGCCACACGGCCCCCTCCTCACCCTGCCTCCCCCGCCCCTCCCCCGCAGGCAGGCCCGGACCTCCTCAGTATCCGGTTCAGTGGCCAGCGCTGGTAACTGATCTCCTGCCAGCCCCGCGTGGACAGGCGCTAATGGGGACGAATGGGGCAGAAGGCCCCCGGGGACGCTCACCAGAGGACCGCACAGGGCGGGAGGCGGCCGGAGACGCAGGGTGGGCCGAGGCCATGGTCCTGGGACCGCACAGGTGGCTGCAGCTCTGGGATGCAGCCCCCCCTGGGGGGATGGGGTGGGCCCTGGGGACACAGGCCGGTCTGGGGGGCAGGACAGGAGTTCTGGGATGGCAGCCAGCGAGGCCATGAGCACGGCGGCCCGGGCGGGGCAGGCAGCGTGCCCGTTATCATGTGTGGGGAGGGAGGGGACAGTCCAGCGCTGGATCGGGCAGCCATGTGGCAGATGGCACACCATCGCTCCGTCCTCAGCAAACATGAAGCGCTCACCACGTGCACGGGGCTGGGCACTGCACCCACATGAGGTGGCCAAGACAGCGAGGTCTTCCAGGGGTGGGGAGAGGCAGAGGGGGCCAACGCTCAGAGGACAAGCAGGGCGCGAGGCGGGTGCCTGGGAGCAGCCAGTCCAGGTCCAGCGGCGACTCTGGCGCCCGAGGGCCGTGGGGCTGGGGCGCTGGGCCGGGAGGCCTGGAAGTCTCTTCGGCAGAGTCAGCCTCTCGGAGGGGCAGGAGCCGAGCCCGCGGCACCCACAGGCCGGTGCCGGGAGGCGGCGGGTCCTCAGGAAGCGCAGAGGCTGGAGTCGGGTGCTGCGGGCGGGCGGGCGTGGGGGTGGGAGGGCGTGGGGTGGGAGGGGGGTGGGGGCGGAATGGGCGTGGGGGTGAGGGTGGGACGGGAGTGAGGCTGGGAGGGGGGGGCGGGGGATGGGCGTGGCGGGAGGGGAGGGGCGCGGGGTGGGGCGGGCTGGGGGCAGACGGGGTGGCCGCGCCGGGCCCTTCCCTGGCCGCGCCCGCCGCGGGGGGCCTCCTGCGCCTGCGGCCGCGCCGCGGACCCTCCCAGGCCCCCGCCCGGAACTGAGGCGCGGAGGGGCCCGAGCGAGACCCAGACGCGAGGCCGCCGGGCCGGCCGGGGCTGCGGCCGGTGGGTGGGTGTCAGGGCAGGGGGCGGCCGGGGGCGGGGTGCGCGCGGCCGGGGCGGGGCGGGCGGGCCGGGCCGGGCGCCGCCGGGCCGTGGCGGGGGGGGGCGCGGCCGGGCCTCGATCTGGGCCCCGCCTCTCCCCGCGGACCCCGGGGGCGCCCCGCCGGCGGGGGCGGGGGGGGGGCGGGGGCGGGCGCGGCCGAGGACGCCCCAAGGTTACCTCGGCCGGCGGCTCCGCGGCGCCCGCCGCCTCCCGGAGCTTTATTGTCATTCAAATGAGGACGTGGAGAAGTATTTCATTTGATTGGTGCAATAATAGGAGCCATTTATCTACCTTCGCTCAACCTTTCATATCTGCTTCACTATTTTATGGGGCCGCATACATCACAGTAAAGGCAAAAGTGTATTTTTTTCCTTGACTTGGGGCCGGGCGGCGGGGGAGGCCCGGGGTGGCAGGAGGGAGTGAAGGAAATGAAATCGAAAAAGACTGTTATTGGTGACAGACAGTTACATCTGAGAGGGAATAAGGAACGCCCCAGGGCGGCGCGGATGCCGAGTTTTACATGGAAGATCTCGCAGCCCCCAGCGCTGGGTCCGCGGAGAGGCGGGGGGGGGCTGGGGGGGCTGGGGGGGCTGGGAGACTGGGGCAGTGGCAGTGGCGGCAGCCGGAGGGTCCCTGCGGGAACCGCAGCCGGCTGGCACAAGGGGCTTGCGGCCGGCTGTGGGAACTCTTTGTCTCTCTTTGGCTATGACAAATCACACGTCACACACGGATTTCTCCTTCCAGAAGGACAAGGACATTCCAGGTAAAGCCCCTGTGACTCCCAGCCCCAAGCCAGTCCCTTCCACCCTTCCCAGAGGTAACTATTATTAAGACTTTTTTTTCTAGAGCGGGTGCAGGGGCTCAAGCCTATAATCCTAGCACTTTGGGAGGCCCAGGCGAGAGGATTGCCTGAGCCCGCGGGTTCGAGACCAGCCTGGGCAACATGGTGAGATCTCGTCTCTACAATAAGTCAAAAAATTAACTGGGCGTGGTAGCGCACGCCTGTAGTTCTGGCTACTTGGAAGGCTGAGTTGGAAGGATAGACGGCGCCCAGCAGGTAGAGGCTGCCATGGCCAGGAACGTGCCACTGCACTCCAGCCTGGGCGACAGAGACTGCAACTAAAAAAAAAAAAAAAAAAAAAAGGGTTTTTTTCCTCTTGATTTTATAAATATATAAAGATGCCTTAGCCAGGTGTGGTGGCTCAGGCCTCTAATCCCAACACTTTGGGAGGCCAAGGTGGGAGGACTGCTTGAGCTCAAGAGTGTGTCACCAGCCTAGGCAACATAGTGAGATCCTGTCTCTACAATAAATACAATTTTTTAAAAAATTAGCTGGGCATGATAACTCATGCCTGTTGTCCCAGCTACTCAGGAGGCTGAGGCAGGAGGATCACTTGAGACCAGGAGGTCGAGGCCAGCCATGACTGTGCCACTGCACTCCAGCCTGGGCAACAGAGTGAGACACTGAATTAAAAAAAAAAAATTACCGGGCTTGGTGGCTCAGCCTGTAATCCCGCACCTTTGGGAGGCTGAGGTGAGTGGATTGCCTGAGCCTGCAGGTTCGAGACCCACCTGGGCAGCAAGACCTCATCTCTACAATAAATCAAAAAATCAAGCCGGGCTCGGTGGCTCAGCCTGTAATCCTGCGCCTTTGGGAGGCTGAGGTGAGCGGATTGCCTGAGCCCGCGGGTTCGAGACCCGCCTGGGCAGCGAGACCTCATCTCTACAATAAATCAAAAAAACCAGCCGGGCATGGTAGCGCATGCCTGTAATTCCGGCTACTCGGAAGGCTGAGGCGGAAGGATCGCCGGAGTCCAGCAGGTCGAGGCTGCGGTGGCCGGAAGCAGCCACTGCACTCCAATCTGGGCGACAGAGTGAGACTCCAACTCAAAAAAAAAAAAAAAAAAATCAGCTGGGCTTTACACACACGTTAAAAGAGGTAATATTCTTTTTTTTTTTTAGAGACGAAGTCTCTCCCAAGTTGCCCAGGCTGGTCTTGAACTCCTGGACTCATGCAATCCTCTAGCCTCCGCTTCCCAAAGTGCTGGAATTACAGGCATGAGCCCCCGCGCCCGTCTAGAGAGGTAATACTCTTTTGTGGATTACCCGCGTCCCCTTTCTTAAAAGGTATCACACTGTGTCATTCAGCTCCTCGTTTTTTCCACTCAATGTTTTCGTGCCCTGTCTGTGTAGACACGAGTGGTTCTTGATTGTGCCTGGAACTGCCCGGGTCCTCCTGTCTGTGGCTATCTTATGCTTTAGTCACCTGGGTCCCTTCCATGTGTGCTTGGGTGGCTTCCGGCTTTTCACAGTCACAAATGATGCTGCAAGGAACAGCCTCAACCTCTTCCTGGACACCTGGACTGGGCTCCTTGCAGACAGGTGAGCGGTGAGCTGGTTGGCAGGAAGCAGATGCGCTTTCAGCTGGAGGAGATGCTGCATAGGTTGTCCAAAGCGCCTCCCGCCAGCTGGTGACCGTGAGTGGGTGCACACAGAGGTTCCCGCACAGAGCCGCTGGGGGTGGTCCTGGGCAGGGAGAGGGTGGCAGACAGGGAGCAGCAGAGACCTGGCTGGACAAGACGTCAGAGTAGAGGCGGGGAGGAGGCCTGACCCCTAGGGAGACCCCTGGCTCTCCAGTGCGGCCCCACTGGGTGGGGATAGGGGACTTCCCCTATCCACACAGGGCAGACAGGCCTGATCCTGGGTGTGACAGTGGGGCTGTGGGCATGGCTGGAGAGTGGGTGACAATCTTGCCAGCCAGCGGGGCCAAGGCAAACCCAAGTTGCTGGGCGGTGCCAGCCCAGGGTAGGGGTGCCCAGAGCATGGGGGTATAGAGGGTCCTCCAGGGGCCCCAGCTGGAGGCAGGCAGCACAGATGTCGGGCGGGTCCCTTGACCGTGGAGAACCAAACTCCACAGCCTACCGGGTGTGGGGCTCAGGCGCCCGGCCACAGGTGGCACTTGGTTCCAGCCCTCAGGGATGGGGCAGCTGAAGACGGGCAGAGGCCTGGGGGGCGGGGTGAGGCTCTCTGTCCTGGAAGAAAGACTCAGATTCCAGAGCCTGCCAGGTGTCCAGCTGCAAGGAAGACAAGAGGACTTACGGCATCACTGAGCTGTCATTCACACACCGCAGAACCGGCCCACATAAGCGGATAATTCCACGACTCTCAGCGTATTCACAGACGTGTGCAGCCACGGTCACAGGCAATCTGCAACACTTTCATCACCTCCAAAACAGGCCCAGAAGTAGGAGGTCACTCTGTCCCCTCCCACCCGCCCCACCACAGGTCTGTCCCGGACTGCTATAGATGGCCTTGTCCTGGGCATGCCGTCTGGATGGCCCCACACAGGGTGTGGGCTCTGCCTTGGGCTGCTTTTACACGGTGTAATGTGCTCAGGGTTCGTCCAGATTGGAGCCTCTGTCAATACCGCACTATTTTTTTTTTTGTTTGAGTTGGAGTCTCACTCTGTCGCCCAGATTGGAGTGCGGTGGCCGCTCCCGGCCACCGCAGCCTCGACCTGCTGGGCTCCGGAGATCCTTCTGCCTCAGCCTTCCGAGTAGCCGGAATTACAGGCATGCGCTACCACGCCCGGCTCATTTTTTGATTTATTGTAGAGATGAGGTCTCGCTGCCCAGGCGGGTCTCGAACCCGCGGGCTCAGGCAGTCCACTCACCTCAGCCTCCCAAAGGCACGAGATTATAGGCTTAGCCACCGAGCCCGGCTTTTTTTTTTTTTTTGTCAGAGTCTCACTCCATCTCCCAGGCTGGAGGGCAGTGGCATTCTCACAGCCACCCCAGCCGCAACCTGCTGGGCTCCGGCGATCCTTCCGCCTCAGCCTTCCAAGTAGCAGGAACTACAGGTGCACACTACCACGCCTGGCTAATTTTTTCGATTTATTGTAGAGATGAAGTCTCGCCAAGTGAGTTGCCCGTGCTGGTCTCAAACCCGTGGGCTCAGGCAGTCCTCTCACCTCAGCCTCCCAAAGTGCTAGGATAACAGGCTTGAGCAATCGTGCCCAGCCGACACTTCGTTGTTTTGAAGGCCATAGGATGTCTCATTGGGTGGATGTCCCATTGAATGGATGTTTACACGAGCCTGTGAACATCTGAGTTGTCCCCACCTTCATTTGACAACAGATAGTCCCAGATTTATGGAAGTTTGACATTAATGATGGCGTCAAAGCAACACACATTCAGGAGAAACCGGGCTCCAAGTCCCCATAGGGCCATTCAGTAATGACACAGTCAGCATGCGATTATAAAGCAGCCCTGGTGTGAGGTGCTGTAGCGGCCGGAGGCTCCTGGACATGTCTTGAGCACGTCTGGGGAAGGCTGGGCTGGGCCCAAGTGCTCAGTGGGGGGTGGGTTCCATGCAGCCGAGACTCACCATGACTTCAGTCGCGATGGGCTGTCGGGAGGTGACCCCGCAGGGAGCTGAGGCGGCCATACTGTGAATAAGCTGCTGGAAACCAGGCTCGGTGGCTCAGCCTGTAATCCCGCGCCTTTGGGAGGCTGAGGTGAGTGGAGTGCCTGAGCCCGCGGGTTCGAGACCCGCCTGGGCAGCGAGACCTCATCTCTACAATAAATCAAAAAATCAGCCGGGCATGGTAGCACATGCCTGTAATTCCGGCTTCTCGGAAGGCTGAGGCGGAAGGATTGCCGGAGCCCAGCAGGTCGAGGCTGCAGTGGCCGGGAGCGGCCACTGCACTCCAATCTGGGCGACCGAGTGAGACTCCAACTCAAAAAACAAACAAACAAAAAAAAAACATAACAAAAAAAAGTTGCTGGAAACACTCACGTCCAGGGTGGAGGGGTGTTTTCCTACTCTCGGGGTGGCCCAGGTGGAATCACGGGACCATCTGGGAACCAGGCTTGAAGGAGCCGCCAGACGGTTCTTCACAGAAGCAGAGCCAGGCAACACCAACGAGCAGTGCATGCAGGTTCTGGCCTCGATGAGGTCTCCCTCTCATTCCTGCCACCCACCCCTCAGAGCCTCTGACAGACGTGGCCCATTTGTCCATCCTGGCTCTGACACGAAACACCTTTTTCTTGGGTCCCCTGAGCACAGCTTGCTACTGCGGGGGCTTGACAAAGCCTTCCCGAATGCCTAGGAAGGGCGACTGGACACTAAACAGAGAACTCCAGGCTCAGGCCCCGCCCGGCTGGCCCCTAGGCCCTGACTTCAGCCCTGGGGCTTTGTTTGAGAACTGCTGGCCAGGGGTCTGAATACCAAGTCCACTTGCCTCTGGCTGGCAGGGCAGCCATTCCCAGCCTCTGCCAGTAGCCCCCCCCACTGGGCTCTGCATGGACCTGCCCTTAAGGACCCGCCAGGACCGCCCACCTTGGCGGCTTCCACCTCTGCAGGGCTAACACCTGCCCCGTGCTCAGCCCAGAGTGTGGCCTGGTCCCCCAGCCAGCCTGGGCAGGGGTGACCCTGTGACATCCTGCCAGTGTGGGCTGTTGATGCCTGTGACCCTGCTGGCCCTGTCACACGCCCTCGCACTCCAGCAACTAGACTCCCACCTCAAGGGACGCAGGCTGCCCAGAGGCAGAGAAACAAGAAAAGTTGTCTCCGCGGCGGTACCTGCAAAGCCCAGGCCTGCATGAACGTGGAGTTCGGACACTGCCGCACCGACGGCCGAGGATAGACGTCTGTCTGACTGGGAAAGAAGAAGCCCCAGGGACTGTCAAGGGGGCTGGCCTTGCTGGAACCTCTCCTGGGCGGGGTGGCCGTGGGGATGCCTGAGCCTCCTTTCGTCGGAGGGGTGGGGTCTCCGGGTCCCGTGCCCTGAGGAGGGGTGGTGACAGCGGACAGGGAGTGAGCGAGGGTGCAGCAACGTGGGCCCAGCGAGCTTCCTGGCCCAGAGCCCTCGGGGAGAGCCAAGTTCCTGAGGAAGGCCTGGAGGGACGACCCAATGGTGACAAGGGGAGCCGTAGCCAAAACTTTCTTGGCTCTTGCAAACAGACGCCAGATGGGGACACAGACCTCGATGGCTGCCAAGGCGGAAGGGAGATGACAGCCAAGAATCAGATGTCCCAGTGTGTGTCTGAGGGGTGCCAGCAGGGATGACACGGACCAGTGACCCATCTGTCACCTCCTCTGATGGGCATGACATCACCCGTATTTGCTGGAATCTGGGGGTCCCCGAGTCCACTGAGTTGAAGTCATAAGCACTGAACTAAACTAACCAAGACCTTTTTTTTTGTTTTTTGGGGTTTTTTTTTGAGTCGGAGTCTCACTGTCACTCAGGCTGGAGTACAGTTGCAAGATTGTGGCTCACCACTGCCTCGACCTGCAGGGCTCAGGCGATCCTTCCGCCTCAGCCTTCCAAGTAGCCAGAACTATATGCACGAGCCACCATGCTAGGCAAATTTTTTGATTTATTGTAGAGACGAGTTCTCACTAAGTTGCCCAGACTGGTCCCGAACCCCTGGGTTCAGGCAATCCTCTTGCCTTGGCCTCCCAAAGTGCTGGGATTATAGGTGTGAGCCACCGCACCTGGCCAAGACTTAGTTTTTGCTTCAAGGCTGGAAATAAAGAAGAACGCAGATTAGGTAAATAAGGCTGTGGTTTTGGCTGCACCAGGATTGTGGCCTGAATGTTCACACCCACAATTCAGGGCTCGATTCGGGACAGTGATGGGAGCCCTTGCCGGGGTGGCTCCTCCTCCATGTCCCTGGGCCACATGGTGGGTACAGGAGTGCACATGGACGCACTGTCCCACTCTCCCTCCTGGGGACCCTCCCATCTCGTGTAGGTGGGTTTTGGGGGAGCAGAGTTGTGTGTCTTCCTGCACCCGGGAGTCCTGTGTGGTGAGTGGGACCAACGGAGCAGGTGAGGACTGGGAGGGCAGGAGGAAGGGGACGCTCAGGGAAGCGTGGGGACCCCATGGCCACAGGGAGGCCTGGAGGAGCCTGGGCAAGGGGTCGGCAGAGCGGATGTGGGGGCAGGAACCCACTCTGCGCACTCTGAGACCGATTCATAACCCTGGAGACTCTTTCCTCAGGCCCTTGCCCTAAACACCTTCTCCCCGGGGACTAGGCAGGGCCAACTCTGGCCTCTGGCATCAGGCCTGGGTGGGGGATCCAGGCTAGGCCAACAAAGACCACATTCTTGCACCTTGTTGGATCTGCGGGTGGAGAAGTCGCTCTCCCCTGGGCGGCCGGGTGGGCGTGCGCCCTGGGCCCCTCCTCCCTGAGCTCCTCAAGCTCAGCCCAGGCCCGCCCCAGGCCCTTGGCACCTGCTGCTCCCTCCCTGTGAGGACGACTCCTTGACCTTCGTCCTCTGCTCCTTCTCTCATTAGAGGCTCAGCCCAGCGGCCCGACTCAGAGAGGCCTTCCTGGCTCCCTCCAAGGCCGCCCCTGGCACTGCCCGGGTCCTGCACTGACTGTCTCCCCCATCCGAGGTCCACTCCCACCGTCATGATCCCCCTTCGGATCGGCCGTCTCTTCCTCAGGCCTTGGCCCCAAGAGCAGGACCTGGTTGTGCTCAGCCCTGGAGAGAGACCTGCACAGAGTGGGGTCCCTGCCTGGACACCGGGCGCCAACGGAGACCGCTGTGTCCAGCACCGGAAAGAGTGTCCAGGGTTCTGAATCGGTCTCAGGTGTGCAAAATCCCTTCTCAGATGTTCTGAATCTAAATTTAACTTCTTTTTTTAGTTGGAAAATGTAGTTTATTTAGAAAGTAAATTAGAAAGACCGAGAGAGAGACAGAGAGAGAGAGAGAGAGAGAGAGAGAGAGGGAGGGGAGATTCACCTCTCCAAGGTAGGGGAGGAGGGCAAAGCTAGAAAACATGGTGGCCAATAGCTCAAAGAGCCCAAGTTGAGCACCGCAATGGCCCTCAATTTAATTTCTACCTCCAGCACCTGTTATAGTAAATTCAGGACACCTTTGGTGGGGGTGGGTGCTCCTGGGGGGGGAGGGACCCACGGGGGGGGCA
The DNA here is from genome assembly GCA_027257055.1 of Cephalopachus bancanus. Lineage (NCBI taxonomy): Eukaryota > Metazoa > Chordata > Mammalia > Primates > Tarsiidae > Cephalopachus > Cephalopachus bancanus. The sequence continues at coordinate 263,551 of JAPVLO010000648.1, forward strand.
GGCGTGGAGTGGGTCGCAGCTCCCCGGCGTGTGAGGCATCCACGCAGCATCCACAGCCCAGAGGTCTCCGCCCCCTCTCCAGCTCCTCGCAGTCCTCGGTCCTGCTTGTCCAGGGTGGTCCCTGCCACCCGCCCCTTCCAGACCAGCGGGGTCCCCCGTCAGGCCCCAGGGCTGATCTGGTGACGAGCTCACTTCAAGGTGAGCATTCTGCCTCCTGGGGCAAACCAGGAGCCCTCCAGAAGGAGTGAGGAGGGGTCACCTTGCGGCTGGGACCAGATGGGTAGGGGTCTCTGCGCTTCACTGCCCCCCGCCAGCGACCCCCAAACTCCACTCGGTGCCAGGCCTGCTTTCTCCCCACTCTTCCAGGTGGCCGGGACAGCCCAGCGGCCCGACTCAGAGAGGCCTTCCTGGCTCCCTCCAAGGCCGCCCCTGGCACTGCCCGGGGCGCACTGCCCGGGGCCCCGCACTGACTGTCTCCCCCACCCGAGGTCCGCTCCCACCGTCGTGATCCCCCATCGGATCGGCCTCTCCTCCTCAGGCCTTGGCCCCAAGGGCAGCCCCTAGCTGGGGCTCTCAGGACTCCAGGCCCACCCCCGACGCTGGACGTCCTGGACCAGGAGGGGAGGCTCGGACCCGAGGGGTCCGGAGGGCCAGGCGCGAGCAGGCGGGCTCGGGGCGCAGCCCTGGTGACCCTGGTGCCGCGAGGGGCCGGGACTGGCTTCATCCGAGGGCGGGGGGACCCCGGCTCCCGGCGAAGACCGGGGGCCGCGGCGGCGCCCTCCGCCCGCACGCAGGGCGGCGCGGGACCCCGGCCGCCCCGCAGCCCCGAGCGCCGCGGCGGGCCGACCCGGCGCCGGTTCCCGCCCGGCCTCCGCCCCGCGCGAGGAGCCGCCGTCCGCGGGGGGCGGGCCGGGGCTTCCCGGGGACCGCCCCCTCGGCCCCCCGCGGCGGCGGGCGGGGTCCCCAGGGGCCGGGGCCGCCGGGCCGCGGGGGTCGGGGTCCTGGGGGTGAGCCGGGTCCCTGGAAGGGCGGGGACGTCCCGGCCCCTCCCCCCGGTTCCGCCGACCCCGGAGCGGGATCCGGACGCGCCCTTGGGCTCAGGCGGGGCTGAGACGGGCCGGCCGCAGGGGCGTCGCGGAAGGCGGGTTCGCGCGGTCCCCGGGGAGGGCGGAGGGCAGGAACACCAGTCACGGTGAAACCAGGGGTCCAGCCTGCAATCCCGCGCCTTTGGGCGGCTGAGGTGAGCGGATGGCCTGAGCCCGCGGGTTCGAGGCCCGCCCGGGCAGCGAGACCTCATCTCTACAATAAATCCAAAAATCAGCCGGGCGTGGTAGCGCGCACCTGTAATTCCGGCTACTCGGAAGGCGGAGGCGGAAGGATCGCCGGAGCCCAGCGGGTCGAGGCTGCGGTGGCCGGGAGCGGCCACTGCACTCCAGTCTGGGCGACGGAGTGAGACTCCGACTCAAACAACAACAACAACAACAAAAAACCCAGGGGTTCGTAGGCACAGCTGGGCGGCTGGTGCTCCTGAAACCTGGCTGAGGCCACTGGGCGGCGCGGCCCAAGACAGACGTAGGCTGCAGTCTCTGTTAGGAGGGCCCTGCCTCCTGCACCCCCCAGGGCCTGCCTGACCCCAGGGGACATTTGGGTTTGAGACCCCTGCTCTGCGCGTGGCACTGGCTGGGGAGCCCCGGCCAGGTGTTGCGTGGGCTTCTGGAGCCCAGGGATTGCCTGTCTTCGTGGGCTACTTACTGCAACACCAAGCCCGATGCCTGGTAATAGAAAGGTGTCGATCAAGTTTCGGGTAACACCTGAATGAATGAATGAGCGAGTGAGGGAATGGAGATGGCTGTCCCCAGGACAGAGCTGAATGAGGTCGAGCCATTTGAAGAAGCAAGTGCAAACTGCAGCCGAGGAAGCAGAGGCACAGAGGCTGGGGGCCCCGAGGAGTTCAGGGGACTCGGGGTGGCAGGGGGTTGAGGCCGGGCGATCCCCCAGGGCAGCAGGAAGGCCAAGCTGGAGGGCAGGGATTCGAGCCTGCTGGCTGCTTTACGGCCAGTCACTTGCGCCTTAAACACTCCGAGTCTGGGACCTGCTCCAGGCCCACTGAATCAGACCCTCCAAGCGTAGGCGGGCCGGTCTGCGTTGGAAAATGCCCCCCAAGTGATTTCGGAGAATCCACGAGGTCATCTGCCACGGGTCTGCTGCTGCATCCGACCCCTTTCTGCCCCCACCCTCTGGGACTGGTGTCTTTCTAAAGCCACGTGGCGCATCACCGTTTTGGAGTGGTGGCTAGGCCCTGGAGGTCCAGCTTAGCCACTCAACACATTTTAAGTAAGTTTTAGAAGGAAGGAGAAGTCTGAGATGACTGTGTTTGTTTTGCCCAAGCAAAATCCATTTATAAAGTGCAGCACTTGTTTAAGAAAAAACCAACAGCTATTGACAAAATATAAGAAAATAAATTAAAGCAGCAGATTCTTAAAAGGACCCTGTCCGATAATTTGATTTTTTTCCCCCTTCTTCCCTCAAAGGCCAGAACGATCCAATCAATCTTGCCATTCCACAGGCTGTCTCGTTACAGCTTTTTCTTAAGTGGGAAAAAAAGAGAAAAAGAAAAAGAAAAAAAGGGGCAGAGCTGAGGGCCATGTCACCTCCTGGCTCACCAAGGGTTCCACTGCACCCTCCGTCTCCCCGCCCAGCCTTCTTGTCCTGCTGGAGGCCTGACCCTGGCATCACCTTGTCCCAGCTCCCGTGCCCTCCAGATGGGATCAGTGCACCTGGTGAGCTCAGGGCTCCTCCTGCCAGGTCCGTGACCCACAGACCCTGCGCGGACCAGACCCTCTCTGGTCCCCAGGCCTCAGGCGGGTGTCTTGTCAAGTGGATTTCTCGTCCCGACAGCCTCATTCGAATGACGGATGTTTTTCCTGGGAAGAATACAGGCGGGACACATGTGTGTTGAGGGCAGCCACGCTGCCACGCAAGTGAGCGCACACGTGTGCAGCACCTCACTTCCGACACAGGCGGGATCCTGCATTCCCCCTCCATGAGGCCCTCGTCCGAAGTTGCTCCCGCGTGCCGCCACCCCTTCCCGTGGGGCACACACCGGGGGCCCCCCAGTGTTGGTGCCACACTGAGGCTACCCCCACTGCCTCGATGACCAGTAATGTCTGCAGGGAACCAAGCCAGCTTTAAGGGCAGCCCCTCCTGTGTGGAGGACCAAGGACTCTGTGTCCTTGGCCAAACCACGGCAACCCTGCCAATTTCTCCACCCGGAGAGCGAGGTCACTAACACCCAGGGGTGGTTGATAGGATTGAACGGGCAGCCACTTGTAATCGTCATCATCATATTTTATAATCGAGCACTTGCTCATTGCCTGACTCTGAGTTATAGTACTGGCTATCAGATAGTTATAGTTATAGTACTGGTTATCAGATGAACTCTGCGGCTCCTGCTATGATTTGGCTATTTTACAGGTGAGAAAACAGAGGCGCAAGAGGTGAGGGTAATTGCCCATGGTCCCGGATCTCATAAGGGGAAAGCGGGGCTTTTTGCGGGGGAGGGCTTTCTGGAACTCGCCCCCACCACCCCCACTTACTGTCCCCGTTTCCCTCTCGGAAGGTCCTCACTGGGGACCATGGCCTTGAAGAGGGCAGGGAGGGTGCCAGCCCCCACAGCGGAAGCTCGAAGGCAGCTTGTCCCATGCTGTAGGGCTCTGGTGTGAACTCCGCTGAGAGCCTCAGCCCGCCTTCAGTCTCTGGTGTTTACAGCCCTGGTCCCCTAGCCTCTGTGAATTGAAGACCCCCTCAATATACCTTCCCTTTATGCTTAATCTGAGCAGAGTCTTTCTCTGTAGCTTGCAACCTCAGAAACCTGTGAGAAAAGAGTAATAATAATATACCAAAAGTAGCTGTTGTTTCTTGAGCATTTACTATGTGCTGGATCCTGAGAAAGAGTTTCTTTCTCTCTTTTTTTTTTTTGAGTCGGAGTCTCACTCTGTCGCCCAGACTGGAGCGCAGCGGCCGCTCCCGGCCACCACAGCCTCGACCTGCTGGGCTCCGGCGATCCTTCCGCCTCAGCCTTCCAAGTTGCTGGAACTACAGGCGTGTGCTACCACGCCCGGCTAATTTTTTGATTTATTGTAGAGATGAGGTCTTGCCAAGTTGCCCAGCGGGTCTCGAACCCGCGGGCTCAGGCAATCCTCTCACCTCAGCCTCCCAAAGTGCTGGGATTACAGGCTGAGCCACCGAGCCCGGCAAGTTTCTTTCTTTCTTTTCTTATTTTTTTTTGATTTGGAGTCTCAGTCTGTCGCCCAGACTGGAGTGCAGTGGCCGCTCCCGGTCACAGCAGCCTTGACCTGCTGGGCTCCGGCGATCCTTCCGCCTCAGCCTTCCAGGTAGCTGGAATTACAGGCATGAGCTACCACGCCCAGCTGATTTTTTGATTTATTGTAGAGATGAGGCCTCACTGCCCAGGCAGGTCTCGAACCCGCGGGCTCAGGCAATCCACTCACCTCAGCCTCCCAAAGGCGTGGGATTACAGGTTGGGCCACCGAGCCCGGCTTCTTTTCTTTTTTTAAGGCAAGTTTTATTGAGAGGACAGGAAAGCTCCCACAGTGGGATGGGACCCGAGAGGGTTGCCCAAGAAAGAGATTCGTAGACCTTTCAGTGTCTCACCCTCGCGCCTCTACAATTGTCCCTGTGTTACAGGCAAGGAAGCCGGGGATTGTACACATTTGACTTCCTGCCTGGTGTCAGACAGCTGGACAGGGTGCCAGTGGGTTCAAACTCTCAGCTGCCTGAGGATGTCTGAGCATCAGACTCTGTGGACATACCCGATGTGAGAGGCGCTTTCTAAATGACGGCTTTAGAGCCACGCGTCTCATCCACTGCACAGTCATCAGGGACATTCTCGTTCCAGGTCAGGGGACGTAAGCACACTCCACCCTGACTCTCCCCCTGAATACAGCATCAGACCCAGACAGAATGCACGAATGAGCGACTTTCAGTCTCTCAAAAGAAGACCGGATATCAAAAGCAACACCACATTGGTGGTAAGTTGACTATGTTTTCCCCTGCAAATGCCCCCCTGGGCTGAATGCAGTGCAGCCTGGAACCTTAGAGGGGTGTTAGCATCTCTGGAGAGATCTCCAGGGAAAGCCCTCTGATTCTGGCTTGAGGACCAACAAACGGCCTCCGGGTGCTCAGGAAGAGTGGAGACGTCTCCTGCTTTTCTTGTCTTTTTTCCTTCCCTCCTTTCCTCTTCTCATACCACAGCCTCCAAGCAACCCCATAGTGGCCGCCCCCGCTGGCAGGAACCTACAACTCCGAGGGAGCAGAATGTTTCTCTTCAACTGGAGGAGCCATGGTCCACGGCGAGGGGGCCCCCACCCCGCCGCTCTGCTGTCTCTGGCGCTTGGGATCAACATGGGCAGGCATGGGAAGGGAAGGGCAGAGTGGAAGGGAATAAAGCCCCAGTGGCCCAGTGGTCCAGCCTGAGGACTGGGAAAGGGGAACCCCAGTGAGCTGGAAAGTACAGGCGGGATGGCAGAGAGGGATGAGATGGGAAAGTGACCCCGGAAGGCTGTTTGTGAAATCTCGGGCTCACCCTCAAACTGCACATGGTCTGTACATGGCCCAACCCTAACAGTATACTTAGACCTGAGACCTGAACTATGGGATAGCCCAGGGCCCATGTCCCACGGAGGGGTGGGACAGATCCAAGCAGCACTGCAAAAGCTTTGGAAATGGAACTGGCATTGGAACCCCAGCCCACAGGAGGCTGGTGGGAACTTATGGTCTGAACTCAGCTAGGTTGTTCACCTGCTAGCAAAAAAATACCAAGGTTACTTCCACAGAGGAAGAACCAGGAACATCTCTACTCCCTTGGGAAAATATACCAATGTTGAGATCACTTTGCTGAGATATCAAAGACTTTATAGCAGCAATTATAAAAATGGTTCAACATGTAAGGGCGAACACTCTTGAAATGAATGCAAGGACACATTGTCTCAGCCAAGAAACAGAAGATGTTGAGTAGAAAGAAACGGAAACTTGGAACTGAAAAATACAATAACACATACAAAGGCACTGGGTAAGCTCAATAGCAGAATAGAGCTGACAGAGGAGGTAGTCAGGGAACTTGAGGATAGAGCTATAGGAAGTCCTCCAATATGAGTAACAAAGAGAAAAAAGATTGATCATAAAAAAGATCAGAGCCTCGGGGGCCTGTGGAACAATGCCAGAGGGTCTGATGTTTGTGTCATTGGAATTCTGGAAGGAGACGAGAGACAGCAGAGTCTGGAAGAAATATATGGAGAAATAATGGTGGAAAATTTCCAAATCTGGTGAAAAACAAAAGCCTACAGATTTAAGAAGCTCAGTGAATCCCAAACAAATAAACCCAAAGAAATCTATGCCCAGACATGTCATCAACAAACATCTGAAAACTAAAGACCCCCAAAAAATAAAAATAAAAAAGGAATCTTGAATACAAACAGAAAAAAAATGGACACATTTCCTAACGGGGAAAAATGATTCAAATGATTGTGGATTTCTTATCAGAAGCCATACAGTCCAGAAGGAAGCAGAACAACATTTTTAAAGTGCTGAGAGAAAAAAAATTGTCAATTCCTAACTCTTTAGAGGAGACATTCTTTGGGGATGAAAGTAAAATAAAGACATTCTTAGATGAAGGAACACTAGGGATTGTTGCTGGGAGACTCACACCTTGTATGTTGCTAAAATAAGTTCTTTAGACAGAAAGAGAGAATCGTGGAAGGAAACTTAAATATCAGGAATCCACGAAGAGGCCCAGACATGGTAAATATTTGGATAAATAATTACATTCACTATAATATAATTATAGTTGAGGCTTTTTCTGTTGACTCTTTAAAATACATATGATGGTTGAGACCAAAAAATTGATAAAGTTTTCTTTCTTTCTTTCTTTTTTCGAGTTGGAGTCTCACTCTGCAGCCCAGGCTAGAGTGCAGTGGCACAATCATGGCTCACTGTATCCTTGACCTCCTGGGCTTAGGCGATCCTTCCACCTCAGCCTTCTGATTGTGGGCTACGGCCCACATCATCATGCCCAGCTAGGTGGTGGCTTGGATTTTTGTAGAAATGAGGTCTTGCTATGTTACCCAGGCTGGTCTCCACCTCCTGGGCTCCAGTTATCCTCTCACTTCAACCTCCCAAAGTGCTGGGATTACAGGTGTAAGGCATTGCACCTGACAAAGTTTTCAATGAATTAAGATGTAACATAGAATACAAATATAAAATAAAAGGGGAGGGTAAATTAACCTATACACTGATAAGTTTCTACATTTCATGTAAAGTGATAAATGTTAAGTAGGCTGAGAAAAGGTACATACATATATCAGAATTCCTGGAGCAACCTCTAAAAAAACTACTCAAAGAGATATAGTAAAAAAACAAAATAGATAAAATAGAAAGCATTCATAGGCCAAAAAAAAAATCTTATTTAAACTTTATACAAAAATTAACTCAATAGATTGTACAAAAAACTTTTGTAAGAAAACACCTGGGAATAGATAAAGAATTATTAGATGTGACATTAAAAGCACAATCTGTAGGATAAGTTGGGTTTCTTTTTTTTCTTGGCATGCTCACGGCCACCACAGCCTCAACCTGCTGAGCTCAGATCCTTCCGCCTCAGCCAAGTAGCTAGAACCACAGGCGGGTGCCACCATGCTCCACTAATTTTTTTGATTAACTGTAGAGACAAGGTCTTACGAAGTTGCCCGGGCTGGTCTCGAAGCCCTAGACCCAGGCAATCCTCTCGCCTCGGCCTCCCAAAGTGCTGGGATGACAGCCTGAGCCACCGTGCTCGGCCCAGTTGGGCTTCTTCAGAATGAAAACTTCTGTTCTGAGAACGAGGCTGTCAGTAAAGAAACAATCTACAGACTCGGAGAAAATATTTGCAGACCACATACCCAGCAAAAGATTTGTATCCACCAGAGAATAGAGCGCACTCCCAAAGCTCAACAGTAAGGAGACAAAGACACCAATTAAGAATTGGCCAAAAGATGAGAAAAATACCAAGTGCCGACAAGGATCGGGGCCCCCGGGACGCACGCACTCTCGGGGGAATTCAAAACACCACCACCCACCTGGGAAGCAGTTTGTCAGTTTCTTATTTATTTATTTTTTTTTATTTTTTGAGTTGGAGTCTCGCTCGGTCGCCCAGACCGGGGTGCAGTGGCCGCAGCCTCGACCCGCTGGGCTCCGGCGATCCTCCCGCCTCCGCCTTCCGAGTAGCCGGAACTACAGGCGCGCGCTACCACGCCCGGCTGATTTTCCGATTTCTTGGCGAGATGAGGTCTCGCCAAGTTGCCCAGACAGACAGACCGGTGTGGACACGGCAGAGGGGTTTCCTGATGGGACTCTGGGAGGAGGTGACCCCAGAGCCGAGACCTGAGTGTGAAGAGAAAGACAGAAATCTCGCGTGGGAACGGCACTCCAGGCCCCGGGAGCAGCAGGTCCCAGGGTCCCGAGGGGGCCCCGGCGGGGTGAGCGGGAGGCCCGGAGGCGGGAGGGGCGCGGGGACGCGCGGGGACGGCGCTGAGCGCGGAGGGCGGGCAGGGGCGGAGGCCGGGCCCGGGTGGCAGCGTGACCTCCGTCTGCGTGACTCCAAGCGTGGGAGGGAAGCCGCCGGGCGCTTTCAGGGGGCCGGGGCGCCGGCGGGCGGACGCGGCACGCCGCGGGTGCCCAAGAGGCGCCAGCAGCCTCGGCCGGGGGCGCGCCGTCCTGCCCCCTCTTGCCCGCCGGCCTCAGGAGCGGGGACCCCGGCCGCCTGGCGAGCGCTTCTCCCCCGCGGCGGCCGCCCCGCGGCCGCTTGCGCCCCCCGGAGCCGGCGGGCGTCGCTGCCGCTTTCCGCGACGCCATAAAAACCCAGGAGGCGCCACCAAGCCCGCGCGCGCGCGTCCGCGTCTCGCCGCGCACGACAAAAGCGCCCACGGCAGGGGGCGGCTGGGCGGGCCGCTGCCGCCCCCCGGCTGCCCCCCGGAAGGGAGGGGCGGTCCCTCCCCGCTCTGGGGAGCGGTGCCCCCCGTGGGAGCCCACTTGGGGGCGGGGCTTGTCCCTCCTTTTCCCTCCAGATGCCCCGCCTCCGTCTCTCCGGAACCCGCGCGACCGGCTCTGAGCGCTTTCTCCTCGAGCTGCCCCCGCGACGTCCGCGCCAGCCCGCCGCCAGGGACGACCTCCCCAACTCGGCGCTCAGTGCGCGCCCCCGTTCCGAGTCTGTCCGGCCGGCGCCTCGTCCGCGAAAGCCAGTCTGCTTTGGGATTCGAACCCCTGGCGAGAAACGGCGCGCAGTGCCACGGCGTCCGTACACTCGACGCACGATTCGCGGGCTTCTCTGCAGTCATTCGCTTGATTATTCAGCTCGTCTTTAGGGAGCGCCTCCTGGGTGCTGGGGCTGGAGACGGGGCTCGAGGAGATGCAGGGCCTGCCCCGGGGACTCCCGCGTGGAAGGAGTGGCCGGCTTGGAGACGCTTCCCGTGTGCGTGACCTGTCCTCAGTGGGGGCAGGGCCCGAGAGCTGCTTCTCGGGGCTTGGGGGCAGTCCAGATTCACCGAGGGCGCTGGAGACGGCTTTGCCCCCTGGAGAAGAAATGGCGATCCAGCTGGGACGTGCATGGGCAAATGGTTCCGGGGGGATGGCGGGAACCTAGTGACGCATACATGTCCCGGGCTGATGCGCTTCAGACACCTAGAACCACGGTGCTCTTGACTCTGTTCACATCCTCCTTAGTGTCCTTCTGAGGCCCTGCATGGCAGCTCTGCATGGTTACGCTCTCCCAGGATGAAATCCCGGGGGAGAGCCTTTCTCTGAGTCTCCTGGGTCTCACTGGGTCCCTTGTCCGTCCCCAACCAATCAGGGTGGCTGGGGAACTTCAGTGCTCCTCCGGTCAGGCCTGAGCCACATGGCAGCCCTGGCCTGGGGTGGCCTCAGCCTCACTGGAAGCCTGTGGACTGAGGTAGGGATTCTCAGAGAAAAACCGGGACCCACCCCTGGCCTGCAGGCTGTTCCCCGTCCCTTCCCCAGGCTGGAGGTGACCAGCATCCAAATCCTTGTGGCCTCTGGACCCTCCCACAATGTCAGCTGTCCTCACCACTCGCCTACCCAGGGACTGCCTGGCTCTCTGGGGTTGGGCGTCACCAGGGGCCTCGGCGCCTGCTGCCCTGAGCGTGAGCCAAGGTCATTCCAGCTGGAAGCACAGCTGCCACCCTCACGCGCCTGCTTCCCACTCCAGGCCCCCGGGACAGCCGTTCCCAGGGCCCAGGCAGGTGCCATTCCTGGGTTTCCAAGAGAACACAGCCATTGAGAAACCCTTGAGAGGGCCGCAGGATGGGGCCGAGCCCAGGCTGCAGACGGGCTGTGTAGACAGAAAGGTCGGCGTGTGTGTCAGGAGCACTGAGGAACAAGGGCCCGTGTCCACTGAATCCTAAACCAGCATCAATAACAAATAGGCTTGCTCGGAACAGGGCCGGCAGCCTTGCAGGGACTTCCACATTCCGGTATCCCGCTCCAGGGCCCTGGGACAGCCGCTCCCAGGGCCCAGGGCAGTCAGCACTGAAGAGGCCATGGGTGCAGGGCTGGGGAGCATGGGGGACGTCCACTACCTGGTGCAGCAGTGGGCTCTGCATTCCTGGGCAGTGGACGGGAAGCCTTTTGGTTCCGCTCTGCATGATGGGTACAAGGAGTGACAGCGCCCCTCCCTCATCGCCGTGTTCTTCTGCCTGTCTGCAGGCCTTTCTGGATGGAGGCCAGCCAGCCAGCAGCTTCCAATCCACCCCATGTCCTCAGCCTTCCCAGTCCTGTCCTTCTCAGAAACCCACTGTGAGCCAGGCTCGGTGGCTCAGCCTGTAATCCCGTGCCTTGGGAGGCTGAGGTGAGTGGATTGCCTGAGCCCACGGGTTCAAGACCCTTCTGGGCAGGCGAGACCTCGTCTCTACAATAAATCAAAAACTAGCTGGGCGTGGTAGCGCACGCCTGTAGTTCCAGCTGCTTGGAAGGCTGAGGCAGGAGGATCGCCGGAGCCCAGCAGGTCGAGGCTTGTGGGGTCCGGGAGCGGCCACTGCTCTCCAGTCTGGGCGACAGAGTGAGGCTCCAACTAAAAAAAAAAAAAATAAAGCCCACTGTGGTGCGTAGGAAGGCCAGGAGGTTGGAGGGGTGAGCGGATGAGTGAGGGGGGAGGTGAGATCAGAGTGGTGGGTGGGGTCGGATGCCATGTCTGGATAAGCCGAGTGGCATATGTCTTGCGTTACTCCAAATGCAAGAGGGAGGCCACCGGGGGGCTTACAGTGGGGCAATGGCCCAAGTACCTGGCACACAGCAGGCACTTAATAAACGTCTAGAGCTGGCCAAGCGTGGCGGCTCATGCCTATAATCCCAGCACTTTGGGAGGCCGAGGCAAGAGGTCTGAGACCGCGGGTTTAAGACCAACCTGGGCAACTTGGCAAAATCTCATCTCTACAATAGATATTTAAAAATCAGCCAGGCATGGTGGTGTGGACCTGTGTTTCCAGAAACTTAGAAGGCTGAGGCGGAAGGATCACCTGAGTCCAGCAGGTCAATGCTGCGGTGGCCATGACTGTGCCACTGCACTCCAGCCTGGCCACAGAGTGAGACTCCTATTCAAAAAAAATAAATAAGCCGGGCTCGGTGGCTCAGCCTGTAATCCCGCGCCTTTGGGAGGCTGAGGTGAGTGGATTGCCTGAGCCCGCGGGTTCGAGACCCGCCTGGGCAGCGAGACCTCATCTCTACAATAAATCAAAAAATCAGCCGGGCGTGGTAGCGCATGCCTGTAATTCCGGCTACTCGGAAGGCTGAGGCGGAAGGATCGCGGAGCCCAGCAGGTCGAGGCTGCGGTGGCCGGGAGCGGCCACTGCACTCTAGTCTGGGCGACAGAGTGAGACTCCAACTCAAAAAAAAAATAAATAAAAATAAATAAATAAATAAAGGCCGGGCATAGTGTCTCAGCCTGTAATCCCAGCTCTTTGGGAGGCTGAGACGAGATTGCCTGAGCCTGGGGTTTCGAGACCAGCCTGGTCAACTCGGCGAGACCTCGTCTCTACAATAAATCAAAAAAATTAGCCAGGCGTGGTGGCTTGTGTCTGTGGTTCTAGCTACTTAGAAGGCTGAAGCAGAAGGATCACACCTAAGCCCAGCAGGCCAAAGCTGCAGCAGCTGTGAGCATGCCACTGCACTCCAGCCTGGGCGACACAGTGAGAGCCCAACTCCAAAAAAAAAAAAAGAATGTCTATAGTCTAGGCTAGAGGGTGCAGCCATCCTGCCCTACCTTGTCCCACCTGCCTCATGAATGGGGACCCTCTAGGCTGCCTTGCAAGCTCTTCTCACCTGTGGCATCCTCAAAATCCAAACCTCCAGCCTGTTCCCAAAACCCCGCGGGAGCCAGGCCTCCTAGCTGGAGCTTAGCAGAGGGGTCAACCGGAGCCTGGGCTCCCTGCTTCACGGGCAACTCCTTGGCACTCCCCAAGTGGAGCCCGCCCCTCCAGTCACACAACCTTTCTCAGGGCCTCGGGTTGCAGCAGGCTGGTGGATGGGCCTGGGCTCTGGGGACAGACAGGCGGAGGCTCTATCTCGACCGGCATCCGGTGGGGCGGTGAGTGCTGGAAATCACCCAGAAAGACGAACAACCCTGTGAGCAAGACAGAAGCTGGCTCCTCTCTCAAACCTCCAAAAGCCCTTGGGCAGGCGTCGGACCGGAGAGAGAGGCTCTCAGAGCCACAGTGATCGCTGGCCTTGTCGCTCCTGGTCCCCTCCAGGCAGCCTCCACGCCGAGGCCAAGGTGGCTGGGAGGAGAGAGGGACAAGGAAAGCATGTCCTGTCTCTAGGGACACTTCCCCAGAACTGTGCACCACGCTTGTGCTCACGGGCCGCCGTCAGGATGTGGCCATGGGGTCCTGGTGGCTGAGGGAAGGCTGGGACCCCGGGCACACAGCCGTCCAGAAGCCCTTGAGAGGGCCACAGGAGGGGCCCGAGCCCTGGTTGGCAGACGGGCAACCGTCCTCCTGCAGGCAGGAAGATCTGTGCGTGTGTCAGGAGCAGCACGGAACGGGGCCCGTGTCCAGCCAAAGCTGAGAGGGACGGGAACAGGAATGAGAATAGATATCAGGAAACCAGCAGTCCTCACCCGTTTTACAAATGAGGAAGTTGAGGCAGAGGGAGGAGGAAGGGTGCGCCTTCGCTAGCCCGGTCCTTGGTCCTGCCCTGGGCCCAGAACAGTCTCCGCTGCCCTTGACGAGCTTCTTAGGGACTAGGGTGTTTTCTCTCTCGCCTGTGGGTCCAGGTCACCAGCAGGCAACTTGGGCCACCCTGAGAGGCCAAGAGGAAGCTCCCCCGTCCCCACGGACATGCCGGCACCTCTGGGCACCTGTTCCTGGTGGAGGTGAGCGGCGAGGCCCAGGCCTTGTTTCCCTGCCAGGCTGCTGGTCACGCCCCAGCTGTGCCCATTCATTCGTGATGCTGGTTTAGGATTCCGTGGACACGGGCCCTGTTCTTGGTGCTCCTGACACACACACAGACCTCCCTGCCTGCACAGCCTGTCTGCAAACCAGGGCTTGGCCCCATCCTGCGGCCCTCTCAAAGGCTTCTGGACGGCTGCGTGCACTGGGAAACCCGGAATGGCGCCTGCCTGGGCCCTGGGAGCGGCTGTCTCTGGGGTCTGGAGCGGGAAGCAGGCGCGTGGGGGTGGCGGCTGCACTTCCAGCTGGGATGACCCCGGCTCACTCGCAGGGCAGGCGAGAACTGAGGACCCTGGTGACGCCCAACCTCAGCCAGCAAGGACGTCCCCAGGTAGGCGGGTGGCAGGGACGGCTGGCATTGTGGGGGCATCCAGAGGCAGCAAGGATTTGGGTGCTGGTCACCTCCAGCCCGGGGAAGGAACAGGGAATGGCACGCAGGCCAGCGGCTGGTCCCAGGCAGCGAGGGGCAGGCGGCGGGTTTGCCTTTTTTTTTCTTCTGCGTTGGAGTCTCTCTCTGTCACCCAGGCTGCAGTGCAGTGGCACACTCACGGCCACCCCCGCATTGACCTGCTGGGCTCCAGCAATCATTCTGCCTCAGCCTTCCAAGAGGCTAAACTACGGACACCCGCTACCACACCCAGCTAAAGGAGGTGGATTTTCTTTTTCTTTTTCTTTTTTTTTTTTTTGAGTTGGAGTCTCACTCTGTCGCCCAGACTGGAGTGCAGTGGCCGCTGCCAGCCACCGCAGCCTAGAACTGCCGGGCTCCGGCGATCCTTCCGCCTCAGCCTTCCGAGTAGCTGGAGCTACAGGCGCGCGCTACCACGCCCAGCTAATTTTTGATTTATTGTAGAGATGAGGTCTTGCCAAGTTGCCCAGGTGGGTCTCGAACCCGCGGGCTCAGGCAATCCACTCACCTCAGCCTCCCAAGGCGCGGGATTAGGAGGTGGGTTTTCAAAGGGCAGCTTCACCCGTGGAGAACAAGGAGCTGCCCACTTAGACCACGGGGAGCCCCGCCAGTCTCCGAAATCCGCTCCCACCTGGAGCCACCCAGCTTCTGCGCCTGGGCTGAGCAAGTCTCCCCTCTCCCCCACAGCCTGTGGGAGTCCCCACTGCCCTCAGCCCTCGGCCTCGGTCCCACGGCCCCCGGAGCCCACCTGGCCCGCCTCCGTGTTCCTCACCCCTCCCTGCTCCACCGTCCCTCACGGCCACGAAGTCGATCCTCAGACCCGCGGCGCTCGCTCCTGCCTCAGGGCCCTGGCACGTGCTGCTGCCGCTGCCTCAAATCTTCCTCCCACAGCCCTTTGCGCGACGGACCCTCCCTCGCAGAGATCCGCCTTCACCTGCCTGCCCTCTCAGCCTCTAAAACAAGCCCCTCCCAGCCATGGTGTCATCTGGCGTATTTTCATCAGCATATTTAAGACCGTCTAAAACCTTGCCCAGAGATAGAGGCGTCTCACCCCGTGAGTCTCTCGGAGAAGCAAAGAAACCTCTGGCCTCTCTTCATGGACCGTTGGCTGTAAGGAAACCGCACCCCCGCTACCCCCAAACAAATCAGGGGCGGGGGACATGGGGCCCTCCAGAGTCAGCCTGAGTCATGCCAGGCTAGAGGGCAGTGGACAGGGCAGGCGGCCAGTGGCGTTTGCCAGACGCACCCCCACCTTCCCCGGCTGAGGAGAGGCCCTGGGAGGGAAGATGCGGGGCGACAGAGGTGTCTTGAAAGGAGCGCCTTGGCTTTTGATCTGCAAAGAGACCCGGGCCCTGGCAGATGGCGTCCTGGCCTCTGCGGATCTCTGTTCTCCGAAGCTGGCTGGGGGAGGCCTCTGCTCCTTCCACGGGTTTGCGTGCTTCCTGGCAGTTAATTACTCAGGATGGATGATCCCGACTCGGATGGCAGCCCCCTCCTCCTGCTCCCCTCTCCAGCTGGGACAGAACAGGTGGCAGAGGGAGCAGAGGACTCCTGTGCCACCGGGCTGCCCACGGGGCCATTCATCACTGGGGGGGGCATCCCCCACCTGCAGCCGGGCTGAGCAGAACAGGTGGTACGGTGCGGGCAAGGAAGGGGCGGGGAATTCACTCTTCCAGCGGGAAGGGGGCCCGGGGCCTGCCGGAGGTGGCTGGAGGCACAGGGACCTCCTGTGAAAGGCTGCGGAGCGAGGGAATAAACGACAGGAGACCTCGACTTTGCCCGTGTTTGGAAGATTTGGAGATTAAGAAGATTAACTCGGATTAAGAGGATTGGCTGTCGGTGCCTTGCTGGGGGTGGGGTGAGGGAAGACAGCCTCCGGCTTGGGCGTTTGCTGATGGCTGTGGTGTCAAGGCTGTGGTGTCAGTGGCTGACTCAGGCTACCAAGGGCGGAGACCAGGCTGGCAGGGCCTGACTATTTCTCAGCCGGTTCCAGAGCTGGCAGGAGCCCACCCGGCGCACCTGGGGGTGAGGCTGTCCAGGTACTTAAGGGAGATCTGAATCCACCTCTGTCTCTGCAGGGCGGTGTTGCTGCCCTGTCTGTCCCCAGCGAACAGAGCAGGGTGAGCACGCGGGTCTCTTCCAGCTTGGCCACTCTGGAGTTTCTCTCTCTCTCTTTTAAGGTAGGGTCTCAATCACCGAGTGTGACGGCTCACGCCTGTCATCCCAATACTTTGGGAGGTGGAAGCGAGAGGATTGCCTGAGCCCATGGGTTTGAGACCAGCTTCGGCAACTTGACGAGACCTTGTTTCTACATTAAATAAAAAAAATCAGCTGGGTGTGGTGGCGCACACCGATGGTTCCAGCTACTTGGAAGGCTGAGGTGGAAGGATCTCCTGAGCCCAGCAAGTGGAGGCTGCAGTAGCTGTCAGCGTACCACTGCACTCCAGCCTGGGTGACAGAGTGTGACTCTGACTAAAAAAAAAAAAAAAAAAGCCGGGTTCGGTGGCTCAGCCCGTAATCCCGCGCCTTGGGAGGCTGAGGTGAGTGGACTGCCTGAGCCCGCGGGTTAGAGGCCCGCCTGGGCAATTCGGCAAAACCTCATCTTTACAATAAATAAAAAAAAATCAGCCGGGTGTGGTAGCACGCACCTGTAGTTCCAGCTGCTTGGAAAGAGTGAGGCGGAAGGATCGCCGGAGCCCAGTGGGTCGAGGCTGCGGTGCCCGGGAGCGGCCCCTGCACTCCAGTCTGGGCGACAGAGTGAGACTCCAACTCAAACAAACAAACAAAAAAAAAAGGGACTTGCTGGCATGCAGTGGCACGATCACGGCTCACTACAGCCTTGACCTCCTGGACTCAAGTGACCTCCGGCCTTAGTCTGCTCAGTAGCTGGAACTATCGGCACATGCTGCATGCCTTTTTTTTGGTAGAGATGATGAGGTCTCGCTATGTTGTCCCGGCTGGTCTCGAACCCCTGGGCTCCAGTGATCCTCCCACCTCAGCCTCCCAAGGTGCTGGGATTACAGGCGTGAGCCGCTGTGCCGGCCTGAATGTCTTCTACTCTGTATCACGTCGCCTCCTTAAACCCCTCCCTCCTGCCTCCCGGCCGCCTACGCCCTTGGCCCCGGGCAGACCCTCCACGGGCATCACCGCGGGCCCTCCAGGTCTGATTTCTGGAGGTCAGTGCAGCAGAAGCGTGTGGCTCACCCGGGAACGGGCGGCTTGCGGGCACCATTCCCAGCCCCAGCCACCCCCCTCACTCTGCGTCCTGGACGGTCCCAGATTCCAGCAGCAGCCAGTGAGGGGTAGAGGTTCTTGCTGGACGGACTCTCACTGGGCCTCTCCCGACTGCTCCGGCCCGGCCTTCTCCCGGCCCTGGGGTTTAATCAGGAACACGTGGGGGCCTCTGAGCCGTGAAGGCTCTGCAGTGTCTTTCAGCACCAGGGGTTTCGCCATCCCGCGGGCCCAGCGGTTTGCCCGGGAGGGGCCTCCCCGTGGGGCAGGGTCCAGGCCGCCGCGAGGCGGGCGGCGGGGCGGGAGGCGACCCCGGCGCAGGCTGCGTCTCACAACGCAGACGCGGCTTTCTGCGAGTTCCTCCTGCACCTGAATCCTTAAATCATCGGCGTCTGGAGCCGGGCTGTGGCGGGAAGCTGTTAATAATAGACACCCGCGGCTGTCTGGTAACGGAGACGGTAATTAGCATTTTAATTTAGGCATTTTCTCCACACTCGCCTCTGGAGACCTGGGTTCGAATCTGGAATTGGGGTCGCCGGCGGAGGTCTGCCTCGTCCTCCCAGTCCCCCCACGGCGTCCGTCTTTGTCACACGAGCAGCCGCGGCTCAGGGCCCAGAGTGGCCTGAGGGGGGCACTGTCTGCCCAGACTGCGCGGCGCGGCCAGAACTAGCATTTGCGGTGGGGGGGGCAGAGCAGGACAGGGCTGGGGGCGCGGTGCAGGTGGTCTGGGAGAAGAAGGCGCTCTGAGGGGGGAGGGGCAGAGAGTGGGCTTCGGGGGGGCAGTGGACAGGCTGCCCCCTGCGACCCTCAGTCCTTCCCTTTCGCAAGCACGAATTTCCTTGATTTCTCTCCAAGCCCAGATTTGCTGCCTAACTGCCCCCGCGGCCTGTGAGGGCTGCAGCATTAGGAATAAATGACTTCACGGACCTGCCTTCTCCCTTCCTGTTTCCCAGAGCAAGATTTAAAAACAGCGATGGCACCCGGCTCGGTGGCTCAGCCTGTCATCCCGTGCCTTTGGGAAGCTGAGGTGAGTGGACTGCCTGAACCCGCGGGTTCGAGACCCGCCTGGGCGGCGAGACCTCATCTCGACAATAAATCAAAAAATCAGCCGGGCGGTAGTGCGTGCCTGTAGTTCCAGCTACTCGGAAGGCTGAGGCGGAAGGATCGCCGGAGCCCGGCAGGTCGAGGCTGCGGTGGCCGGGAGCGGCCTCTGCCCTCCAGTCTGGGCGACAGAGTGAGACTCCAACGCAAAAAAAAAAACCAGCGATGGCCATGGGGGAGGAGGGGTTCTCCCTTATCGCAGAGTCTGAGGGACACAGGTCGCCCTCTGGGGTCTAGAGAGGACAGTCACCTCATCTGTGGTGCTGCGGCGGGGGGCCGTGCATTCTGTGCCCCCGCCCCTGACCTCCCACCTGGGGTGGGGAGTGGACAGACGCCGGCAGCCCCTGCTGAGAGGGAGTCTGCCGTCCAGCCCCACGCAGACACTCACGGCTGCCTGAGGAGAGCCACGCGCGTGGAAAAACGGCCTACATCGGTGCCCTCCGTGCAAAAGCCTCTGTGATCTCTAAGGCAGCAGGTGTAGACCGCCGGGGCTGCGGGGCCAGCCGGAGACCCAGGCTGCGCAGAGGGGGCCAGTCTCTCCAAGGAGGGCCCTTGTCCGGGCTCTGAAGGCCCGCGGGTGCTGCTGGGCCCTGGGGGTGGTCGCCCTCGGACACGTTGCTGGGACCCTCTGTTCTCTCTCGTCTCCTCTCTGATGTCATTTCTACCTCTCGGGAATCTGGGTTGGAAGTGGAGGACAAAACTCCAACTAGCCTAAACAAAAAAGGAAACGTACTGGCTCCTGTAAGTGAAAAGTCAAGTGCAAGGGCAGGTTTCAGGTGATGTTTGATCTAGCTGGCTTACATCGCCTGGGATCTGATTTCTTTCTTTTTTTTTTTTTTTGAGTTGGAGTCTCACTCTGTCGCCCAGACTGGAGTGCAGTGGCCGCTCCCGCCACCGCAGCCTCGACCTGCTGGGCTCCGGCGATCCTTTGGCCTCAGCCTTCCAGGTAGCTGGAACTACAGGCGCGCACTACCACACCCGGCTGATTTTTGATTTACTGTAGAGATGAGGTCTCACCAAGTTGCCCAGGCAGGTCTCGAACCCGCAGGCTCAGACAGTCCACTCACCTCAGCCTCCCAAGGCGCGGGATTACAGGCTGAGCCACCGAGCCCGGCTTGATTTCTTTCTGGTTCTTTGCACTGTTTTCCACAGCTTCATCCCAGGCTGGGTCCCTTCAGAATCACAAGTTGATGGCCAAAAGCTTCCTTGAACGTCGTTTCTTTGTTCTTTCCGGGGAGAAAAGGTGGGGCTTTTGGATTCATTTCTGAAATTCAGTATCCCTCATGGATCTGGGTCACACATCTTTTTTTTTTTTTTGAGTTCGAATCTCACTCTGTCGCCTGGCCTGAGTGCAGTGGCACACTTATGGCTACCCCAGCATTGACCTGCTGGGCTCCAGCAATCCTTCTGCCTCAGCCTTCCAAGTAGCCAGAAGTACAGGCACGTACTGCCACGCCCGGCTACTTTTTGATTTGTTGTAGAGACGAGGTCTCACCAAGTTGCCTGGGCAGGTCTCGAACCCGCGGACTCAGGCAGTCCACTCGCCTCCGCCTCCCAAACTGCTGGGATGACAGGCTGAGCCGCCTCCCACACCCATTCTTAGTCAGTGACTGTGGCCATGGATGGAGTGCCGGATGGCCTTGAGCCAGTCGGAGCCCACTGCTAGAGCTGGGAATGGGGTCAGTTCAAGCATGGCCTCTCCAAAAGCAGGAAGGCGGGTTCCCCAAGGGCAAGTGACCTTGAAGGCAGGAACTGACCTACAGGGGGGACCCCAAAAAGATGGAATTACTTTCTGGAGGGTGGGCCCCTTGTCACACAGGCCTCCCCTGCTAGGTCAGTGTTCTAGGAACCCATCGGCCTCAGCGCACCAGCCAGCGTTGTTGTGAGCGGCTGTGTTCAGCTTCAGTGAGATTTCTTCTTGGAGCTTCTTTCAACACACTTGCCCTTTGCACGATGGGAGGTTTACGAGCGCCCTGCCCAGGCCACGCTGAAGGTTCGGCAGTTCTTGACCCAAAACAACAGGACCCCTGTGCCCCACCCTCTGTGTTCACTGATCTCAGCCTGAGCGACTTCTTTTTGTTTCCCAGATGAAAATATTCCGCAAAGGGAAACGTTTCGCTGATGTGGAAAAGGTAAAACAAAAAACGGCAGAAGCACTAAAAGGCATCAAAACGGACGCGTTCAAACACTGTTTTGAGCAGTGGAAAAAGCATCTCGATAGGTGCATTGCATCCCATGGAGAGTCCTTGGAGGGTGACTGAGGTTTAAACACGGAAGAATAGATAAGTGATTTTTTTAAATAAATAAATGCCAGGGTTTGGGGCCGCGCATTCCTGTCACCTAGGACTTGCAGCCTCCCTGGAGTGGAGCCATGCAGCCTCACCTCCTCAGGGACTTCTTTGGTTGTCACTCCCTTGCTGTCTATGTGACTTAAAGTCCTAGACTTTGTGGCTTTGCGGTGGCTTCCATCCCAAAGGAGTGAGGACTTGTCCCTGCCCCCTGATATGGGGCTTGGCCATGTGGCCTGCTTTGGCCAACAGATGTCAGCAGATGTCCCATGAGCAGAGGCTTTCACCCTGCGTGTGTTTTAGACTGGCCCTCAAATTCTTGTCACCACCACGAGGAGAATGTGCCCTGGGCATGACTGGGCCCTGAAGGTGACACGTGCAGCAGAGCTGAGCGCAACCTGTGGTCCAAAGTAGAGCCACCTCCACCGGCAAGATAAAGGAATGTTTGTGGCTTTCAGTCAGTGGGATTTTTAGGGCTGTTTGTTACGCAGCCTTACTGTGGCCATAGCTGACAGATGTAAACAGAGAGGCGGCTGGGTGCTTAGAGCTCTGGCATTCTGGATGTGTGTGGGGGTAGAATGAGAGAGAAAACTGGAGAATTTCCCCAGAAAGGCCCGCCTGCTGTCTCTGGAACGGAGAGCAGTGTCTGGCCTTCTCTCTGTCAGGATGTCTTGTACCTGTTCTCGCCAGGGGGTTTGGGAAAATGAGGGGGTTTTTTGGGTGGGGGAGATGCCAGGACACAGCCTAAAAGGATGTGGCACCCCTCCCCCACCCCAGCGCTTCGGTCTGTGCCCTGGAGACGGTGAAGACAGAGCCCAGAGCCAGGAGAGGGAGAGAAGGAGCCCAGGGGAGGCCTGGGGAGGGGCTCTCAGGTGAGCTGGGGAGCGGCTTGGGGCTGGGCTGTGCCTGACCCGTGCGGAGATAACTGTGCTCTGAGCCACTGCGTGCAGTTGGCAGATACCTAGAAAGCTGCATTTGTGAGGGGAGCCCCCCAAAATCCCAGAATTTACTGATAAAAAATTGTGTATGTATTCTTACATGTTTAAACTTCAGTCACGTTCCAAGGACTCTCCGTCAGATGCAATGCACCCATCAAGATGCTTTTTCCACTGCTCAAAACAGTGTTTGAACGCCTCCGTTTTGATGCCTTTTAGTGCTTCTGCTGTTTTTTGTTTTAGCTCTTCCACGTTGGCAAATGTTGTTTCCCTTTGCGGAATTCTTTCATCTGGAAAACAAAGTCGCTCAGGCTGAGATCAGTGAACACAGAGGGTGGGGCACAGGGGTCCTGTTGTTTTGGGTCAAGAACTGCCGAACCTTCAGCATGGCCTGGGCAGGGCGCTCGTAAACCTCCCATCATGCAAAGGGCAAGTGTGTTGAAAGAATCTCCAAGAAAACTCTCTGAAGCTGAACACAGCCGCTCACAACAACGCTGGCTGGTGCGCTGAGGCCGATGGGTTCCTAGAACACTGACCTAGCAGGGGAAATCTGGACCGCAAGGGGCCCGCCCTCCAAAAGATAATTCCAATTTTGGGGGGCCCCCTCATAAATTGAAGGCTTATAGGCAGGATTCAGTGACTTATGCCTGTAATCCCAGCACTTTGGGTGGCTGAAGTCGGATGAGTGCTTGAGCCCAGGCGTTCAAGACCAGCCTGGGCAACAGAGCGAGGCCTCGTCTCCCCCGCCAAAATCAAAACATTATCCAGGTGTGGTGGTGCATGCCTGTAGTCCCAGCTTCTCAGGAGGCTGAGGCCGCAGGATCACCTGAGCCCAGGAGGTCGAGGCTGCAGTGAGTTGTGATTGTGCCAGGCACCCAGCCTGAGTGACAGCGTGAGGCACCGACTCAAAAATAAAAACAAGTAAGTTTTTGTGTTTTGTGTTTTTTTTGAGTCTCACTCTCTCACCCCGACTGGAGTGCAGTGGCCGCTCCCGGCCACCGCAGTCTCGACCTGCTGAACTCCGGCGATCCTTCCGCCTCAGCCTTCCGAGTAGCCGGAATTACAGGCGTGCGCTACCAAGCCCGGCTGATTTTTGATTTATTGTAGAGATGAGGTCTTGCCAAGTTGCCCAGGCAGGTCTCGAACCAGCGGGCTCAGGCAATCCACTCACCTCAGCCTCCCAAAGGCGCGGGATTACAGGCTGAGCCACCGAGCCCGGCTGAAATGCCTTTCAAATAACCACTCACGTATCTGGCTCCGCCCCACACACATTGCCTAGAGGTGAGGTCCCCTGCACCCTGTCCACAGATATGTCCGTGTACCCTCACCCACCCCATACGGGGGAGAGGAGTTTCTTATTCCCCACCAGGAAAGCCAGGCTCAGAGAAACCCCTGTCCACGTGGGCTGTGCCGCCAGACCCCGCCTGGCCTCCCGACCCGACAGCAGGTGGATCCTGCCTCCAGGCTGTGGTCCAAGGGTGCCTTGCTGCCCACAGGGGACGTGTTGTGGTCAGGCCGAGGGGCATCCCTGGTGCCGCCCCCCGACCCTGGGCACGATGGGACTTGGGGAAAGGGAGCATGGCCTTTCCTTAAAGCCTGGGGTGGCCTGGCTGGAGGACCGGCCTCAGCCCGGCCCAGGGCCCCATGACGTGAGGGCATGAGCCTGCAGGCTGGGAAGGGGAGCTTGGGGAAGTGGCTTCACCCCTGCAATCCTCTGCCTTCCAGTGTGAAATGGCGAAGGCATGCACTTCACAAGATGCCTGGCCCACAGCAGTGGTTCCACAGTCAGGGATTTCTGTGCTTGTGTCCAGAATTGCCGGGATGGTGGGTGGTAAGAGCTTGGATTCTGGATTTCGACTTTCTGGGTTATAATCCTGGATCTGCCTCCTGCCAGGTGGGAATTTCCAAAAACTCCAAGCAACCCCAGCAAGCCTTAGTTTCTTCACCCGTAAAATGGGTGATACTTATACCCTCCCTCTGGGGTTGTAAGGAAGGATTGAGTCCGTTAACTGGTCTGAGCATTTACGCGTGCATACACTAAGTGCTCAATATATGTTTATGGCCAAGCCTCACCATTCTGACCTTCTAAGGGCCAGATGCCTGGGGTGGCCTCAGCAGGACCCTTGGCCTCCTGCTGCCCCGGTCCACGGAGCCCCGGGCTGGCGCTCCTGGCTTCACACACGGGAGCAGGCGGGGGACGGGGCAGTGTTGAAGTAGAGAAGAGTTGCCAGACAAAGCCAAGGGCGGGTGGGGGGCGACCCCAGCGTCCTTGCCGGCCCACAGCCCAGGGCACCGCAGCCATGGGTCAATACTTCATCGACTCACCATCTCTTCCATCTCCGCATCTCTAACTTTAAGGGGGGTCTTGGCTGCACACGCGTTCCCATGGCAACCTCCTGGCGACACAGACGAGCGACGCGTCCCCGAGCCAGCGGCCCCTTCCCCATCTCCTGGGCACGTGGAGCCCCGGGCACCCAGCACCGCCTTGGGCAGCTGCCCCTCCACCAACCCGGCTGGCCCAAGTCCAGCCCCGGTGCCTTTAACCTGTGCTCACGGAGGGCCTATGGCGTCCGGTAGCACCCACGGGCTGGCTGGGGTCAGCTGGGGAGAGAGACAGAACCCGGCCCTCGGGGTCTAGGGTGCGCGCTGGCTTCTCCTCAAGCAGAAGGAAAAGGAACAGGCCCACAGGGGCCAGCCAGCGCTCAGGGCTGTGCAGGGACGGGACCGAGGCCAAGTGGCTGGGGGAGATGCACAGGGCGTCAGGCAAGACCTCTCTCGGGACGCCACTGTCTCCGCCGAGCCCTGAGCGTGGAGAGGAGACAGCCAGCGAGACTGGGGGGGGGCGTGTCCTGGCGCTTCACGAGCTGAGGTCAGGAGCGGGGACTGTCCTTTAACTGAAACGGCCGGCTCCGCATGGGGCTTTGAGCAGGGCAGACATGGTCTGACACACATTTTTTTTTTTTTTGAGTTGGAGTCTCACTCGGAGGCCCAGACTGGACTGCAGTGGCCGCTCCCAGCCACCACAGCCTCGCCTGCTGGGCTCCAGCGATCCTTCTGCCTCAGCCTTCCGAGTAGCCGGAATTACAGGCATGCGCTACCACGCCCGGCTGATTTTTTGATTTATTGTAGAGATGAGGTCTCGCTGCCCAGGCGGGTCTCGAACCCGCGGGCTCAGGCAATCCACTCACCTCGGCCTCCCAAAGGCGCGGGATTACAGCCTGAGCCACCGAGCCCAGCCGATACACATTTTTAATCAATTCTTTGGACTGCCTTGGGGCAGGTTCTGGGGTGCCCCTGCCTGGGATGCCCCACTGGGCAAACTGCTCGGTCATTGGGTCAGCGGCTTGTTGGGCTGAGAAACAGAACGACGGCTTCCTCGGGCCCGGGTAGGCCTGGGACTGCCTTCGCAGAAACATAGGGACCAGGGAGCGACTCACCCAAGGTCACCCCCGCCGTGACTCTGATATCCCTGGCTGCCCGTGGCCAGGCCCCCTCCCCCGGCCCCCGTCAATCATATTCCGCCCCACCCCCAACGCCTCTGCGATCCCTCCCTGATGAATGGGCCGCTGCGGACCCATGAATCCTTCCGCCGGCCCAGGCCTGAGCGCTCAACCTCTCATAACTCTGCGTTAAGGATGGGAGTGGCACCTGAGACAGCCGGATAAAGGATGAAATAAGAGGCCTGATCGGCAGGATTGATGGCCGTCCTTGCCCCGGAGGGCCGGGGGAAGGGCGGAGGACCAGGGTGAGTGATTGCCTTCTCCGGGATGTCTGGGGCGCCGAGATCACGCCAGCTCCCACAGCACCAGGACTCCATCGATCCTCGGCCCCTTCAGGAATCTCCCCTTCAGGGCCCCAGAGAACGGAGAAAAGCCCAATCCTTTCTAGAGGCTGCAAGGTGCACACTAGGAGGTGGAAAAGCAGGTGCTGGCGTAGGCTTCGGTGGGGGGGATGTCAGGGAATGGGAGCCTCACCTTGAGTCTCACTGGAGGCAGACGGATTCTTTTCCCACATGACAAAAGACTAAGTCAAACTTCCTAAGCCCGAAGGAACTGTTGACTCGCACAGCGGAGTAGTTCCAGGGTATCTCCTCCTTCAGGTGCAGCTTGATCCAGGACACCAACAGAACGACCAGGTCTTCTGCGTATCGGATCTGCCTTGGCACCAACTCTGTCTCAGCAGGCTCTGTCCTCCTGGTTGCAGGATGACCGCCAGAAGCTTCCAGGGCCACCTTCTTTGTTGTTCGTGTCCAGTGGGGAAGATTCCCAGAACCGAACAAAAGGCCCAGGATGATGTCTCAGTGGCCCTGATCATGCCGACAGTGGGTCATGGCGCCTTTCGTCTGAAGCTTACCTCGGCGCAGGGAGAAAGGCCGACCGGCTGAGCTACACCGGGCCCACCCCTGAAGCTGCGTGGGGATGAATTCTGCCCAAAACGCGTGGCTGGGAGATGGGGGTTCTCCGAGGAAGGAGAGGGGAGGAGCAGGGTGCCGAGGAAGCCACACGCACACAGCTGCCCCCTCGCTTTCGCCTCCTGCCCTCCCCGGTCGCCAGTCTCGTCTCTCTCGGCATCGATGGTCGTTCTCCTGCCGTCACCCGGGCTGGGTGCGGTGACAGGATCACGGTTCCCGCAGCCTCGGCCTCCTGGGCTCTGGCGTCCTCCCACCTCGGCTTCCGAGCAGCTGGGCCTACGGGCGCGCCACCACACCTCGCCCCCTTTGCTTTGGTGGAGACGAGGTCTCGCCATGTGGCCCAGGCCGGCCTCGAACCCCCGGGCTCCAGGGTCCTCTCGCCCCTGCCTCCGGGAAGCCCGAGCTCCATCCCTCCACGCGGAACCCTCGGAACCAGTCAAGACGTTGGCGGCGACTGGCAGAAACCCGACGGGGCGGCCGCGCCAGCGGGGAAGCGGCTCGCGCAGTCGTGGCGCGGAGTGGGCGCGGCCGCGTCGGCCGGGCGGCCCCGGGGCCTCCGCCGTCGGGCTTGGCCCTTCTCCTCCCCGGGCCTGCGCCCTCCGCGGGCCTCAGTCCTCGAAGGCGCCCCGCCCCGAGGAGGACTCGGGCGGCCCCAGTCCCGACGCGGCCCGCGGGGGCAAGGGGGGTGGGGGTAAGAGAGACCTTCGCCGTGCCCGCCCGGGCCCAGAGCGACTCTCCTTGGCCCGCCCCGGCCAATCACGGTGGGGGGGCGGGGTTGGCGGGCGGGCCCTGGGACCCCTGGTCTGCGGGGCTCCGAGGGGGGGAGGGGCGGGGGAGGGAAAGCGACAGGGGGCAGGGGCCATGGGGTGGGGGCAGGGAGGCAGGGGGCGGGGGGGAGGGGAGGGGGAGGGGAGCGGACAGGGGCGGGCGCGAGGGGGGAGGGACGGGGCGGGCAGGCGGGCGGGTGCAGGGGGCAGGGCGGGGCGACAGGGGGCAGGGCCATGGGGTGGGGCAGGGCCATGGGGTGGGGCGGGGGGCAGGGGCGGGGGGGAGCGGGCAGGAGGCGGGGGGGCGGGGGGGCGACAGGGGCAGGGCCGTGGGGTGGGGGCAGGGGGCGGGGGGGGACGGGCACGGCAGGAGGGGGGGGGCAGGGCGGGGGGGTGAGGGCGGCAGGGGCGGGGGAGAGGGACGGGGGGCGACAGGGGGCAGGGCCGTGGGGTGGGGGCAGGGGCAGGGGCGGGGGAGGGCAGGGCGGGGAGGGGGAGGGAGAGAGCGGCAGGGGGCGGGGGGGGGACGGGGGGAGCGACAGGGGCAGGGGCCATGGGGGGCAGGGGCAGGGCGAGAGGGAGGGGGCAGGGCGGGGGACGGGAGAGGGCGGGAGAGGGGGGAGAGGGGAAGCGGCAGGGGAGGGCGGAGAGGCGGGGGGGGGGGGAGGGGAAGGCGGGAGGGCGCAGGGAGGCCCGGGGGAGGCGGGAAGGCGCCCTCGTGGCTTCCGCCTCCAGAGAGGCCCCGGAGCGGCGCCGACGGCCGGCCGGCAGGGCCCGTCCTCTTCGGCCGGCCAGGGGCGCACCCGGGGGGGGGACCCGAGGCGGCGGAGGCGGGCGTGGCCGGCGTGGGCTTCGGCGGGGCGGCTTCCGGGGACGCCGCTGGTCCAGGCGGAGGGAAAGCGCGCAGGCCGGACGGGACGCCGGCGGTCCAGGCCGCACGGCCGCGGGGTGCCCGAGCGGGGACCCTCGCCCGGGTCTGGCCGTGGAACGCCCGGCCTGGCGCCTCGGCCCCACGCGCCCAGCCGCAGAGGGGAGCTCCGGGCCGCGCGTGGCGTGGGCCGTCAGGCCGGTGCGGCTGGGCTCGGCCTCTGCTGACCGTCCCGGGGCGTCAGGACAAAGCCGCGGAGGTGCGCGGTGGGGCTTCTTCGGGGGGCGTGAGCGACGGCGACCGGCCGTTCTTCTGCAGCAAGGAGGAGGGCCTGACTTCTCGCGGGGTTGAACGTGCACGGCGGTCAGCGTCCTCCCACTCGCCGTGTCCCCTGCCTGGAGCGCCCTTCCTGCAAGATCTTCTGGGCTCCCCCCTACCTTTTAGGCCTGCAGACGCCAGCTCCTCCGAGGCCTCCTCGAGTGGCTGCCTGCCGGCCCGTGGCCGTTTGCACAGCGCCCCTCACAATCTGAAATTCCCCTGGTCACCGGCCTCGTGCTGTTCTCTGGAGCGGCAGGTTTCAGGGCAGCAGGGACCGGTCTGTCTTGTTCACCAGCACATAGTAGGTGCTCAAGAAAGATCTGAAAGTGAAGGGTGAGGGCCTGGCCTCACGGCATGCGGTTCCCGAGGGCCGAGTCCGTCTAGCCCCCTTTGTCGTGTGTCCACCCTCCGGGCTGGGACCTCAGTGTGGCCACCTGGCCTGTCTGCTGCCCCAACCTGTGGGCTTTGCTGCTGGAGCAACAGCCAGGCCAGAGGCTTTCCGGCAAGGGCTGCTGACCTGCTCTCCGGGGCACGCCTGCGGGGCAGCTCACGAGGTGACTTGCGGGAAAGGTGTCCGTCCCCTGGGGCTGCACGTCCTGGCCATCACGGCCCGCGAGGAGGCTTGTGTTGGGTTTAGCGTGGCCACTGCACTGCTTTGCGCCTTGTCACTGCAGCAAGACGGGGCGGGGTGGGGGCAGCCAGGTCGCCACATGGTTTCTAGCAACCGGCCAGCCTGGTTGGTGGCTCTGAGCCCCTCCAGGCTCCCTGGGGCCTCGGGAGGGGGAGAGGGTGCCGGAGTCTCTCTCCTCCGTCAGTCCGCAGGCTCCTGCCCGCCCCCCAGCCCTGCGGTCAAGATTTGCTTTTTCTGGACCCTCCCTGGGTCCTCCCTTGGACCCCCCACCTCTGCCGCCTGCATGCCCACCTTCCTGTTTCTAGGCAGAGTGGGTCTCTCCTCCATCCCTCTTCCACGCTTCCAGACCGGTGGAGGGGACTGACCCTTCACCCCAGCTGGACCCAGGATCCAATCTGAAAACGCCGGAGCGGTAGGGTGGGGTCCCCAGCCGGTCCCTGCCCTTCTCTAGAAAGGAGGCCGAGGGTGGAGTCCAGAGCGTGTGACCCACACGAGGTGAGGCCAGGAGGCGGCTGAGAGGACCGCAGCACGTCTGGGACAGAACCCAAGCGTCCTGGGAAGGCCGCGAAGCCCCCGCCGGCTGCCCCCCCTGTAGCCTCCTGTGCCCTGTCTGCGGCCACGGACTCATTGCTCAGCCACCTCAGTGTCCCCCCCCAGGTCCTTGCCTGGCACAGGGCCGGGCTGAGCTGCCCCCTCCGTCCAGCACCCTCCCCTCGGGCCTGGCGAGCTCGGCCTCCCTGACTCTCAGGCCCAGCTCCTGCAGCACTGAAGCACGTGTCAGAGTCTCGGGGGCCTTGGGACATGCACGAGTTCCTCACCCAGCGGGTCTGGACGGGGCCCAGGAATCTGCATCTGTGGCAGGGTGGCCGAAGCCGCTGGTCTCGTCCCTCCGCCCCCCAGCCCCAGTCTGCGGTTATCCCCTGGGTCTTGTTTGTTTGCCTTGGCCGTCTCCACCCTCACTGATCAGTCTTCATGAAGGCAGGGGTGTTCGTTTTTGCTTTGCTTTGGTTTTGGACGGGATATGGCTCTGTCGCCCAGGTGGAGTGATCCCAGCTCACTGCGGCCTCGGCCTCCCGAGCTGCAGCCTGGGCTTAGGTGATCCTCCCACCTCAGCCTCCCGAGTAGCTGGAACTACAGGTGTGCATCAGCATGCCCAGCTGATTGTTTTATTTTTTACAGAGATGAGTCTCGCTGTGTTGCCCAGGCTGGTCTCAAACTCCTGTGCTCCAGCGATCCTCCTGCCTCGGTCTCCCAAAGGGCTGGGGTTTCAGGCGTGAGCCGCCGCACCTGGCCGTAAAAGCAGGTTGTTTTCATTCTCAGTATCCACAGCGTTGAGAACTTTGGCGCAGCGTCAGAGGCCAGTGAACACTGGTTGGGTCCGTGACAGCTAGACACAACCTCCCATAAGTTCAGTGGGGCCTTTCCCCACGCCGGGCCCTGAGGACTCCCCCGTATTGGGAGGGCGGTCTCAGGGATCTGCCTGGCAAGGCCCGATGGGCCCGGAAGAAATCCCAGAGTGGAGTGAGTGCTCCTGCCCCTGGCGTGCGCCCTGCTGCGAGCCAAAGGAGGCTAGCTGAAGCCAGCCAAGTGTGCTTTTTCTCCCATTACTCTGTGACTGTGCTTCCTCAGACAACTTGGGAGATGGAGACAAAACGGTTATTGTCTCCTGATATTTATTATACATTGTAGGATGAGCCACGAGAAACCACACCTGGTGTCTCGCCCATTTCCGCTCCCTGAAGCTGCCTTGTGAACAGCCTGGTAAAAGCCTCCATGGGCCAGAGCTTCTGACACACCTGTTGGGAGGCCACAATTCAGGCCGGTCCCCAGGCCCTGGGGACGGAGGGGGATGGAGGGGGACGGGCCGGAGGGCACCCAGGGCTGTTTGGAAAGCTCGTCTCCAAACTGTCACCTGTGGGAGGACGGAACCTTGGAGTCACTAAGTGACTTCCAGCCTCACTAGGAAAGAACGTCCCGTCCCAGGGGAGGTCCTGGCTGGAGTCTGAGCCACCGTGGCTTCGCCAGCCCTGGGCGGAGGAGGCTGTGGGAGGGAGAGCGGGGGCCTCTGCTGGACCCCTGATGCTGGGACCGGGGAGTCTGCCTTCTAACGAGCGGACGCTCCTCCCCACAGCGATTCTGAGGAAGTGCTCAGCTCTCAAATTCCAGCCGTGGAGGAAGCATGGCCTGGGGTTCCGGCGGCCACTTGTCACTTCACTGGCTCCTACCCTGCCCCATGGAGTCGGGAAAGGGAGGCTCCTGGCAAGGAAGGGCGTGCTGTTCCTGGAGTCCTCCTCTCTTGCACGCCAAGGCTCGGAGGGTGGCAGGACCCTCTGAGGTGCCTGCAGGCTGCGTGTGAGTGGGGGAACCCGGCCGACAAGAGGATGACACTCCCAAATTGCCAGTGGTCCCCAGGGTCTCATGCAAGACCTCGACCAGAGGCAACGCGGGGGAATCAAGGTGAGTTGGAAGCGGTGGCTTCCCTCCTCACATGCCACAAGTTTGCCAGGCACGGTGGCTCACACCCGTCCTACCAGCACTTTGGGAGGCCGAGGCAGGAGGATGACTTGAGCCCTGGGGTTCAAGACCAGCCTGGGCAACATGAGGAGACCCCGACTCCACGATGAATAAAAAAGTTAGCCGGGTGGGGTGGTGCGTGCTTGTCGTCTCAGCTCCTCGGGAGGCTGCGGCGAGAGGATGGCCTGAGCCCAGGAGGTCAAGGCTGCGCGGAGCCGTGGTTGTGCCACTGCACTCCAGCCTGGGTGACAGAGTGAGACCCCGCCTCAAAAACGAACAGACAAACCACAGACGAAAACGAACAGACAAAACAAAGCACGTACGGAGGTCAGCCGTCTGGGACTCCCAGACCACTGTGGGCGTTGGAGATGCAAGCTACGTCTGTCCACCACCCTTTCCTCACATGTGGCCTCTATCCTCGCGGCCCAAGAAGGCTGTCGAGCTCCAGTCATCACGTCAGGCTGGCAAGAGAGAAACGCAGGAGGAAAGGGGGCCCGGCTCTTCCTTTTGGGGAGTCTGTGCGGGGGCCCCACACACATCTGCCTGCGGCTCATTGGCCAGAGTTTCGTGCATGGACCACACACAGCCCTTTGTCCAGGACCAAAGTGCGACGGGGAAGAAGGAATGTTGGAAGGCAGTCCTCCGCCTTGGTCCCAGAGCATTCGTGGCGACGCCAGGTGAATGCAACTAAAGCCTGCACCTGCTGGACGCTCCCCTAGAGCCTCCTGTCACCCGTGGCCCCTTCCCCGAGGCCCCACAGCCCTGCCCCCTCCAGCCCCTCCCTCATCTCCTCCCTCTCCGCCTCCCTCCTCCTCCGTAGGGCGAGCTCATTCCCACCGCAGGGCCTTTGCACCCGCTGTTCCCTCACCTGTAGCGCTTTGCCCCAAGATCCCACCCTGCAGGTCTCCGCCCACGTCCCCTCCCGAGGGGCCTGCCCGACTCCCGCCCCCGCCGCTCTGACACCACCCCCTGCAGCCTTTCCCAGAGCACCTAGGACACGCTGGCGTTCCCCCCGTGCCCCCCACGCGGAGGGAGACTGCCATGTCTGCCCGCCTGGTGCTCCGGGGCCGGCGGGGAGGCTGCACCCACGTGGGTGCGGGGACGGACAGAGGAGAGTCCTTGATTTACGGTTCCTTCCGCCCAGTGGCCTGCGGGCTCCGGTGCCAGGAGGCCGTGCTGGAGGCAGCTTCGGCGCGGCCACTCGTGGAGGAAGGTGCTGCGCCTGCTCTTCCTCGCGCCGCCTCGGCCGTGCGCCAGCCTCCCTGGGGAGCTCGGCCGTGGAGGGGTGGCTCCTCCGACTGCCCAGCCTGTCTGTCCTTGGAGGTGAGCCTCGAGAGGGAGCCGCGCCCTGGGGCTTGGCCGCACGGGTTCAGACCGCCTCCAGTCTACGCCTGGGACTAGACGGCTGTCCCGGGGTCCTCCCCCTTCACCCGGGAGACGCCTGTGGCCCACTGCTGCGTGGCCCTCCACCCCCTGTGTCTGTGGTCCCGTGTTTGCTCCCTCGCTGGTTGGAGCACAGATTCTAGTAGTTTCCGAGGAAGAGTGGAAGGGGATTGACTCCAGTGCTGCCGTGCGCCTGCAGGGGTCGTGTGCTTTCCGAGAGCGCGTTCTCAAGTCCAGTCTGTTCGTAAGTCCTCCACAGTGAGCCTAGGTACCCAACGAACACCACTGGCTCTGCGATACCAGCCACATCACCGCCGCTTTAATGCTTGCTTCCGGACATCTGGGCTTGAAATACGACGCCACACTGCTGTGCTCTAGACAGTCCTGACCAGTGCACAAAAGCACAACCCCTTGTAGAGGATGCACACATGTGACAATGTACGCCAGACACGTGAACTCACGAACACGACTGGACTCGTGAGCACAGGTTCGCATCTCTGAAAGTTTGCACCTAGCCGAGCTCGGGGGCTCAGCCTGTCATCCCAGCACTTTGGGAGGCCGAGGCGAGTGGATTGCCTGAGCCCGTGGGTTCGAGACCCGCCCGGGCAACTTGGCAAGACCTTGCCTCTACAGTAAATCAGAAAAATTAGCCGGGCATGGTAGCGTGCATCTGTCGTTCTGGCTACCTGGAAGACTGAGGCAGAAGTATCGCCAGAGCCCAGCAGGTCAACGCTGGGGTAACCATGAGCATGCCACTGCACTCCAGCCTGGGTGACTAAGTGACACTCCAACTCGGAAAAAGAAAGAAAAAGAAAGTTCGCACCTTTGCACCTGTAGGTCCAACTACTCGGAAATTGGAGGCAGAAGGATGGCCTGAACCCAGCAGGTCGAGGCTGTGGTGTCCGTGATTGTGCCACTGCACTCCAGCCTGGAGGACCGAGTGAGACTCCAACTCAAAAAAAAAAAAGAAGGTTCGCACCTTGAGGATACGTATTAGGGGACTCACTACATAGAACGGAGTTTAGAAGCCGTTTTCCTCCGGCGTCCTGCTGCAAACATGGCTTCCCGCCTTCCGGGTTCTCTGGACACACAGGAACTGCTTGTGGTCCTCCTCCGGCTTCTGAAGTTTTACAGCGACGTGCTTTGGTGTGGGCCCGTTTCCATCCACTGTGGTGGCAACTGTGAGTCCTCTCAGCCCCAAGCTGGTGTCCTTCGTTCCTGAGGGACGGCTTGAGTGGTGTCCCGTACGGTCCCCATGCTCCGCTTTCTCCTTCTGTGACTCCTGTTCCTCAGATGCTGGAGCTCCTGAGTGGATCTTTCTATGTTCTTGCCTTTCTGCTCTGTGCGCTTTTTTAATCTTCCATTTCTTTGCACTTTTGCTCTGTTTTCTGGGATGTTTCCTTGCCTTTCCTTCTAATCCACTCTTTCTTTTTTTTTTTTTTTTTAAATTACTCCTTGTGCTTTTCATTTCCAAGAACTCTCCTTTAAGTGTCTATTCTTTTTTTGTTTGTTTGCTTGTTTGTTTTTGTTTTTTGAGTTGGAGTCTCACTCTCGCCCAGACTGGAGTGCAGTGGCTGCTCCCGGCCACCGCAGCCTCGACCTGCTGGGCTCCGGCGATCCTTCCACCTCAGCCTTCCCAGTAGCCGGAATTACAGGCACGCGCTACCACGCCCGGCTGATTTTTTGGTTTATTGTAGAGATGAGGTCTCGCTGCCCAGGCGGGTCTCGCTGCCTCGAGCTCAGGCAATCCACTCACCTCGGCTTCCCAAAGTGCTGGGATTACAGGCTGAGCCACCGAGCCCGGCCTAATTTTTTATTTTATTGTAGAGATGAGGTCTTGCCAAGTGGCCCAGGCGGGTCTCGAACCCGCGGGCTCAGGCAATCCTCCCACCTCGGCCTCCCAAGGCGCGGGATGACAGGCTGAGCCACCGAGCCCGGCGTTTTCTATTCTTTGAATGTCCTTTGTGTTAGCACTTCACGGATGTGACATCGTCCCTTGTCTTCCTGAAGTGATTCTTTTTGTAGAGACAGGGTCTTGCTGTGTTGCCCAGGCTGGTCTTGAACTCCTGGCCTCAGCTTCCCAAAGTGCTGGAACTACAGGAGCGAGCCACCGTGACTAGCCTCCCTGAGGCTGCGAATCAAGTTCTGTAAAGGTTCTCTTCGCCTTGTGTGGCCTTTCTTGGCTCCGTTTTTCTGCCTGTCTGCTTTGCTTTCTGTGTCCCGTGGTGTGGCGGCCTCAGCTGTCTGCTGGTCTGAGGTTCATCAGGGCATGACTGGGCACCAGGATGTGGACGGGAAGCCCCGGGATCTTGGTGGGCCACTGGCCCAGGGCCAGCTTGCAGAGGTTTTGCATTTGGGGCTGCTAGATTCCCTAGGGAAGACTCAGTGCTTGTCAGGAGCCGGGCTCCGGCCTGGCAGCCTCGGAGCTGCCCAGGGAAGGGACATGGCAGAGAGCTGCAGACTCCACAGCCCTGGCTTCCAGCAAAAGCATCTCGTCTCTTGGCTGGGCCTTCTCCCCCAGCCGGAGTGTAAACCTTGGGCGTTCGCCGGAGGGTTTGCAACAGCTTTTTGAGTTAGGGTCTCTGTCGCTCTTGCTGGAGTGCAGCGGCACATTCATGGCTCACCGCAGCCTCCGCCTCCCGGGCTCGGGTGATCCTCCTGCCTCAGCCTCCCAAGGAGCTGGGATTACAGGCACACACCACCACGCCCGGTTAATTTTTTTTATTTTTGTAGAGACAGGGTCTCACTATGTTGCCCAGACTGGCCTCAAACCTCTGGGCTCAGGCGATCCTCTCACCTCGGGCTCCCAAAACGCTGAGATTCTAGGCGTGAGCCACCGTGCCCGGCCTTCCTCTCTGTCTCATTTTAACTCCCGCTCACCCCCAATGCAAGCTCCCAAGGCTTCAAGGACTCTGGGCATGAGGAGACTTGGATGGTTTCTGGAGACCCTGACAGCCTCGGGCTCTGTCCGTCCAGGTCCTCGACAGGTGTCATTTGTCCTTCTGTTTCCAGCTTTCACAGAAGTGTGGTACCGTGGTCCCTCTCTGCCACGGCGCTCCTCAAACGGATGTCTTCTAAAAACATCATCGTCTGTGGCTTTTACTGGGACTGGGAGGGAGCGAAGTTAGACACGCACGACCCGCCGGCCATCACATCTCACGAAGGGGGCAGCGGGGGTGAGTTGGGGCTTGCTATGGAGAGGAGTCTGGTGTCAGAGGGCTGACCTTTCCCATACGGGGGCAGGCGGTCTTCCCTCTACGAAGCCAAGCCCAACACTCACTGGAGAGGCGGACAAGGCCAGATGCGCGCTTTCCAGCTGGGCCTGCAGAGGGCTGTGGCTCTGTGCCCAATTCCAGCCCGCAAGGCGCTCCTACCTAGACCTGGGTCAGAAGTAGGGCGCCAAGAGCTGGGGCGGGGATGGATCTTCGAGCGGGGCAGCAGTGTCCATGCTACGTCCGGTACGGGCTGACGCAGCCACGGTCAAGGTGCTGGCAGCCCTGTCCTCCCTGGCCGGTTCTTCGAAGGCTCTGGATCATGGGCAGCTAAGAACCCAAGGGCCCCGCGCCGATGGCTGGTGGCGGGCTTGATCAGTGCAGGGGTCTCCCAACCCGACGCTGCGGCCTTCTGCCCAGGCTGCTGGGGCCCGCTCAGCCCCTTGGAAGCTGTGTCGGGAACCTCCCCAAGAGGCCATCCCCAACTCGGCTCCACTCTGCCTCTCAGGACTGCCTCCCGCCCTTCCCAGCACTGGGCCCTTGGCCGCCTGTCCCTTCTCCAAAGGCAAGTCTGTCTCAGTCCCTGTGTGCGACTATCCCGCCAACCGAGTGGTTTATAAGGAGCAGCACTTACTTCTCACAGTGCTGGGTGCTGAGAAGTCCAAGATCAAGGTGCTGGCGGGTTGGGGGACTGGTGAGGGCCCGGTCTCTTCCAGGATGGAGCCTTTTTGTTGTGTCCTCTGGAGGGGATGAACGCCATGTCCGCGTGAGGCGGAGGACCAGGACAAAAAGGGGCCAAGCCTGTTCCCTCCAGCCCTTTGATAATCTCTTCACGGGGTGGAGCTCTCATGGCTCAGTCCCTTCCCAAGAGGCCCCAACTCTACAGACCACCTCGGGGGGATTAAGGTTCCACGTGAATTGTGAAGGAGACACATTCAGACCACAGCAAGGCCCACCCTGCGGCTTGCAGCCTTTCCTGGCCCAGAGCCAGCTGCTGGGTTGCGGCCCTCCGGCCCCGGCCAGCTCAGCTCCCCCCCGTTTCAGCCCACTCCGGGCTCCTGACATTTGTGGAATGTCTTGGCCATCACACTTATCTCCATCCGATATTTAAATATGTCAGCTGGGCACAGTGGCTCATGCCTACCATCCTAGAATTTTGGAGAGGCCAAGGCAGGAGGATTGCTTGAGCCCAGGAGTTCCAGACCACCCTGGGCAACATCGCAAGACTCCATCTCTACAAAAAAATTAGCTGGGCGCGGTGGTGTGTGCCTGTAGTCCCAGCTACTCAGGAGGCTGAGGTGGGAGGATTGCCTGAGCCCAGGAGGCTGAGGCTGCAGTGAGCAGTGATTGTGCCAATGCACTCCGGCCTAGGTGACAGAGAGAGATCTGACTCAAAGAAAAAATGTGTTTCTACTTTGTTCTTCCCACTAGAAACACAGGAGCCTTCTCCCTTCTCTGCAGAGCATGGGGCCCGGCAACATGTAAAATGTATTTTTTTTTCTTATTTTTGCAAAATGTCCAATAAATTTTTCTTCACTTTCCTGGTCTGTCGAGGAAATCAAGTGCTTAGGAACTCATGTATGATTTACAGGCGTGAATGTTGGTAGTGAAGATTATTCACCTGAATCTGACCTTAGTTTTCAACTAGTTTTTATTGTAAAAACGATATAACATGAAGGAAATTTTGGGAAAAAAGAGAGGGGAAAAAATCACCCATCATCCCACCTGGCACAGCTGTTTGCTTTTCTTTTCTTTTTTTTACTTTCAATTTTTTTTTTTTTAATTTTAAAGATGCGGGGTACAATTCAGGGTTAGGTATACAAATGTTCATTATGCGGGTACCCTGTTGATGAGGTGTGCATCCCCCAGCAGATTCAGCCCATCTGTTGTCACTTGTACTTTGGCACGTGTACTGCCTCCGAGCCTTTTTCCTGGAGTGGCCGCACGGTTACAAAGCTTCAGTCCTAGGAGTCACGGCTCCCAAAGGCCAGCTCCAAGGTCAGGTCCCACAAAGGCCAGCTCCAAGGTCATGCCCCAAGGTGGCTCTCTGGGAACCCGAATGACGCCCTGTCCCTCTGCCTCTGTGGCTGCCTTTCTGAGTCCTGAGTGTCACTCCTTGTCTTCCCGTCTCTCCTGTCTTGGCCAGACCAGGAGCTTTCTGGGGGCAGGAATGGCCTCCCGTGAGGCTCTGGCACGTGGCTTGCGACTCTCCCAGCCACAGCTTTGTATCTGTGCTGTCAGCATGTGTTAGAACAGACGACGTTCCCCCCGTTGCTCTGTCGTTCTCATAACGGTCATTTTTAACGACTCCAGAATATTTTATCAAATGGATGTTTCATAATTTCGCTAACCAGTCCTCTGCTGGGGAACCTTTGGGTTGCTTCCAGTTTGTTTGTTTGTTTGTTTTGTTTTTCTGCTACAGAAAATGCCACAGAAACCATTCTTGTGCAAGACTGCTTATTTCTCCTTCTGAGTGAGTGCATGGAAGCCCTGGGTCGAGCCGGCCCCGGCTCTAAGGCCGCTTCCACCTGGCAACACCAGCTCACGCAGTCCCAGCCGACAGGGAGCGACAGGTGCCCCCACGCCCTCTCTTCCCTCGGCAAAACTCGTCCTCCCTGCTCTCCTGAGGCGTCAGAGAGCGACTTGTTCCCAGTCAGCAAATGTTCATGAAAGCTTTATCAGTCTTGGACTCCCTACCGCCTTGTCTTGCCGTCCAGGACGCTGCAACACAGTGCCATAGACCAGGTGGCTTAGAAACCACAGAAATGTCTTTTCCACAGCGCTGGAGGCTGAACATCTGGGACCAGTGGGCTGGCATAGGTCCCAGGGAGGGCCCTCTCTGGGTGGTGGACAGCCAGCTTCTCTTGTGTCCCTGCATGCCAGAAAGGGGCCTGGCGAGCTCCCTAGTGTCCCTTTTGTAAGGGCGCTAATGCCATTCACGACTCCACCCCCACGACCTCACCACCTCCCAGAGGCCTCCTCTCACCCTGAGGGTTAGGGCTCCAGCTTGGACATCTGCAGGGACACGGGGATCCAGTCCATAGCAGGCCTGGCACAAAACCCGGCAAGTCCAGGTGCCCGTGGCCTTCGCCGAATGTGCCTGCCCCGCATCTGTGCCCCTTCCTCTGACATCGACTCACCCATTCTCCCCTGGGATCCACCCCCTTTCATGTGCTTTCACTGGTACCCAGGGTACTTTTGAGCCCAGGGGTGAACTGGGGCATCAGGCCTGGCCAATCAGAACACTGCATGTTGGCTCACAGGGATTGGTCCAGGGAATGCCACGTGACCCAGTCAGAGCCAATGACTTGTGACCTTGAGACATTTGGGAGAGAAGCCCTTTCTTCCCGCAGAGCCAGGGGCTGTGAAGACAATGTGGTATTGATGATGTCATATTGTTGATGTCACGTTGACCACGATGTCATGCTGACCGTGATTCCATATTGACCACGATGTCACGTGACCACAAAGCCATAGTACCATATTGACCACAATGTTGTATTGACCATGATGCTGTACTGACCACTAAGTCATATTGACCACATCATGCTGACCACAAAATCACATCGACCATGATCCCATACTGACCACGATGCCATACTGATCACACTGCTATATTGACTGTGATGTCATATTTACCACAACACCATATTGACCATGATGCCATATCGACCAGGACATCGTATTGACCATGATGTAATACCAACCATTATGCCCTACTGACCATGATGTCATAGTGACAACGATGTCATATTGATCATGTTGCCATATTGACCATGGTGCCAAATGACCATGATGCCATATGGACCACGACATCAGACTGACCACGACGCCATATGGACCACAATACTATATTGACTATGACACCATATTGACCACGGCACCATATTGACCACGATGCCATATTGACCACGACGCCATATTGACCATGATGCCATAGTGACCATGATGTCATATTGACCGTGATGCCGTATTGACCAGGACATCGTATTGACCATGATGTAATACCAACCATGATGCCATACTGACCACAATGTTATATTGATCATGTTGCCATATTGACCATGATGCCAAATGACCATGATGCCATATTGACCATGACGCCATATGGACCACAGCATCATACTGACCACGATGCCATATGGACCACGATACTATATTAACCACGACACCATATTGACCACAACAGCATACTGACCATGATGCCATATTGACCACGACATCATATTGACCACGATGCCAACTGACCATGACACCATATTGACCACGACGCCATATTGACCACGGTACCATATTGACCACAATGCCATATTGACCATGACGCCATATTGACCATGATGTAATACCGACCATGATGCCATACTGACCATGATGTCATATTGACCATGATACCATATTGACCAGGACATCATATTGACCATGATGTAATACCAACCATTATGCCCTACTGACCATGATGCCATACTGACCACGATGTCATATTGATCATGTTGCCATATTGACCATGATGCCATATTGACCATGACGCCATATGTACCATGGCATCATACTGACCACGATGCCATATGGACCACGATACCATATTGACCACAACGCCATATTGGCCATGACGCCATATTGACCATGACACCATATTGACCAGGACATCACACTGACAATGACATCATATTGACCATGATGCAATGCTGATGTCAGCACGTCGCCATTGTATGGTGGCCCCCACCCGAGAACAGAACCTGCACAGAGCGAGTAGGACCCGGAGAGGCTGAGAGAACACCCCTTCGCTTGCTCCTGCCGCGTCTGTGTGTGAAGCCCCTCTGTGCCAGGCCTGTGCCTGGTCCTGGGGGAACAGCCATGAGCAAGAGAGTCCCCACTCTCCGGTGCTGACATTCTCGGAGGGAGGAGCCGGTCCTGTCGCAGGCGCACACGTGAACAGGAGAACATGCCAGATCACCCCAGGAAGTGGCGAGTGCCACGGAGAAAGCCCGCACACAGGGTGAGGGCTGGTTGCCGGAGGGTGGCTTCTTGGCACCCGCCTCAGGGGCCTCCGAGGAGCTGACCCTTAAGCCAGGACTTGCATGGCCTAAGGGGACCGTGTTCCAGGTGGCAGCAAACACCCCAAGGCCCCACCCCAAGGGGGATAGGACTCTGTGACGTGCTTTGCTTGGCTTGTTTCTGATTTTTCTAAGGCAGTAAGGTCCACATAACATAAACTATCATGGCAGCCTTTTGCCACGTTTGGTTCAGTGGATGTTCTGATGTTGAAGACATGTTTAACCCCTGATTTGGCAGTGCCTGGGGCAATCTACTTCTGGCCGCTCGGCTGTGGGAGCCCAAGGTCGCCCTGCTTGGACCAGGTTTGAGCCAGACTCTGCCACCAGCTCCTTGAGGCCTGAAGCCACCGTGCTGTTGGAAGTCTCTGGAAACATTCTCCACTCCCAACAATGCGTCTGCTGCCTGTGTCTGGCAGCCTCATCCGCTCTGGTTTGATGGTCAGTCAACCTTGTGACAATCCGCGGGGGGTGACGTTCGGGAGGAAACTCACCTGGTCCAGGCAAGAGAGGACCGGCGGCCTCGACTCTTCCTGCGAGCTCCCGGCAGCTGCCCGTGCACAACAGGGCTCAGGCCACTTTGTTCTTGCCCGGAGCCGCTGTCTTGCGGCAGGTTGTGACATTTCCACCTGGAGATGTCCCGCTCGCTGCTCCGGAGACATTTTATTTTCATATTTAAAGAGAACGTCCGCGACAGTCCGTGTCACCAAGGGCTGTCGGGAGCCCCTGGCAATGTGATTCTGCCTGAAGAACAAAGAGGCAAGTTTGCAGAAGATCAAACGCAAAGGCGTCGTGAGAGGAGGGCTCAGCGCCCCGGATGAAACGGCGACACTTCGGCCCAGATTGGCCGAGATCTGAGAGCCCGGAGTCGTGGGCGCTC
Organism: Cephalopachus bancanus; assembly: GCA_027257055.1. Taxonomy (NCBI): domain Eukaryota; kingdom Metazoa; phylum Chordata; class Mammalia; order Primates; family Tarsiidae; genus Cephalopachus; species Cephalopachus bancanus. The sequence continues at coordinate 305,058 of JAPVLO010000648.1, forward strand.
CACCCACCGCCGGGCGCGTGGCGGCGGGGGCAGGACGTGGGGGGGCGGTCCCCCCACCTCGCGGAAGGCGGGGCTTTGGGTGACGAAGTGAGGCCTCCAGGCTGGGCCGGTACCCAGGAAGGGTGCCAGGGGGGAGGGTGCTGAGTTGGAGGGAGGGTGGAGTCAGAGGGTGGGTGGAGCCAAGGCCAGGACTGAGTCGGAAGGGGCGGAGTCAGGGCAAGGGTGGGGTCAGAGGGGTGGGGTCAGAAGGGGGGAGTCAGAGCGAAGGTGGAGCCCGAGGGACGGCGGGGTCAGGGGGAGGGCGGAGTCAGAGGGAGGGTGGAGCCAGAGGGGACGAAGCCAGGGAGGGCGGAGTCAGAGGGCGGGTGGAGCCAGGGGGCGGGGGCGGGGAGAGCGGAGACAGAGGGTGGTCAAAGGGAGTGGAGTCAGGGGGAGGGCGGAGTCAGAGGAGGGGGGTCAATGAGGGCGGAGTCAGAGGGAGGGCAGAGTCAGAGGGAGGGTGGAGTCAGAGGGGGCAGAGTCATGGAGGGTGGAGTCAGAGGGAGGGTGGAGCCAGAGGGGTGAGGTTGGGGAGGGTGGAGTCAGAGGGGGCGGAGTCAGAGGGAGGGCGGAGTCAGAAGAGGCGGAGTCAGAGGGAGCGTGGAGTCAGAGGGAGGGTGGAGTCAGAGGGGGCGGAGTCATGGAGGGTGGAGTCAGAGGGAAGGTGGAGCCAGAGGGGTGAGGTTGGGGAGGGTGGAGTCAGAGGGGGCGGAGTCAGAGCGAGGGCGGAGTCAGAGGGAGCACAGAGTCAGCGGGAGGGTGGAGTCAGAGGGGGCGGAGTCGGGGAGGGCGGAGTCAGAAGGAAGGTGGAACCAGAGGGGCGGAGTCAGAGTGGGGCAGAGTCAGAGGGAGGGTGGAGTCAGAGGGGGCGGAGTCATGGAGGGTGGAGCCAGAGGGGTGAGGTTGGGGAGGGCGGGGTCAGAGGGGCGGAGTCGAGGGGGCGGAGTCAGAAGGAAGGTGGAATCAGAGGGGCGGAGTCGGAGGGAGGGCGGAGTCAGAGGGAGGGCAGAGTCAGCGGGAGGGTGGAGCCAGAGGGAGGGTGGAGCCAGAGGGGTGAGGTTGGGGAGGGTGGAGTCAGAGGGAGGGTGGAGTCAGAGGGGACAGAGTCGAGGAGGCGGAGTCAGAAGGAAGGTGGAACCAGAGGGGCGGAGTCAGAGGGAGGGCAGAGTCAGCGGGAGGGTGGAGCCAGAGGGAGGGTGGAGTCAGAGGGGGCAGAGTCGAGGAGGCGGAGTCAGAAGGAAGGTGGAACCAGAGTGGCGGAGTCGGAGGGAGGGCAGAGTCAGTGGGAGGGTGGAGTCAGAGGGAGGGTGGAGCCAGAGGGGTGGGGTTGGGGAGGGCAGAGTCAGAGGGAGGGTGGAGTCAGAGGGGGCAGAGTCGAGGGGCGGAGTCAGAAGGAAGGTGGAACCAGAGGGGCGGAGTCGGAGGGCAGAGTCAGAGGGAGGGTGGAGTCAGAGGGGGCAGAGTCATGGAGGGTGGAGCCAGAGGGGTGAGGTTGGGGAGGGCGGGGTCAGAGGGGGCGGAGTCAGAGGGAGGGCGGAGTCAGAGGGGCAGAGTGGAGGAGGTGGTGTCAGAAGGAAGGTGGAACCAGAGGGGCGGAGTCAGAGTGGGGCAGAGTCAGAGGGAGGGTGGAGTCAGAGGGGGCGGAGTCATGGAGGGTGGAGCCAGAGGGGTGAGGTTGGGGAGGGGGGTCAGAGGGGGCGGAGTCAGAGGGGGCGGAGTCAGAGGGGGCAGAGTGGAGGAGGCGGTGTCAGAAGGAAGGTGGAACCAGAGGGGCGGAGTCAGAGTGGGGCAGAGTCAGAGGGAGGGTGGAGTCAGAGGGGGCGGAGTCATGGGGGGTGGAGCCAGAGGGGTGAGGTTGGGAGGGCGGGGTCAGAGGGGGCGGAGTCAGAGGGAGGGCGGAGTCAGAGTGGGGCCGAGTCGGAGGGAGGGCAGAGCTGGGGCTGGAGCCTGTCACCGCTGGCCACATGCAGACCAGCATGGGAAGATCAGGCACCGGGGGAAATACAGTCCGGCCGGCCGAGCCCACAAGTCCCTGGAGACTTAGGGGGATGCAGAGGACATAAGCTCTTCTGGGCCCTTGCTGCCTGGGGGTCTTGTCTGCCAGACTCTGGTCAGGGGCGCGAGCTCTGGGCGCTTCTGGGCCTCTGGGTTCCCCCGCCACCCTCAGTTTGGCCCCTTGGCGCCCACCGCCCCGCTGGTCCGGGCCCAGCCTCCAGCCACACACTTTCCTCCCCAGGCCCCGTGTTGAGCCTCCACCGCCCCGCCCCCTGCCAGCTTCCCCTCACTGCCATTCCTCGCCCACCACCCCTGCGCCGCTCCATTCCTCCCTCTCGGCCCTGTTCTCCCTCCCCTCTCTTGGAGCTCCTGGACCTCTGGTTGGCTCTCCACATCCGGGGCCACGATCTGCCTGCCCACTGGGTCCCCCGGTCCACAGCCCCAGACCCGCCCTCTCTGCCCAGCTCTCAGACCTCCGGCCCCCTGCCCTGCCCTTGTGCCGCACTGACTCTCCGATGACATGGCCCGTCCTTCTGGGAGAGGACCGTCACCCTTCTTTCTGGCCACCCAGTACCAGAGCCTTCTTTCTGGTAAGGAAGAGCTGGCCTCCCTCTGTGAAAGCTGCAATGCCAGACATTCGCTCTCCAGGCCTTCCCAACTGCTAGAGTCCTCCGTGGGCAACAGCTGCCCAAACGAGCCAGGGTCACAGAGAAGCAGGGACTTCCTAGATCTGTCCGTCCTTGGGCAGTGGCGGCGCTGGCTGTCGCAGGAATCTCACGGGCTTCCAGAGGCTGTGGGGACAGGACTCAGGGCCTGGCGAGCAACTGGGTGTCACAAAGACGAGCTGTTGCCACAGCTTCTTCCTGGCTATTCAGCCTCTAGCGATGCTCAGGCCTCTTGGGGGGTCCCAGGGTCCAAACAGTTTTTCACAAATGTCCTTTCTGTTTACATTAGCCAAAATAAATGTCTGTTGCTTTCCTGTCTATTATACTGAAAGACCCTGACTTGCCTATTACTTTCTTCAGTTTTTGGGGTTTTTTTAATTTGTAGAGAATCTTTCCACAATTTTTTTTAACTTTATTCTGTTATCCCTTTAATATACATTTATGAAATTTGAAAAATAATTGATACAAAGAAAAATGGCGAATTAAAAGGTCTTTCAAATTTTGACTAAATATCCAGAAGCCAGGAAAGATCTGACAGTACCTATCAAAGTTGCAAATGCATGTGTCCTTTATTTTGTTTTGTTTTTGAGTCGGGGGGTCTCACTCTGTCGCCCAGGCTGGAGTGCAGTGGCACGATCACAGCTCGCCTCAGCCTCGACCTGCTGGGCCCAGGAAATCCTCCCACCGCAGCCTCCTGAGTAGCTGGGTCTACAGGCGTGCACCACCGTGCTTGGCTAATTTTTAAAATTTTTTCTTAGAGATGAGGTTTCGCTCTGTTGCCGAGGCTGGTCCTTTTTTTTTTTTTGAGTTGGAGTCTCACTGTCACCCAGACTGGAGTGCAGTGGCCGCTCCCGGCCACCGCAGCCTCGACCTGCTGGGCTCCGGCCATCCTTCTGCCCCAGCCTTCCGAGTAGCTGGAACTACAGGCACGCGCTACCACGCCCAGCTAATTTTTGATTTATTGTAGAGATGAGGTCTCGCTAAGTTGCCCAGGCAGGTCTCGAACCCGCGGGCTCAGGGAATCCACTCAGCTCAGCCTCCCAAAGGCGCGGGATGACAGGCTGAGCCACCGAGCCCGGCTCTGAGGCTGGTCTTGAACCCCTGGGCTCAAGCAATCCTTCCTCCTCTGCCTTCCAAAGTGCTGGGATGACAGGCATGAGCTGCCGCGCCAGGCCAGCGTTATGTCTTTTGGGCCAGCAATCCCACTTTGGGGGATTTCTCCCACTCTCCTCCTGTTCCAATACGGCCTGGAGAGTCGAGCCTTTTCCAAGTTGGAGCCTAGGGCCTCCACAGCACAGGTGGGCCTTTGTGCATTGCGCCAGCCCCTCTGGGCGGCCCCCTGAGCTGTTGTCTGTCTCCTTTGATCACAGCGCAGGGAGCAGCCTTATACCTGAGTCATCACGTTAGCACAAAGCGAAACAGGCGGGCAATCAATAAATATATCTGGAGAAAGCAGGACAGAAGGGTCTCCAGGACGTGCCAGAGTCTGTACGGGAAAGAGGGAGATGAAAACATGTCTTTGCGTTTGTTACACTTCAAAGAGGTGGACAGACGGACAGAGGCTGACCAGACACACCTGCCGTTCGCGGCGGGGGTGGGTGGGCTGGAGGGGGGTGATCGGCCAGTAGGGGAGGGAAATTTCCTCATTCAGCTTTTAATCTCCTGCTTTGGAAGCCAGTGATTGTACCACCGGGTTTGAAACAAGCAAACAAACAAACAAAACAGACATAAATGAACGCAGAGGTGGGACACAGATGTGACCCAAATCCTGAAAACACCAGTTGGTGGCTGACCCTGGATTCTGCGCCGGGTTGTGGCCTTGGGCTGTCTCACGTGCCCGGACTGTTCCTTTACCCGCAGGAGCTGCGGGGAGCTGGAGAGGGGATGGAGAGGCCCCAGTGCAGACCCGAGGCGGGCAGAGCTGCCCGGTGGCCTGTGTCAAGTCCACGGTGTCCCGGGGTGCCTTGCTCTGAAGTCGGACGCCTTAAATCCTGCCTCCCCGCACCGAGAGAAGCCTCCAGAGGGGCCTGCTGGGTCAGGGAGCTGCCCAGCGACAGGCCACGCCGGCCCCCTTCCCACCCGCGTGGCTCACACAGCCACCGCTTCCTGCCCACACGGCCGTGGCCCGCCGCCTGCCGCCTGCGTGGGGGACCAGCCGAGCTGCCCACACCCTTGTCCCAGATGCCCGCACTTCGTGGAGGTGGGCGGAGCGCACACAGTTAAGATCCCTCTCTGCTGGGCGAGGGGCCTGGACTTTGGGGGGGCCGGGGGTGGGCGGTTGGGGTCGGGGGAGTGCCCGTTTTGTCTCCTGCAGCCTTTGTTCCCGAATAAACACGCCTCGGCCTCCTCCCCCTACCTGAAAGCCGCTTCTGCCAGCGAGAGAAATCGCACGCAATCTCTGCTTCAGATGTACAAAAAGTCTGAAATTGCTTGGAGACCGGGCGGGCGGGCGCGGGCAAGGCTGGGCTGCGGCGGGTAATTGCGGGTCATCTATCTGCCTCTGTCAGCGTCGCGGCAAGGACTCCGCGTTTGCCGGCCCCCACTGGCCTTCCTCACTCTTTCCCCGCGGCCAGAAGACCTCTCCCAAAACTGCCCTCCAGCCCGGCTGGCAGGAGAGGGTCTCCCGGTGAGACAGCCCACCCCAGCCTGAAGCACCCGTGGGCGGCATCCCCGGCCTGAATCTGCTCCGGGGGCTGGGGGCTCCACCCAGGCCTGCAGAGGGGGCCGCAGCATGGGGGGTGAGGCGAGAACCTCCCCTGCAACTTCTGGCCTCGGGCTTAGAAACCACTGGAGCCTGCCAGCCCGCCTGGGCCTGCCCACCTGGCTCCGGGGGGGCCTTCAGGCCTGGGGCCCTGGACCGAGCGAGGGGTCGGGGAGGGAGGCTGGCATGGTGGGCAGCGTGACACCGCGGTCACCTGCTCCGCTCCTGGAGCGGGGCCAGAGGCCCACCCGCAGCCACACGGGCGGCCCAGGGGACAGAGCCGTTTTCTCCTCGGGGCGGGAGCCAGGCCTGCCGGGCGGGCGGGGGCCGGCCACAGGGCAGCGCCCGGCCACCGTGAGCCCTCGGCTCAGGCCCGCCCCCGGCCCTGCCCGGGCGTCCTCGGGGGGAAACACGTGTCGCCGCTGGCCTGGGTGGCCACCGGGTCGAGCAAAACACGGCAACCGTCGCGGGTCTCTAAGGGGTCCCACGGGGCGGACACTTGGAGTCAGAAGGGGCCCTCCCGCTCCTTCTTGCCACCCCACACTCACGCCCAGAGAGGTCACGGATGCCACTGGGGGTCAAGCAGAGGGGTGCAGGCCTGGGCGAGCACACGGTCTCTAGACTGGCTGCAGGGGTGTGAGGACCAGCCTGGGCAATAGAGCAAGACCTCATTTCTACAGAAAAATGAAAAATTAGCCGGGTGTGGTGGTACACACCTGGAGTCCCAGCTACTTAGGAAGCAGAAGCAGAAGGATCGCCGGAGCCTGGGAGGTGGAGGTTGTGGTGAGCTGCGATCACCGCACCCCAGCCCGGGCGACAGAGTGAGACCCTGACTCAAAAAAAAAAGTGATTCATTTAAGTGATCCTGCACTTCTGCAATGCTCTGAGGGGACTGTCTTGCGTTTTTAACATTTGAAGGCTCAAAACACACTGTCTCCCGGGCAGACTCCAGTGTGCAGAGAGTCTCCCAGCAGGATCGTGGTGGGTGCTGGGGTGCACAGGGCCTGAGGCCCTGGACCGAACGAGGGGTCGGGGAAGGAGGCTGGCACGGTGGGCGGTGCTCCGCTCCTGGGAGCAAGCACAACTGTGATCAGTGCCAGGGGCCAAGATGTCCCCCGCTCAGGGCTGGGGGTCAGAGGCTGCCGTGAGCCACAGAGAGGAGGCAGCTTGGCCTAAGGGCCCGGGGGTCAGAGCTCTGTCCTACAGAAGTCCTGGCCCAGGGGGAACCCAACACAGCACCAAATGTTCAGCCTGACACAGGCCATGAGGAGACTCTTCAGGAAGGGCATTTGCAGGATGTGTAGGAGTCGCCCACTCGAGGAAGGAGGAGGGAGGAAAAGGGAATAGTGCCCAAATACATAGGCGGGTGTGTTGAGTGGGTGGACGTTCCTCCTCCCAGGACATCATGGCACGGGTTGGCAGATACTGGATTAAATAAGCTGGTTTTGTCGATGCAGGACTTATCAGTGCCTTCAATCGGATATCCTATGCTCCATTTCCCGAACTGATGTGTTTCATGGAGGACCCTGAGGGCCCAGAGGGACATCTAGCCTACTTTGGGAATTACTGACAACAGCATAGGGGCACGTGGCAGCCAGAGGTGGGCTTGGGGGGCGGGAGGGATGCTACCAAAAATGAAGCTGATGCCCATTGTAGCCACTTGAATGCCCTCCGAGGAGTCTGGACTTGATCCTGTATGAAGCTGCAGTGGATGAGGCACTGGCGTGGCCGTGGTTCTACATCAGAGGGTACCGTTGGAATGTGGCGGAGCCTTGAGTGGAGAAGTCGGTCTGGCACGGGGCAAACCGTGCCCATCTCGGGTAGGAGGGACTGCCATCGACGGCCTGCAGGGTGTGCGCTGCCCAGCGGCAGGGGGCACCCATCCCGGGATCCACAGCACGAATGGTGCCTCCCGGAGCCGGGCAGTGCCCATCTGGAGCCCCTGTCCCTGGCAGCGTGCCCTGGGAGGGGCAGCGCTCTCTCAGCGCCAGTGAATCCCTGCCACACGGCCTCACGCCCGCCAACACTGGAGTGAGTCCCACACGGGGCCACACAGGACTGACTCCTCAGCCCCCCACGGGCGTGGATGGGCCACATGACCCATTTCAGCCAATGAAAAGTGAGCAGAAGCCAGAGGCGTGATATGTGCTGATGAGCGCCCGGTCCCCGAGCTCTTCCATCTCTTTGTTCCTGGAAGCCCCCACGGACAAGGCCGCCGGTCTCCGGTGCCCTCGAAAGATGGCAGCGCCTCCATCAGCCTGGTTCCCTGAGTGACCGTGTGGAGCAGAGGCCCACCCACAGGCACTGGATACAAGGCGTGCGTGAGGACCCCCGTCTGTGTGGCTGGTCCCCGAGCCTCGCAGGTGCTTGTGACACAGCGAAGCCCAGCCTGGCGTGACCCACACAGAGAGAGGGCATGACATGGCGCTGACTGCCAGGTCTGAAGAGAACCTTCTGGGGCCGGATGTCGGGCACCAGTTACAAATGCCAGGATGTGTAGAGCCAGCCGGGCGGAATCCGTCCGCAGGCAGAATCCGGCCCAGGCGGGCGGCCCACCACCAGCCCAGCCTCAGCGGCAGGCCTTCAAGGACCGTCCTGGAACGAGAGCTGGCTCGTTCTTCTGTGCATTCCTGTGCAATCTCAGATCGACTTGTGGGCGGCTCGCAGGGACAGAATGAGACTGTGCTCTGTGATGAACTGGAAGAGATTGCCTGGCCACAAACAGGAGGAGGGTGCAGGCCTGGGCCCTTCTGGAAGCTGCTGAGCGGCAGGATCTGGGCCCCTGGAGGCCTGTGGGCCAGGGCCGGGGGCAGGCAGCCGAGCCGGCCTTCGGGGAGGCAGGTGGGCACGAGGGAGAACTTGGGGCTCAAGTTCCGGTCCTGCTGCTTGCTGTGCGACCGTGGGCATGCCACCCGCCTCTCCGAGCCGGCTTCACTGTGGGAAGTCGGGGCTCCCGGTAGAACCCACCCCCGGGATGTCGCCAGGAGGCAGAGAGGCGGGCAGCCAGGTCTGAGGGCTCGTGTCGTCCTGGGCTGTTCTCTCCGTGCCCGCCGGAGGCTCACCCAGGGAACGGGCAGGCTGGGCCTTCTCAGACGCACAGGCTCACTCCCCGGGGTCTGGTCAGCTGCCCACTGGCCATTTGTCTCCTGGGTCTTTCTTTCTTTTTTTTAATCGGGGTCTCACTCTGTCGCCCCGGCTAGAGTGCAGTGGCACCGGCATGGCTCACCACAGCCTCGACCTTCTGGTCTCCGGCGGTCCTCCCACCTCAGCCTCCCAAGTAGCAGGGAGTACAGGCATGCACCCCCATGCCTGGCTAATATATATATATTTTTTTGGTACCGATGGGATCTCGCTATGCTGCCCAGGCTGGTCTCGAACTCCTGGGCTCAAGCAATCCTCTGGCTTCAGCCTCCCAAAGTGCTGGGATGTCAGGCGTGAGCCACCGCGCCCGGCCCGTGTTTCCTTTTGAGAAACTGTGATAACCGTATCACCGAAAATCCACCGCCCTCGCGCTTTGTAAGCGCACGGTCTGGTGTTCAGCACATTCCCACTCTTGGGCAACTGAGCTCCAGAACTTTTTCACCTTGCAGAACGGGAGCTCTCCATCGTGGTGGCTTCTCAAGCGACACAGCCGTGTTCCCTGACCGTCCTGGAAGCCGGGAGCGCAGCCAGCCTCACGGGGCGAAGCCCAGGTGCCGCCGGGTGGGCTCCCTCTGGCGGCCGGGTGGGCTCCCTCTGGCGGCCGGCTCCAGCTCGGCCGCCCACACTCCCTGGCAGGAGTCCCTTTCCCTGACATCATCCAGCCTCTGCTTCTGCTGCCAAGCTCCCTCCGCCTCCCTCTCATGAGGACGCCGTCATCACATCGAGGCCCACCCGGATAGCCCGGGACAACCTTGCCGTCGCCAGAGCCGCCGCCGAATCGCGTCTGCGGAGTCCCCTCCGCGGACGGACGGCCGGGTCGGCTCAGGGCCCACGCGCCTCCCTGCGGCCGGGGCGGCGGGGCTGGGGGGAGGGTGCTGGGGACCAGACGCTGGGGCGGGTGGTCGGGTCTGGCCCGTGGGGCGCTCAGGTCTCCTCCTTGCCCTCTGGGGGAGGCCCCCGTTTTTCTGCTCTCAGGTGACGGCAGCTACCCCGAGGTCGCTTGCGGGACCAGCGAGGTGCCCGGGTTGCAGAGAGAACGGCCTCCTTCCCGGGCGTCTGTTCGGGCGGGAGGGGCTTGGCGGGCGAGGCCGCGGGGAATGCCGAGGGCGGGTGAGCGGGGCTGGGGGCCACCGGCAGGCCCCCCTCGTCGCAAAGATTCAGGCCAGGCCCGGCGACAGGCTCCCACGTGTGCCAGGCACTGTCCTAGGACCTGGGGCACAGCCCAGAATGAGACAGACCCAGCCCGGGCCCACGGGGCTTCCCGTGCTGACAAGGGGACACAGCCAGGGCGGCGAGCCGAGGCCAGCACAACAAGGCACCCCGGGCTCGACAGCGAGGGGGCCGCTCCAGGCAGGGAAGGCCGGAGGGCCTCCTGGAGGAGGTGGTAGGTAGGGGCGAGTCGGCATGTGGGACCCGAGGGAGCGGGTTCGGGCGGAGGGGACCCCAAGGGCCACGTGGAAGTGACGTACCTTGGTGCGGCGCCGTGTCTGGGTGGCAGGTGCTCTGAAGACAGCACTGTCAGCAGGATGGGAGGGCTGTCCCCAGACGGGGCTGTGGCAGCCCACGGCTCGCCCCGGGCTCTGAGCCGGGGGTCCCGGCCGTGAACACACCCAGAGGAAGGCCTGCCCAGGCCCGGTGGCCAGTGTGGACGCGGGGGACGGGGCCAGCCCCAGGGGGAAGGCCCCAGGCCGGGAACCCCATCAGAAGCGCCGCCTGGGCCCGCCGCCCCCCTTCCTTGTGGCTGCTTCCTTGCCGAGACCATCTGGCTGGCGTTCCGCTCACCCAGCCCGGGGGGCCGTCCTCGCCCCCACCCCGCGCCCGTCGGCCCGTCACCCGTTGGGGAGGGTCCACACCGCCCGGGCTCCGTGCCTCCTCTTCGCATCTGGCCACAGCTGGCCCCCCGCTGAGTCACCCTCCATCTGCCCGTCCTCGCCTTGGACGGCCGCGTCTCCTTCCTGGCTCTCCCGGAGCCACGTGGCGGCCCACGCGGTGAGCCGGTGCCAGCGCCAGCACACGCGTGGGGAGGTGACTGTGAGCGGCCCGGCGCCAGCCTGCGTCCCGGAGGGGCCCTGGCGGGGACAGCCGCCACGGGGGCCTCCCTGGAGCGTCCAGGGGTCCATCTGCAAGTCACGAAGCAACCAGGGAGAACAGAGGTGGCAGCCGGGCGCGGCAGAGCCTGAAATGCCCGGGGTGCGAGCAGGGTGAACCCAGCTCCGCCCAGAGCCCGCTTTCCACTTCGCTTCTGAGCCAGGAGGGGGCGAGTGGGCATTCCAGAAGGGCCGGGGGCGGGAGACGGCTGGGAGGCGCCCAAGAGTCACACGCGGGGGGTTCGAATCCCCGCGGTCTCTCTGGGACCGAGCGCTCTGAATCTTCCTTAACCTTTCCAAGCCCGAGTCCCTGCACATCTTTCGGAGAATAGCCCGTGGCGCTGAGGTGGCATCGCCCCATCCGCCCACGGGCCCCTCCCTCGACCGCACCCCAGCCTTCCAACAGCCGGTTCCCAACCCCTGAGACTTGGGAGGGGCGGGCGGGAGAGGACACATGACCAAGGGTCAGCCAGTCAGGGCGCGGCGGACTTGCCCCCTCTTCAGTGACTGGCTCGGGGTCAAGTGAGCACAGACTGGGCCCGCCAGGGCCAGAACCTTTGCTGGCACTTTGCCGAGGAGGGGACAAGCCCTGCCCCTGGGTCTGTGAGTGCGCACACCCGGTGGCTGCCAGTGGTGAGGGCCTGGCGCGGGGAACCCCAGCCGAGAGACACAAAGAATCGAAACGCGGGGAATAAGAGCAGTCCTAACAAGCCCCTAGATCCAGCTGGGCCTGAAGCCAGCTTCACTTCTGGACTTTTCCGTGACGGATGCCAATACATTCCCTTTTATAACAGAGTCTGAGTTGGGTTCTGTCGCTTGCAACCAAAAGAGCCTTATGTGGCATATTCTTGAAGCCGGGACTAACGTGTGCCGGAGACAGAGTCGATACTCAATGTTTAGGATAAGGCCTTTGGAAGTGAAAAAGCCAGTCTCAAGAGATAGAGTATCGTATGATTTCGTTTATGTAACATTCTCAGCACGGCAGAATCCTAGAGACGGCAGACAGATCAGGGCTGCTGGGAGCCGGGGCGGGGGTGGAGAGGACTGAGGGGGGAGCGTGAGGAAGCCGCGTGGAAACTTGCGGCGATGGGGCAGCTCTGCGTCCCAACGGCTGTGGCGCTCCGTGAAGCGCCACACGGGACAGAATGCCGCGCAGTGACGCACACCCCTTGTGCCAACGCAGCGTTCTGGCCCGGGACCGAACCGGGTTACGTAAGACACGACCGCTGGGGGCACCTGGGGAGGGTGCACAGCGCCTCTCTCTGTGCTATCTTTGCCACTTCCTGTGAATCCATAACGGTTTCAAAATTAAAACTCAGAAGCTCTTGGCTCGGCGGCTCACACCTGCCGTCCCAGCCCTTTGGGAGGCTGAGGTGGGAGGACGACTTGAGGCCAGGAGGTCGAGGCTGCGGTGACCTGCAATCATGCCACTCTCCAGCCTGGGCGACACAGCGAGACCCCAGCGCAAAAAAATAAAGGGGGGGGGAGGGAGAGGGAGCTCTCTGTCGGCTCACCCCTCGGCGGTTCCTGGACACCCAGAAAGCGGGAGCGTTGGCCTCAGAGGGGCCGGTTGGTCCCAGCGTGGCCATCACCAGCCAAGGGGTCTGAGGGCAGTCGTGTCCCTTCCCTGGCCCTCAGTGTCCCCCTCTGTGGGATGGGGCTCTCGGCCTTCCTCGTGACGGCCAGGGTAGGGTGAAGCAAGGGCGGTGACCTGCCCGGCTCCGGCGGGCGACCGCCAGGCCCAGCAGCGGGACACACGGGCTTCACGGGGAGGACTGTGGCCACCACGGCCAGCTCTGCCCCGCTGCCTGGGGCTTGCCGCCTGCCGCTGCTGCTCCCTGCTGGGTGGCCTCAGGCAGTGGCTTGACCTCTCTGGCCCTCACTCCCCCCATCTGGGCAGCGGGAATAAGAAGAGGCTCGCGGATTGCCTGAGCCCGAGGGTTCGAGACCCGCCTGGGCAACTTGGCGAGACCTCATCTCTACAATAGATCAAAAAATCAGCCGGGTGTGGTAGCGCACGCCTGTAATTCCGGCTACCTGGAAGGCTGAGGCGGAAGGATCGCCGGAGCCCGGCAGGTCGAGGCTGCGGTGGCCGGGAGCGGCCACTGCACTCCAGTCTGGGCGGCAGAGTAAGACTCCACTCAAAAAAAAAAGAATAGGCTCGACCTCACAGGCTAGATGTGAGGATTAAATGAGATCGAGCACTTGGGGCCTCTGGGCAGTGCCTGGTACTGGGAGGGCAGAGGCCTCGGGGCAGGAAGCCCAGCTCCCGATGGGCGGCGAGCGGGCCCGGCCCGGGGGGGTCTGGCCACTCCGAGGTCTGCGGCCACGCCACCAGCCAGGGGAAGCCTGGACTTCCCGGGGCCAGCCCCCCAGGGGGTTTCCTGAAGCCCATGAGGGGTCCCCCAGGCCAAGCAGAAAGCCGGGCCCCAGGCCCCGAAGGAGGCGGGGAACCCAGGCTCCAGCCTCCCTTCCCCGCCTCCCTGGGGGACAGCGCCCACCTGGACCAGAGTGTGCGCGGAATGGACTCCGGGCTGCAGCCTCGGAGGCGAAGGGGGTGGGTACTGGCGGTCGTCTGTCTGGAGCCACCCTGGGCCATCCTCGCGGACATCGACCCGTTGGAACGGTTCCAGGGCTGCCCCCTTTCACGCGGCTCCGAGCCCTGCGCCGGGGGCCAGAGCCCAGGAGGCTGGGCAGGCGAGGCTTCGGAGAGGTGAGCCGTGGAGCCCCAAGCACGGTGGCTGTGTTGGAGCCACTGCTCAGAGGATGGAGCCAGCCAGAGGTGAAAACGCCCACCCTGGAGCGGCACTTGCGAATCTCAGCTTCAAGGGAGCTGCTGATTGGCCGGACGAGAGAGGCCGTGCTCTGTGGTGGCTGGGAGCGGCCCAGGCCGGCTTCAGCACGGAGGAACATGTTGGCTCACGTCGCCGGCCAACTTCGGGTCCGGCTGGATCCAGGATGCCTGGCAAGGACGTCCAGGCACTCCTGAAACTTCCTGTCGAACGTGGGGGAGGCCGTGGCTGGGCATTCCCCCGCAAAGTTCCCGAGACTCTCTCCGATTGGCCTACTCGGGTCACACACCCAGTCCCTAAACCCAACACCGTGGTCAGGAGGCGGGGCCGTGCTGTCTGTCTTGGCCGGTCCAAGAGGCCAGGTGAAGCGGGGAGGGGTGTCAGCTCCACCCCAGCGTCACAGAGGGCAGAGGCCCAGGGCAGGACACCAGCTGCCAACGCCCGCCAAGCCCCACGGCTCACGTGCTTTCTCTTCACCCCCCGCCCCAGCCGCCTCTGCGGGTTCCCCTTCCCATTTGACGGATGGGAGCGCTGAGGCAGACGGACCTCCCGGCTCCCAGAGGGGGACCCAGCCTAGGTCTGTTCCGTTCCACGTCCCTTCCATCCGTGCCCCAGGTCCCCTGCCCCTGACATGCCGGAGACAGAGGCCTGGCTTGGGAGCCGGGAAGGGTCTTAGGCGTCACTGTCTCCTTCGTGACGTGCTCAAACCACACAGAGCAGGACAGAGACCAGAATCGGCCCTTCCACTCACCTCCTGTCGAGCCCGCTGCTGGGGAGCCCTGGCCTCCGCATGCCCGCCAGCCTCAGTTCCCCACCCCCTCAGCCAGGGCCTTGCCGCCCTGCCGGCCTCCTCCAGCTCCCGAGGCCCTCGCTGGCCACGCGTCCCTGGGTCTCCGCGACACAGCTGTCGGCGTGCGTCTGCCTTCTCCTCGACATCATTTTCCTTCTCGATAATTGCTTTGTTCTGATTCTTTAGAGCTAATTTTCTTCTGCTACTTTGTATCTACAGTTAACACCCTCCAATTAATTTCATAGCTCTTGAAAGTTCTCACATCAGTTGCCCTAACAAACCCTCCCAGCGGAACCGGCGTGCGACGGCGGCGTCCCGGCAACACGGCCATCTGGTCACACCTGCTGCGTCCCAGCACATCACCGCACTGGGTCTTGGCGGTATCTCGGGGGAGCAGCCTCGTTTGACAGAGAGGGGAAACTGGGGCTCAAAGAGGCGGCGCCGTCTGCTGAGAGCCCCAGGGCAGGCGGGGCTGGGAACGGAGTCTCCAGCCGCCCCGACCGGCCAGCTGCGGGTCCTGGTGCCGGCGAGAGCACGGTGGCCGCTGGCTCCCGGGCACACCTGTCCTGCTGCGGTGGCCCTGGGGTGAGCGTGGCCGCCGCGCTGGCCCCACCCCGGTGAGTCCCTGCTGCCCGTCCCTGGATCTGGCGCTGAGAACGGCCCGGCAGGCGGGAGGCAATGAATCCAGGGTGTGCGGGGTCATGGGGTCTGTGGTGGACGGGGAGGACAACGGCAGTGGCAGCGTCTGGGGAGGGTAGGAAAAACCCTCCCCAGGGTAGGACACCAGCGACATCCGCCACAAAATGAAACATTTCAAATGCGATCTCCCAGCTCTCAGCACAGCCCCGTGCTGCTTTACCTGGTGAACGGGAGACCCTTGTTATTATCAGCTGTGATATTCATTTTCCGGGTGACCCTGGGCAGCTCACCCCGCGTCTCTGAGCCTGTTCTTCCACCTGTCACTACTCGCTCGAGGACAAAAAGATGCCCTTGCAGGAACACGCCGGGGCTCTCGTGGCCCGGCAGCTACTCCCGGTGCGGGCGTGGGGCGGCCCCGGAGGGCGGACGGGTCAGGGCTCAGGCGCCCCGCTCGCTCTCTCCGGGCCACGGACCCCTCCCTTCCGACCTGTCTGCACTTGGTAGCTCGCCTCCTTCTGCCAGCCTCCCTGTCCTGTTAGATTTCGGGGTTTTCCATTCTCCCCCCAACTCAGGGTTGGGAGGAGGACAGCGGCCTCCACTGTCGTGCGCTGGGCTCCGTACGACTTTCCTGTGTCCCAGCCTCTCCCCTCCTCGGGGCAGGGCTGCCACGGGCGGCCGGCCTGGCGCCCGTCTGCTCAGCCCCCAGGTCCCCCTCGCCTCTCCCTCCGTCTCCTCCACCCGCCGTGGCTCCCAGCCATCTGGACTCGCCAGCGACGCCCTCTCCCCCACGTGCGCGTGGAGAGGGCCGGTGTGAGCCCCGCGTGGGAGGCCCGAGCATCCCGCCAGCACCAGCCAAGGGATGCGGAAGACAGCTCCTGGGTGACAAAGCTACAACCAACGACTAAACCGCGGAGACCCCAGGCCGGGGTTTGGCAAACACAGACGGAAACATGCCTCCGACGAAAAGTCCTAATGACTTTTGCTCTTGTTCAGAACTGAGGCCTGACTTTGGTCGTCGGGAAGGAGGGGCTTTGGGTGGGCTGGAAGCCGTGCGCCCCCTGCAGGCCGCCCAGGGCTCTGCAGCCAGAGAGGCCCCTGGCGCTCCCCTGCCTCCGTGTCCCCCACGGAGCCCCCCGGACCCTTGGGAAGGACAGCCCTGGGGGCAGGCAGGAAGCGGTGTCCTCTGTGGTGGATTTTAGTGAAAAGGGAAACTGAGCCGGGCTCGGTGGCTCAGCCTGTAATCCCGCGCTTTGGGAGGCTGAGGTGAGTGGATTGCCTGAGCCCGCGGGTTCGAGACCCGCCTGGGCAACTTGGCGAGACCTCGTCTCTACAATAAATCAAAAATCAGCCGGGCGTGGTAGCGCGCGCCTGTAGTTCCGGCTACTCGGAGGGCTGAGGCGGAAGGATGGCCGGAGCCCAGCAGGTCGAGGCTGCGGTGACTGGGAGTGGCCACTGCACTCCAGTCTGGGCCATGGAGTGAAACTCCAACTCAAAAAAAAAAAAAAGAAAAGAGAAGGGAAACTGAGGCAGGGGAGGCAGCCATTTCTGGGCAGATCAGGGTCCACATCGCTGTCAGGCTGAGGCTCCCATCTGGGCTCTTCTGAGCCAGGCCATGGCCTCTGCAGGGACCGAGATGTCCACAGCTGAGGGAAGCCCTCGGGTCAGGTCTGCACCGAGTCCATACCTGAAACCCAGGGAGACAGTTAATGTGTTTGACCCCAGGGACCGGGGGCTGGGGCAGGGGAGCCGGGGGCCAGAGGCCACTCACCACCGGGGATGGGCCTGGCGATATTTTAACAACTGGCCTGTGCCACCACTCGCTGTCACACAGCGCCTGGCTGGGACCCGGCACACGCCGTCCGGGGAGGCCGAAGCCACCGGCCTCACATCCCAAGGCTGGGGAGGCCTCGAGGAAGCCCGGAGGCCGGGCGCTGGGGCCCTGCCCGGTGCTCTGGCAGGTGAGACGACCCCGCCCCGGGCTTGGCCTGGAGCCTGGTGCGAGGGTCTTGTCTTGCTCAAGGATGCTCGCCGCCCCTCTGGCCGCCGCACCTGCACCTCCTCCTCCACCGGCTCTCCTCCCGTGAGAGCCGTGACCCTCCGCACTGAGAGGCATCGTCCAGCACACAGCCCCGCATCTGCACGGCCCGGCAGCACGGGCCCGCGTGGCCGCACCTGTCCCCAGTACCTCGGGGGCAGCCCGGCCGCCGGTGACGCGCCACACCGCGCCCTTTCTCGGGGCTGCGACCTGTGTGGGAAGGCACCCGTGGGGCGGCTCGGCTCGGCCACCCGCCAGGCTCCCCGGCTGGTCTCTGTGGGGACCTGTCTGGACCTCACACCCTCCTCAGATGAGACAGGGCTTGGTGGGAGGAGGGACCAGAGGCTTTGGAAGGAGCCCCGGGTGCTGGACCAGCTCCTTCTCCGAGGGGCTGGTGCAGGGAGCGCTCCTGAACCCAAGTCCTCTCACCCGTGCTTTTCGAAGCTGGCCTGGTCCCTGGACATGAAGTTTCCTGCTTACTTCGTGGGTCACGTCCAGTGGGGACCGTCCCACCCCCCGGGTGGTCCCTTCCAGGCACAGGGATGACAGGGAAGAGGTTGCCCCCGTGCCTTTCCTTCCTCGCCCACCCAGGAAGCTCTCAGGTTCCAACAGTTGCCAGGACTCCCAGCATGAAGGTGCCTCATGGCCTCATTTTTTTTTTTTTTGAGTCAGTATCTCACTCTGTGGCCAAGGCTGGAGGGCAGTGGCATGCTCAAGGCTCGCCGCAGCCTTGACCTCCTGGGCTCAGGCGATTCTCCTGCCTCAGCCTCCTGAGTGGCTGGGACTACAGGTGTGCACCACCATGCCCTGCTAATTTTCTTTATTTTTTGTAGAGATGAGGTCTTGGTATGTTGCCCAGACTGGTCTTGAACTCCTAGCCTCAAGTATCCTCCCACCTTGGCCTGCCAGCGTGCTGGGATTGCAGGCGTGAGCTGCCACACCTGGCCGTGGTCTTGCCTTTAAGAGGCTGGGGATGCCACTGCTCTGCTAAGCTTTGGTCTGGCTGTGTGGCTCCTTGAGCTGTGGGCACCACATTTCCTGGCTTTGGCCTGCTCCCCTGCCTTGGGGAGGTGAATCTCCTCTCTCTTCTCTCTAATTTACTTTCTAAATAAACTATATTTTCCAATCTGAAAAAAAAAGAGATGGGATGGAGGGAGTGACCATCTTAGAGAGGAGGTACCACGGTGGTTTCTCTGGTCTCTGGCCAGGACATCCGTCCCCCAAGCTCCCAATTGAATCATGGAGTCCCCGTAGGTCCTGCTGGGCTTGCTGGTTAAACATGTGGACTCCTGGCCAGGCTCGGTGGCTCAGCCTGTAATCCCGCGCTTTGGGAGGCTGAAGTGAGTGAATTGCCTGAGCCAGCGGGTTTGAGACCCGCCTGGGCAACTTGGCGAGACCTCATCTCTACAATATATCAAAAAAAATCAGCCGGACGTGGTAGCGCGTGCCTGTAATTTCAGCTACTCGGAAGGCTGAGGCGGAAGGATTGCAGGAGTCCAGCAGGTCGAGGCAGCGGTGGCCGGGAGTGTCCACTGCACTCCAGTCTGGGTGACAGAGTGAGACTCCAACTCAAAAAAACAAACAGACAAACAAAAAAACATGTGAACTCCTGGCCTCACCCGATCCCTCCAAGTGAGCAGCGTGGGGGCAGGGCTGGGAAACAGCCTTGAAACCCACCCCCAGCATCTGAGGACACCCCCTTAGCCTGATCCCAGCCCCACACTGTCTGGGTTTGAGGCCCGTTTGCCACACAAGCTGTGGGAGTCCGGCTGGGTGTTCTGCATCCCTGCCTCAGCTGCTGGTCTGCGAAATGGGAGTGAAGCAGAACCCCCTCCTCTGTCCAGCCTCCTCCGAGCCCTGCCTCCAAGGGACAGAGGGCATGTGGCCTTATGGCTTCCTGAAAGCAGCTCAGACAGGCGCCGCTGTGGACGAGAACCTGCTCCGCCCCACCCCCACCCCAGATGCACGGGTGGTGGCATCTGTCGGGGTGGGAGGGCCCTGGCAGCCTGGCTTCGCCGCTTCACGCCTGCCTGGCTTCGGGCAAGCCCCTCCTCGGGGCTGGGATGAAGCTCCCCCAGCCTTGTCCCGTGGGCTCAGGACATCGACGACCACATCACAAGCCAATCAGTGACACCAACCGCGATCACTACAGAGCGGGCAAGAAAGAGCCAGCCCGACGGAGAGGGTGCTGGCCGGGCCGGCAGGGGTGCCGCTCAGGAAGCCGACGCCTGAGCCACGGCCTGAACCCAAATCCTCCCTGGGTCTGGGACACTGATTCTCCCCACTCCCTGGTTCAGGGCATGTTGTCCCGCTGTTCTTGGAGGGGTGCTCAGGAATGAGGGGCCCCTGCTACTTTCTGTGGCTGTTGGCATTGACTCCCAGAGATGGATCTGACCTCTCTGGTGCTTTTTAGGGTCCTTCAAAGGCAGGAGCAGGAGAGCCCGTGTCCTGGGGTGGAGGCGAGGTCAGAGGGGTCAGCGGCGGCGACCCCCCAGGGCCCTGGCGCCCAGGTGTGACATCCTAGGTATGGCCAGGGCAGCTGGGAGAAGTCCACGGGGCAAGGGAAGGGGCACACGGGGCCCCAGGGCGTGCGAGGCCGGTGCCCTCTGCGCCCTCCCCTGCGACAGCTGCACCCTGGCTGGGACATTAGGGCCCCACGGGGACTCGGGGCCTCGGCGCCCGTCGGGAGCGACCTGGAGCAGATCGTCGGCTGGATGGCATTCCAAGGCGTGTGTGCGGAGGCCACGGGCATGCCCCTGCCCCTCGGCCGCCGGTGACAGTGGCACACGTGCCACCGCTCTGTCTCCTCAACCCAGGCTCGGAGGCCCTCGCGGTGGCGCCCGCGAAGGACGGACGGAGCCTGGCTGTTTGGGGACGGGACCCTCTCCCCTCTGCTTCCGGCGACCGAGGGCGCAAGGACCTGCCACCCGCCCCCCCCGGCCCGGCTGGGGCCGCGAGTGGGCTGCGGGGGCGAGGAGCCGGGAGCAAGGAAGGCGGCGAGGCTGGGGGGGGCGGCCGTTGCCATGGCAGGCGCCGCAAGGCATTCTGGGACCAGAGTTCTCCGCAGAGGCGCGGGCGGGGGCGGCCGCGCGCCGGGCCGTTCCCGTGTCCTTGGCGCCCGGCCTCGCGGCCGACGCCCCCCGGCGGGCCTGGCCGCGGCCCGGCCTGCGCCCCTCCCCGGCCGGCCCGGCCCGCCGGTCCGCCTTGCGGGCGGGAGCGGCGAGGGCCCCTTCCCAGGAGGCCCGTCCGAAAGGCGCGACGGCCGCCGACGAGCGCGGTCACCCCGGCAGACGCGCGCCCCGGAGTCCGCGGGGCAGGGGCCGGCGGCGCGTCTCCGCCGACCTCCTTCCGCCACCGCCTTCAGTGCCCTTAACTGCTCTGGCAAACGGCTAGTTTTGAAATCCGCTTATCCGAATTAGGTCCTCCACCTCCGTGTTTCTTTCCTGTGCATTTTCATCGTCTTTTTTCTCTTCCGCGTGTGACCGAATCCCGCCGGCCACGGCCTGGCTCGCTCGGGCGTGTCCCGAGGGCCGGGCGGGGACCCGGGGCCGGGTGGCAGCGCTCTGGGAACGGAAACCCTGGGGCGCGGGGGAGGGCGGGGACCGTCTTCGGGAGGGGACCGGAAGTCGGACGCCAGGGGAGCAGGTCTAAGAAGACGGGCCGGGCCGGGCTCGGTGGCTCAGCCCGTCGTCCCGCGCCTTGGGAGGCTGAGGTGAGTGGATGGCCTGAGCCCGCGGGTTCGAGACCCGCCTGGGCAGCGAGACCGCATCTCTGCAATAAATCGAAAAATCAACCGGGCGTGGTGCGCATGCCTGTAATTCCGGCTACTCGGAAGGCTGAGGCGGGAGGATCGCCGGAGCCCAGCAGGTCGAGGCTGCGGTGGCCGGGAGTGGCCGCTGCACTCCAGTCTGGGCGACAGGGTGAGACTCCAACTCAAAACAAAAAGAAGAGGAGACAGAAGGTCTTGCTGGATCCCAGGCTCTCAGGGCCGGCGTCTGTTCTACCCACAGTGGCCGAGGCAGAAACGTGCGGGAGAGTGGCTGGGATCAACTGCTCTCCTCGGCGGAGAGGCCGACTTACAGAGGAGAACTTGCACTGTGGTTCCAACCCAGGGTCACGGGCGGAATGTACACCCTTCCCTTGGTGCCACGGCAAGACACGGACTCCAGGGAGAGATGGGTGCTATGAATCCAGAAGACAGTCCTCGGGGTGGGTGGTGCAGCCAGGAGTGCGCATGTGGCCTTCCTCTCCGTGGAAGCAGGGCCAAGAGTTTGGCCGGGGTCGTTATGGAGTGGCGCTGAGTGTTGAGGCCTCATGACTTTGGAAGGACTTTTTTTTGAGTTGGAGTCTCATTTTGTAGCCCAATCTGGAGTGTAGGGGGTCGATCACAGCTCACCACAGCCTCAACCTCCTGGGTTCAGGAGAAGCTTCCCACACCTAAATAATTTTTTGATTTGTTGTAGAGATAAGGTCTCGCCAAGTTGCCCGGGCTGGTCTTGAACCCGTGGACTCAGGCAACCCTCTCGCCTCGGCCTCCCAGAGTGCTGGGATCACAGGCCTG
Source organism: Cephalopachus bancanus (assembly GCA_027257055.1). Classification (NCBI taxonomy): domain Eukaryota; kingdom Metazoa; phylum Chordata; class Mammalia; order Primates; family Tarsiidae; genus Cephalopachus; species Cephalopachus bancanus. The sequence goes on from JAPVLO010000648.1 coordinate 326,503, forward strand.
AGCCACTGCACCTGGCTGACATCTTACTTTTGCTGTTGCTGGTCCCCTCGCATAGGAGCTCATTTGGGCCATGTCTAGACAAAACCTGAATTCGACTTTCTTTTTTAAGGGACAGGATCCCCCTCTATCGCCCAGGTTGGAGTACAGCGGTACCACCATGCTTCACTGCAGTCTTGACCTCCCAGGCTCAAGCGATCCTCCCGCCTCAGCCTCCCGAGTAGCTGGGACTACAGGCACGAGCCTGGCTAATTTTTAAGATTTTTGTAGAGACGAGGTCTTGCTGTGTTGCCCAGGCTGCTCTCGAATTCCTGGGCTCAAGCAGTCTTCCTGCCTCGGCCTCCCAAAGTGCTGGGATTCAGCGCCTGGCCCTGAATTTGATTTTGCTTACTTTCCTTCCAACACCGACTGGGCGCCTGCCGTGGGCCAAGTGATGTCTGCAGGATGCCGGGAGGGAAGGGGCGAATCAGATGTTTCTAGCCGTGGGAAGCTCGCGTGGAGTGGTTTCCAGAAGGGCTCTGAACAACAAAGTGTTAACACACACGTAGGAGGCAGTTTTAGTCTCTCAAAAAACTGCTAAGGTGTTTTGTAGCCGCCTTGGAAAATCAAAGGGCTCTGCAGAAGACATCGGGATTTCCAGATCCAGGGGGAATTTTGAAAGCGTAAGTCATTAATTACATCTCAGTGTTTGCATCGCCAGAGACCTGAGCTCTCAGCTGCAGCTCACTGAGCGACCTTGGGCACATCAGCGCCTCTGTATCCTCATCTGTAAAATGGGGGTTATGTCAATGTCTACCCATGGGGTGGTGAAGGCTTAAATGAATACTGCCTGTGGACGTTTTGATGCCAGGCCCGACAGAGGCGTACACCTCACAGTTAAATAGTAAGCATTATTATGTACAGCAGTCGACTCAATCAAACTCAGGAACTAGAACTCAAGGGAAGAAACAAACATCGGGCCACTGTTCTCCCACGTGGGAAGCACGTCCATAAAGCACCTGCAAGGCGAGTTCAGCCGCCAGTGGTCTCCAGGCCCTGGGGCCGGGTGCTGGGACCTCAGTCCCTCCACTTGATCTGAGTCTGGGGAGCAGCGGGTGACCCGGGCTAGGACCCACCCCCGTTTCTCCAGCGCCCCGCCCACCTTGTCCCCGTTCGACTTCCGGCCTCGCTCTTGACTTGTGGGATAGACCACAGGAAGTTGCTTCAGACTTGCCAATAGCCTGTACCGACCCCCCCCCCGCCCACCTGGGGATAGAAACTCCTCGCAGAAGACGAAATTTCCTCCCGTCCCGTGTTGGGGTGTGTGGGCGCGTGTCTGCAGGAAGGGGAAGCTGGGGGAGTGTGTGTGTCGACGCAGGAAGGAAGCAGGCGGTGTGTGCGCAGGGAGACACCTGGGGGCGTGGGCGTGGGGATTTGTGAATGAACGGGAGCACGTGTGTGTGTGTGTGTGTGTGTGTGTGTGTGTGTGTGTGTGAGAGAGAGGGAGAGGGAGAGAGAGGGAGGGAGGGGCGGCGACCCAGAGAAAGCCCTGCTGCCCCAGCATCCACCCTGGGTCAGGACCCCTTTGTCCGAGCGTGTCCAGCGGTGAGGGTGGAGTGGGCGTGTGTGGACAGAGGCGTGTTCTTCACCATGAGGTCTAAAGAGAGAAACTGCAGGACCCAGAGCCCAGGAGGGCAAGAGGGGGTGAGGCTGGCCACCAGCCATGTGGCATTCTGGGCGGATGTGAGTATGGTGTGCTTGGGTGGGGTGGACGCGGACTGGCTCTGGAGGTGGACAAGGCAGCAGGTGGGTGGCAGAAGGCTGTCGGACGCCGGTGAGCATGGCCCGGCTGCAGGGGCTCTGCAGCCATGGGGGTCCCCACAGAGAGAGGCGACGACGGCTCCGTCCCTGGAGGGAGGAGGCCGGGAAGGGAGGGGGCGGGATGGGCTGAGGACCTGTGCGGCGAGCCGTGGGATGCCAGGTGCTGGGTGTTGCGTCTGCTGGTTTCGAGAGCTGAGTCCAGCTGCATTTACAACACCAGACCGCAGCATGGTGGCAAGACAGGCCCCTCGTGAAGCAGAAAGCACAAGAGCTCGAAAGGGGGGTCTCCGGGTAGGAATGGGCAGGGGCAACGGAGCGCTCTGGCTGGGATCCCCGATCTCACCTCCCCCTTGAGGAAGAGGCTTCCTGTCCCTCCCACCAGGGGAGTCTCCTGGGATGCCCCCTCTCCAGCAGAATATAACCCTCCTTCCTGGGAATCTTCAGCACGGCTCGGTAGGGCCACAGTTGTAGAAAATGTGCACACGTGTGCAGGCACAGACACACAGACACTCCTGCCTGTCACCTGAGCCTTTTGGGCATCAAGAGCTTGTTTCTCCCATGAATCCCAACCCACTGTATTTGTTGGCCAGGCAATTTTGGGCTGTGAAAGACAGAAAATCTGATCCACGTGGTTTATACGAGAAAGGAAATGAACTGCCTCTCACAACTCAAAAGTCTCAGGGTGGCCTTCAGGCATAGCTGGATCCAGGGCTCGCAAGGGGTCTTCAGGACCCAGTCTCTCTGTCTGGGGCCTGCCTTCTGCTGGGCTGGCTTCAATCTGCGGGAGCCTGGGAGCACTGGGCTCTCCCCTGAGGCAGCAGGATGGCTGTTGTCCCGCACGCTTCTCTCTCGTAGTGTCAACCTCAAAGCACGGGTGGATGGCTGGCCCTGGCTGTCTCGGCTACATGGGACCAGGCCCCACATGCAGGCCAGTCACTGCCGGGAGTACACAGCAAACGGATCTCCGGGTCCCTGCCCAGGCCCCCAAGCTCACAGGGCGTGTGGATTATGAACAGGGGTGATGGGGCACTGAGCAGCCCACCCCGTGTCCCCTGCAGCCATGGTGGGTGCTGGGCATGGATGGCCCAACCAGGGCACAGTCCCTTCCGTCACATGCCTCCCTCTCCGGGGCTCTGGGAAGGCAGGCGGGGTTTCGGCTGGGAAACCGGCTTGGGCGTGACACTCACATGTGCGAGGGAATGGGGAGGGGCACCGCGGAGGCCGCGCGGTCCTGTTGCAGGGACTGCAGCCACTTGCTGGCTGTTCAGAATCCGCTCCCTGCACAGGTGTCACCCTGAACTCCGCTCTGGGCCTGGCAGCTCAGGCCCCACCTCCCGGGGCAGGAGGCAGGCCCAGACCCCCGCCCCCACCAGACACCCCCATCGGACACCCGCTCCTGGACTCAACTCCTGGTAGGGCCTTGCAGACTTTGGGGGCCGCGGGGGGCCTGTCCCGGGCCCACCCACCTCTGGCATTGGGGCGGTCACAGGCTCCCCTTCCCTTCCTGCTCGGCCTCCTTCGACTGCGGCGCCCACGAGCACCCTTCTCTGAGCACTCGCAGAGCTCAGGTTTCTGCCCGCCAGGGCCAGCTGCCCCCGGGGCTCCAGGCGTCCACTCCAGGCTCTGAGAGGTTACACCCGCCGCCCCCCTACCACCCGGGGCAGGGAAGAATCCGCAACCCCCTAGCCTGGCCGCTTTCTTCCAGCCCTTCCCAGCCCCCGTGGAGACCACCGCTCTCAGGCACGCCACGGTCTGGGGGCCTCTCTCCAGGGGGCTCCTTCCTGGGCCCGCCCGAGAGTCCCAGTTCCCAGCCGGGTGACAGGCTTGTCCCTGACTCACGGTGCGGCCCTGGCAAGGCGCTCGGTGAGTGAGCTCACGCTGACGACCCGCTCAGCGTGTTTACCTCCCACCCACCAACCCACCCCTGCACTCGTTTCTTCTGCCCTGAGGGTGTCTTTCCTCTCCCAGCCTCCATAGCCAGCATGAGTCACCTGCTGCAGAATCAGACACCCAGGCAGGGGCCTCGGCTTCAGGCTCAGAAGTCACCAGAGGGAGAGGGACATGGGTTTGTGTTTGCAAAGACAACACGGCCGGATGAGGCTGGGGAGATGCCAGCAGGAGAGGCTGGGGAGGTCTTGTGCCCGTGTCCACCCCGGCACCCTTTCACCCACGTGGAAGCTGAGTGGCTCTGAGTGGCCTCTGAGTCACGAGTGGTCACACGCGGCCAGAGGTCGCCCACTTCCCCTCAGTGCTCTGGAGAGGAGCCACGCTGGCTGCGCCCCGGGAATTGTAGCCCAGAATGGGGGTGGGGACACGGGGGGTGCAGGCCCTAGGAGAAAGCCTGGCCCTGCCCCAGGCCCTGGGGGACCAGCTTGAAATCAGAATTAAATCTACTGAGATGCCATATTTATTTATTTATTTATTTATTTTTTGAGTTGGAGTCTCACTCTGTCGCCCAGACTGGAGTGCAGTGGCCGCTCCCGGCCACCGCAGCCTCGACCTGCTGGGCTCCGGCGATCCTTCCGCCTCAGCCTTCCGAGTAGCCGGAATTACAGGCATGTGCTACCATACTCGGCTGATTTTTTTTAAATTTATTGTAGAGATGAGGTCTTGCTGCCCAGGCGGGTCTCGAACCCGCGGGCTCAGGCCATCTACTCAGCTCAGCCTCTCAAAGGCGCAGGATGACAGGCTGAGCCACCGAGCACGGCTGAGATGCCACATTTAAAAGGACCCACAGCCGGGCGTAGCAGCTCACGCCTGCCATCCCAGCACTTTGGGAGGCTGAGGCAAGAGGACTGCCTGAGCCCACAGTTCAAGACCAGTCTGGGAAACATGGCGAGACCTCATCTCTACAATAAATCAAAGCAATCAGCCGGGCATGGTGGTGTGTAACTGTAGTCCCAGCTACTTGGAAGGCTGAGGCAGAAGGATCGCCTGAACCCAGTAGGTAGAGGCTGCAGGCTCAGAAGCCACCAGAGGAAGATGTGGCTCAAAAAAAAAAGGACCCACAGATGTACTGGGCTGGTGGCTTCTCTTCTGAAAACAGCTCCCGCCACTCCCTGTTTTTCACTCCGAGTTCCCCTCTGATGTGTTCCATTTGGACGTGGAGATTTATATCGACCACACACGCATCTTCGCTCTCTGAGACGTGTCATGGCTCTGGGCTAGAAGCAACAACCAGCCTCCCAAGGAGGAAAAAGGCAGCCTCTGGCAGGGAAGCTGCTTCCGGAGCCCACAGGCGGCAGCGGTGGCAAGTTGCCTCCTGCCTGGTGGGCTGTCTCGGGCCACCTGTCGTCCGAGGGTGCAAGCATTTCTGCACAAAAGCGACCCGCAGCCACAAGGCCGGAAGGTGTCTGCACACGCAGATGGGCCGGGATGCCCTGGTAATGATGAGTAACGTTTGAATGATGCTGGAGCAAAGCCTCCCAGCAGGCAGGCGAGCGGGGGCCTGGGGTTCGCTGGCACGCACGGCATGCCCTTGAAGAGTGGTCCTCGCCTCAGGGCTGCTCGTGAAGGATGCAGGGCGTGCCGACATCTCCAGGTAGCACAGTTCTTTGTTTGTGTTCCTCCGTTTCAGAAAAAGATACTCTCGCACAGCAAACCTGCGACTTCACACTCATTGCTGTCCACGACGAGGAGAAAGTAGGTATTTAAATTAAAAACAAATGAAGCAATTTACTGAAAGCATGCAAGCAAATAACAGTCCACGTGGATGGGGTGCGGTGGTCCACACCTGCAGTCCCAGCACTTTGGGAGGCGGAGGCAGGAGGATCGATTGATGCCAGGAGTTCAAGACCTGCCTGGACACACAGTGAGACCCTGCCACTACAATTTTAAAAGATATATATGCAGCCGGGCTCGGTGGCTCAGCCTGTGATCCCGCGCCTTTGGGAGGCTGAGGTGAGTGGATTGCCTGAGCCCGCGGGTTCGAGACCCGCCTGGGCAGCGAGACCTCATCTCTACAATACATCAAAAAATCAGCCGGGCGTGGTAGCGCGTGCCTGTAATTCCGGCTACTCGGAAGGCTGAGGCGGAAGGATCGCCGGAGCCCTGCAGGTCGAGGCTGCGGTGGCCGGGAGCGGCCACTGCACTCCAGTCTGGGTGACAGAGTGAGACTCCAACTCAAAAATAATAATGATAATAAATAAATAAAAAGATATATATGCTAACCTGATGTGATGGTGCATGTCTGTAGTCCTAGCTACCCAGGAGGGTAAGGCAGGAGGATAGCTTGAGCCCTGAAATTTGTGGTTACAGTGAGTTATGATGTCAACATTGCACTCCAGCCTGAGTGACAGAGTGAGACCCTGTCCCTAAAAAAAAAAAAAAAAAAAAAAAGCAACAGCACGTGTACATGAATAGAGCACAGATCATGAGTGTATCATGTGAACGGCTGAAGCTTGCGAGGTGTGGCTTTGAGTTGGGTTGCTGTGGTTCTCAGTACAAAATCCACACACACGGAGCTTCCTCTCCTTCTGCGAGAGTGACGATGTCTCTGGTGCCTGTAGGCCGCCAGAAACCAGGGCACAATAAATCCTTACAGCGGAACGTGGAGGGAGGGTGCTGAAAGGATTTTTTTGGTCTCAACAGCAAATCATTTTTTAAATCCCATCTACACAGTTAGGAGATCATCAGGCTATGAATTATAGATCCGAAGGAAACTTTGTGACCACGTGGTGACGTTCAGCCCTCTCACCGATTTCACAGATGGGGAAACTGAGTCCCAGGAAAGAAAGCGACTCTCCTAAGATTACACCACAGCAGGTTAGAACCGGCCCCCGAGAGCTCTTTTTAGGTTAAGCAGCCTAAATCCCTGGCCATGTAACAAATGCCTGCAAATCAATAAGGAAGACCCAGTCAAAAGACGTGGGAAAAGGATTTCAGAGAAAATACTAACACCGTAAATATCAGAAAAGACGCTCGACTTCATGCATAATAAGAGAAACGCAAAAGGAAATTACGTCGGCACACCTGCTTCGCGTGACGGTGGGCCAGCCTGTGTCAGACCAACCGTCCTGCCAGGAACCACCAGGAAAGCTGGACGGAACTTGACCGAAGCGACCGCTGGAGGCCCCAGGGCCCAGAGAAGGAGCCCGCAATTTGGCAGTGCTGTGTCCCACGGCCTCTGCCCCCTCTAAGCAGTGGCCGAGGGGCTGAGAAGCGCTCCGGCCATCTCCTGGGGCTGGGAGACAAAAACCGGAGTTCGGAGTCCTCAAGGTTCGCCCACGTCGCGGCCCGCGTCAGAATCCCTTCCTTTTGAAGGCCGAGCAATGTTCCACCGCGTGTGTACGCCACGTTTTGTCCATCCGTTCATCTATCCGTGGGCACTGCATGGCCTCCGCCTCTGGGCTGTTGTAAATAGCGCTGAACGCTGCACTGAACAAGGGCCATGCAGTGCCCATGGATAGATGGTTTTTTGACTTATAGTAGGGCTGAGGTCTCACTCCATTGCCCAGACTGGAGTGCAGTGGCCGCTCCCGGCCACCGCAGCCTCGACCTGCCGGGCTCCGGCGATCCTTCCGCCTCAGCCTTCCGAGTAGCCGGAATTACAGGCGCGCGCTACCACGCCCGGCCAATTTTTTTGATTTATTGTAGAGATGAGGTCTCGCCGCCCAGGCGGGTCTCGAACCCGCGGGCTCAGGCCATCCACTCGCCTCAGCCTCCCGAAGGCGCGCGATGACAGGCTGAGCCACGAGCCCGGCAACAGCCTAGGCTTTTATTGGAGATCCCAGAGGGCTATGACCTACGAGTAAGTGAGCCAGAACAAAACCAGCCTTTCAGGAACCGCAGGCCTGTTGTGAATCATCTTAATTCCTGATTGGGTAAATGCAAGACCGATGGTGCCCCCAGTTCAGCAGAAGCTAAAGTAAATCCTCCCTAGAGGAAGATAACATCCAGAGCCTCAGATGATCTTTTCCATGTTCATTCATCACGTCTAATATTCCGTAAAAACAGAAACTCAGAAATACAAGAGCAAGATGAAAATCAAGTGAAAAATAACACAGTAGAAGCGTATCCGTGTGGACCCAGGTAGATGCTTGAGGGTCCAGAGCTGGACTTTGAAAGAGCTGCCATTAATATATTCAGGAAGTTAGACGGCAAGAAGTTCAGCAAGAACTGGAAACTATAAAAGAAAAGCATCAGGTGGAAATTCTGAACATGAAAAAAGGACAGAAGATGTGCAAGACGTGCACATGTCAAGCTCAAAATGCTGCTGAGAGAAATTAATGGAGACATCCGTAAGCAGAGAAATATGCTGTGTTCACAGCCTGGGAGTTTCAATGTGGTTAAAATGTTGATTCTCTCCAAAGTGATCTATAAATTCCAAATCCTATAAATTACCAAATATATTGTTGCTATTATTATTTTGAACAAGCTCTCATCTGTTAGAGCAATTAAGATCTTAAAAATAAAAATCCTTATTTTACCTTCGCTTATTTCTTCTTTATTATCCTTCCTTTCTTTATGCAGATGAGTTTCTGATCTATATCATTTTTCTTCTTTCTAAAGAACTTCTTTTAGCAATTTTTTTTGTTTGAGTCAGTCTTACTCTGTTGCCCAGACTAAAGTGCAGTTACACAATTGTGGCTGCTGCAGCCTTGATCTTCTGGGCGAGTGTGATCCTTCCACCACTAGCCTTCCAACTAGCTGGAACTACAGGCATACACTACCACGCCTGGATAGTTTTTTGACTTATAGTAGAGCTGAGGTCTCACCAAGTTCCCAGGCTGGTCTTGAACCCCTGAACTCAGGCAATCCTCTCGCCTCTGCCTCCCAAAGTGCTGGGACTACAGGCATGAGCCACCATGCCTGGCTTCTTTTAGCATTTCTTACAAGGGAGGTTCAATGGCAACAAATTCCTTCAATTTGTGTTTGCTTGAGAAAGTCTGTATTTCTCCTTCATTTCTGAAGGATAATTTTGCTGAATACAGGTTTCCAGGTTGGTAGTTTTTTTTCTTTTAACACTTTAAATATTTTACTCTACCCTCTGCTTGCAGTTTCTGAAGAGAAGATTGATGTAGTTCTTGTCCTTATTCTTATTCCTCCATAGGTAGGAGTTCTTTTCTCTCTAGTTTCTTTCAAGACGTTTTCCTCTGCCTTTGAATTTCTTCCATTTGCTTTTACTTTTTGAGCTGGAGTCTCACTCTGTCACCCAGGCTGGAGTGCAGTGGCATGTTCATGGCCACTGCAGCCCCGACCTGCTGGGCTCAGGCAATCCTTCCGCCTCAGCCTTCCAAGCAGCTGGAACTACAGGCACACACCACCATGCCCACCTAAGTTTTTTGATTTCTTGTAGAGACTAGGTCACTCTCCAAGTTGCCCAGGTTGGTCTCAAACTCCTGAGCTCAGGCAATCCTCTTGCCTCAGCCTCCCAAAGTGCTGGGATGACAAGCTTCAGCCATCGTGCCTGGCCTGAATTTCTTCACTTTGGATACGATGTGCCTAGGTGTGGCTCTTGGGACATGTGTCCTGCTCACTCAGTGTTCTCTGAGCTTCCTGGATGTGTGGTTTGGTATCTGATGTTAACCTTGGGAAATCTGTAGTCATTATTGCTTCAAACATTTCCCGTTTTTTGCTTTCTGGTAACCCCACTATGTGTATTTCTTTTGTAATTATCTCAAAACTTTTGGATATTCTTTTCCACTTTTCTGCAGTTCTTTTTCTCTTTGCTTTTCAGTTTCAGAAGCTCTGATGACATACTTTCAGTCTCACCGACTGCAGTCTCACCGACTGCCATGTCCAGTCTGTGTCCATCAACTGCGGTCTCCATTTCAGTCACAGCGTTTTCCATTGCTTATGTATCAAGTCGATCCTTTCCTAAACTTCCATCTCTCTGCTTACACTACCTACGTATTTTTCCATGTCTACTGTTTCCATTAGAGCCCTTAGCATATTAACCATTGTTTTTTTCAATTCCTGATCTGATAATTCCAACATCCTTGTCATGTCTGAGTCTGAGCTAATGTTTGCTCTGTCTCGTCAAACTGTGTTTTTGCCTTTTAGTATGCCTTGTAATTTTTTGTTGAGAGCTGGACGTGGTGTATTGCATAAAAGAAATGACAGTAAACAGGTCCTCGGTGGATGCTGGTGAGGGGCTAGGACACAGAATTCTGTGGCCCCACAACCGGGCTCAGTCCTTCATCGAGCCTGCATCCCTGAGCTGGGATCTTCACGAGGCTTCTCAGTTCTCCCCACCCCACCCCTCCTGTGTGGGACGAGAAGGGTGGCTATGGCTACAGTGGGGCACATCCCTTCCCCCATGCCAAAAGCTAGAGGGGGCTGAGGGGAGTGTTTCCTTTCCTCTAGGTCAGTTAGGCTCTAGTCAAACAATTTTTCTGGGGGGCAGGCTTTGGGTACGAAGAACAGAATGACGTGGCATGTTTCAGAATGGTTGCCCTTCCCTCTCCCTGCCGGAAGCACAGGGGATTCTTCTTGGATTTTCACTCTGAGGAACTGGTAGGGCTCAGGGGGGAAGAGTCACAAGGGTGTGCGGGATCCCCTAAGGCCAGACCCCCAGAGTGCTTAGTTCTGATTTGTCCACTGAGAACCCAGCAGCCTCTCGCTTACAGCCAAGGTCTTCAGCACAAAGGTCCCTTCTCCAGTGAGTGACGGTTCTCTGCCCTTGCCTGTCCTTGCGCCTGTCCGTCTGTCCAAACTCGGGCCGCCGTTTGCCTTGTGTCCTCGGCAATCCGATGGGACTGGGAAGAACTGCTGATTTCCCATCTGTTCAGCTGTTTTCTTGTTGTGTGGATTGGAGAGACAAGCTCCAAGTCCTCACTGGAACATACGGGACAGGAAGTCCCATTTCTTTTTACGATTTTTAAAAAATTATGGACATTTTCAAACATAGATAAGAACAGAGGGCAACCCCTCGTGTCCCTCCCACTGTGGGAGCTTTTCTGTCCTCTTAATAAATCCTGCTTTTAAAAAAAGAACAGAACAGAGCTGGATGTGATGGCTCATGCCCGCAATCCCAGCACTTCGGGAGGCCGAGGAGGGAGGACTGCCTGAACCCAAGAGTTCAAGAGCAACCTAGACAAGAGCAAGACCTGGTCTCGGAAAAAAAAAAAGCCGTGTGTGGTGGTGCATGCCCGTAGTCCTGGCCACTCAAGAGGCTGAGATGGGAGGACTGTCTGAGCTCAGGAGGTCAAGGCTGTGGTGAGCCGTGATCTTGCCACTGCACTCCAGCGTGGGCAACAGAGTGAGACCCTGAATTTAAAACACAAACAGCCTGGACATGGTGGCTCATGCCTGTAATTCCAGCACTCTGGGAGGCCAAGGTAGGACGGCTAGAGCCCAGGAGTTGGAAACCAGCCTAGGCAACACAGCGAGACCTCCATGGCTACAAAAAATTTAAAAATGAGCCAGGTGTGGTGGCGCATCACTACAGCCCCAGCTACGTGGGAGGCTGAAGCAGGAAGATCATCTGAGCCCAGAAGGCTGAAGCTGCAGGGAGCCTAGTGTGCCGTTGCACCCCAGCCTGAGCGACAGAGCGAGACTTTGACAAAGAAAAAAGGAAAGAAGGAAGGAGAGGAGAGAAGGAGAGAGGGAGGAAAAGAGAGGGAAAAAAGAATCGCAGAAGGCAGCCCTACATACCCGTCAGCTTTCAGGAACATTCTGTGGTTCTTCTTTTACCTATTTCCTCTGCCACAGACACGGTTTTTATTTTTAACAAATGTAGTTTATTCTCTTTGTCCAACAATTTCACACCTGGGAATTTACCTCAGAGAGAGCGATATATACAGGCTCAGGCACACACAAGCAACGTGACTCAGGTCCGGGGTTATTTATTGCAAGACTGCTTGACGCAGCAAGAGACTGGCGACAACGTGAACACTGTTACCAGGGGCCTGGCTGGATGCACCATGGACCCCCATGCAGCCGCTGGCCAGCCGGATGTGGAAAGGGCTGAGGAGCCAGGGTCTGCCCCAGTGTGGAACATTCTCCAGAATGCACTGTGGAAGAAAAAGGGCCATAGGACGCACCCAGCACACGGCCATTCGTGGAGAGGGGGAGGAGTGGTGTGGACACACCTTTTCACAGGTGCAGGAAATATCCCTGGAAGGACAAACGAGACGCAGAGACCCTACCTGCCTTTGCAGAAGGGAGCTGGTGCCCTGGGCAGTGGCTTGATGGAACTGTCTGCTGTATGGCTTTTCTACCTTCTGATTTGTAAATCACGGGAGTGCACGACCTAGTGAATGAATGAGTGAATATTGAATATACACACACACACACACACACACACACACACACACACACACACACATATACCTTTTTATTGTGAGCTAGAGTCTCCCTTTGTCGCCCAGACTGGAGTACAGTGGCACACTCCTGGCCACTTCAGCTTCGACCTGCTGGGCTCCGGTGATCCTTCCGCCTCAGCCTTCCAAGTAGCTGAACTACAGGCGCGCGCTACCACACCCGGCTAATTTTTGATTTATTGTAGAGACGAGGTCTCGCCAAATTGCCCAGGTGGATCTCGAACCCACAGGCTCAGGCAGTCCACTCGCCTCGGCCTCCCAAAGTGCTGGGATTACAGGCTGAGCCACCCAGCCCGGCCTAGTGACTATATTTTAAAAGAAAGAAACGAAACTCCCGACGGCCTGAAATCGCTTGGATGAGGAGACTAGGGCATCTGTTGGACACCTGTGTCCCCGGGCTGCCTCACTGCCACGTGAGACCTCCTGCACTCGTGAGGTAGTGGCTAGCGCCCATTTCACAGACGCGGAAGCCGGGGTTCAGAGAGGGAGGCCTCAGGTGAACAGCCGCCAGCAAACGGCAGCACCGACTCAGAGCCCGGCCCGACTCCGGAGCTCCGACCCATTCCCTTGGCGAGTGGGTGAGGGAGCTTGACCTCCTGCAGAGACAGGGGCAGGTCGGGAGTGCGGGGCCTCGTGGACTCAAGGTGCTCCCTGGGGAGCCACGTCTGGGCTGGCAAGGGCCAGAGCCGCCGAAACCTCAAGTTCATCTGCTTCGAGGGCAGAATCACCTGCTTCCCTCCCCAGGGATTTCTGGCTGCTAGATTAATCTTAGCCTCTCACTTCCCCATCTCCAAAAACACAATCCAATTTAATTTAGGGAGAAAAAACTGCACAAAAGCCGTAACACTCCGTTTATCCCTTGAAATGCAATCAGGCCGAAGGAAAGAATTAATTTTTAATTCCATCTTAATTACTCAGAGAAATAATCTATTGGCAGAGCCTGGCCCTGGGATGCCCCCGGCCGATCTCCGCTGCTGCTGTGGGCACCCGAGGCTGGCTCCGGGCACTGCCGGGAGGCGGGAGGGCGGGGCGGAGCTGCCGCTCCCGCCCAGGTATTCGGCTGGAGGGGATGGTGAACTGAAGAGATTAGTGGTTACCACACCTGCTCTCTTGCCCTCAGAAAAGTCTCAGGTTTCTTTAATGAAGCCACAGGATGAACTGCTTGAGGACCAACCGTGGGGGGGCCTCCGGGATCCACCAGGAAATCCGTGTCCGGCTGAGAGGATGGGGGCCGTTCCTTCCTGCTTGCTCTGCAGTTGAACAAACATTAACTGAGCACCTACTATGCGTCTGGTGCTCGTTGGGAGCCGGGGACCCCGCAGAGCTGGCCCTGCCCTCGCGCAGCTGAGGTGCGGGTCGGGGTGACGGGCAGCGATCTGGTGAATGAGCAAGGACCAGGACAGTGGCTTGGAGAGCGAGCGGCGAGGCCTGTCGGCAGCAGGCACAGGGAGTCAGGCACGGCCTCTCGGGCCTTTGAGGCTGAGGCCCGGGAGGGGAAGGACATGCCAGTAGGGCGCACAGCAGGTGAAAAGGCCCTGAGGTGGGGCTGGACAACCGTCCGAGGGGCAGAAAGGCTAGCACAGCTGGGGAGATGTGGGATGACTGCCTTCCACTCTTATACTTGAGGGGCCACCGTTCACCTGTGCACACACACAGTAGGTGCTCAATAAGTGCCTGCTGCAGAAACAGCACCCTCGGAACTGACGGCATTTGGAATCTGTTTGTTGTCATCCTGTCCCTTCCCTGCTGCCAGGGAAATTCTGACAACTGCTTGTGTCCAGGAAGCTGCCCTCGCCAGGCCTCACCAACACTGTTTTGATGCACTAACAGCTCTTAATGAGGATTCTAATGAGTCACTAAAAATGGCATCATTAGGTTGAGAACAGAACAGTCCACACAAGCAAACGTCCAAAGCAACCAGGCGACCAGCCAGGGGCGGCCTCTGCCCCCTCCGACCTGTGCTGGACAGAGCACCCCACTCTCAAACCAGCAGGAACCCATTTTTCTGCCTGTGTCTCCCTGGGCTGTGACTTCCCGAGCCCAGACACTGTCTTGGGCCGCATCGTTACTGCTCCACGAAGGTGTCCGTTTAAGAATTTAGAAAAAATGAAAAAAATACGTCAGGATTTGCTTGGCTATTAAAGTGGAGGTGGAGACACAGCCTGGGGCTGGCAGGAGCCTTAAAGTGCTAACACATTAGGAAGGAGGTCCTGACACACGGCCTGCGGGCTACATCTGACCACAGTGTGTGGTATTTGGCCTACACAACAGCTTAAAAATTCCAGTCCATTTCCTATGCTAAATTACTGGGAGAGCTTACATAAAAACGTGGATGTTCTCCCTGCAAGCCAGCCATTCTGGCATCCACAGCCCCGGTCCAGAGTGGCCACGCCTCAGACAGCGCGCACGCCATTACCCTCTTTGCCACAGTCCCGACCACTGCCCAGTCTTCCCACTCTGAAGCCAAGGGTCGGTGGCCGTTAGTCATCAGGTTTGCCCAGATGGTTTTCCTTTAGGAGGTTTAAGAAAAAGAACATGTTAGCTGGGCTCGGTGGCTCAGCCTGTGATCCCGTGCCTTGGGAGGCTGAGGTGAGTGGACTGCCTGAGCCCGCGGGTTCGAGACCCGCCTGGGCAACTTGGCAAGACCTCATCTCTACAATAAATCAAAATTAGCCGGGCATGGTAGCGCGCGCCTGTAGTTCCAGCTACTCAGAAGGCTGAGGCGAAAGGATCGCCGGAGCCCAGCAGGTCGAGGCCGCGGTGGCCGGGAGCGGCCACTGCACTCCAGTCTGGGTGACAGAGTGAGACTCCGACTCAAAAAAAAAAAAAAAAAAGGAAAAAGGACACGTATTTCTCAAAGCCCCTCTTTCTCAAAAGCGGGCAAACAAGACACAGGAGAAGAGAAAAAAGATGGGAGGAACCATCTCTTAAGGAGGTGGGGACGATGCCTGCATGTTGAGTGTGGAGCAAAAGTGTGTTGGCCTCCAAAGAATCCCGTCCAAGGTGCACCCCACGCTCTGGTCCACCCCGCCCGGTGCCAGTGGCCTTGAAGATGCCTTTGGCCTCTGTCCGAGGAGTTGCTGATTCTACACTGGCGGCTGTCTCTCTTGCCTGGACAACGCCAGAAACCGTGTTTTCACGGTGGGGAATGTTTTTTGTTTTGCTTTTGATTGAGGGTCTCACTGTGTTGTCCAGGCTGGAGTGCAGTACATGGCCATGGCTTACCCCAGCCTCAGCCTCCTGGGCTCAGGTGATCTTCAGCCTCAGCCTCCTGAGTAGCTGGAACTACAGGTGCGTGCCACCACATCCGGTTAATTTTTAAATTTTGTGTAAAGATGAGTTTTCACTATGTTGCCCGGGCCGGTCTGGAACTCCTCGGCTCAAGTGATTCCCCCACCTCGGCCTCCCCAAGTGTTGGGATGACAGGTGTGAGCCACCGTATCCAGTCCACAATGGGGAATTCAAGTGTGTAGGCTGCTTTGAGAATGCTGCAATATTGTGACTATTTGGAGTCACATCTTCAGCGAATCAGAAAGTTACTATTTGTTTCCTTTGCATATGGATTGAAAAGCCCATGGCACCTTCTTCCCTCTTCTCGTGCAGCTAGAATCTGCAGTGGGCCCATGGCGGCCTCCCCAAAAGATACAACCCCATCCTAACTCCTGGAATTAGATGCAGAAATGATCCTGGATTATCTGGGTGGAACTCAAATTCAGTGTCAGTACCCTTATAACAACAGACACACAGGCTGTGTGTGGAAGCTCACGCCTACAATCCCAGCACTTTGGGAGGCCAAGCTGAGAGAACTGCCTGAGCCCACGGGTTCGAGACCAGCCTGGGCAACTTGGCAAGACTTTGTCTCTGCAATAAATCAAATAATTGGCTGGGCATGGTGGTGCATGCCTGTGGTTCCAGCTACTTGGAAGGCTCACCTGAGCCCAGCAGGTCGGGTCTGCAGTGGCTGTGAGCGTGCCAATGCACTCCAGCCTGGAAGACAGAGTGAGACTCCAACTAAAAGAAAACAAACAAAAAAACAGTCACACAAGGAAGAGGAGAAAGCAAAGTTACCAGAGAAGCAGAGACTGGGGTGATGTGGCCACAAGCCAAGAGATGCCAGGAGCCACTGGGAGCTGAAAGAGGCAGGGAGCAGAAGGGCAGAGAGCTGTGTGTGTGTGTGTGTGTGTGTGTGTGTGTGTGTGTGTGTGTACGCGTACACGTGTGGGTATATATATGCATACGCATACACACACACACACACACACACACACACACACACAACTCTCTGCCCTTCTGCTCCCTGCCTCTTCCAGCTCTCAGTGGCTCCCGGCATCTCTTGGTTTGTGGCCACATCCTGGGATCCTGGAGTTCGGCGAAGTCCCAGGATTTGCAGAGTGAGGTTGGAAGCCAAGAGAGCCCATAATTCTGTTCTCATCCAAAGGCCGGCCAGCCCAACACCCAGGAAGGACTAATGTCTCAGTGCAAGTTTGAAGGCAGAAAAAAAGAGCTGCGGCTCCCGTTGGAAGCAATCAGGGAGAGAACACCCTTCCTCTCCCTTCCTCGGGCAGGGTCAGCCTCTGTGTGGCACTCAGGCCTTCAACTGATCAGGTGGGGTCCACCCACACCCAAAGGGTAAACGGCTTTACTCAGTCTAGAGCCCAGAGCCTCCAGAGGATGCATGGCCCTGTGGACACTTCAATTTTAGAGTTCTTACCTCCAGGACTGTGACAAAATATGTGTGTTGTTTTAATCCACCAAGCACATGGTCATTTGTGATGACAGCCATCCTCCTCGTCTTCCATGGGCAGGGAGCAGGCTGTGCCCAGTGTTTTTCTGCTTGCTTTCTGTTAAATGCTTGCTTGAAAATCTTTCCCATGGACAGCTGCTATGGTCTTCTTGTATTTAGAGACCAGGTCTTGCTCTGTTCCTTAGGTAGGAATACAGTAGCACAATCACAGCTCGCTGCAGCCTTGACACGTCCAGGCTCATGCGATCCTCTCACCTCAGCCTCTGGAGCAGCCGAGGCTTCGGGCACCACCACCACACCGGTAATTTATGTATTTACTTACTTTTATTTGTAAAGACTAGGTCTCACTATGTTGCCCAGGCTGGTCTCGAACTCTTGGCCTCAAGCGATCCTCTCACCTCGACCTCCCAAAGTGCTGAGATCACAGGTGCGAACCACCGTGACCGGCTGACGGTCTTCTTGATGCCTGCGTAGTATTCCGTCCTGTGGGTGTCCTGCTCATCGGCCCACCCAGACCCTCAGTGAGGGTGCTGGGGTCATTTCCAGCCTTCTACTCCCACCGACCACGTAACAGGGGGGCGCGTCTCCCACCCGCGTGTGTGTGCACATCCAACACCTGCAGGACAAATCCTGCAAGTGCAACTGTCGCATCAAAGAGTGCGCGCAATTCAGTTTTCGAGGCACTGCCAAATTGTCCTCCAAGGAGGTTACGCCGCAGATTTCCCTTTAAAAGGACATTTTTTTCCTCATTATAAAAGTACTCTTTTAGTAGAATTCTTAAGTGTGATTTCATTACTCTCTGCAACCGAAATCTCCCTGTAACCGAAATCTTTTCTAGCAGAACGTCGTCAATGGGAAAATAACACCAATTACCAGGAACGTTCCTGCCAGCCCGGCCGGTGGGCGCCCTCCTGCTAAACGGGTGTTCTTGCCGAGGGGTCCGTTGGTCCTCCGGGCGGTCTCCGCCGGGGGCTCCAGGCGGGCGTGAGGACGGGCTCTCTGGGCCTGGACGGGCGCCTGAGAGCCCCCTCCACCCGGGCGATGACTAATCCCAGCCTCCCCCGTGTTCCTCTGCAAGGAGGAGAGGAAGGGAAACAGAAAGTCACTTCCCCCATCTGGAGAGGCCTATACTGAACGTCGACTGTCCCGTCTTCGCGTCCTGGGCCAGCCCGCGGCTCCGGGGAAGCGCCCCTCCTCGCCAGGGCGGCAGGAGGGGTCGCCCGGCTCCCCGAGACGCCGCCGCCCGAGCCGGCCCGCGGGCGCAGGGGCCGCTCTCCCCAGCCCCGGCCCGGCCCCGGGCAGCCGCCAGGACGGACGGCCCGCCGCCGGGCGTGCCCACCCCGCTCCCCCGCCTGGGTCTTGGGGCTGGAGAGGCCCCACGGCCACGGGGAGGGCGCGCCGGGGCTTGGAGAAGGCGCGCGTCTGGGCGAGCCCGCCCTTCCTCTCGAACCCGTCGCCCGCTGGGGAAGGGGACACAGCGCTTTCTGGGGGGCGAAGACCCGGATGCGCAGATGACGACCCGATGTGGGGCCCGCGCTCCTCTGCAGCCTCATCTCCTGCGGGGGCGAGGGAAGGGGCCGAGCTCTTTCCGGGGAGGAAGACCCAGATGTGGAGGTGAGGACCCGGATGTGGGCCCCCCCGTTCCTCTGCAGCCTCATCTCCAGCTGGCGAAAGGGGCCGAGCTCTTTCCGGGGAGGAAGACCCGGATGTGGGCCCCCATTCCTCTGCAGCCTCATCTTCTGCTGGGGAAAAAGGCTGAGCACTTTCCCGGGGTGAAGGCCCGGATGTGAGGATGAAGGCCGGGATATGGGCCCTCCCTTCCGCTCCAGCCTCATCTACCGGAGGAAAGGGGCAGAGCTCTTTCCGGGGACAAAGACCCGGATGTGGCCCCCTTCCTCTCCTGGCCCTCCCAGCCTCGCCCAAATGGCTCAGACACTCAAAGCGCTGGCGTTGTCCCGCGGCTGCTCCCCGCTGCCCAAGCCACACACAGCCCTGGGCTGTGCCTCCACTCCAGCCCACACTCGTGCCAACTCCTCCCTTCTCGGTTGTGCCTGGCCAGCACCTTTTCGCTCTTGCGACTCAGCTCAGACACCCCCTTCTCCGGGAAGCCAGTCCTGATTTCGCCGGCTGGGCGGGGGGCGCGCTTCTTGCCACCCTCCTCGGTCCCTGTGGGGCCCGTCTCCCACCACCGCCACGCGGAGTCTTCGCAGACTGAGAAGAAACCCGGGGCTTCCAGGCGTCTCCAGCAGCCCCTCTGCCGAGCGAGCGAGCGAAAGAGCCAGAAGGAGGCGACAGTCATTGCCCGGGGGCAGAAGGAAAGAACCCTGGGCTAGGAATCCGGGCACCTGGATCTTTACTATGGGGTACTTACCAATTACCAGCCAAGCCTTTTGCCTTCTGAGGCCTGTCTTCTCGTCTGCCGAATGGCGCCGTTTGTGTATCAGTCAGCTGCTGCTGTGTAACAAACCACTGCAGAATCGCAGCGGCACACAGCGATGCGTGTCACAGGCGCACCTGGCGTTACAATGGGATTGCACCCCGAGAAACCCACCCTGAATGGAAGACGCCGTAAATGCATAAGCGCATGTGATACCCAGACCTACTGAACGTCCCAGCGTGGCCGAGCTCCCCGTAACAGTGCTGAGAGCACACTCCATCAGCTGGACAGAAATCAGCTAACACAAATCCTGTTTGATTAAAAAAAAAATGCCAGATGGGCTGAGTGGCTCAGCCTGTGATCCCACACTTTGGGAGGCTGAGGTGAGTGGATTGCCTGAGCCCGCGGGTTCGAGACCCGCCTGGGCAACTTGGCGAGACCTCATCTCTACAATAAATCAAACATTAGCCGGGCGTGGTAGTGCGTGCCTGTAGTTCCGGCTACTTGGAAGGCTGAGGAGGAAGGATCGCAGCAGCCCAACAGGCTGAGGCTGCAGTGGCCGGGAGCGGCTACTGCCCTCCAGTCTGGGCGACAGAGTGAGACTCCAACTCAAAAAAAAAAGAACATCGAACGTCGCATGCAGTGGACTGAACACGGTACTGAGAGTGACCAACAGGATGGCGGTGTGGGTCCTCACATCGGTTCCTGTGAACACACACTGCTTCGGCACTGCTGCGAGGTCGGAGCGTGGCAGTCAGACACTGTGCGTCTTGGCGCACGGGCAGGACGTCTGGTCGCAGGCAGATCCCACCAGGGCTGGGTGGGAGGGGTGGGGCTCGGCCCCGTGTATTTCTCGTCTTCCTCAGAACAGTGGGGTGCTGGTCTTGTCATCAGGCTGAGCCCAAAGTTCGAGGTCAGGGGAGCACTTGGCTTCAGCCGGGAGAAATGGTAAAGGGTGCAGACACATGGGGACCCAGACATCAACCTGGCTGACTCTGTGGCCTCCGAGATGGTCCAGTCAGCCTCCCCACTGCCTCTGGCTCCCCACCCTGTGCCCCCCGGCCTGGAGAGTGACCCCCTCCACCATCTTCTCTCCCGCCGTCCTGGGCCCAGGTCTCCCCCCGGGGAAGTTCTGTGAGCACCATGTCGTCTCCCCCCCCAGCCCCCCCAAGGTGCACTCCCTCCTTCCGCAGAAGCACAACTGCCCACTCGTGGCCCCCGCCTGAAACCCCGGTGTTAGCCTTCTTCTCTGCCCTGCAAGCTCTCACCAAACCCCAGGTTTCCCCCTTCCCTCGATCTCTTGGCCATGACACCTCCTGTGCTGCCCACCCCTCCTGCCCCGGCCTGGGCCGCCTCGGGCTTCCGAGGCCAGGCCAGGTCCTGCCCAAAGGCATCCTCTGGGCTGTCACCTGCAAGATCTTGGTAACAGGAAGACCCAACTGCCGGGACACTTGGTTGGATCTTTGCTACGGATGGGGTCCTTTACAAGGCAGTGAAAGGACCAGCTAAACTGTCTCTCCCCCCGCAAAAAAAGACAGGTTGGAGCTCTAACCCCCATACCTCAGATTGTGACCTTATTTGGAGATAGGGTCCTTAGGGAGGTAATCAGTGGGGTAATCTAGGTGGTTCCTAATCCAGTATGGAATATTTGAACACAGACAAACACACGCAGAGGACAGGTCACGCAAGGACAGAGGGAAAACATCGTCTCTAACCAGGCAGGCGGCCACCAGAAGCAAGAGGAGAGGCATGGAACAGACTCTCAGATTCTCCCTCGCAGCCTTCGGAAGGAACCAGCCCTGACGCCTTGGTCTTGAACTTCTGGGCTTCAGAACGGTGGAGCAATAAATTACTGTTTCAGAAATCCACTCTGGGGCGGGGGGGGAGTGGACCCCAAACAAAAGTACAGCAAGGGAGCTGTGGTAACTGGGAGGCAATAGGGAGTGGTGGAGGCGCTGGCAAACTCATAGCCCAGTGAGAGCTGACCCCAGCTGGTTACTGTCAAGTGGGACTTCAAGCCAGAGCTTCAGACTCTTTAAGGAACCTGGACACCTAGATTTTTATTTAGAATCACCTCATCTTTTCTGTTGGCCAGAAAATGAAAGCAAAACCAAAGCCCGTGGGACAGCGTTGTTCTGAAGGCGGCCAGTTTGAGACTTTGGGCTTAGAGCAATGGACTGACAAACTGCAGCCCATGGCCCACATCTGGCCTTCCGCTTGCCTTTGGAAATAGTGCTGTACTGGGGCCGGGTGCGGTGGCTCACGCCTGTCATCCCAGCACTTCGGGCGGCTGAAGAGGAGGGCTACTTGAGCCCAGGAGTTCAAGACCAGCCTGGGCAACCGAGCGAAACCTCGTCCCTACAAAAGAAATTTAAAATGTAGCCGGGTGTGGTGGTGTGTCCCTGTCATCCCAGATGCTCAGGAGGCCGAGGTGGAAGGATCTTCTGAGCCCAGAAGGTCCAACCTGGGCGCAGAGTTCTGAGTGGCCTCAAAACCCGACATACTTCCACAGTCTTTTCTAGAAGACGCTTGCCAACCCCTGGCTTAGGTGAAGCACCCAAAGCCTACACCCAGCAGGAAGCACCCTCGAAGAAGCTCCTGCATCTTGCCTGTCACATGCCCGCAACACTTTCCCTGCCTCTCCCAACACACGCACACGCACGCACACGCACGCACACACACACACGCACACACACACGCACACTGTCCTCCCACAGTGCTGACCACTTCAATTCCCCAAACAATCCCCACACAGGTGGGCTGCGTGCCAGTCTACGCCGTCTTCTGCGGTCCCTGAAGATCCCCATCGCCACTCGTCCCCCCGGCAGACCCTGACTTATTCTTTGGGCCTCGGCTCCAATGCCGCTTCCTCCACGCAGCCCTCCTGGGCTGCCTCTCCTGCGCTCTTTCGAATAGACCCTACTGAAGCACACGTCCTGCTCTCGCTTGTTCAGCTCTGTGCCCTCAGGAGGCCACAGGCGTCTGACAGCAGGCAGGCTCTCCTCGACTCCGCCTCGGGGTGGGCCCAGCCCAAGACCTGTCCCATGGGCAGGTGTCCCGGTAGCAGAGATTTGCTGGAGGAGGGAGGGAGTGAAAGAACGGAGGTGGCAGAGATGGCACAGGGGGCGTGAAGCCCACGTGCCTGCAGGAGCCACACCCCACCCCTGGTGCCCCACGGCCCTCCAGGTGCGCCCCGGGAGGGAGGCCAGCTCCATGCACAGCCTCGCTCCAGCACGGCCAGCTGTTTCCCAGACAGAGACAGAGGGGGACGTACTTCCAGGGCGTCCATGCTCTCGGCTGCAGCCTCTGGCAGAGGCCAGGTGAGAGCCTGGGGCCCATCTCCACCACGGCAGGAGGCGCTCTGACCCTGGCTGAGCAGGTCCTACTGGCGGGAACCCATTCATTCATTCATTCATTCAGTACATTTTCCTGCAGAACCACCACAGTAAGAAGCACGTTTGGGGACAGCGGGGAGAACAAACACGACAAAGTGACCTGGACTGTGCCACGCCTCGCTCTTCCCTGCCTCCGTCCTTCTGCGGCCTGCGGGAGGGGAGATGGCACTTCTTCGCTCCCCGCCGTGGAGCCCGCCCTGGCCACGGGCGGGTGGTGGAAGGGACGTCTCCAGAGCCGATCGGAGGCC
This sequence comes from Cephalopachus bancanus, assembly GCA_027257055.1. Taxonomy (NCBI): domain Eukaryota; kingdom Metazoa; phylum Chordata; class Mammalia; order Primates; family Tarsiidae; genus Cephalopachus; species Cephalopachus bancanus. The sequence continues at coordinate 349,329 of JAPVLO010000648.1, forward strand.
CCGTGCGTCTTCTCTCGCCTCTGCCACCGCCCGGAAAGGTCCCGCCTGTGGGCCACCCGTCCAAGGAAGATGAGACACTCGTCAGCCACGGTGAGACGTGGAGGCCTGCAGCCCCGCCCCGGCCCTACTTGGGAGGCTGAGGTGGGAGGATCTCCTAAGCCCAGGAAGCCGAGGCTGCGGTGAGCTGCGATTGTGCCACTGTGCTCCAGCCCGGGTGACAGGGTGAGACCCTGACTCAAAACTTAAAAACCCCAAAACAGAAGCTCCTGGATTATCTGGGCGGGCCCAGTGTCGTCACAGGGTCCTCAAGTGGGGAAGAGCAGTCAGAACCGGGGAGACGACATCCTGAGCTCGGGCGGCCACTGGGGCTGGAGAGAGGGAGGCAGCCACAAGCCGAGGAAGACAGGCAGCCTCTGGAGGCCGGAAGAAGCGAGGCCGTCGTTCCTCCTCGGAGCCTCCAGAGGGAACGTGGGCCCGCCGGCACCTCGGCTGGAGCCCAGGGGGACTCATTTCGGGCTTCTGAGCCCCAGAGCTGTCACATAATGAAGGTGCACTTGTCCAAGCCACCAGCTTCACGGCCATTCGTCGCAGCAGCAAAGAGGGACTTTTACTGCGCCCCACCACCCCAGCCGCTGCCTCCCGCTCTGAGCCTGGGAGGCTGGTCCTCTCTGACTCCAGGCTCCCGCAACCGTTGGGCCCAGCCTGTGGGTGGCACCCACAGGCAGCCAGACGGTGGGAGGGGAGTCTGGGGCAATCCTCCCTGCTGCTGCCCGCCTGGGGGGGCTCTGTCCTCTGAGTGCCCCTTCCCCCTGCCACAGGTCCGCAGCTGTGGCTACGCTGTCCCCCCCCCCCGCCCCTCTTCCAGCCAAGGCCACCGGGGCATCTGGGTGGCTTGTCCCTGGGGCCGCCACACCCTGTGGCTGCTCCTCTGTCACCGGACCCTTCCTCAGACACTCCCCCAGGTCCCGGCTGAGCGTTCCTCTGTCCCCTGGAGACCCCTGCGGGGACACAGGGCATGGTCAAGATAAGCAGACCGAGTGGCTTCAGGGAGGAGGGCGCCCGACACGCATCTTCAGCGTCCCCACAAACAGGAAGGAAACGGGCCCAGAGCGGGGCTGGGAGCCAGGCACAGGGCTTGGGTTCTCGACCCCCTTCCCAGCTGCTGCTGGCCTTAGGGGACTCGCCCGGCCCCGCCCAGGGCTTGTTGCCCGTCCCTGGGTGAGTGGGGACGGCGACCTCCGGGGGCTCCAGGAGGACGCGTCTGGCATGTGCCCGGAGCACGGAATGGCCGCTGTCGGCCGCCGGGGTGCTCGGGGCACGGAGCAGTGCCAGCGAGAAGGCGATCCTCAGAGGGGCGCAGGGAGCAGCCCAAGGGGCCTGGAGCAGTGGCCCAGCGTCTAGAAAGGTCCCTGAAGCACAGGGTCTGCGGCATTTGGAATCGGGGCAAAGACTCCGGGTTCCATTCCAGGGGCAGTGCACTGCCATGGAGGGATTTTGTGCAGGGGAGTGGCACACAGTCCGAGTGATGCATGACAGAAGAGAGACAGAGAAAGAGAGAGGAGAGAGAGAGAGAGATGCAGAAACAGAGAGAGAGAAGGAGAGAAAGAGGCAAGAGAGAGAGACAGAGACAGAAACAGGAGAGAGAGAGAGAAAAGGAGAGAGGACAGAGACAGAGACAGAGAAGAGAGAATCTAGCAGATTGACGCTCTTCGGCAACCTCCTTTGGAGAAAGCTGTGTCTGTTTCCTCTTTGCGTGAAAAGGGGAAGCAGGGGAACAGAACTCTGAGATCAGTGCACTGACCACTCGGCCGACAGGGGCTCTCTTCTGGGGTAGGGTGTCTCCAGCTAGAGTTCCCTGCCCGCCTGGTGGCCAGGAGTGGCCTGGTAACAGGCAGGGCCGCCTGCCGAGGGCTCTGGGCCGCGGGCATCCGTCCCGCACGCAGCCAGAACAGCTGGACTGGAGACCCCGGGGGCAGGAGAGATGGCGGGGGACGGGCCTGACTCTGGCTGCAGCTCTGCCGAGAGCACTCCCTACCCCCGGGCACGGAGGTGGGCCGGTGGGTGGCCTCTGGCATCCACCTGCCGAAGGTGCCTCCTGTTTTCCCTGCTCACAGGAAGGGGAGGAACACCCAGGTCAGTCGGCAGGTCTGAACAGAGCCACGGGGTCGCCGCGGCTGGTGGAAGCCTCCCATCACCTCAGGCCCCGTGTGTACCCAAGGGGCACGATAAAAGTGCCTTCTGTCAACCCTGCTACTCAGACAGGTCTACACAGAGAGTCCCTCTCCACCCATACTCCATTAAACCCTGTTTTTCCTTGTTTTTTAAAATTTTGTTTTGTTTTGTTTTTTGAGTCGAGGTCTCGCTCTGCCTCCCAGACTGGAATGCTGTGGCACGATCACGGCTCACTGCAGCCTTGACTTGCTGGGCTCAGGTGATCCCTTCCACCACAGCCTTCCAAGGAGCTGGAACTACAGGCGTGCGCCACCACACCCAGCTAATTTTTTGATTGATTGTAGAGACGGGTCTCGAACCCGTGGGCTCAGGCCATCCTCTCACCTCCGCCTCCCCAAATGCTGGGACACAGGCACGAGCCACCGCCGAGGTGAAGGGTCACCTGAGCCCAGGAGGTCGAGGCTGCAGTCACTGTAATTGTGCCACGGCACTCCAGCTTGGGTGACAGAGTGAGACTCCAAAGGGGAAAAAAAAAGATACTATATACAACAGCAACAGAAAATGTAAGAGACAGCCTTTGGATTAAATCTGGCAGAAGAAGTATAAGCCTTTACTAGCCGGGTGCGGTGGCTCATGTCTGTAATCCCAGCATTTTGGGAAGCAGCCCAGAGCGTTCAGCGGGGGGCCCTGCCTGTTACCAGGCCACTCCTGGCCATCAGGCTGGCCGAGAACTCTAGCTGGAAGACACCTTACCCTAGAAGAGAGCCACCGTCGGCAGAGTTGTCGGGGCACTGATCTTCGAGCTCTGTCCGCCTGTTTCCCCTTTTCACACAGCTGGGACTACAGGTGAGTGCCACCAAGCTCATTAACTCCTTTTTTTTTCTTTTTTGTGGAGATAGAGACGAGGTCTCGCTATGTGGCCCAGGCTGGTCTCATACTCCTGGGCTCAAGCAATCCTTGCGTCTCAGCCCCCGAAGCGGTGGGACTACAGGCGTGAGCCACCATGCCTGGACCAAACCCTGTTTTTTAAATCTTATTATTGCAGTCACATATGATTTGGGCATCTTGTGAAATGTCATCATGACTAATTTGGAATGCTTTCCCACATCAGTAGTTTTTTGTTTGCACGAGTCAGACACCCAGCTCAAACTGGCTCAAGAAAACAGGGGAACTGGGGAGTTCAACGGTAAGAGCTTCAACATGAGGCTTGGGTTGATCCAGGCGCAAAGGCCCTGGTACCGGGACTCGCTACCTCCCCACTCAGGTCCGTTTCCTAGAATCGACTCCATTCTTGGACAGACTCTTTTTCCATGGAGGTCTCAACACTCCAGGCGCAGCTCCCAGAGCGGAGCAGCCCCAGAGGACAGAGAGGGCCTCACCTTTTGTGGACGTGGAAAAAGTCGCAGAATGGAGTCCTCTTGGCCTGGCCAGGGGCTGTGTCCTCCCCTAAATCATTACGGGCCTTCTTGGTGGGAAGGAGCTGGAGGGAGACCACTGGACAGTTGGCTGGGTCCCCACACAGGAGGTCTTGCCATATTAGAACCCTTTAGTTGTGAGTGACAGAAGACTACACTCAGACTGGCCGAAGGAAAACAGCAATTGTGAAATAATAATAATCACAATAATAATAATAATTGTTATTATTTCCCAGTGTATGCAACTTCAGGCATGGCTGGATCCAGGCGCTCGACAACTCACCGGAAAGCTGAAGTCCCACCTCAGGCCTGCATGAGCTTCCTTCTCCATCCTCAGCAGCATCAGGCTGATTGAGCTCAGCCATCCCGGCAGAAAGATGGTGCCCCTTCCTCCAAGGCAGGGGCTCACCTGGGTTAGGCTTTGGGCTCCCTGAGCCGCTGCAAACCACTCTTGGCAACCAGGGTGAGGGGACGCATGGATTGGCCAGGCCAAGCGTCCACCCCACCCCCAACCCCAGGGAGCTGCTTCTTCCAAAGCTACACGGGGGAGGGGTGGTCCCACTGAGCGGCATGACGCTTGCAGGGAAAAACAACAGCTGTCCCCACTTGGGGAAGGGACAGAAGGCAGCCGCATGCCAAGTGTGAGGAGGGCTGCTGTGGGCCGGGGTCCGAGGAAGAAATGGGGGAGGAGCTGTCTGGTCTTGGGCCCAGAGCGCATGTTCCAGTGTCACGGAGGGCAGGGTCCCACCCAGCAGAGCTGATGGTGGCAGAGGAAGAAGCCGGGCCAGCAGCCCCGAGGGCATCAGGTGCCGCTCAAAGCGCCCCTGCGGCAGCACTCCCAGCTAGGATCCTGACCCCTGGCCCTCTGGCAGAGAGGCCTCCATGCTGCCGGGTGCTCCTGCCGGCTGCCGCGTCTTGCCAGGGTCATCCGAGATGGCCAGGGAGTGACGAAGACACTCGCTCTCCTGACGGGGAGGCAGGGCTGCTGGTCTGAAGCCCCCAGACCGGCTCCATGAGAGCCAGGCGTTGCCCGAGTCCAGTCTTCCTCTGGGGCGGGGAGACAGGGTGGGGGCAGGCGCGGCCCCGGAGCTGGTTTTGAAGAAGTCCGAGGCCGGGCGCAGTGCTCCTCGTGCTGGCCTCGGGGCATGTGGAGAGGGCAGCGGTTGGGGCAAATGGCCTGTGCTGCCCCGAGGAGGAGCTGCCCTCCGTCCAGCCCTTCTGGGCCCCCTTTCCTGGTCATAGCCCTCTCTGGGCCCCCAGGGCCCCCAGCTGTCATATGAGAAGGCTGGAGAGCCGGTCCCCAGGTCCCCGTCTGGCCCTCGGACAGGTGAGCCCGACTCCCCCATGGGTCGCCCTCAGCATCCTGCAAGGGGCCAGCCTGAAGAGGCACGTCTAAGTGCTTAATTTACGAGGCCGCGGCAGAAAGCCCGCAGCTCCCCGGGTGCAAGTTGATTTCCTCTGTGGCTACTTTCCTGGGCCGCTGTCATTTTTCCTCAGCCGCTTTATGGCTTCTGGAGCCGCGCGTAGCGGCAGTGGTGGTGGCTCTGCGCACCCGAGCTAGAAGCCTCCTATGTCCCCCTGTGACAGGGCAGAGGGCACCCAGGGTCCTGTGGGGGACAGCAAGGCCAGTGAACGGAGGTGACAGGCCAGGAGGGAGGGAGAGCCGACCAAAATTAGCTGGGTGTGCACCTGCAGTCCCGGCTACTTGGAAGGCTGAAGCGGAAGGATCACCAGAGCCCAGCAGGTTGATGCTGGGGTGGCTGTGAGTGTGCCACTGCCCTCTAGCCTGGGCAACAGAGTGAGACTTCGACTCAAAAAAAAGAAAAACGCAAGCCTGACACTCTGAGAGGTGGAAGAGCAAGCGGAGACCACCACACTGATCAGAAGCCAAGCCAGGCGCCTGCCAACCAGGGTGGACATCCATGGAGGCACAGCAAAATGCACTCCCTTGTAGAGGACGTTTTCTCTGGCTGAGGCCGTAGACCTGCAGTTTCGCAAAGCCACTGCCTGACCTCATGTCACTGGGCAGCTCTAAGGAATAACAGAAACGCAGCACACAGAGGCAGCTGGGTGTGCTGCGGAGGGTGGAGGCCACGGAGTCGAGCCCGGGCTTGAACCCGCCACGCCCCGGGTAAGCCTGAGCAAATCGTGGGCTCTCTGGAGCCTCCGTTTTCTCATCGGCAAAACAGAGGCAGTGGCTGCCTCCCGAGTCACAGGAAGAAGAGCCAATTGCAGGAGCAGAGGCGTGTGAGTACCTTGCATGCAAGGAGACCGCTGACCCAAAAGCACGGGGTGGGGAGGTGGGGAGGGGGTCAGGAGACCCGGATGTCACGTGGATTCTCACTGACCGTGGGCAAGCCCCTCCCAGTGACCCTCTCGAAGCCCTAGCCCCTTCTTTGAGACGTCTTAAGTTGCTGGCCCTCTGCCCAGAAAAGTAACACAGAGGCCCCACACATTTGGCAAGTGAAGATTGGAAGGTTCTCGTGCCTCCTGAAATCTGCCCACGGTGCCCGGCTGGGCCCCCGAGCCGGGGGATGGCTAGGGTCCCCCAGACCACCCCTCCACTCTGGGGGTGGGGGGGAGGTGCCTCCCACACGCCTCGCCCCGCCCCTTTGGGGCCCCGCAGCCCCTGGGTTTGCAGACGGGCCCCAGCCTGTGGCCGCCGGCCCGCCCGCCGGGGAGGAAGCCCACCCAGTCCCGCAGCGGCCGGCTTCCTGCTGACCTCCCTGCGGACGGGACCCCGGGGGCTCCCCCAGCGCCCATCCTTCTTTCTCCGGGGAACAGTCGCGACAGCCCCGCTCCGTCCTCGGCCTGCGATTGGCCAGCCGAGGCCACGCCCACCGCGGGAGCAGGCCCTGATTGGCCACTCGGCCTATCCCCGCCTCCCCGCCCTGGCCACGTTCGGAGACCGAGGCCGGGAAGCTCATGAGCGACGCGAGCGTCTTCCTGGGGTTTCTGCGAGGGCCGGGCTCCCGCCTTCCGTGGAAGCTGCCGGAAAGGTCGTCGTTGTTTCCCTGAAGGATGTAGCGTGGGGTTGGGATGGGACGGCCACTGTGGGGGCTCTCCTAGTTTGCTCCCGGTGGGAGAAGGAAGGGAAGGCTGGGCCAGGAGACTGAGGGTGAGACTCACAACGTGGACGTCAGACAGGAGACAGGGAAGAATCAGGTTCTTGGTGACATCTTTGGAGCTGCTGGTCCTCGCCTGAAGCTCACGCTCCCTGTAGACTTTAAAACCGTGTCGCTCGCCCGGGCTCGGTGGCTCAGCCTGTCACCCCAGCACTTTGGGAGGCCGAGGCAAGTGGATTGCCTGAGCCTACGGGCTCGAGATCAGCCCGGGCAACTTGGTCAGCCCTTGTCTCCACGATAAATCAAAAGATTTAGCCAGGCATGGTAGCACACGCCAGTAGTTCCAGCTACTTGGAAGGCTGAGGCGAAAGGATTGCTGGGGCCCAGCAGGTTGATGTTGGGGTGGCCGTGAGCCTGTCACTGCCCTCCAGCCTGGGCAAGGGAGTGAGACTCCAGCTCAAAACAAACAAAAACGGTGTCGCTCAAGAAGCTCCCCTGTGATGTAACCATTTAGACCTGGGTTTTTCTGTTGTGCAACACAAAGCGTCCTTACCGGAACTCCCTGAGGGCTGAACCAGACGGAAGGTTGGTCAGGAAGGAGAGCTCAGGAATGAGACAAAATTCTTCCAAAGGAAGTGGGAGTGGGAGCACCCATCCACCCACCTGGTGCCAAGAAGACTTCCGAAAAAAAGCCAGGGCTGGGAGAGTAGATGGACTTTTGGGTATTCTTTTTCTGGGCAGGAGGAAAGGTTAGCTATTTGGAGTTTTATGAATCGCCGGTTCCATTCAGGTCCCCCAGTGTTTCCTGAAAGCCAGGGTATGTGGGACACCCTGCCGAGAGGTGGAAGACACACTGTGAACACGACAGTCCTTGTGGTAGGAGCTCCTTTCGGGTGAGGAAGACGGGCTCAGACAAAGCTGCCTGGAACCCAAGCAAGACTGGAGGAAGCTGAGACGGAGAGATGGGCGGCAGGCTTTGGGAGCCTTGCCGGAAGGCAAGACCCGGGGCACGGGGCACCCTCCTCTGTCCACAAGGCCCTGCTCAGTTGCCCAGTCCTGTCCCCCAGTCGGCACCGTTTCCTCGTTCATACGATGGCGCCTTAGGGGCTAGCATGGCCTCCAGAGCCAGGTGCATTTGGGAAGCAGTTCTTCACACTTAGCCCTGCCGAATTTTCCAGATTCTGTGTTCCTCGGAGTGGGGGTGAGGACCAGGGCAGCCGGCTGCCTTAGGAGGTTCTGGGAGTGGAGGTAAGTCGCGCCGCCTCGTTCGCGTGGTGAGAACGTGACTCCTTCTCGGCGCTCTCTAAACCGCCCAGGGAGGACAGTCTGGGTTTGGGGCTGGCCGATCCCCAGGGGCCCCCCGAGCTCGCTGCCCTCCCTGGGGAGCACAGAGAGCCGGCCCAGCCTCCCTGCCTCCCGCAGGCATCCGGCTCCTGCTCACGCTCCCTTGCATTGTTTTGTTTTTGTGGCGTTTATTTTAACAGTTGTCTCCTATTTATGGCAAGTGATATTGGCTTTCCATTTATGGCAGTGATAAAAAAGCTTCCTTTTGCATTTCACTTCTTTACGTGTTTTAAAGGGGGCTGATGGAAAGAAAAATATTAAATAGCACAAGTGGGTGCAGATATGACCAAATTCTTGAAGGTGGTGTGTGAGAGCCTGGGCGATATTCACTGCACAACTATGGGTTGCCCACAGCGTGCCAGCCCCGGTGCTGGGGGTGAGGGCAGCACGGAGCCCTGTCCTGCAGAGGCCACTGTTCAGCAACATAAATAAAATACATGGTATGGCTGGGCATGGTGACTCACACCTGTAACCCCAGCACTTTGGGAGGCACTGGCGGGAGGATCGCTGGAGCCCAGGAGTTCAAGACCATCTGGGGCAACACAGCAAGACCTTGTCTCTACAAATAATTTTAAAAATTAGCCAGGCATAATGGTGTGTGCCTGTAGTCCCAGCTACTCAGGAGGGTGAGGCAGAAGGATCGCCTGAGTCCAGGAGTTGGAGCTGCAACGAGCCGTGATTGTGCCACTGCGTTCCATCCTGGGTGTCAGAGTGAGAACCCCAACTCAAAAGAAAATGCACGATGTGTCCAGTGGTGGTGATTGGGTTGAAGGAAGGGGAAGAGGGAACGGGAAGGGCAGTGGCCACCCGGGTGCCGCCTTGCACACGCAGCGGCTCAAGCTCCTGGAAGCACCCAGGCCAAGCCCAGCCTGGAGACATCGAGGCTGCCGGCCAGGAAGGGGTGCCACAGCCAGGAGGAGCAGAAGCATGCGGCCCGGAGGATCCAGGCACAGAGCCCTCCCCTCCAGGTTTCGAAGACGCCCTCTGGCCAAGACTGCACGCCACGGGAGCCCTGCATCAGAGCGCTGGCCCCCTCTCTCCCACACAAAGGCCGGTCTGCAGGACAGGAGCTGCAGCCTGCAAGGCAGCCCCGGGTGCACGCGGGTCACGCGGCTTCCTCGAGCCCGGCGCTGTGCACAGGTGTGGGCCCGCTCGGTGAGCTCGGGACTTCACGGTGACAGGGCCCCACGGGGCTCTGAAATCATCACCTTCTGAGTCATCAAAGCGGCATTGACTTACAGCCAACAGTGCGTGGTGCTAAGTGCACTTTATTATTCCGATTCTTGGAAAATTGGCCATCTCGCCGTGGTCCGTCTACGACCCGGCGGGGCGGCGGGGCCAGGGATCCGACGGGCCGGGCCCCTGCTCACACGCCGTCTGACTCTGGGCGGTTCCTTGTTCTCTGAGCTTTCGTCTTCTTGTGACTAAGATGGGGGCGGCCGGGTCGTGGACCACGTGTGCTTCTCTTGGTCAGCAGCCAACAGGCGCCGTCCTGTTTCTCTATATGCCTGACTCCACGTTACCCAGGGCACCCCTTTTGGGCTCCTCAGATGGGAGCTGGCAGGAGGAGGAGAGAGCGGGAAACCGGGAGAGCCCATCCACTCATTCATTCATTCACGCATTCATGCATTCGGCAAGAGGGCCTGACTGCACCCCGCTGGCGTGCAGCAGTGAGCGCCAACAGGGCAGGACTGTGTCGTCAAAGCAACACATGAGAGTCGGCTCACCACAAGGACCGTCAAGGATGTTGAGGGATGCTGACTCAGATCGGACCTCCAGAAGAGGTGACACCGGGTGAGAAAGGGTGAGCCTTGCAAAGGTCGGGGCGGGGAGAACCGTCCAGGCAGAGGGAAGAGCCAGCAGCGTCCCTGGGGCGCCAGACCCCGTGGGACTCGGGATGGGGAGAGGCCCATCCCCCCCCCGTGGAGGAGGCCGTGTGAGGAGGCCTGCAGCCCCCGGCCGGGGGGAGGGGAGGGCCCTGGAAGCCCCCACACGCGCGAGGCCAGGCCGGGCCCTCCCTGCAGCCCCACGCTGCCTCCTGGCCAGCTGGCCCCGGGACCAGACCCACAGGGCACCCACTGGTGGGCTGGCTCTTCGCCCCGAATCCCAGCTCTCCTCCCAGTTGGAAGAAACCTTTGCGCGTTGCAGGAAGGGGCGAGGGGGAGGGGGGAGCGCGGAGTGTGTCTGCTGGCACCGGAGCCGCAGCAGAAGCCAGCGCTGGAACCCTTCCCAAGTATTTAGAAATTAAAATAATAAAAGAAAACTGAGCATATGGAGTTTGTAAAGTGCCGTCCATCTTCAAGAAGGGACGTGGCTCAGGACGCCAGGGAGCCGGGCCTGGATGGACGTGTCCCCGGGGCAGGGGCGAGTGTTCTGTCTCCTGGGCGGGAGGCGGGGGCGCTCTGGGGGCCTAGGTGGCCCGAGTGTGGGAATCCCCTTCCAGCTGTGCTTTTGAAAGAGGAGAATGTACCTGGGCTCAGTGGCTCAGCCTGTCATCCCGCGCCTTTGGGAGGCTGAGGTGAGTGGATTGCCTGAGCCCCCAGGTTCGAGACCCGCCTGGGCAGTGAGAACTCATCTCTACAATAAATAAAAAAATCAGCCGGGCGTGGTAGCGCGCGCCTGTAGTTCCAGCTACTCGGAAGGCTGAGGCGGAAGGATCGCCGGAGCCCAGCAAGTCGAGGCTGCGGTGGCCGGGAGTGGCCACTGCACTCCAGTCTGGGCGACAGAGTGAGACTCCAACTCAAAAAAAAAAAGAAAGAAAGAGGAGAATGTCCCCTTCCGCCCCTCCCCGGCTTCACGGACCTCGTCCTCCCACCCCAGCTCCACCCTGAACCCGTCTTCAGGCCTCGCTCTCTGTATCCAACTCCAGGGCGCAACCTCCAAAGCCCACCAAAGCAGCGCCTCCCCCTCCTCCCTCACCCGCTCTAGTCCAGCAGGCCTCGTCTTGCTTGGCCAACAGCAGCCACCCCTGCCTCTTCCCCACCCCCACCTGGTCCGGTCCGTCTTCCCTGCGGCCACCCGACGGATCTCTCCTGCAAAGGCTTTTCATCTCACCTAGGATAAAAGCCCACCCCCTCCCATGGCTTTCAGGTCCTGCGTGATCCAGGTCCTGCCCACCCCTGATTTCATCATTCTTCCTTCTGTCCTTCAAACAGGCCAAGATCGTTTCTGCCTCAGGGACTTTGCACATGTTGTTCCCACTACCTGGAGCACTCATTCTTCCCCAGCCCTTTCTATGGTCGGCTCCTCATTTAGGCAGCCCAAAGGCCACCTCTTCAGGGAAGCCCTCCCTGGCCAGCCCATCGAGAAGCCTACCTCTCCGGTTACTTTTGCCGTCACTTTGCTTACTCCTGCGTGTACCTGTCACTGTCTAAAATGACCTTGTTCATTCCTGTGACCGTCCCTCTCCCGTGTGAGCACTGTGAGCCCAGACCTTGCCAGCCCTCCCGCCGGCCGGCCTCATCCTCCACACCTGGAACAGTGCCTGGCCGGAGTGGACCTTCACAGGCATCCACAGTGGGGACCAAGGGGGTGCCAGAGCCCTGTGGCGCATGGGCATCCACGGAGTGTGTACGGGATGGTGCCGTCTTGCAGTCGGCGAGGGCAGCCCACACCTCGTCCCCGGCTGCCTCCGTGGGGCGCCGGTGGTGCCCGCGTGACTGTGAGTCCGGGCCCTGCAGAGGGGGCCTGCTCCCAACCGCGTCCCCAGGTCCCCAGGCGCGTGTTGGGACCGCCGCGCGGGAGACTTGAACCTGCCGCCCTCAGAATCATCGGGAGCCCACCTGGGCGGCTCAGGGGCGCCCCACCCCGGCCCAGGTGCCTCTCGCGCCGTGCGGCCCAGCTGGCACGCGTGGAGAGGCGGCCACCGGGAAGGCAGAGGCAGCAGGGCGGGAGGGGATGCAGGTGTCCTGGGGGCACCTTCCAGGTGGGGCGCCTGGCCGCGGTCCCTGGGGGCTCTTGAGGCGGGGTGGCCGCGGGGACCCCGTGGGGGCGGGGCCGAGGAGCGGCAGGGCGGAGCATGGGGTCCCTCCGCAGCCCAGCGCCCCACCTCCCCTCCGTCTGGCTGCTCCTCTCCCGCGCTGCAGCGCGCTGGCCTCCGCGAGATGGATCTTCCTGGCTGTGCCAATCTTCCTGCCACCTGTTCGCGCCGTGCTGGAGCCAGCAGAGTGGCTCTGCTTCAAGCCCAGAGCAGCTGGGAGGCCGGTTGCCAAGCCTCATCCCCCGCCCCTCCTTCGTGGCAGTGCACGCTCCCAAGCCCTCCTGTCACCTGCTGTCCGCCAGGCAGCCTCTGCCCTTCCACTGCACCCCTGTGGGCCCGCAAGTGGGCCTCAGCCCCTCGTGGTCACGCTGGGGGGCGCGGGCGGGGACTCCACGGCGCACCCCACCTCCTCTCTTCCCCTCCCCTCCCCCATTCCCACGGGATTCCCCGACTTGCTGTCCCCCAGGGCCTCTCCGGGAACTCCAGGCAGAAACAAAGGTGGGTACTGGGACCGGGCCCAGAGAGCCAGGAGCGACCACCTGCCGGGCCTGAGGAGCCCGAGCCCTGGGACAGAGGGCTCTGGAAGCCACCTGCGTGAACAACCCTGCCCCTGCCAAGCCTGGGGTCCCACAGAGGCCGCGCGGCCTTGACGAAGCCCCTGGGAACCTCGGTGCCTCACCTGCCAGCGGGTTGTCTGCACCTGCGCACCCCACAGTGCCACCGCGAAGAACAGAGGGCCGGTGCCTCAGACTCCTTGAGGAACGAGGCAAGGCTATAATTAAATGCGCGCGTGGGATAGAGAACTGCCAACTGTAGAGTGCGGTACCGCTGAGGCGCTGTTTTTGCTTTTCCTTGGAGAGGCAGCAGAGCCCCCAAGGCCTCCGGGAGAAAGACGCGGGCTTGTGTGTCTGTCTTCAGCAAGCCTGGCTCTGCGGCAGGGGCATCTGACGGCTGGGAGACAGACACATAAGAAGATAGAGCAAGACACGGCAGACAGACAAATAAACACAGATAAAATAGCCCACACGGCCGATGGCTCTCCTGATGGGAACAGACAGGCAGCAGCGGCGGCGGCAGGCTTCCTGTAGTCTGCGGCCTCTCTCCTGCGGCAGGACCCTTCCCAGGGACGAGGACAGGCTCTGTCCCTTCCCTTCCTCCTGCCCTCGGCACCGCGCACACCTGTCGGCTTGCACGGGCACAGCGTCCGCCCGGGCCTACGCCGCAACCTTTGCAACCGTGGAGGGGGCTTGGGCTCTCCCAGTTCCAGAGTGCTGGCATGAAGGGACCTTTCCTGGGTGCGACTTCCCCTGGGGTCTGAGGACAGTGCCTTTGCGGGTGAGAATGACAGGAAACTGCAGACCGTGTTCACGGGGATGAGGCCGCAGGAGGAAGCCAGGGCAGGTGGGGACAGGAGCTTCCTGGAATCCGGCAAGGTGTGTCTTTCGGGGGTGCCTGGAGCTGGGCAGTGTGGCCAGCAGGGAGCAGAGCACTCCAGGCTCCCAACTCAGGCTGGACTGGGCGGGCTGGGGGCCTTGCTTCGTCTGCCCCGCCAGGCGCCCCCCACAGCCACCAGACTGCCCTTTCTAGAAGGAGCGTCAGAGCCGACCCCGCCTGCCTCCCCGCCCTTCACACCCCGTGCTAAAGTCCAGATGTCGCCCCAGAGCCCCGATCCACCCCTGCCTGCCGCTCCAACCATGAGTTCTCCCTCCCCACCTGCCCTCCGTCCACACTGGCCTTGTTCCTCCAGCGGCCCCTCCCCAGGGCCTTTGCACTGGCTGAGCTCTCTGCCCGGGACACTCGGCTGCCCGTTGCTGCCCAGGCCGCCTCCTCCTCACCACTCAGCCCTCAGAAGAGGCCCCTTACCTTCCTCTGGCACCATCACGTCTCCCGGGTTCATGTGTTTTCGGCATAGCAGGTATCCCTGCCTGAAAAGACCTCCTCTGCGTGTTTTTAGTCTGTGCCCACCCCACAGATATCGGTGCTTGTCTTTCTCACTGCCATGTGCTGGGGCAGGGCCTGGCACACAGCAGGCATCCCACAGGCAGCAGGGTCCGGCTTCCAAGATCCCCAGGCTGGAGGGGGCAGCAGCCAGGGGAGAGAAGCCAGCCAGGCTGGACCCTGGCCCTAGTGGGCAGGGGGAGGGGCGTAGAGGTCTGCTAGTGACTGAGAGCTTCCAGGAAGGCCTGCAGGCAAGCATTCATCCTCTGGGAGGGGGGTGACTGGGCTGGGTCCAAGTGCTCCCTGCTTCTGCAGGCCATCTTCCGGCCTCGCCGTCCTCATCCAAGGAATGGGAATGATGAGGCCTACCTCCCAGAGGTGCGCTAAAACCGAATCAAGCCCGATGTGAGAGTGTGCTTACAAACCTTTAAGAGCCGTACACGCGTGTATTGGTGGGGACCCACTTGGCCACTAGGGTCAGAAACCCACCTCAAGCTGGCTCAAACTCAGAAGGGAATTCACAGGCTCTTGTCGTTTAAAAGTCCCAGGGTGGACAAGGTTTGGCTTCAGGCGTGGCTGGATCAGGGTGCTCCAACAGAATGAGTCTTTCCCTCCCCTTGTTTCCTTGCTAGCCCTCCTCTGTGGGGCTTGCTTCTTAGGCGGGCTCTTACCAACTGGTGGCCATCGGCCCCCCCAGGCCCCTACCCTGCTGTACGCCCCAGCCCACCTGGAAGGGAACATCTATATGTAAGTCCCAGGACTGGTTCTCACAGGTGCAACCAGGGCCCCAACCTGAGCCAGCCACTGTGGAAGCCAGGACAGGCGGAGGTTCTGACTAACCACCCCTGGAGCCAGGGGAGAGCCGCTCTGTCTGAGCCATGAAGTCTGTGTGTGGAGGCGAATGTTCCCCAGAGGAAAACGGGGGTGTCGCCACCCAGAGAGGGGTCTGGGAGCCCGGCTGACAGGCGGCGGGGTTCGCCGCAAGACAAATGGCGACCTCCTTGGCCTCCAAGCTGGCACAGCAGAGCAGTGGGCTCGACGGTCTGGGGTGCTGAAGGCTCCACCCCAGGGCTGCCCTGAAGGGGCTTGGAGGGGCCACTTCCCCAGGAGGTGTTGGAGGAAGCCACGGTGGGAATGAAGCAGGATGCTTCCCAGTGTGGTCAGGAGGCGAAAATGGGGGAGGGGGAGAAGCCACGGGGTCCCAGAGCTGCAGCCACTGGTCACTGGCGGCCACCCCAGGCCCCTTTGCACGGTCACCCTCCCGGCAGCCAGCAGAAGGCATTTCACAGGCAGGTCACGCCCTGTCCCTCCCTCCCCATCCCCCACTGCTCCCTTTGCTCTTGATGCCCCAGACGCCCTCCCGGGCTCCAGGCCCTGGGTCGTCCCTGCGGCCTCTCGGACGCCCCCGCGGGTCCCCCCGTGCCTGGCTGGCTTCCTTGCTCTGGCTTGCTGTTCCCTCTGCCCGTATCACCTTTCCCCGCGGGCCCCCACCCCCAGCAGCTACTGCCACCTACTCTTTGGTCAGGCCTCTGCGGGAGCCGCCCCTGCCTGGGGACCCTCCGGCCACCCATCGACCTGAGGTCCTCCGGTCCCCACCCCATCCGTGTTCTTGCCGGTGCGTGTGTGTGCTTGTTCACTGTCCTTCTCCCGTCTGCTGTCCCCACCGGAGCCCTTGGCTCCAGAAAGTGGAATCCACCGCCTTGCAGGAGGCCTGGCGCACAGCAGGGGTCGATGGATAGACGTTTGCTGAATGTGTGCATGCGTGATGGACAGATGGGTGGTGGGTGGCGGGGGGGCGGCTTTGGGCAGAGATGTGACTGGCCTGACAGCACACGGCTGTCACCCGAAGCCAGGCGATCCAAACCTAGGCCCTGTCCGGTCCTGCCTTCTCTCTCTAACTGATTTCTCCCTTGTGTGTGTGTGTGTGTGTGGTTGGGGTCTCGCTCTGTCTCCCAGGCTGGAGTGCAGTGGCGCGATCACGGCTCGCTGCAGCCTCCCCCTCCTGGGCTCAGCTGATCCTTCTGCTTCAGCCTCCTGAATATCTGGGATTATTGACATGCACCACCACGCCCGGCTAATTTTTTTATATTTTACATTTTTAATTTTTTTTTTCAGTTGGAGTCTCACTCTGTCGCCCAGGCTGGAGTGCAGAGGCACGCTCACGGCCACTGCAGACACGACCTGCTGGGCTCAGGTGACCCTTCCCCCTCAGTCTTCCAAGTAGCTGGAATGACAGGCACACGCCACCATGCCCAGGTAATTTTTTGGTTTATTGTAGAGATGAGGTCTCGCCAAGTTGCCCAGGCTGGTCTCAAACCCATGAGCTTGGGCAATTCTCTCACCTCGGCCTCCCAAAGTGCTGGGATTATAGGCGTTAGCCACTGCACCTGGCCAATTTTTTTATTTTTACTTTTGTAAAGAGTAGGTCTCTCTGTGTTGCCCAGGCTGGTCTCGAACTCCTGTCCTCAAGTAGTCCTCCCACATCTGCCTCTCAGAGGGCAGGGATTACAGATGTCGTCACCGCACCTGGCCAGTTTCTTGCTTTGTGAAATAATAATAAGTGTGGCTTCTGCTGTTCCCTTTAAACGGGAACTGACCTGGCAGTCTAGCAGCTAAGGACCTTCCAGGACCCCGCGTACCACTCCACCCCTGGCCCCTTCCCTCCTTCCTTCCCCGCAGGTCCTGCAGCCTCCCTGCCACCTGCCCTGGCTGCGAGCTCACCTGACTTCAGAGCCCGCTCACCGCATCATTCGGAGGTTCACAAAACCCTGTCCTCTGCCCGCGTTCCCATCCCGCCCCAGCCGCTGTCCATGGCAAGGCCTGTGCTCCATGCTGCCAGGAGCCAGGGAGCCAGGAGCCCCTTGCGCCCGACACTCCACGTGCAGGTGAGCCGGGCACCTTTGTCCTCACAGCAGCCCCAGGGAGGGGGTCGCTCAGGCCCTGTCCGTCCAGGATGTTCTCTGAGGTGGGAAGGGGGATACCTGAGCCGGGCCGTGGTGGGGACCCGCCCGGCTGGCAGCAGGCTGGCAGCAAAGTGGGGCTGCGGTGGCCGGCACGCAGAAGAGCCTGGTGGGAGCCCACGATGTCTCGGGGATGGAGGAGGAAGGGCGGGGGCACCCTGACTCAGTCCAGGTGCCGGGGAAAATGGGCCGTGGGTGGCCCGAAGCTGAGGACCCGTCCTCGGGAAGCCTGGGTGCAGGTCCTGGGCCACTCCTAGCGTGAGGTCCCAAAGGCAGGAGAGGCTCCTCCTCTCGTCTGGAAAATTCCGTCTTGTTGAAATCTAGTTGAAGAAAACATCGACTCATCCTGTCCTTGTTGAGTGGGAGGAAAAGCACACTGCAGAGGCGCATACAGCAAGAGTCGAGATTGCAAAAAACCCACCATTGAGCAAAACTGGGTGTGTCACCGTACCAGCTTGACCCGCAGAGAGGTACCAGACTCCCACCGGCGGCTTCCTCTCCAGAAAATCCCGGGGTTTGAGGTGGAGTGACACATAGTCTATTTTTTGTTTTCCAGAGCCAGGGTCTCACTCTGTCACCCAGGCTGGAGTGCAGTGGCGCGATCACGGCTCGCGGCAGCCTCGCCCTCCTGGGCTCGGGTGGTCCTTCCGCCTCAGCATCTCGAGTAGCTGGGACTGTAAGGCATGCACCGCCACACCTGGCTAATCCTTCTTCCTTTCTTTTTTTCTTTCTTCTTCTTCTTTTTTTTTTGTAAAGACAAGGTCGGTCTCGCTATGTTGCCTAGGCTGGTTGCAAACTCCTGGCCTCAAACGGTCCTCCTGCCTCAGCCTCCCAAAGTGCTGGGATTACAGGCAGGAGCCACCATGCCTGGTTGTAGTCTATTTTTTTTTTTAACACAAAATAATGTATTCGTGTTTTATATGTAAAATTAAAAATTAATGTTTAAAGATATTCGCCAAGAATGTAATTCAGAGAGTGAGGGTCAGATTCAGTCCTTGAAGGAAGTGACAGGAAGAGCCAGAAGAGGCATGAGAGGGCCCAGACGGGGGTGGGGACCCGCTGGGCGTGCGGAGCCCACTGCGCGGGCCTCGCGCCTGTGTGGACGAGCCCCGCGGGGCCGCCTGCCACCTCGGAGCCCTCTCTGCACTGCCCATCCCTGGCGAATTCCCAGACCTGGCCCTCCTCGAAGCATCCTCTAAGACCCCATCCTGAGGTGGCTGAGGGGGCTCCAGGACTTGGGGAGCAGGGAGGGCGGGAGCAGGTACAGGGGGATTGGACGCAATCTGCTTTGCTGACCGGCGGAGCCGCGGCTGCGGCGGCCTGGCTTCCTCCTGGCAGGCAGACAGCACCCTCACGCTCATGCAAGGGGGCTTATTTTATTTACCAGATAGATTAAGCATCTCTCCTTTTAATTACCAGTTTAATTAACCTTGGCACACAGTGTGCACCAACCCCCAAGGGACTGAGTCAGAGGGGCTATGCCGGGTGAATGTCACCCATCTGCCAAGCACCGGCTTTCACTGGCCTCAAGGGGCTGGAATGGCAGATGTGGAGGGCCAGGGCCTGGTGGCGCCAGGCGGAAGCCGAGGAAGCCTGAGCCGGGAGTGCTGGGGACAAAGTTACCTCTTCAGCGGTCCCTCTGCAATGACCCTGGGCAGGGCCAACCACAGAGAGGGCCACCGGGTTCCTCGCCGGGTCTCCCGAGAGTCTACAGGGTGGCTAGTGTGTTCTGTGCAGAGCATGGGGCTGGAATACCTGTGGACGGCCGTTTCTGCATTCGTAAAATGAGTGCGGTGACGTCTAGGTCACCAGGCAGCTGATGACGTTTAATGAAGAACACAGCAGTTGAGATGTTCTGTCAGCTGCACCCAGTACATAGTTCCGGAGGGCACGCTGTGTGTTGGCAGGGACCCAACACGATGACCAAGGGGACAGGAGGCTGATGGGGCTGAGTTCTCTGGGGTCTGACAGCATCTGCCTGAGAACCCTGGCATTATGGTCCGTGTGTGGTCACACAGACTCACACACACACACATGCACGCACAGACTGCTTCCTGGCCTGTCATCCATGATACTCACACTCAGCACATGCCTTGCAAGTGCATGCACACGCATGCCTCTATGGAGACATAGCTCTCCCCCACAGCTGTGGCCAGAGCACACACCCATTTTCAGAAACATGACTGCACTTACACACATGCACAGCGGCCTCATGTGAAGACGCTACATGGCCCCTCTGTTCTCAAGAAGTGTAAGGCCAGGGTTGCCATGATGGTAAAAATACAAGCCCTTGGTAAGGGGTTTTATATATTTACTTATCTAGAAGCTTATTAAAACCCTAACCTAGTCTCCTCAATAACGTAGTGTTATTGGAGTCTCCTGATGTCTGTGTGGGCGGTGAGGATGGGAGTGTGTATTTGCATGTGTGTGAGAGAGAATTTCCACTCCCTTGTGGGCAGAGCATGCTGGAGTGTGGGCGCACGAGAGGGGGGTGTGTGTTTGGGTGTGGGTTTGTGTGTTTATCTGTGTGTTTGTGTGTGCACGTGTTTATGTGTGTGTGTTCAGGTGTGGGTTGTGTGTATGTGTGTGCCAGAGAGTGCATGTATCCCTAAGGTTGTGTGTGTATGTGACCAGACATGTGTGTGTGTGCATATCTAGATTTGGGGTTGTGTTTGTATGTGTGCATGCCCAGGAGAGGTGTGTGTGTGTGTGTGTGTGTGTGTGTGTGTGTGTGTGTGTGTCTGGGTATGGGTTGTGTATGTGTGCCTGTCTGGGTGTATGTCTGTGTATGTGTCTGGGTGCGTGTTGTGTTGCATGTCTGGGAATGGGTTTGTGTACATTTCTGGGTGTATGTCATGTGTATGCATGTCATGCATGCAGGTGTGTATTGTGTGTTTGTGTGTGTGTGTTTGGGTATGGGTTGTATATGCTTCTCTGGGTGTGGTTTGTGTGTGTGTGTCTGGGTGTATTGTGTGTGCCTCTCTGGGAGTGTGTAGTGTGTATGCATGCCAGGTGTGGGTTGTATGTGTACATGCTTGAGTGTATTGTGTGTGTGCATGTTGGGGTGTGAGTTGTGTGTATACATGTCTGGGTATGTGTGGTGTGTGCATCTCTGGGTGTGTGTCATGTGTGAGTATCTGGGTGTGGGTTTGTGCCTGTGTCTGGGTGTGTTGTATGTGTGCCTTTCTGGGAGCATGTCGTGTGTATGCATGTCAGGATGTGGGTTGTGCGTGTGCACATCTGGGTGTGAGCTGTGTGTTCATGTCCAGGCGTGGGGGCTTTGTCGTGTCCTTGTGTGTCCCAGGACCCTCCAGTGGTGAGCCGTGTTTCTCAGCCTGTCCTCCACCGCATGCTGCAGGGCCTCTGCGGACACTGTCTCCCTACTCACCCACTCTGAAGTGTACTCTGTGTGTGTGAACTATATCAGTGCTTTATAGAGAGGCAGTTTTTTCCATCCCCCCGCCCCAAGCTCATGCAACCCCTCTGTGCCCACTGAGGGTGCCGCACCCTGCTGAGATTCTGCTACTGCTCAGTGGAGGGTCCCTAACCTGCCCCAAGCTGGCTGGCGCTATGTGCAGCGGTCCCCAGACTCGGCCCAGCTGGAAACCTTTTACAAGACAAACTCCTGGGCCACAGATCCTGCCCGGAAACCTGGGGAGGCATCAGGAATCGGAATTCAGCAAGCTCCTGGGACTTGAAGGAGGGGTGGGCTGCAGGGGGTGTAGAGTCATGGAGGCACCATCTTGTCCGAGGGGAGAGGGAGTGTCTGAGCCCCGTCTCGTCCTAGAGAACTCGGAGTCCCAGCCACAGAGGCGGAGATGGGCGAGCAGGGCTCCCTAGGCTGCCCCAGGGCTGCCCTGAGGAGGGTGGCGGCGAGGGGGCACTGGAGGCTGGGGCACTGGAGGCTGGACCAGAGCCCATCCCGGCCTGAGACTTAGAGAAAGCAGCATGACGGGGGTGTCCCAGGACTGCACTCCCGCAGCAGGAGTCTGGAACGAACACCCCCTGGGTGTCTGGCGCCCCATTTCCATCTCTTTGGCAGGGCCTGAGATGCGCCCCACACCAACCCGGGCCTCCCTTCTGTGGCTCCCCGGCCCCAGGGCTCAGTGCGCCAGGATGCAGAGCCCACCTCTGCCCTGCCTACCAGCCCAGCCTTGGGATTGGCGCGGGAACTCCGAGCTCATCAGTACCCTGTCTCGGACACCTTGCTGAGAACCTGGTAGCAAAGTCAGCGAAAAGCAGAGAACCCCGACCCGGCCCGGCCCCCGCTGGGGGTGAACAAAAGCCATGCCTCTCCAGAGGGTGGGCCTGTGTCAGGCCCGGCCCTGGGCGTCTGAGCAGCCCGAACACAGGCGAGCAATTGACGCGTGGCAGGCAGCGCTCTAGCGCGGGCCGCCAGGGCCCGTGGGGGCCGGAAGAGGGAGGGAGGGCAGCCCCGTGGCCGAGGAGCTGGGTGCGCGGGGGCCAGAGCAGCTCGGCGGCGAGGGCATGATGGCACCGGGGGAAGACGGGCCGAGGGCGGGAGAGAGATGGAGATGCAGGTGGAGGGGAGTAGGCATGGGGGCGGCAAGGAAGGCAGCCTCCTTCTCTCAAGCTTTTAAAGGCATCAGAGCATCTTGCTAATTGTTCATCTCCCAGAGACGCTAATGAAATTAACTCTGCAAAATGCTCATCAGGTCATCTGCAGAGGGCACGGTGCCAGGCTTCCACTCGGTCCAATCCTCTCCTCCTCCTCCTCCTCCTGCCCTTTCCTGAGGAGTTCCAGCCCCCTCTTTTTCACACAGGCCCCTCAGCCGGAAACCACTCACCTCGGACCTGCCCGAGTGCCCAGTGGGGAGACTGGCAAGGGAGCCTGTGTAGCCAGGGAAACCTCAGAGTCTGAGATGCCGTGGAGCTCACGGAGCTGGGAAAGATGGTCTCTGTGTGTGTGTGTATGTGTGCGTGCGTGTGGAACATGTGCATCACAGAAGCACGCATCTCTATTAAAACCATTTGTTAAACTCAACATCCTTTTGATCACTTAGCAAACATTTCTGGAGCAGCTTCTAGGTTTAAATCCTTGCTCCATCCCCTACCAGCTGAGTGATTTTAAGCAAGTTACACCCCCTCTCTGTGCTGCAGTTGTTACATCGACACGATGGGTACAATAATCACAACTACTTTGTAAAGGGTCGTGAGAGTCGAAAGAGATCAACCAGGTAAGGAGCCGGGTGCTGCCCTGGGCAGGGGGTGAGTTCTCAGGAAATGCCGGGCACTGTCCTTGGTCCTGGAGGCTCTGAGGAGAGAGTATCCGGGTTCTCGGCTGCCAGACCAGTGGAGAGGTCCAGGCTCAAAGTGCCCAGGAGCATGGGGCAGCATGGGGGTGGGCACGTGAATATTCTGTGCAGAAATGGGGTGGCAGACATGTCTGTACGTGACTGTACGGGGAAACTGCTGTCTGTGCTCAGCGGCCTGGTGTGCACGTATGTGACCTGGGCGAGGGTGCGTGTTTGTGTGGGTGCTGGCATGCTGTGTGTGTGGGATCCCGGGCTGGCGAGTGTGGAGCTCAGGATGCAGAGAGGACTGGGGCGCAGAGGTTGCTGGGGCCCTCTGAAGGGGCTTGTCTCTAGTCTTTCTCCCCTCCACCTTCACACAGTCTTCGTTTCTCTTCTGTCCTGGCCCCCGTTGAACCCTAACCTACAACTGCAAGCACCTCTGTGTCGTCCCCATGGGCTGCAGTTCTCCCAGTGGGTAGTATTGAGACCTGCAGATAGGTCATCCGAAGGAAAAGAAATCATTGTATAAGAAAGATACCTCGGTCAGATTTGGTGGCTCAACCTGTCATCCCAGCACTTTGGGAGGCTGAGGCGAGCGGATTGCCTGAGCCTGCGGGTCCAAGCCCAACCCGGGCAACTTGGCAAGACCTCGACTCTACAATAAATAAAAAATTAGCCGGGCGTGGTAGCATGCACCTGTGGTTCCAGCTACTTGGAAGGCTGAGGCGGAAGGACAGCCTGAGCCCAGCAGGTCGACACTGGGGTGAAACACTGGTGGCCATGGGTGTGCCATTGCACTCCAGCCTGGGTGACAGAGTGAGACTCCAATTCGAAAGAAAGAAAGAAAGAAAGAAAGAAAGAAAGAAAGAAAGAAAGAAAGAAAGAAAGAAACCTCTACTCATACATTCGTGGCAGCACTACTCACAATAGAAAATCATGGAACCCACCTGAATGTCCAAAGTGATTGGCTGGCTAAAGAAAATGTGGTATGTGCACCTTAGACAACTAAACAGCCATAAAAAATAAAACCATGCCCTTTGCAACAACATGGAACATCATCCTGAGCAAACTAACTCAGAGACAGAAAACCAAACACCGCATGGCCACATGGCTAAATGGCCACAAAGATGGAAATGACAGCCACTTGGGACACCAATAAGGGGGGAGGTCAGAGGGGATTAGGCTTAAAAAGTTGCCTATTGGGTACAATGTTTGCTCTCTGGAGAACAGGCCAGCTGAGACCTAACACCCACCACTAAACAAAACTAATAGATAAAAAACAAAAATAGAAAATGCTTGCCTTATCCTGGGCAGGGCTCTAGAACAGATTTTTTAAAATAAAAAACAACTCTGTATTATTTTTTTCAATGCAAATGATGGAGAGCCCCAAGTGGTCTAAGACAGCAAAAAAATGGGGAGGGGGTGTTAGCTGGTGTAACTGAAGAATCCAGCATATATCGAGCAGTTTTAGGAGCAGCTGGGTCCAGGGCCTTGAATGATGAACCAGGACTCTGCACCTCCCTCTGCTCTGGGCTCTGCCCTTCTCCTGGACTTCAATATGGCAGCAGCTGCAAGATCAGATCTGCTCTTTCCTACTTCAAGTTCAGCAAGAAAATAAATCCTTTCCTTAGTTCCAACAAGAGTCCCAGAAATGAGCCTCAGGGGTCGGGGTTGGGCCATCTGCCCCTCCCAGAACCAATCGCTGCATGGATTGGCCAGACCTGAGAGTGTGCTGTGTTTTGGGAATGGGGTGGAATGGTCCAACCTGAACCTTGTGCACCCAGGGTGGGAACAGGTGGTCCCGCAAGGGAGAGACAGGAAGGTGCTTCCAGAAGACGGAGGCTGGACACTGAGCAGTGGGGGAGATGAGAATGCCTGGACTGGAACCACAGTCAGTGTGGTGTTTCCAAGGGCAAGTCCTGCCTATTGTCCCGTGTCCTGTGGAATGGGGTCACTGGCCTGGCGGATCAGGGCAAAGCTGGGGGCTCGTGATTCCGGGCCCTGCAAAGTCTGTCCATGTGGTTTTTGTGGGCACAGGAGGGAAATGCAAGCAGAGTGAGATCTGCTCAGAGGTTTCCTGAGTAGGCGAAAGACCCACTGATTGAGGGCCCCGTGCCACATGTAAGTGGGTCTTGGTGGGCAGCCTCCAGGCGCTGTCCTGGGTCCTGCCACAGTCACCCATCTAGTAAGGACTGGACTGAAGGCGTGTGTGGCTTCCCCGTCTCACCTGAGAATGATAGGGAGTTGAGAAGGCTAGCACGCACCCTGCCTCCCAGCACCCGCATCCTGAGAGGACTCCAGAGGGGAAAGGGCCTAGATGGATATGACAGAATATAACTGGGCTGAGCTTCAGTCTCTGCATTTAATTGAGAAAACTGGCGACCCTTGGCTAACCACGGTGGCGCGCACGTCTGTAATTCCAGCAATTTGGAAGGCAGAAGTGGGAGGATCACCTGTGTTGGAGAGTTCAAGACCAGCCTGGGCAACATAGCGAGATCTCACCCCTACAAAAAAAAAGAAAAATTAGCGAGGTGCGGCGGTGCGTGCCTGAAGTCTCAGCTACTTGGGATGCTGAGGCGGAAGGATCGCTTGAGCCAGGGTCAAGGCTGTGGTGAGCCAGGATTGTGCCCCTGCACTCCAGCCTGGGTGACAGACTGAGACCCCAATTTAAAAAAAGAGAAGAGCTGGGCGCGGTGGCTCAAGCTGTAATCTCAGCACTTTGGGAGGCCGAGGCGAGAGGATTGCCTGAGCCTAGAGGCTCAAGACCAACTTGATGAGACCTTGTTGCTACGATAAAATAAAATTAGCCAGGCATGGTAGCTCGCGCCTGTAGTTCCCGCTACTTGGAAGGCTGAGGTGGAAGGATTGCTGGAGCTCAGCGGGTCAACACTGCGGTGGCCGTGAGTATACCACTGCACTCCAGCCTGGGCGATGGAGTGAGACTCCAACTCAAAAAAAAATAACAGACGCAGCCGGGCTCAGTGGCTCAGCCTGTAATCTCGCGCCTTTGGGAGGCTGAGGTGAGTGGATTGCCTGAGCCCGCGGGTTCGAGACCCGCCTGGGCAGCGAGACCTCATCTCTACAATAAATCAAAAAATCAGCCGGGCGTGGTAGCGCGCGCCTGTAATTCTGGCTACTTGGAAGGCTGAGGTGGAAGGATCGCCGGAACCCAGCAGGTCGAGGCTGCGGTGGCCGGGAGCGGCCACTGCACTCCAGTCTGGGTGACGGAGTGAAACTCCAACTCAAAAAAATAATAATAACAATAACAGATGCAAACAGCCGGACTTGGTGGCTCAGCCTGTAATCCCGCGCCTTTGGGAGGCTGAGGTGAGTGGATTGCCTGAGCCCGCGGGTTCGAGACCCGCCTGGGCAACTTGGTGAGACCGCATCTCTACAGTAAATCAAAAATTAGCCGGGCGTGGTAGCGCGCGCCTGTAATTCCGGCTACTCGGAAGGCTGAGGCGGAAGGATCGCCAGAGCCCAGCAGGTCGAGGCTGTGGTGGCCAGAAGCAGCCACTGCACTCCAGTCTGGGTGACGGAGTGAAACTCCAACTCAAAAAAAAAAAAAAAAAAAAGATGCAAAGGAAGAGGCAGACATATGTAGTGTGGCTCCAGACAGCGAACCCAATGGGGGCAGATTTTTTTTTTTTTTTTTTTTTTTTTGAGTTGGAGTCTCACTATGCCTCAGCCTTCCAAGTAGCTGGAACTATAGGCGTGCACTACCACATCTGGCTAATTTTTTGATTTATTGTAGAGATGAGGTCTCGCCTGCCCAGGCGGGTCTTGAACCCGCGGGCTCAGGCCATCCACTCACCTCAGCCTCCCAGAGGCGCGGGATTACAGGCTGAGCCACCGAGCCCGGCTTGGGGGCAGATTCTTGCTCCCCAGAGAGGAGGCGTTTCTGGCCAGCATAGTAGTCCAAGGCGGAATCTGTGCGCCGTCACTGTGATATTGCAAGGGGGCATCTACAGACACTTGGAAGATCCCACCTACATCAGCTTTGGACACACCTTGCCTCCCTGGCTTCTGTGAGAGAGAGGACCAGGCCTCGGTCGGGGCCTGGATCTGATGGAAGCTGGAGATGCAGGCCCTCCGTCCTCTTCATCCAAGGCAAGCCCCTCCTGGAACCCTCCGTCCTAGGTTCACAAGCAGAATTCAGGTGAGACGCCTGTCTGCCCCTGTGAGGGCATCCCTCCTCCTTCCCCGGACACAGCTCTGAGCACCCCTTGGGCGTGAGCAGCTGAGCTGAGGCCTGAGTGGCTCAAAGGAACCAGTCCTGCAAATATCTGGAGACAGAGTGTTCTAGGAAGAAAAGCAGGTGGGAGTCCTGGAGGTGGGGCCGAGCCTGGATGCTGCAGAAGCCGAAGGGAGGCCCTACAGCCAGCGCTAGGCCTAGTCGCAGAGGGAAGAGGGTCACATCACATTGGGACTGCAGGCCGTGCGGTCATTGACACCATTTTATGTAGTTCAACTCTGCCTTCCAGATGCGTGGTGGCAAGGCACTTCCTGGCCCCCTTGGGTGGGGTCGTGGAGACGGTTCTGGCCAATGAATTGTGAATGGAAGTGACACATGTCACTTCTGGGCTGAACCACTGATGGCTGGTGGGTGCACCCCTGGAGTGCCTTCCTCCTTTTCCTCATTGACCTGCAAGCTTCCAGAGGGTGGCTGCTGTCAGCCTGGGTCCTTGTATGAGGGTGACCTGGAGCAGCAGACCCATGAGGGACCAATGAGAAGCAAGTTGATTTAAGCCACTGAGAGTTGGGGACTGTTTGTTACCACAACAGAGCCTAACCTATCCTGACTGTTACACAGACTGTTCCTTGCTAGCTGGAGAGGGAGGAAGCGAAGGGAACAGGATGGCCAGACTTGAGCAAAGGAAAAGACCCTTTCCTTTCCTGTACTCCAAACCTTATCCCCCAGGTTTAATCCCAGAGCAAGAGAAGGAAATGTAAGGACCCATCGCGGCTAGCCCTGCAGCCACTGAATAAGGCTGGCCTGTGGCAATGAGACATTTCTTCTCTCCAAGCTTCAGCTATCTCATCTGTATAATGGGGACGATAGAGTTTATTTGACAGGATTGCGTGTGAGGATGAGGACAAATTGTAAAGGTAGGTACGGACATAGTGGTGTCCAGCATGTGGTCTATGGTGTCCTCTTAGGCCACAGCCCCAATCCCACTCGCTCGCCCTCCACCACCTGTCTCCCGTGCCCAAACCCCAGTTCCTAACTATCTCCCCCATACCGCAGGCCCCAAACGCAGACCCCATGCCACCTCTTTCCTGCAGGGGGGAAGAGGGGTATTATATTGTCACAGAAGGTTCCTCCCAACACACACACACACACACACACACCCTACACATGTGGGTGGATCAGGCCCTGACCCAGTGTACCCACCATCAGTCCCTAAAGCAGTTCCCAGAAGCTGGTGGACGCGTCCATCTGGGCTCCCATGAGGTCTAAGATGTCATCTTTCACGAGTTACACTTTTTAAGTCAGGAGATTCCACATGCACTGGTTTCTATTGAAAGCGGAGAAGGCATGGCTCAGCCGGCCCGGGGCCCCTCCCCCACAACCGGCGCCTGGAGCAGGAAGGACAGCTGCCCCTTCAGGTGGGACCCTCGTGCCCTGTCCCCGCCCGGCCCACCGCCTCCCGGCCCGAAGCCCAGCGTCTGTGCCCGGCGTCCGGAGCTGCGGGCGATGTTTTCCATGTCAGAGTGGACAGGAAAGCAAACATTTCGCATAACCCTTCTCTCTCAAAAGTAGGAAACAAAAGACAGACCGAGAGAGGGCCTCGTGTCTCAAGAAATACAGGAGAGCTCAAATCTCTTTGTGGAAGCAAGACCATTCCTTTCCCAGCCTCTCTGCAGGCCGATTGAGACTATCGACGCCCGCGGGCGCTGGAGTTTGCGACCCTGCCCCCCCGCACCCGCCTGGGCACGCTCCTCCAGGCCCAGAGCAGCACCCTCCCTGCCCCCAGCCCTCGCCCTGCACCCGGGGCGCGCCTGTCATTCCCTTCTCCTTCAAGGCAGCCCTCTGTTTGTTTTCACCCGATTGGGGGTGGGGGTGGGGAACGGAGACTCCAGCCGCGGCCACGGCTGGAGGCTCCTGGATGCGAGGGGACTTGCCCAAGGTCACAAGGCGGGGAGCTGAAGCCGCCCAGACCGGCCGGCTCTGCCCAGCTCCCAACGCCCGGCTCGCCCCTCCACGCCCACGTCTCGGCGCCGAGCGCTCCGGGGCGCGGACGCGGCGCGCCCCGTGGCACGCGCTGCGCCCCACGGCGGCTTTCCTCCGGCGACGGGCGCCGCGGGGTTCGCGAAGCCTCGGGCACTCGAGGCGAGCCCCAGGGCCCAGCCGGCTCGCGGCCGCGACCACGGGCGTCCCCGGCAGGAGCTGGCCGCCGGCGCCGGGCCCCTCTGCGCGCGGGCCGGGGCCGGGCGCCCTCCCGCGGTCCCCTCGCCACGCCGCGGCGCCCCGAGGGCCCCCGAGCGCGGCCGGGAGGCGGGGGCGGCCGCGGGCCGCCGCGGAACGCGCCCGGGGCGCCCGGCCCTGGGCTGCGGGCCGCAGGCTGGCGCCGCGCCGGGGCCACTGCAGCCCCGGGCCCCTCCCGGGCCACCTGTGCGCAGGCCGGCGGGCCCCGGAGAGCCCGGATCCGGCGACCCGATCCACTCCGGGCTCGGGCGCCCGCCCGTGCCCTCAGCCCGCGCGGGCGGCGGAGCCTCCCCGCCCGCCGCCCAGCCCCGCCCCGGGGCGCCTCGGGCCGCGCCCGCGGGCCTCCCCGCGCGGGGGCGGCCCGCGCGCGCGGCGCGGGACGGCCCGCCCCTCCCCCGCGCGCCCCGCCCCGCGCGCCGCCGCCCGCTCCGCCGCTCCAGTCCGGGTTTTGCGGCGCCCGCCGGCCCGCTCCCGGCTGCGGGCTCCGCGCGGCGCTGGCTCGGTGCGCGGCGGCTGGCGCTGCGCTCCGCCCGGCTGCATCGTGCGCTCCGCGCCAGGGGAGCCCGCGCCGCGCCCGCAGCCGCCGCCCGGAGGCCGCGCAGTCCGCGGGCATGGGCCCCGGGGGCGCCCCGAGCCGGGGCTGCGGGCCGAGGCGCTGAGAGCCGCGCTCCCGCCGCGGGGCCGCGCCGCCCGCCGCGGCCATGGCCGTCCGGCCCGGCCTGTGGCCGGCGCTCCTGGGCATGGTCCTCGCCGCCTGGCTCCGCGGCTCGGGTGAGTCACGCCGCGCGCGCGCGGGGAGGCTGGCGGGGGGCCGCGCGCGCGGACGCCGGCGGCTCGGGGCCCGGCCCGCGCGCCGCGCCGGCCGGGAGCCCCCCGAGGCCAAACTTTGCGAGGCGGGACGCGGGGCCGGCGCGCTCTCCGGAAGCCGGCGCTGCCAAGTCGGAGCCGCTGTCGCGCGCGGCTGGCCGGCGTGGACGCCCCAGCCTCGGGTGGGGGGAGTTCGCTGGCTGCCGGCGCCGGAGCGGGGCTGGGGTCTGGACCGGCCCGGGGAGCTTGACCCAGGGCTGCAGGCGAGCGGGGCTGACCGTCTCCCAGCGCCCAGGAAATGGCGCGGCTGAGGCCACCTCTTCCCGGTAGCATCTGCCCCAGACAGCCACTCACCATCTCCCCGCTTGGCGCCTGGCCTGTGCCCACGTCCAGAACACAGTGTCCTCCTCTGTCCCCGCCGCACACGCCGCACACGCACACGCTCAGGCGTGGAGGCGCATGCAGCGGCCCCCGGCCTCGCCGCCCGCACAGCGGGAGCGCCGCGGGCCGGGCCGGGCTCTTGGCCTCCCTGGCCGGGCCGAGCTGTGTGCGCTGGGTCCGCGGTGGCCCCTGCCCTCAAACTCCTCGGCCCTGCCCCCCCTGCTCGCGCCGGTGGTCACCTAACCTGCTGCGACTCAGCCCTGGCCCACCTCCCTTCCTTGGGAGGGGCCTCGGGGGAGGAAGGACTTCCATCCCCTGTCTGCCCTCCACCTAGGCTGAGCTGTGGGGCCTCCTGGTCTGTGCCCCCCGTGCACTTAGCAAGCTCAGCCTACGTGCGCGTCTGGCGGCGGCGGCGGTGGTGGTGGGTGCCATCCGTGTGATGGAGGGGGCTCGGTTGCCCTGGCAATGATCCCTTCTTGCTGCCCCAGAATCTGGGGGGCCGGCCCCCAGCCCGGCCAGGCCACTGCCTATCACAGGGGTGTTGGAAGGGAGCGCTGGCGCCTCGGAGCTGCCAAGCCAGATTGATTGGGGACCAGTGAGGGAGCGCTCAGGGGCCAGCCGATGATTGAGGCTGATGGCTGTTTCCCTTCAGGGTCCCTCTGCGCAGCATCCTGCACCCATCACTGCCCGGCCACCCTCCCCACCCAGCCCTCAGTCCTCCCTCCCTCCCCCCGTGTCTCCCTCCCCTGCCACCACCTCCCCCATCCTCACTTTAACAAGCCCGCTTCCCCACGGCCTCCCTTGTTCGCCTGACCGGAGCCGGGAGGCTGACCTGCAGCCGGGCCTGCGTGTGCGTCACACACATGTGCGTGCCAGGGGCGTGTGTGCAGCTCCCCAGGTGAGCTCTCGGGGCTGCGGCTGCACACTGACCGTGGGTTAAAGCTGCACACACCGGAGAGGTGCGGCCCGACGCCGAGGAGGGGCCCGGGCAGTGCTTACTGGGTTGGATTCATGTGTGAGGCCGTGTCCTGTCGCCCACGTGAGCACGTGTGAGGGCTGTGGGCTGACATGTGCGCCCGGGGGAGACACCGGGGTCTGGCGAGGTATGTGCAGCCTTGGCAGGCGTGTGGCTGCTGTGTGTGATGGCCAAGCACTGCACGTGTGTGATGGCCGAGTGCAGCTGCACAGGTGAGCGTGTGCAGATAAGGGGTGATGGGGGTGTGAGCCAGGGCGCTGCAGCCGGAGTCGAGGGTCCCCACCCGGACTCCTCGGGAGGCCGCAGGCTGGGGGAACTGCACGCCTGGCTGGCGGGGCACCTGTTGGGGCCTGGCCCGAGGCTGCCCGGGAGCTGGCAGGTGGGCACCAGTGCGGCAGGGCTGCCCTGGTCAGTCTGCCTGGGACATCCACTCAGCTCCAGGCCAGTGGGAGAGGCTGCGGAAGGCTCTGGGGGTGTGGGCGGCCCCTGCTTCTCGGGAGCCCCTTCCTGCTGCCCCCCGCTGGCTCCGGGCACGTGTGGACGCCTGGCAGGCTGGCCCTGTGGTGACCCCAGCTCCTCCCGCACCGTCCATAGCCTCCACGGCAACCGCAGCCGCTGAAAAATGTGTCTGTGAGCGACTGGGGAAGGGCCGGCCGGCCGGGCGGCAGGGGGCGCCGGGGGGCAGTGCGACCGCCCGCCCGCTGCCCATTCCCAGACCACGCGACCACCCTGTCACCGGACGTCACACAAAAGCCTGTCCCTTCAGCACACTGGCACCCAGCAGGCCCCCCGTGTCCGTGCACACGGCCACCCACCTGTCTCGCAGGGCCTCCTCTCTCCCAGCCCGTCGTGTGCACACAGACCTTTCCGCTCCTGAGGGGGCGGGGCTCGAGGAGACGGCGCCCCAGGCTGGTGGGGCTGAGGGGCGCCCAGCCCTGGCGTTGCCCCTCCCGACCCCGACTGCCTGTCCCTGTTCTCCCTTCAGGCCTCTGTTCCCCCGCTTAGGGCTGGCCCGGACCCCTCCGTCCACTTCCCACCCCCACGAGGACGCGGTTGGTTGTTGAGGGGGGGTCGCAATTCTCCAGGGCTCGGAGGTACCCTGTTCTTGCTTGCCCTGCCTTGCGGATGGGGTGGGCTGGGCTTTGGAGCCCCTTAGGGTCCCCAGGGAGAGCTGGCCCTTTGACTGCCCGCCTTTGCCTGTGTTGGGAGAGACTGCCTTCAAACCGGGGATTGGTGTCGATCCAGGTACCAAGCACCCCACCCAAAGGGTCCGGGCCTGGCTCCTGGGAGCAGTCAACTCTGGCCCCAGGCAGGGGCCAGAGCCCCCCCCAGCCCCACCTCTCTGTCTGTCCTGGGCCCCAGAACTCCAGGCTTCGGCCATGCGGTCTCAGAAGGCCTGGAGCCTGCCCGGAGCTTAAGGTGGGGGGACCCATTCTCCAGGTGAAGCCCCCAAGGCCGGACTCAGTTGCCCCCAGAACTCGAGTGTCCACGCACATGTCTGCGGGCCTGCTGGTTCCCGGCCAAGCCTCTCCGATGCCCCCTCCCCAGGGCCCTGCCCGTCCCCTCCCCGTTCCCCCAGCCCGGGGCTGGAAACCTCAGGGTCTCCCTTGGCTCTCCCTTCTCCTTCACGCTTCACATCTCATCTGTCACCACGTCCTCCAGCCCAGTCCTGCTGGTGACATTGCTCTGTGTCTCTCGCCTCCTCCTTCTCCCTGGCCCCACTGCCTCTTTCTCCTAAACCGGGTCACTGTGCTGGCCACCCCAACCCACCCTCCTCCACGTAGACTAAGCCCCCCGGCACCTGGGCTGAAAACCTGCTGGAAAGCCTCTGTGCTGCCCCAGCACCTGAGGTCATGTGCAGACCTTGAGACCCCTTGGACCCATGTAGAAGCACTGGCCACCACATCATCCCCTGTGCCATTGGGCTGATCCATCAGGAGGTTGGTGCCCTCACGACTTGGGCAGCTGGAGGGCCGGACGCCCCCAGGCAAGCTCTGGCTTCCAGACTGGGGCTTCCCTGCCTTATAAAACCTGCTGCCAGCCGGCCCCACCAGCATGTTCCCCATTGGGTCGCCCAGCCTCCCGGGCTCTGTCCAGACCTGGGCCATGCCATTTTGCTGCTACCCACCCCCACTGTTTGGCCTCACTCAGCTGCCAGCTTCAATTCAGCCCCTTCCCAAAGGCCTCACCAGCTCCCCCCCTCTCCCTGGCAGCCCTGGCCCTCTGCTGGGCATTGGGTCTGCTTAAAAAAGACAGAAGTAGCCGGACTCGGTGGCTCAGCCTGTAATCCCGCACCTTTGGGAGGCTGAGGTGAGTGGATGGCCTGAGCCCGCGGGTTCGAGACCTGCCTGGGCGGCAAGACCTCATCTCTACAGTAAATCAAAAAATCAGCCGGGCGTGGTAGCGCATGCCTGTAATTCCGGCTACTTGGAAGACTGAGGCGGAAGGCTTGCCGGAGCCCAGCAGGTCGAGGCTGCGGTGGCCGGGAGCGGCCACTGCACTCCAGTCTGGGCGAGCGAGTGAGACTCCAACTGAAAAAAAAAAAAAAAAGACAGAGGTGCCGATTCCTCAGCCCTGGGGCAGCGGGCCTGAGCCGCCCCTTCCTCTGGCCGTCCATGGCACAGCGATGCTGCTCTCTGCCCCAGCATGCTCTGAGTCACACTGGCCAAGCACTTGTGTTTCCCTCGGTCTCCTCGGCTTGAGTTTGGGTTCTCTGGCCAGGCCTTGCCCCCCCGCCGGGAGCCAGCCCAGCCCTGTCCCTGAACATGCATTGCCACATTCCAGGGAGGCTGGAAATGGCCTGCTACCCGGGGGCAGTCAGCAAGGCCAGGCCCCATCGTGTATGTGGCGGCGGGGGGGGGACGCCCCAGCCACACACATGGTGGCACACCAATCCACATGAGTGTGTGGGGTCCCTCCCATGAGTCGATGCCTGTGTCTGTTGCGTGGCACCTTCCCTCCCCATCCCATCCCCACCCCGGCATAGATTTTCCCCGAGCAGGTGTTTTCTCGCGCTAGTAGTGGAATGGACCCCAAGACGTGGGCTCCTCTGCCTGGCACCTCTGTGGGCCTCTGAGCCGAGCCGTGGGCCCCCTACCCCCGCGCCATCCGGAGGGGAGCTCAGCTTCCTGCACTCGGTCCTGCCAGTCCCCTGCCTGCCTCCTGTCTGCTCCCCTGGGAGTGGCACGCAGGGGTCCTGCTGCCTCCCGGCCAGGCCGGCCCTGCCCCCTGTTTTGCCAGGCGGGGTGGAGGGCTCAAGGGCAGACAGGCCAAGCCTCGTGTCGTGGCAAGTCCCTTCCCCTCTGCAGCCCGTCGCCACCTTCGTCCAGCGGGTCCTGTGGGCGTCCTGGGGTCGCAGCAGCAGATGTGGACCATGGAGGGAGCGCCGGGTGGACCCTGTGCCCGATGGGTGCTCTGGCGCGACTTCTGCCTACATGTTCCCTCGCGTTGGAGGGGGCGTGAGGGAGATCAGAGATGGGGGCGACAGCCACCTCAGCCCCAAGGTAGGGGAAAGGCACGTCTCTGTGTGAGCCCAGCCCAGGCAGAGCCCCGGCCACGGCCATCGCTTCCGTGGGAAGAAGCCCCCACCTGCACATACACCGCCCCGTAGGGCCTTGTGCCTGACCTTGACACCTGTTCTTCCCACGCGTCAGTGATGTTTGGGTCCAGCTGGCCCTGGGACTGTGTGTGATCAGCCCTGACACTCAGGATGAGGTCGCAGCCGGGGACAGGAGTCCTGCATGGAACAGAATTCTACTCCTCTCTCTGCTATGTGGTTGCTGTGTGATCTTGGACGACTCACTTCACCTCTCTGGACTGTGCCTCTTGGGGCGGTTTGTCTAAGTGGTTGGGCTCGATGCCTCTATTGGGGCAGAGGCTGGCCCCAGGGAGGCTGCCTTGGGAGCCCGCTTGGAACCTCCACTCAGCCCAGGTTCACCCAGGAATGGCTCACGCCTGCCCAGCACCTGTCACAGACATCAGCCGCCCTGGCAGGGCGCACCGGGTGCCAGGTGGCTGCTGGGGCAGAGCCAAAGGTGGCTGCGAGGCCGAGCTGGGAGTCGAGTCCCGGCCCCCAAGCCAGGAAGCGAGGCCCTGCGTCAGCGGTGAGTGCCCTGACAGCAGAAACAGGCCTTCTCAGGGCCCCCAGATGGTCAGGGTCCGGGCCGAGCCCTGCCCTCCTCCTGGGCACCGATGGCAGACGCTCCAGGCAGCCCCCCACCCCCAGGCACTTGGTGGAGGGGTGGGACCGGTGGCTCGCACCCTCCGGGGCCGGGATTGGGCCAGGATGGTGGGGCATGGAAGGTGCCCGGGCGCAAGGGCAGGGCCAGCCCCGAGGGTGAGGGCCTTCCCCCCCATCTCGCCCTGGCCCCGGCCCCGGGTCCAGCGCCTGCCCGCACGTCTTCAGTCTCCGTGTCTGTGTGATGGGCTCGAGAAAGGAACACCTCAGAGTGGTGGCACGGCTCAGGCCTGCCGGTGCTTGTCAGTCCTGCCCCTAGTGGGCGCTCCACAGAGGTCAGCAACTGACAGTGGACGTGGCCAGGGCACAGTTCCGTCCTCTCGCTGGGGAGCGGGGCGTCCTTGGCTGTCCTTGGGGGAGAAGGTGCCGCTGAGGGGCCGGGGGGAGGGCTGAGGCCCAAGGTGAGACCCCTGACCTGGGGCACAGGCAGGCTTCTCTTGCTGTCCCTTTACATGATCCGGGCAGAGTATATGGAAGCTGCCCCTTCCAGGAGTGGCTGTTGACTGGCCTGTCAGCCCCGTGTGAGGTGGCGGCTGGGCTCACTGAGGCCTGGGAGGGCTGAGCGGCTGTTCATCCCAGTAGACCTCAGAGGGGAAGTTTTAGGTCCCATCTCCACGGGAGGCGGGGGCTGAAGTCCCTGCCTCTGAGCCGGCTGTAGTGGGAGCACCCATGCCTGGATGTCAGAGCTGTGTCCGTCTGGAAGGCTCAGGGTCACCTTGAGCTCCCGGCAAATCTGCAACCGAGATGGGGGAGGCCAGGCCGGGGAGTCTGCCTGGGTTGACGGAACCTGGGGGCCACTAGAGGGGCCTTGGGGCGGGAGCCCCGGCCGGGTCCCACCTCTCCTCCACACCTCCCCAGCCAGGGCGCTGGGTGACCTCGCGGTGACCTCGCGGTGCCCCAGACCACCAGGGGTGCAACCCAGAGCCTGCGCGGCAGGTGCCCGGGTTAGACTCTACGCCCCCGCGTTGGGGCAGCGACCCAATGGAGCCGAAGAGCCGCGGGCTTTCTCCGGCCAGCACCCTCCCAGCCGCCCGCCCGGCGGTGGCGGACCCCCGGCCGAGGAGCGCCTCCTGGACGCGCGCCCCGAGCTCGCCCGGCCCCCGCGCCGGTGTCGAGGCGCTGGGCGGGCGAGGCGGCGCCGGCGGCCCGGGGCGCGTGAGCGGCCGCGGCGGCGGGGCCCGGCCGACGAGGGCCGCCCGGCCCGGGAGGGGCGCGCCCGGGGGCCTCCCCGGCGGCCCGCGCCCCCCGCGCTGCCCCGCCCCGCGCGGGGTGACGGGCGCGGCGGGGCGGGGAGGGCGGGACCCTCCGCCCGCGGCCGCCCGCCGGATTGTCGGCTCTTTGTTCGGGGCCTGTTAACAAGTTCCTGGCTGAGCGCTTGGCTGCCGCCCGCGAGCCAGCGTCCAGCCCCCGGCGCGGCCCCGCCTCCCACCCCGCGGTCCTCCCCCCCCGCGGTCCTCCCTCCCCCTGCGTCCTCCCTCCCCCTGCGTCCTCCTTACCCCTCCGTCCTCCCCCCCCCTCCTCCTCTCCCCTTCCGGCCCCCCATACACCCCTCCCCCCATCACCCCTCCCCCCTCCGTTCTCCCCCCTCCGGCCCACCCCCCCCTCCGGCCTCCTCCCCATCATCCCCCCCACTCCGTCCCCCCCGCCCCTCGCCCCTCCCCCCTCCGACCTCCCCCATCATCCCCCCGTTTCTCCCCCCCGCCCCATCTCCCCTCCCCCTTCGCCCCCATCATCCCCCCGCCCACCACCCTCCCCCCCACCCTCCCCCCTCCCGCCTCCCCCCATCATCCTCCCCCCCGTTTCTCTCCTCCCCATCACCCCCCCTCCGGCCTCCCCCCCATCATCATCCCTCTCCCTCCGTTCTCCCTCCCCCTCCGGCCTCCTCCCCCCCATCGTCCCCTCCCCCTCCAGCCTCCCGCCCCCTTCCACCTCCTTCTCCCCTTGGCCATCCCCTCCCCCTCTGGCCTCCCTCCCCGCCCCGTCCTCACCCCCAGCTGCAGCCCCTACCCCTGCCCGCCCTCCCCAGGCCCCCGAGATGTGGGTGGGCACAGGTGCACTGGTGATCTCGGGCGTGGGACTCCCAGAGACCCTGCCGATCTCACTGCGGAGGGGTGGAGGGCGCCCCCTTGCCTGAGCACCCCTTGCAGGCCTGGGGCCTCCGGTTCCCCGGTGGTCCTTGGCCTTTGACAGTCGAGGCAGGGACCGCTTGCCCAGGCCTGGCCCCCTGGGGCAGGCAGGAGCTCCAAGCCAGGTCTTTGACGCCCAAACGCATCCTCCTGCTGTTGAGAGCAGAGACTCCGGCGGGAAGGAGAGGAGTCCTGGGGGCTGTGGACGGTTGTATTTCTTGCTCTTCGCTCCGCTGGTGATGGCCGTCGTGGTGCCCGGGCTGCCGTCTGTCAAAACCCCAGGAAAACCCAGGAGGTAGGTGAGGTTTTACATGGATTCCCTGAGGACACTGAGAAGTCAGAGAGCGTCACCCTGTGGGACGTGGCAAAGCTGGGGCCTTGCTGGACTGTTACTGCTTGGCCTGACCCCGCCCCCCCAGGACAAAGCCCTGGGCCACGTGGCTGTTTATTGCCAGTCTTGTCTGGTCTGCCACGGACTTGACGGGAGAAGGTCGGGAGACCTCAATTCCTCCCCGGGCCCATTCTTCACCTACGTCCTGTCCAGGCCACCAGACAATGATGATAATGATCCTCTGGTTGGTTCTCCTTACTCATATCCCTGAGCTTTAAGCCAAAGGGATGTGCACTGGCCACACGTCCTCCGGCAACAAGGACTGTTCAGAACCACCTCTGGCCAGGCATGGTGGCTCACGCTTGTAATTCCAGCACTTTGGGAGGCCGAGGTGAGAGGATTGTTTGAGCCCAGGAGTTTGCGACCAGCCTGGGCAACATAGCAAGACCTTGTCTCTACGATAAACCAAAAAATCAGCCAGGCATGATGTCATGTGCCTGTAGTCGCACCTATTGCGGGGGCTGAGGTGGAAGGATCTCCTGAGCCCAGGAGCTCGAGGCTGCAGTGAGCTGTGATCGTGCCACTGCACTCCAGCCTGGGCGACAGAGTGAAACACCGGCTCAAAAAATAACAACAAAAAAGACGCCACCTCTTATCATGAGGAAAACCTCTCCCTGGAAGATCTCCCAAATGGTGCTTGGCCCTGCTGGGGGCGCACAGGAGAGGTCCACCTTCCAGTTGTTTGGGACAGGGCTCCTGCCGGGCTATATTGCTCCAGGCATGTCCAGTCCTCCCAGTGTTCCTCATGAGCATGGTTTGAGCCCCAGCGCCTGCATCCTTGTTGCTTGCCTCTGGATGTCAGCCCAATAATCACCCCCTCTCCAGTCCCAGGAGGTCATCACTTTGCCGTCATGCCCCAGCATAATGTGGCATGGATACTAAATGTGTCTGTTGCAAATATCAGAAGCCAACTCACACTGGCTTAAGCAAAAAAAGCAGGGGGGGCATCTGATGGCATATGTAACTGAAAGGTCAAGGGTAGCTGACTTCAGGCATGGTGGGACCCAGGAGAACAGTATGACCAAGTTCCTTCCCTCTTCTCTGCTCTTGGGGGTGTGGTGCCACTGTCCAACACCCTCTTCCCTCACAGTCCCAAAGTGGCTGCCAGGAACTCCCAGGGACACATTCTTCCAGACCCAGGCCCTGGGGGAAGGGGAGCATCTCTCCCCTCAACCACCCAACACGTGTCCTGGTCTTCCATCCTTGGTTCAACTCGAATGCCGTGCCCAGCGGCTGAGCCCGTCACCACAGCCGGGGGTGATGGCTGTGGAGGTCAGCTTGGGACTGAGCCCCCAGTGCCACTGTCCTGTTACCCCGGGCTGTCTGCCGCCCCTCTCAGACTCGTCCCCAGGCCGCCGCCATCCTCCGTAGGCCTTCAATACAGCTTGCTGAGTAGCTAATAAACATGCCGAACAACACCAAGGGCGCGGCCTGGAGCTCAGCAGGTTTTGCGTGCCCTGAGTGGTGCTGTCATTGGCTCATGTCTCCGCCGGCCGATCCTGAGATACGTCATCAGGGGTCGTTCTGAAGTCCAGACACCCTGTGTTTCCCATCTGTCCCTAACCCACTGGGACTGTAGGCCTATGATACAGGGAAACTGGCCTGGTAGGACCAGTCTGTGGTGTCCTTTGCTCCTTGGGTCACCTGCAGTTAAGATGCTCCACCAGCGTCAGGCCTTGAGTTTGCGTCAGGCTCGCTGGGCTGTGGCCGCTTGGTGGACATGTGTTGGGTTTTGTTTCTGTCCGGTCCCTGTCCCACCAGGGCCCGTGACCACTCTTCTTGCATACAGTCTTAGCGGGTGTTTCAGGGACCCTGCCCTTCCAGCAGCAGGGCCCCAGGGAGCTCGCTGCGTGTTTTCCTCATCGCGGTTCTCTCCTGGCCTGAGCCTGCATTTTAAGCCTCTGTTCCTTCTCTTGACCACCCACCCAGTCTCTCCCGTGCTTTTACCTTTTTGCTTAACTTGGTGAGAATTGGTTTCTGTTGTTTGCTCTCAAAGACCCCCTAAGTGATATGTTCGCCAAACCAATCTTTCTTCTTCTTTGTTTTCTTCTTCTTTTTTGAGTTGGGGTCTCACTCTGTCACCCAGGCTGGAGTACAGTGGCACGATCATGGCTCACCCCAGACCTCTTGGGCTCAGGTGATCCGCCTCAGCCTCCCGAGTAGCTGGCACTACAGGTGTGTGCCGTCACACTCAGCTAAATGTTTGGAGAGATGAGTTCTCACTGTTTGGCCCAGGCTGATCTCAAACTCCTGGACTCAAGCAATCCTCTCACCTTGGGCCCCTGAAGCGCTGGGATTGCCGGCATGAGCCACCA
This sequence comes from Cephalopachus bancanus, assembly GCA_027257055.1. Lineage (NCBI taxonomy): Eukaryota > Metazoa > Chordata > Mammalia > Primates > Tarsiidae > Cephalopachus > Cephalopachus bancanus. The sequence goes on from JAPVLO010000648.1 coordinate 389,120, forward strand.
CGCCTGGCCTTTCATTTTTTTGAAACAACTGGTCGACAGCTCGTGCCTCTCCTGCCCCGTGACTGCCCCGCCGTCTCTCTTGGGAGTCAGCAGCCGGTTCAGCCCTCCCCCCGCCTGCGTTGCCCTGCTCCGCGGGCCCTGCGCTCCGCCTTCCCAGGTGCGCCTTCATTCCATGCCGCTCCTCTGTGGCTTTGTCCTCAGTTTCCCGCCATCTTCCCAGGCTGGGCATGTCTGGTTAGAACCTAAGCCCGTCTGGACTGGATGTCTTGCAGCTGCCTTGACACTTTTCTGGAGACCTCCTACCTCCAGATCTCTTAGGGTCACACAGCGAGGGGTTCAGTTTTGAGACCCACCGGTCTTCTCAAGACCCCTTTCAGAACGCTGGCTCCACGGCGGGGGAGGGGGACGCGTCTGGTGTGAACTGCCTGAAGTTCACCACCCGGAGGCCAGGACGCCTTCTGAGGGTGGTCAGCCTCCCCTCCCCCGCAGGGTGTCCTGGTAAATGTGGAACAGTTGGCTCCCTGGGAGGGCCAGGGGACTGATTTGCCAATTTCCATGGTGTAAATCCTCCCACCATGGCCTATTTCAAGCTACCAGTGTGATGTCAATTGGCTTGCGAAATTCTGGAAGTTTTAACGATTGGCCCTCCTGAGCCAGGTCGAACTGCCTTCGGTACGCTGCTGTTCCTGACCAAGATCACCCCCAGCCCTTTGAAGGGACCCCAGGCAGGGAGTGGACAAAAGCTTCGTAGGCCCGTCCCTGCAGGACCCTTGGCTTTCCCAGGCTAGAGGGGCAGCTTCCCTCCTGGGCACCAGACTCAAGCTGGCAGTGTGGTTAGAATCCTAAACTGGGTGAACGTGGGCAGGCTGTTTACGCTCTTTGTGCCTCAATTTCCTCACCTGGAAGCTGGATAATGAGGGGTTCCTGCCTCATGGGGTTGCAAGGATTACATGAGTCAGTGCACATGGTACGTGTAGCCCAGTCCCGGCCCACAGCCGGTGCTCTGTGGGTGTGGGCGGTGGAGTCCGTCGTGGGTAGCTCCCCCTGTGGCCCGCCTCCATGGCACACCCCTGGAGTGTGGGGAGGACGAGGCTCTTTGGTTGGCCAAACTGGCAGAGGACTTCAAGGGCAGCGTCCCGTGGGTCTAGAGTTTTGGGAAGGTGCCCGCTCTTGGGTGACAGGCATTCATGCGGGGCTTGAGAAACACGGGGAAGGGCGAGTCACTCGGAGTGACTTGGGCCCCCAAGACGTGGGAGCAGAGAGGTGGCAGAGGCCACAGCAACATCATATAGCCCAGATGGTCCAGGGCAGAATGACCCAGCGGCTGGCCTGCAGGCTGGCCTTTGGCTTCAGGGCTGGCCCCTGGCCGCGGCCTTCCCCTGCCCCAGGGTTCTGGGACCCTGGGGCTACAAGAGGAGAGAGACTTGGGCTGGGGGACCTTGGCATGCGGTGGGATTTGGCCAGACAGTACAGGGAGGAGGGAGAGTGGACGGGCCGTCCCTGGCGACTGCGAGTGTCCGGCGAGCTGGGAGGCGTGCGGCCCGCCTGGAGCAGATGGTGCCTGTGGGGGGCCTTCGAGTGACAGGGCTGGCTCCATCTCTGAGCTGGGGAGTGACAGGCAGCGAGTGCTGTTTAAGGAAGATTCATCTGGCGGTGCATGGAGGAGGGATGGGAGCAGGGAGAGGCTGGAGGCAAGGAGACCAGCCAGGAGGCCGCCGCGGTCATCCAGGCAAGAAGCGGCGAGGCCTCCCTTCCCGGCGGTGCACAGGAGCGGGCTGGAGTGAGAGAGATGGATGTGGGAGACGTGGCGAGGGGGGTGATGCTGCATCTGGATGTTGCGTGTGGGGGGGGAGGCAGACATGATTCAGAGCTCTCGAGCCGGGAAGTGATGTCAGAACAGAAAATAGACGCGAGCTGGGTTGGGGAAAAGCCCAGAGCGCACCAGGCTCCGCCCGGAGCTCCGCCCACCAGGCTGTGTCTAGAGGTGGACAGGGTGCTTGGGTGGCAAGCAACAGAAACCGGCTCTGGCCACCTTAGGCAAAGGGAGTGTGACAGCGTGGATGCCATGAGCATCAAAGGACAGACTTAAAGCCGCATTCTAGGAGAGGAGTCCTCCAAGGTCGGGCGGGGCTGGTTATCCTGCTCCCCCGAGGGCACTGAGAGCGGGTAAGAGGAAAGGCGACCCGCTGTGGTCCGTGCAGCCCTCAAGGAGGCATCAGGACCACCAGGGTGAGACATCAGAAGGCTGAGAAAGACCCTCTTGATAAGCAGGGACCCGGGTGGCCTTGGCAGGCACTGGGGCTGTTTGGAACAGGCCCTGGGGACCGCCAGGGAGACCACAGTTGGAGGCAGGTGGCCTCCAGGAGGCTCGTGGTACAGGGGAAAGGGCCCGGCTTGGAACTGACTTCACTCTGCCCGCTCCCCACCCTCGTCGGCCTTGAGAAGTTTCTTTCCCTCTGGGAACCGGGCTTTCTGGAGGGGCGGCTCCATGTGTGGCGTTGTGTCATTTCTGTGCTGCCTGTTGTTTTGACTATTTTACGTGCTTGCTCGGCACCTCCCCCTTTCCCCGGGCGACCTCCACCAGGTGTGCGGGTGGGCCTGTCAACTATGGAGCCCCACCCCCCAGGGGAAAGCACGTGACCGACTGGGCAAAAGGTAGCAGAGATGCTGCACAGTGATTGGTCCAGGGTGGCCGCGTGACCTGGGTTGAGCCAATCAGGATCCTTCCCATGGTTTTCCCGCCTGGAAGTGGCGGCTCCACTGAGGGTGCAGGCAGGATGGCGGGGCCAGGACCAGTCGCCCCTCCCGCCACCCCTCACCCCCGACCCAGGGGCAGGTGGACGAGATGATCCTGGTGCCCCGAGGCGCTGTTGCCTGCACTTGGCTCCCAGTCCTGTGAGCTGCCCCGACCTTGCCAGTCCTGATGGAAGAACTTTAGGCTTATGCCCGGCTGCGTTGGGTTTCGGTGTCCTGCACTGAAAGGGACCTGGCACAGGGCCCCAGGAGGAAGACGTGACGACGTGGGCCAAGTGCCCACCCCGAAGCAGCCAGGTAGCGGCCTGCAGGGCTTTTGGCCCCAGGTGGCAGATAGTCGTACTGAGAAATAAAGACCAGTAGTCCTCCAGATTCTAGACTTCTCTTGAAAGATCAGAAGATCTGGGCTGGACACAGAGAGCCAGTTGTCCTGGGTGGGCTGGGACTGGGAGCTGAGTGCCACTTTGGCGGGCATGCACCCCAGTGCCCATGTTCCTCCCCACTGCACGCACGCCCCACCATTCCACTGTCTGTGTACCCCTCCATCCTGTGCACCCCCCACCCTGCACACCCCCTGCTCTTTACACCCCTACATTGGGCTCCCCTTCCTCGTGTCGCTCTCTACCCTGTGCACCCCCTGTCCTATGTACCCCCTGCCCTGTGCACCTCGCTGCTCTATGCACCCCCTGCCCTGTGTGGCCCCTGCCCTGTGCACCCCTTTCCTGTGCACTCCCTACCCTGTGCAGCCCCTGCCCTGGGAACCCCTTCCTGTGCACCCCTCTACCCTAGGCACTCCCTGTCCTGGGCACCCCTTACCTGTGCACCCCCTATGTTATTCACCCCTCTGACCTATGTAACCCCTGCCCTGTACACCCCATCCTGTGTACCCCTTTATCCTGGGCAGCCCCTGCCCTGTGCACTCTCTATGCTGTACACCCCTCTGACCTGTGCACCCCCGTCCTGTGCACCCCTCTACTCCTGGGCACCCCCTGTCTTGTGCACCTCCTGTCCTGGGTACCCCTTGTCCTGTGCACCCCTCTAGCCTATGCACCCCCAGCCCTTTGCATCCATGCCTGTGCACTGCCCCCCAGCCCTGAGGTGATGGGCACAGTCAGATGGACACGTCCGAAAGACCTTGGAAACAAGAACTGGTACTTTGAGGTGCCATCAGGGCAGGAAGTGGAGGCGGGAGACCCATTTATAAGGATCTGGTCCCGTCCCGTGAGTGGATCCCATTCTTAGGGGGCGATGGGGGAAGGGCTGCAGCAGGATTGGAAAAAGAGGCCGGGGGGACAATTCCAAGGCGGCCAACAGGAGGCCGGGGGGGGACAGAGGGCGGTGTGAATGTTTTGGGAGGCGAGGCAGCCTTGAGGAAGGCTGGGAGAAAGGCCGCGTGGTGTGGCCTGGAGGGCATGCTGGGAGGAGCCAGGGTTGAGCCTCTGGAGGCTGCTCTCGGGAGAGAAGGCAGCAGGAGGGAGGGGCGATGGGGTGGGTGGGCACAGCGGCCCTTGGGGTTCGCAGAGAACGGAAGAGGTAGAAAAGGCCCAGGTTCAGTAGGAGTCCCTGGGGAACGGGCGAGGTGGGACAGTCGCACTTGCTGAGCATCTGCAGAGCACTTGTGTGAGAGCTCCTGGAGGGCGGCTCAGAAGTCAGGGACGTGCCGGACGCCACAGCTGCCACGGCCGAGCCGGGTGCCAGCCCCAGCCCCATGGAAGGCACAGCGAGCAAAAGGCCCGAGCCCCAGCAGACTTTTGAGAGAAGCAGAGGTGAGGCTGAGGGACAGGGCGCATCAGCCATTAGATAAGCACTGATTGGGCACCTACTGTATGCCAGGTAAGCAGGGAGGGCCATGTGGCCACCAGGGAGCTCAGTGCAGGGGCGTGTTGGGTAGCCAGTGAGACAGGACGGTCAGGGAAGACCTTTCCAAAGAGGTGATTTGTACTGACACCTGAGTGACAGAAGAGGCTGGTTGTGGGTATAGCAAAGGGCCCGTTCTGGTCTGGGCATGGGGCATGTGGCCCCGGATGACATGTCTGTCTGTGTCCTTTGGTGCATATGTAGAAGCCCCTTCTGCTTCTAGAAGGGCACATCAGGAGGGCTGAGCATCCTTCTGAGGGCATGCCTGGCGGGGTTGGCCAGCCGGAGGACCTCGGAGGCCAGGGCTCCAGGCCTGCTCTGATCCTTGTCTGTGAAAGAATGGCCTGGCCTGGGCTGCCACGGAGCTGGTCCTGAGGCCTTGGGAAGGGCTGAGGGTGGAGGGCAGAAGAGGGTGCAGTGGGGAGGCCCGGAGGCCACTTCGGCTTCCAGCAGTCCTCAGCTCTACCCGGCGAGGGCCAGGTGCTCACTGTCCCCACCCCCCATCCCAGCATCACATACTAATCTGTAAGCCAGGCACGGTGGCTCTCGTCTGTAATCCCAGCAATTTAGGAGGCTGCGGCAGGGGGATTGCTTGAGTCTAGGAGTTCCAGACCAGCTTGGGCAACAGAGCAAGACCACATCTTTACAAAAAAATAAAAGAGATAGTCAGACGTGGTGACACACAGCTGTAGTCCCAGCTACTCCGGAGGCTGAGGCAGAAGGATTGCCTGCACCCAGGAAGTGGAGGCTGCAATGAGCCGTGATCGTGCCACTGTGCTCCAGCCTGTGCGACAGAGTGAGACCCTGACTCAAAAAACAAACAACAAAAATACTAACTTGTAAAATGAGTTTCAGGAAGCCTACAAAATTGGACTTCAGTGCATACACACACACACACACACACACACACACACCACTTAAATCAAGGTGAAATTTACATAACAAAATTAACCATTGAAAGTGCACAATTTAGTGGCATTTAGTACATCACAGTGTTGTGCGACCATCCCTTCTATGTAGCTCCAAATGTTTTCACCAGCCCCAGAGGAAACCCCACTAAGCAGCCACTCCTCTCACCACCTCCTGCCGCATAGCCAACACCACCCCCGTCTGTCTCCACACACGTGTCTGTCCTAGACATTCCAGGCAATGGAAGTCATGTTACTTGTGGCCCTCGGAGCCGGCATTCTTCCACTGAGCACGACGTGTTCAAGGTTCGTCTGTGCGGCAGTGGCTGAGTAATATGTCGTCGTGTGGACAGACCACCTTGTGTTTCTCCACCCACCCGCTGACAGATGTTTGAGTTGTTTGCGCCCTTTGGCGGTTGAATGATGCTGCTTTGAACATGTGTGCACAAATATCTCCAGCTCTCTCAGGTGTGTACCTGGGGGTGGGATCGCGAGGCTATGCAGTCACCCGATGTTGAATGGACGGAGGAACCACCAGGCTATTTTTCATAACGACTGGATCGTTTCACGTTCCCAGCAGCGGTGCAGGAGGGTTCCGGTTTCTCCACAACCTGCCGTTTATTTTTGAATTATTAAATCATTGCTAACATCACTTTTCTCCTCTCTTGGGCTCCCGCTTTTCCAGTGCCCAGGCTGTGTGTGGCCTGCCCGCCAGCCTGCCGGTGCAACGATCATGGTTCATGCTGGGTGTCAGAGGGTGGGTGGAGGGACCAGGCTGCTGGGAGCCTGCAGCAGTGCGGCCCGCAGTGGGGACAGGGCTGGCTGTCAGAGCAGGTCTGGGTCTCTCTCCGCCCTCTTGGACCCCCATTTTCCTCTGCACCCCCCTTTTTCCTCCTCCACCCCCACCCTGTGCACCCCCAGCCAGGAGCTGCCCTCTCCGCCCCTCTGCGTGGATTTGTGTGTGTGTCTCATCACCAGGATAAATGTAGCCACAAACAATGCGGCGGGCTGGGTGCTAATTTGTCAGACGCAGTGCGCGGCTGTGATTCCGAATACATTAACATTTTCACATGAAATCATTTCAGTTTTTAGTGATTAGGAAGTATTTGTTTTAAAGCATCAGGGTGATCTGCTGTAGCTCTGGGGGGCAACGGGGGCGGGGCTGAGGGAGACTCCAGGTGTGACGTCGTTTGTGGGCACCGGGGAAAGCAGTTACCACTCCATGCCCACCCGGGCTCCTGGGCATGAAGCTGGAGGTGGCAAGGAGTGGGCAGATCGCAGGACCAGGGAGGGGTCCCTTGAGGGCACTGGGGCCCCGGCGCCTCAGCCCCCATCTTCCTCCTGGCTTCCCCGTGTCATCCAGCCTCACTCAAATGTCACCTCCTCAGAGTGGCTCCCCTGGAGCCCCCAACCTCGAGTAGCGGCCTGTCCCTGTCTGCTTTAGCACCTTCATGGCGTTTATCAACATCGGAGACGACTTTCTTTATTGGCTTTTTTTCTGCCTCCTCCTCTCCCCCATTAAAACACAAGCTTCCTGAGGACAGGGACTTTGGCCTGTGTCTGCGCACTGCTGGTGCTCAGGTGGATGGAAGACAGATGGGTGAGGGTTGGAGGGAGGATGGATGGGTGGGGGTGGGTGGGTGGATGGAAGTTGGATGGATGAGTGGATGGGTGGAGGATGGATGAGTGGATGGGGAATGGATGGGTGGGTAGGTGGATGGGCAGACAGATGGGCAAATTGATGGGTGGATGGATGATCGATGGATGGGTGGGGGATGAATGGTTGGATGCTGGATGAGTGGGTGGGTGGGTGGATGAGGGATGCTAGGTGGGAGGATGGTTGGATGGATGAGCAGGTGGGTGTGTAGATGTGTCGATGAATGAGTGGATGGAGATGAATGATGGGTGGATGGATGGATGATTGGTGGGTGGGTGGGTGGATGGGGGATGAATGAATGGATGCGTGCTAGATGAGTGGGATAGGTGGTTGGGTGTGTGGATGGATGGAGGGATGGGTAGATGGGTGAATGGATGAGGGATGGATGGATGGGTGGTGAATGAATGGGTGGGCAGGTGGGTGGGCAGATGAATCAGTGGATGGGTGGATGGATGAATTGATGGATGATGGATGGACGGATAGATGGGTGGGTGGGTGGGTGGATGGATGGATGGGCAGGTGGTTGGGTAGATGGATCAACGAATGATTGGATGGAGATGGATGATGGATGGGTGAGTAGATGGTTGGGTGGATGGTGGATGGATGGATAGACGGGTGGATGGATGGATGGATGGGCAGGTGGGTGGGTAGATGGATCAACGAATGATTGGATGGAGATGGATGATGGATGGGTGAGTAGGTGGTTGGGTGGATGGTGGATGGATGGATAGACGGGTGGATGGATGGATGGATGGCAGGTGGGTGGGTAGATGGATCAACGAATGATTGGATAGAGGATGAGGGATGGGATGGTGTGGGTGGAGGTGGATGGGTGGATGGTGGATGGATGGATGATGGATAGGATGGATGGATGGATGGATGGGCAGGTGGGTGGGTAGATGGATCAATGAATGATTGGATGGAGATGGATGATGGATGGGTGGGTAGGTGGTTGGGTGGATGGATGGATGGGTGGATGGTGGATGGATGGATAGACGGGTGGATGGATGAATGGATGGATGGGGCAGGTGGGTGGGTAGATGGATCAATGAATGATTGGATGGAGATGGATGATGGATGGGTGGGTAGGTGATTGGGTGGATGGATGGATGGATGGATCGTGGATGGATGGATAGACGGGTGGATGGATGGATGGATGGATGGGCAGGTGGGTGGGTAGATGGATCAACGAATGATTGGATGGAGATGGATGATGGATGGGTGGGTAGGTGGGTGGGTGGATGGATGGATGGATGGGAGGGTGGATGGTCGTTCTGGGGGCACAGAAGGCCCCTCTCCATGTCTGGCCCTAACATCCTTGAGTCAGGCTCCCTCTGGGTCTTGAGGGACCCCTTCCCTCCCAGGCATGCCACTTCTGGTGCACCAGGATTCCCAGAATCTGGGAAGTACAAGTCTATGACTCCCATGGTGGGTACTCACAGGCCCCAGGCTCCCAACTTCCCCATCACCCCTGCTCTTCAGAACCTGTGTGTGTCTCAGTCCCTGTCACGTCCCTCTGAGAGTGTGGTGGAGCCACTACGAGCAGTTCCCTAGGGCTTTGGACAGACCAGCCCCTCTAGGTCTCAGCTGCTGCCAGTCTTCCTGTGGGGGGGCTCTCCTCTCCCCTCCTGGGGGCCCCCAGCGGGGCGGCCCTCTCCAGAGCAGCTCACAGTGTAGCTAAAGGCTAGACGGGAAGGACGTGCCTCTGTGAGGCGTGTATGTGGCGTACACCTGTCCGTGTGCCAGCCTGTGTGTATATGCGCACGCATGTGCACAGGACAGGATGTGATCAGATCTTTGCCCAGCGAGCCATTCCTGCCTGCAGGCTTCTTCTTGTGGCGGCCGCATGGCTTCGTCCTCATCCGTCTGTGCCCCTCACCGTTCCCCATCCTCGCCCTTCCCCTGCCCCAGATCAGACCCTCCCCCACCTACCCCAGTGAAAGGAAAATAACTAGAAGCTTTTATCGTTCGGCAGAAGCAACATCAGAAAACAATTATTGTTTTAATTACCTGCTGTCGCCATACAAGACAGGGAGGTTGTAAAGTGTGATAAAATCTTTCATGTTAATGGACTGCCAGCCTGGGCCAGGCGCGATTTATGGGGCTGCAGCTGGCAACTCCAGTCAGCTGGCATGGAGCCCCAGGCCCCCTCCCTGTCCCTGGGGCCTGGGCACCCCTCTTGTGCATCACACTTTCACCTGACACCCGACACAGCACGACACCCGACACGGCCTCCTTAGTATGGGCTGCTCAGGACAGGCACGCACACATGTGCCTGGGCTCCTGCCTTCCGTGGGGACCCTGGGGTCTGTCCCTCTTCCCACTCCAGGTGCAGTGTCGCGGCCCGGCGGTCCCACACGGGCCCTGCTTTGATGAGTGGCACCTTGGACTGCTGGGCCGCCCAGAGCTGATCCTCCCTGCCAGCCCCGTGACCTCATGCCTGGAGTCTCCTACCCTGCCCACGTCTGCCTCCCAGAGCCTGACCGCTGACCACACCCTCCTGGCCGGGGCCTCCCCGGCCCCTCAACCCTCCCAGCCCCATGGCTGCACCCCAAAGCCCATCATGAAAAGCCCCTGCTCTGGGATCGCCCCCGTTTCCACCTAAGCACATTTGCCCACTTTCTTGCTGAAGCCTTGCTGCAGACTTTGGGGGTTGCTCTGCCGTCACATTCCCATTTTGCGGATGTGAGAACCAAGGTGCAGAGAAGACAAGCATTTGGCTGGCGTAAGGTGACAGTTGTGGAGCACTTAAGGCCATGCCCAGAGCAGGTGAGCGCTCATGTCCAGCCCGGAGTGAATCACCCCCCTGCTTGATTATGTCTCGCTTTCCTCATCTGTGAGATGGGGACGGTGGTCGCCTCTCCCCTAGGATCAGAGACTCGGCTGAGCCCGTGTGCAGTCTAGAGCAGGGTGTGAGGTGAGAGCCCAGGGCCCCACTGGCTGCTGTCATTCTGTCCCCCAGTACTGGTGATCGGGGCCCAGGCTGGGGAGGTCAGTTGGGTCCGCATTCCACAAGGCCTGGCGTGCCTCACCCAGGAAGTCTGGCCCTGCGGGGGCTGGCAGGCCACTGCCTAGGACTTGGGTCGGGACAGTAACAAAATCAGATCTGGGTTTGTTGTTGTTGTTTTTGAGTCGGGGTCTCACTCTGTTGCCCAGGCCGGAGTACGGTGGCACAGTCATGGCTCCCTGCAGCCTCCACCGCCTGGACTTGGTGGTCCTTCCACCTCAGCCCCCTGAGTAGCTGGGACTACAGGCGTGCTCCACCAAGTGCCACCGTGCCTGGCTAATCTTTTGGGTTTCTTGTAGAGATGAGGTCTAGCTATGTGGCCCAGGCTGGTCTTGAACTCCTGGGCTCAAGCGATCCTCTCGCCTCAGCTTCCCAGAGTGCTGGGATTACAGACACGAGCCATCACACCCGGCCAGATCTGGGCTTTAGAAGGATCACAGTGGAAGGTGCATGGGTGGGAGGGGAGACCCGTGCATGGAGGGGACGGCTGGGGACAGGAGAGGCGGGGGAGGCAGAATCCGGAGCCGTGAAGGGGGATGGCCAGAGCCTGGCCACCCCTTGGGCAAGGAGAGGAGCCTGGTGAGGCATCGAGGAGCTCGCTGGGCTGGCCTCTCCTGAGGCTCCCGCCGTTTTTAAACCCTCCTTTCCCTGCCAGTGCCAGGCTCGGGGCTGGCACACGAGGCAGCCACCTTTGAATCCTGGACGTGGGTCCTTGGCAAAGGCAGGGAACAGCCTCCAGGGCGGAGGCCAGGCTGGAGTCGAGAGGAGCCCAGCTCCAGCGGTTCCTCAGGCCACGGCCGGGGACCCAGGGGCCTCCCTGCCTGGCCTCCTGTCTCAGGTGGCCTCGGTGCAGCCTGCAAGTCTGCCCCGGCTGCACGCCTTAACTTGCCCACACACCTCTCGTGTCTCCCACTGAGGTCTGTCGAGCATCTCCGGGCTGGGCTCTGGGTGGGCACTGGGGATGCTGGAAGCAGCGTGCAGCCGCCCGCGTGCCCTGGGGGGCTGACGTTCGGAGCAGGGACCGCGTGCCCATGGGCAAACGAAGACATGGAATCCTCCACGCTGCTGGGAGTCTGGAGAGCAGTGGAGACAGGGTCCCCTCCTCTCTCGCTGTCCCTGCCCTGCCTGCCGGTGAGAAGGGGCCCCGGCTCCCAGCTGAAAGACGCACGGCCAGCATCAGCAGCCCAGCCCACATCTCCCGGCCTGCCCCGATCCCTTCCCCATCCTGGGCGCGGCTTTAGAACCTCACGCGCTCCCTGTGGCCCGGGGGCATTCCTCTGGGGATCTTTCCACAGGGTCTTCTAAGGGGAAGAAAAGCACCCGGGGAGGCCAAGGAAGAGAGCAAGAGGGTCTGGTTTCGGAACTCCCAGCCGCAGAACGGGTGTGGGCTGAGTGTGCTACCCCTGGCCTGCTCCCTGCAGGTTCCTCCTCCCGCTCTCACTCTCTCCCCCCTCCTCCCCCACCCCCATCACTTCTCTCTTCTCTCTCTTTCCTCTCTCTCTCTTTTTTTTCCCTTTTTGAATCGGAGTCTCACTCCGTCACGCAGGCGGGAGGGCAGTGGCACGCTCAGCCACCCCAGCCTCGACCTGCTGAGCTCCGGCCATCCTTCTGCCTCAGCCTTCCCAGCAGCCAAAACTACAGGCGTGGGCTACCCTGCCTAGCTAATTTTTGGTTTATTGTAGAAACGAGGTCTCGCCAAGTTGCCCGGGTGGGTCTCGAACCCCCGGGCTCAGGCAATCCACTCGCCTCGCCTCCCAAAGTGCCGGGATGACAGGCTTGAGCCACCGCGCCGGCCTCTTCTCCCTCTCTTCTTTCCCCTCTCCCTCTCGCCCTCCCTCTCCTTCTGCCTCTCCCCCTCCCTCTCCCCATCACCCGCTGGAGTCTGAGCCCACCCCCACTCTCCCACGGAGAAACTGTCCCTGGTGCTGGGAGATGCGGCCCCTGATTACACTTCAGTCTGCCCCTTCCCTGTCCTCCAAGGAGCCACTCTGCACCGTTGGCGCTCCCGGGGGACCAGCCTCGGGGCTCTCGACCCCCCTAGCTGGGCAAGAACGGCTGGCAGGCCAGGCCCACCTTGTGCTGGCTGGCTAGGAGGTGTGTGTGGCCTGCAGCCCCAAGGCCAAACAGAGCATGACAGGTGGACAGAGCACGCCGGCCCTGGCTGGGCTTGTGTGACTCTGGGCTGGGAGCTGCCCTTTCCAGGATTCTGGCTGGCCACTGCTTCTCGTGAAAGCCTTCAGAAACTCCTGGCCGTGGGTGACCCCTGCACTCTGCAGGCAGCATGGCCAGGAAGGAGGTGGTCTCAGGCTGGCTCCTGGGGGTGACAAGTGTTTTCATGCATCCTGAGAGCCAGGAAAGGGGGTACACCTGGAAGTGGGCACTGGTTCTGGCATGCTTGAGGAAGGACATGCCTGTGGGTGAAGGTGACCTTGCTGCCTGCTCAAAAGGCAGGAATGCCGGCCCCAAAGACAGCTTCTGGGAGCTCAGGGCCACCTGCCAGGCCTGCCCCTGTCTAAGTCTGAACGGGGGTCACCTGCCCCGTCTGGTGTGTGGGAATGCTCCCAGAAATTCTCCTGGCTGGGGCTTCTGGGTGGCTGACAGGGCCCTTCCTAGGACCCAGATTCCAGGAAATCCCTTGCCTCCTTTCAGACAGTTCCAGAGCCCCTGGAGCCTTGTGTTGGGGTGCCCTGTGCTGGCATCTCCCTGCCTGGCCCCCGTCCCTTCCCTCCTGTCAAACACATGAAATCAGCAGGCTCTTCAAAGGGCAGCTCCGAGTTCCTCCCTGACATGCAGGTGCCCCAGCGTGTGTGGAGGGAAGTGCAGGTCCAGGTATGAGCGCTGAGCACCTAAGCACAGGTGTTGTGCGCATATGTGTGTGTGTGTGTGTGTGTGTGTGTGTGCGCGCGCGCGCGCGCACGTGCATGTTTGTGTCTTGCAAATGTGCATGCATCTTAAATGTCCCGAGCTGTGGGTCCCTTGTGCAAGTGTGTCTTCAAAACCGCTTCATCTGGATCTTGGAACAACTGTTTCTCCACTGATAAGGAGCTGACAAAGAAAGGAAACAAAAGGTCAGAAGGAATCTAGTCTTCCGGGTGGAGAAGTGGGAGCCGTGAGCTCAGGCCAGAATTGGAACTCATCTTTTTTTTCTTTTTTTTTAACATTTAAGTAAAAGATCTGGAAGAAGCTGTGTACAGTGAAATCACCAAGTTTGCAGTTAAATCTAAACTCTCCTGGGTGGGAGCAAAATGCCAAGCTGAGGAGGGATAAAGCTGCAGGGAGACGGTGTCTGGGAAGGCAGTGGCTGGCAGAGAACGGCCCTGGCATCCATGTGGGGAGCTGGATGCCGGTGGTGTCCGGGAGGGTACTTACTTGCAGGACCCAGGAGGGTGGCAGCAGGCTGGACGGGAGGGGGGTTCGAAATAAGCCACGGAGGTTTCCTTCTCCCAACAGATGAGCCAGGGGTCCCTGCGCCCGACAACCCAGCACAACTGTGGTCACGCCTCTTTAGGGTGGCACCGGCTGAGACCAGGGGAACCAGACTTGTGCGGTCGGGGCAACACAATTCCCTTGGTGTACCCGTCTGTGGAGTGGAAGCGTTGGTCCCTGGGGGCCTGCTTCACAGCGGTGTGACAGCAGCCGAGATCTCACCAAGCCGACAGTGTGTAGGCGGCTGCAGGGTTCAGGGGCATGGTGAGTGGCTGTTACCGAGAGTTGTGATGAGACAGGAACTGTCATGGAAAATCAGACCGGCCCACCTGGGACAGCCTCAGACTGAGAGAGGCTGAGCGGGAACAGGGTAGAAATCTATAAAATCAGGGAGGGCAGAGAAGGGAGCACAGGCCTTTCACTACGTCCCAACCTGGCAGAAAGAGCCCGCCCTCCCGCACCTGGGCCCCAGCAAAGCTCAGGAGAGGTGAGTTTAGAACCAATACCAGGAAGTCCTGCTGCACTCAGCGGGGAATAAGCTTTGAAAATCATTTCCCCCAGAGGTGATACAGGCTGGAAATATAAATTGCTTCCAGAAAGGCTTAGATAAGTTCATGGATGGCAGAGCAAGTCGTTCTTGGGCAAAATTAGGGTGTTAGGGGCCGCTACCCTGTGGGATGATGTCAGCGAGGAAGTCCCTGCCAGAGCCAAATGCCCAGGTCAGACAGTAGCCCCAGATAACCCGTCTCTGTGTGTGTGTGTCTGTCTTCGGGGACAGCTTGCCCCGTCTGAGGAGATGTCTCCCCTCTCGCCAGCCCACCTCCATCTGAAACTGCCTTCCCTCCCACTCAGGCCCCACCCATTGCTGCTCCCACGTCCCGCCCCCTTCAAACTCCATTCCCTGGAGGGCTCGGCCTCCACCCTCACTCCCAGCCTCCGCCCTCACGGTGCCAGGGTCTGTCTTCAACTTGTTCCTGCCACCTCACCTGCTGTCACAGAACACCTTCCCCCGTGTGCGGTCTTCTGGCACAGACACCTTGCCGGGCAGTGCCCAGGAGTCAGTAAAGACGAGTCTCACAGGCCTTCCAGTGAGTGCTGTTGGCTGGCCACCTCTCTCTCCAGTGGACTGCTCGGAGCCTGGCTCAGCCTGGCTGCTTCTCCTGGGGTTTCTAGCAGGGACTTGCTGGATAGGGGCTCACATCCAGGTCCTTCAGGGATCCCCACGCTAGAGAGTTTGGATACTCAAGGATGGACTGATACCCACACTGGGGACAGGGCCACCATCAGGAAACAGGCGTGCTTGGGTGTGCGCCAGGTTATCTGTCTGGTGCAGGAGGTCTTTGGGAGGTTGGATTAGCAGGGGAGGCAGGGTTACACGGCGTGCCCCCGTCCCGTCGCTCCTAAAATGCTTTGGACTGTTTCCAAGTCGCCGCGGATAGGCTGCCTAGTACCTGCGGCTGGGTTTCAGGACCGAGGACAGCAGCCTCGGCGGCGCGCGCTTTCAGCACCACGGACAGCTCCGCGCGGGCTTGCTGTGTGTTCCGTCCGTTCTGCTTCCTACCGCCGCTCACTCCTTGTCCAAGTCGCCACCACCACCCTTGAAAACTTCCAGAGAACTCATTAACTCATTTGCAAAGGTTTATTGAGTACTACTATGTGCCGGGCATTGTTTTGTGCATTACCAAACAGGAAGGTCAGATACTTGCGTGGGCTGGGCATGGTGGTTCACGCCTGTAATACCAGGAATTGGAGAACAGCGTGGGCAACATAGTGATGCCTTGTCTCGAAAGAAAGAAGGGAGGGGAGGGGAAGGGAGGGGAGGAAAGGGAAGATCAAGATTAAAAAGTTAGCCGGGCTCGGTGGCTCAGCCTGTAATCCCGCGCCTTTGGGAGGCTGAGGTGAGTGGATTGCCTGAGCCCGCGGGTTCGAGACCTGCCTGGGTAGTGAGACCTCATCTCTACAATAAATCAAAAAATCAGCCGAGCATGGTAGCGCGTGCCTGTAATTCCGGCTACTTGGAAGGCTGAGGCGGAAGGATCGCCGGAGCCCAGCAGGTCGAGGCTGCGGTGGCCGGGAGCGGCCACTGCACCCCAGTCTGGGTGACAGAGTGAAACTCCAACTCAAAAAAAAAAAATAATTAGCCGGGTATGGTGTGCACACCTGTAGTCCCAGCTACTCAGGAGGCTGAGGCGGGAGGATCACCTGAGCTCAGGAGGTTGAGGCTGCAGTGAGCTGTGATCGTGCCACTGCGCTCCAGTCTGGGCGACAGAGTGAGACCCCGACTAAAATTTTTAAAGAATGCTCTCCCTATGGGACTCCATTCTTTGGGGTGGGGAATCGCACCCCATAGGCTTCCCTTGACTTCCCAGAGCGCGTTCTAGGCGCAGTGGCCCTGCAGGACATGGAGCGTGAGCAGATTATAATGTCTTACAAACCTGACTCTGCGGCCTGACTCAGGGGGAGGGGGAGCTGGAGAGGTGGAAGCAGGGACCGGCGAGGCCCGGCTCAGACGGTCTCCACTCCCCTGCCCAGACGCCTTCAGTGGTTCTCCGGTGCCTGCAGGACCAAGCGGCCGTTCCCCACCCTTTCCTCCGAGCCCCTGACTGGAGCTGCCTGATCAGTGCTGCTGGTCTGGCTTTCTTGCCTCCCTTCTCACGAACTGGAGTCTCGGTTCGGAGCCTTTGGGTTGCGAGATGACAGAACCTCGGCTCCCACGGACTTCGACAGTAAGTGGATGCTACGGACTCTTGTCGCTGAAAAGCCCAGAGGCACTTGCTGCCCGGGCTCGGCCAGTGCCACACGAGGACTGCTGCGTCCGCCGCTCTGCCCTTTCTTCCCTCGTGCTGACCGCAGCCTTGGCTTCCCCACACCCTCCCTGCCTGGGCTTCCCTCTTCACCCCACCCCCTTGGGGGGAAAGGAGGCTTCTCCCTTGAGAAGCCCTGGGGTTGTCTCCTGCCCCTGCCCACGTGTGACCCCTCACCACAGCCCGGGCAGGAGGCGGAATTGGACTAGGCCAGTCAGGGTCTGCCCCTGAGGCTGGTGGGGGGTCACTTCCACTCAGGCTACCTGGTCGAGTGTGGTATGGCTCCCCTAAGAAAATGGGGCTGTTTTTTGTGGGCCAGGGAAGGCAGGGGTCAGAGAGGTAGAGGCCGGGGAGGCAGTGGACGGGATCCTACCATGGGCAGGCTGTGTTCCTTCTGCATTCGTGCTTTTGCACCTGTGGGTCTCCGCCCAGCATGCCCGCCCTCCATCCCACCTACTCATGCCACCTCGAGGCCCTTCTCAAGGGCTGTCACTTCAGGCAGGAGTCACCCCACTGTCTCCCACCCTGCACAGCACTCCGCCAGCTTGTCCCTCGGTCTCCTCACCGTGCCTGGAGGACCTCATCCTCCAAAGCACCTAACATGTGCTCTTCACCCCAAGTAGATGAACAGGAAGTGCATGAGCTGGGAGGGAGGCCCAGGGCACTCAAAGCCCCAGGGATGCCGGAAGAGGATGATCTGGAAGCCAGGAGACCCAGAGCTCTGTGGCGGCAAGGCTCCATAGGAGGCGAGGGGAGGCTGTGTGCAGGACTGGGTGATGGGTGGCCGCCGGCATGCCGGTCAGTGGGGTGGGATAACGGCATCGCCCAGCCCCGGCAGGCCAGTCGCAGGGCTGTCCCTGGTGCCCAGGTCACATGGCCCAGGCTGTCTCCTGCTTTCACCCTCAAGAAAGGCTAGGACTCGCCTGCTCTGCGGGTGGGGTCCTTGTCCCTGAAACCGCGTGGCAGGGCCAGGCCAAATGTGCTGAGAAGGCCAGGGATGTGCTCGGAGGAAGTGGCCAGCCTGAGAGTGGAGGCCCTGGGGGAGGCTGAGGGGTCCCGGGAGAGCAGATGCTAGAAGCTAGGACAGAGGCAGGCAGCAACCTGGGCGTCTCTCCCAATGGCAGCATCTCTGGCTTGCAAAAAATCTGCTGGGTCTGAGGGAGGGGAGACTGGAACTGCGTGTCAGAGGGAGGAGGCGCAGGGGCTAGGCTGGGCTGCGAGTTGGGGGAGGGGTGGTGCCAAAGCTGTCCTTCGTTTCCCCAACGAGCCTCCCACGTCCCCAGATGAGACAGCGCTCCTATCGCGTGTTTTGTGCTCCTGTTCTAGCAACAAGCTGGGCTCTGCAGGAGGCGGCCACGTCTCCTTACCTCTTTCCCGCGGAGGGGGCCCCTCCCCTGTCCCAGAGCTGCTGATCTGGAGCAGAGCGCGGGGTGGCAGGGGGCTCTTGTGAGGGCCACGTGGGGGATCCTCGGGCCCGAGGCACCTCCTCAAGGGAGCACCACCCTTACGAGGGGCCTCATTCTGCAGCGGGTCACACAGGACCAGACGACCAGGAGACCTGGAGGCAGGTGGGGCAGGGCTGGAAGGAGCTTCTGCACCTCTCACCCCCCCAAAGGGGTCCCCGCCTGTCCCTGAGCAGGGAGGCTGGGGGGGCAGCTGGTTGCCCTCCCACCCCTCACCCTGGGTGTTCGGGCCATGGGCCCCTTGCTGGAAAACTCCATCCGCCTCCACCACCAGCCAGGGGGTCCAAACCACTGTGGTGTGTGGAGGCCATGTGACGTGGTCATGCTTCAGAGGCTGCGGCAGCGGCCAGGGGAGTGTCAGAAACTGTTCTTGTCTCTTTCGTGACACTCGCGAGGTCCTGTCAGTGTCTCACGGTCCCGGTCGCAAGATAAAGTCGTGAGGGCGCTGCACGTCCACTCGAGTTCATTTATCTCAAGCGCAGAGATGTTTGGTGATGCGGGTGGCTGTAGGCGCCACGGCTGACAGGGACAGGCCCGAGTCTGAGGGCCATGTTTGGGCACACGACTGGCCAGGGGGAGCCGGGACTCAGACTGGGCTCTCGACTTCCAGACCAGAGCTGCACCCACCACCCCGAGCCTTGGGCTAAGCCTTGAAGAACAGCCGCCTGGCAGGGGGCTTAGGGGCCGAACCGAGCCCAGCTGCCCAGCTCTACTGGGTCTGGCAGTGTGACCTTGGGCAGGTTACCGAATCTCTCTGAGCCTGTTTGTCACCTGCAAAATGGGGATACCAGTAGTACTTAACTGACAATGTTGAAGGAATTAGGTGAGATGTTATATATAGCCAGAGTACACATGACAAAGACAGAAGTTCTTATTAAGTTACACACGTGCTCACTGTACACCCTAGCCGTACTGTGTACCCAGGTGCGCCGGGAAACCCCCTGTGGTCTGTGCTGCCGTGGAACACTGCTCAGCAGGAGAAAGGGACCCCCGGCGATTCCAGCCACTCCACAGATGGACCTCAGAAGCTCTGCGCTGAGCAGAAGAAGCCAGACACGAAGGACTGCACACTGTGTACTTCCCCCCGTCCCACTCTAGAAGAAGCAAAACAATCATGACAGGAGGCAGATCTGTGGTTGCCAGGGTTGGGAGGAGGCGCTGGTAGTGGAGATGCTCACGGGAACTATCTGGGGAATGAAACTGTGCAGTGTCTTGGTGCCGGTGGTGGAAACATTTTTCAAAACTCGGCAGACTGCAGATCCGAAGGGGGCAAATTTTCAGCCGGGCGTGGTAGCGCGCACCTGTAGCTCCAGCTACTCGGAAGGTTGAGGCGGAAGGATTGCTAGAGTCCAGCAGGTCGATGCTGGGGTGGCCGTGAGTGTGACACGGCCCCTCCAGCCTAGGCGACGAAGTGAGACTCCAACTCAAAAAAAAAAAGGAGGGGGCATTTTATCTTATACATCAAAACAAAGACAAAACCTTTGGCCAGGCATGGTGACTCACTTCTGTAATCCCAACACTTTGAGAGGCTGAGGTGGGAGAATTGCTTGAGCCCAGGAATTTGAGACCAGACTGGACAACATAGCGAGACCCCATCTCTACCAAAAAATTAAACAATTAGCCAGGTATGGTGGTGCATGCCTGCAGTCCCAGCTGCTCGGGAGTTTGAGGATGGCTTGAGCCCAGGAAGTCGAGGCTGCAGAGAGCCGGGATTGTGCCTCTGCCCTTCAGCCTGGGCAACAGAGCGAGATCCCAATTTAAAAACAAAAATACATTTTTAAAAACCAGAGCTGGGGCAAAGTGAACACTCTGTAAGTGTCAGCTGTTCACATTCTTGCTATTGTGACTGTTATTATTATTCATGAAAGATTCTCTGGACCCGCGTTCACCCCCCTGGCTGTGTCCCAGTGCCCACCCTCTGCTTGGGCTGGCCAAGGCGGGCGACCCTCCCTCCTCCCGTCTGGGTGGCAACGGGCCACCTTGGCCTGGCACTGTCTCTGGGTGTTGCTAACAGACTGGCGGCACGTGGGGAGGGCGCCCGGCTGCCGAGGCTGGCTTCCCCCCGCTGCTCCTGCGAGGTGCTTGGCGACACGTTAACAAGAAGGGTGCCACAAGAAATAAAGTTTGTTATGAATTATTCTACTTGGGGCTAATTATAGGCACAGAGAAGAGGGTTATTTGCAGAGACAGGAGGCAGGGGCGGGAGGAAGGGGACCCTCAGGCGTGGAAGGAGCGGAGGGCTGGGGAGGGTTCAGCAGACGGGACTGTGGGGGGGGTGGCGACGCGCTTTGTGAGTCAAAGCTGTGACTACAGTCAGGCCCAGCTGGCGGAAGTGTCTCAGGGGCAGAGCAGAGGCCAAGGCCTTCCCCGGCCCCAAGACAGAGCTGGGGAGAACGCTTGGTCCTGGGATCCTGCAGGCCCCTGGGACACTCTTGGTGGGCTCCAGGCAGCCCGGGATGCCCGCGGGCTGGAGCCTGGAGGCAGGCCCGCGGCCGCGCGCTGATGCCACTCGATTCTCCTGGGCTTTTCTTGTGCCTGGGCTGTGCCGGGGAAGGAGAGGCCAGGGAAGGTGTTTCCGCCCACCGAGGTGGGAGTGGGGTCCAGACCGAGCTCGAAGGAACATCGGGTGATCTGAGCCGCATGTGGGCACCACTGTTTCGAGGAGGTGGTGAGGGAGGGGCCTGTGGTGCTTGGGGACCCGTGCCACCCCGGAAACACGCAGCCAGCCGTGGCTTGGGGGGGTCAGCCTGGCGCAACCCAGCTTCCAGTCCCTCCGTAGGAGCAGAGGACCGGTGCTATGCGACACTTCCTAGTCTGGCCACGTGGTGTAACCCTGCAAAACACACCCGGGCCGTGGACCGTGGGCGGCGCCCCCGAAAGCCAGCCTGGCCTCCCGTAGCTCCGGCTGAAGCAGGGGTCCCAGCAGGGCTGTGGCTCGGCCTTGCCCCAGACCCCCCACTTTCGGTGCACTCAGTGCCAGCCATGGACTCCCTGCCCGGTGCTCTGTTACCCGCACAGGTCGACGGTGGGTGGGTTGTGGCTGTCTCCACCCGCTGGAGAGCCTGGCCCTACCAGAGGGCCGAGCTCGCCCTCCCCGGAGAGCCAGCAGCCGGCCACGGCCTCTCTGGTTATTTCAGCCCGGCTGCACGCCATCTACTCACGCAACCAGGCAGGAAATGGCAGTCGCCTTCCCTCCCGCCCCGCCTCCTCCCACCCGGGACCGTCACCCCCACGCCCTGCCCCAGGTGCTCTTCCGTCCGCCTCCAGCGGCTGTTCCAGGGCCAGGCATCCTGACGTCCTGCAGCGGCAGCCTCCGCTGCCCCCCAGCAAAGCCCTCCAAGCCCCCCGGCCCCCGCCCTGCCGGCCTTCCGCCGTCCCTGCTAGCCTGTGCTCTGTGTCCCGGCGCAGAGCCAAAGCCTTTCTAAGCCAACCCGTGCTGCCACCGGATGCATCCTGCCTCGGGCGCTTTGACGATGCCGTTCGCCGGCCTGGAATGCCCTTCCCTGCCACCCCCTCCCGGCCTGCCTGTTCCCTGCCGCCCCGAGGCTGGGTGTAGGCGCTGCCTCCGTGCCTGCTGGCTGCCCCTGTGGGACGGTGCATGCCTACAGGCCCTCAGCAGCCCGGCTCGGTCTGGCACAGAGCTGGCACTCCAGACACGCGTGCCTTTCCGCCTTCAGAAGGCGAGGGCCTGCCACGGGCTGGGCCCGGGTCCAAGGGGACCAGGCAGGCAGGCCCTCTGTTCCCGAGTGGCCCTTCCAGTTCCAGGCAGCCGGACCACAGAGACGAGTCCAGCAGGGAACCTACCCGAGGGTGAGCCCTGGCGCGTGACGGAAGCCCTCTGTGAAATGGGGCACAGGAAGGCCCGTTAGAGGAGGGGCCGTGAGCTGAGATCCAGATAGCCTGAGCGAGCCATAGTGTCGGTCGGAACAGCCTCCTGGGCAGAGGAAACGGCGGGTGCGAAGGCCCTCAGGCAGGCGTGACCACTGAGGGCTGGTGAAGGGCCGGGTGCTGGATGGTGGGTTCAAGGGACAGTGCCTGTGCTCTCTGAGCGGACAGGAGGGAAAGGGAAGAGCCACACCGAGCAGGCCAGGGTGGTGACACTGACGTGCGGCAGGAGCCGGTCACTTGGGGTGGCCACACAGACGGCCGAGCTGAAGCGCTCTGCGGCGGCGGGCCTGGGTTCCTGGCGAGGGGTCCTCGTGGAGGCCTGGCATTCTCCAGGAGAGGGGCAGGAGCGGGCAAGCCCCGCAGAGCCCTGAAGGCTAGAACCCGAGGGAACTCCGGACGCCGAGATGGAGGGGTCTCTGGCCTGGGAAAGGGCGCTTAGGTGGAGGGAAGTCGGGCCTGGGGCTGACCGGGAACAGGATGGAGGTGGGAGCCGGGCCTAGAGGGGGCGGGAGGAAGCGCACCCAGGCCAGCAAGGCTGAGAGGGCAGGAGCGTTCGATGGATGGTGTTCTTGCCCTTGATGGGGGCAGCTAGAAACCCCCGGCCACTGAGGGATCTTACACAGCTCAGTGACATCTCCTCCAGGAAGCCCTCTTGGATGCCCCAGGTCATCCCTCCGACTGTGCCTCCGACTGTGGATCCCCGGCCGGTGTCTGTCTCCCACACTAGGTGGGCTCCAGAGTGGCCGGACCTGGTTTTGCCCTGCCTGGCGAGCCTAGGCTGCCGCCCAGGGCCTGGCACTGTCCTGATGGTGGGGGAGGCCGAGGACGCCAGGGCGGGCAAGGACAGGCCTGGTGTGGAGACCCGGAGGGCGCCGGGGCCGCTGGCTGGTGAACTGGCCCGGAAGGAGGTCGCGCCGACCTTGGCTCAGCCAGCCTGTGGGCTGCTCTAAGCGGCTGGAGCACATCTCGGCTGGGCGGACGTGCTCAGAGCAGGCTGGACTCAGAGCTGCGCACGGTGCCCTCCCAGAGCTGCCACGGGAAGAGAGGGACCATGTCCCCTCCCTCTCCCACCCTCCCCTCACAGTCTATTTGTGCCGCTCCGATGGCGGTGCCCACGTTCCGGCTTGGGGGAAGATGAAGGCCTGCGGTGTCTGGTCTGGGTGGAGTCGGGCTCCGGCTGGTTCCCCGCCCCCGACGGCCGGGACCAGGTGCCAGGGGGGTCTTTGTTGGATCAAAGGGTGCCCAGCTGGACCCACCCTGTCCCCACCCGGCACCCCCTCTGGCACGGGCTCGTGGGCGAGGGACAGGGCCGGCCTTGGCGGCTGACGGGCTGTCCCCGCCGGTGCAGGCGAGCGCGCAGGGCTTGGCCCTGTCCCCTGCTGTGGCCGGCTCCCTGACCCCGTCCCCTCCCTCCAGGGCCTCCGCGGTGGGGTCCCGCTAGGGAGCTTTCCTCCGGGGGCCCAGGCCGCCCACTGGGGGACCTCAGCATCCTCCGGCTCCCCTCCACTAACTGAGACCTGTAAATTTTCTCATTAACATACTTAAAGTTCGTTTTAAGGGGAGCAAGCGCGGAGATAATTGATAATAAAGCCTCACTAATGCCCTCGGTTTACTGTATGTAATTTATACCCGCCGATAGCGTCTCTCACTCCCAATTACCCATTTAGCTGCAGCGATAACTGCAGTTCAATCAGACCAATACCAACTTTTATATATTCCAGCCCGATCGCCATAAATACTGCACGGGGAGATGCGCCGGAGCCAGAGTTTTTTATTAAGATTTAAATATTCATGCAATTATTGGTGATTTATTAAGAGCTAATGACCCCCCTCAAGAGGCTCTAAATCTTCGCCCAGAGAGGCCCTGGCCCGCCCCCGCCCCCGCCCCCTTGACCCTCCCTTCCCAAAACCAGAGAAATGGGCGGCTCCTCCAGGCCCAGATGGCCTGGTGTCCGTGGGAATGGCCGGCAGGTGAGACTCAGGCCAGGGACGGAGGTCAGCCCAGGAGGGGCTTGGCTTCTTGAGTGTATTCACGAGGGGTCCGCTTCTGGCGGAGGCGCCCACTGCCTCCACCCGCCGGACCTGGGGGACGGGGAAGAGGAGGCCACCGCCGGCCCCCCGCCATGCCCCCGCTGAGCGGCGACCTCCACGCTGCAGCCTCCTCCTCCGGGCTGGCTTCCCGGAGCACCCCCTCACGGCCTCACTGGGACATTTTAGCACCACCCTGCCGGCTCCCTCCTCTCTCCCCAGGCCCCTCCCCGCTCCTTGCTCCTCCACCCTCTGCTCCCTCCTCTCTCTTGGCCCCAAGGACCAGGGGTTGGGCAGGGCCTGGGCCCGGAGTCAGGCCCAGATGGGGCAGTGGCTCCCTGAGGCCGCAGGGCCGGCCTCCCACTCGCCTTCCCCCAGGCTCCTCCAGCCCTCGGAGCCCATTAAAGGGGCAGGAAAGATAATGAACAAACGGGAAAACATGAAATCAATACCGGGAGAAAAAAGTACGGCTGCCATTAAGTGAAATAAACAAGCTGGTAATTATTTGGACAGTGAGTAATTAAAACGGGGCGAGGGCTCATTACTGTCTGTCAGGGGTGTGATGGGCGCGGCCAGACACCCTCTTCCCAGCTGGAAGGCCGCCGCGGGGCCTGGGCCCTGCCCACGCAGACTCGGGGTAGGACAGGGCTGTCTGCGGCCTCCTCTGCCTTCCCAGCCCGGCCTGCCTGTGCCTCTGGCCCCGTCGGGAGCCGAGGCCAGGGCCACAGGCACACGAGGCGGGCAGCGTCCCCCAGTTCGGCCCCCTCTCTTGAGCTCTGCGGCTGCCCCACGTGCCCTCGTGGCCCCCATCTCTGAAAGGGGCAGTGCCCTCAGGCCTCGGCGGAGGGCAAGCACCCCGTGCTGACAGTCCGGGTTTTCTGTGAGTCGGGTCTCACTCCGTCACCCAGACTAGAGGGCAGCGGCACAGCGACAGCTCGAATTGCAGCCTTGAACTCCTGGGCTCCGGCGATCCTCCCTCCTCGGCCTCCCAAAGTGCTGTGACCACGGGCATGAGCCACCACGCCCAACCTGCTGCTGGCGGCTAAATCCCAGGCCCTGGGGGGAGGGAGAGCCGAACCCCAGTCTCTGCCGAGGCCCAGGGCACCCCGGCAAGGAGGCTGTGATGAGGAGGGGCCTCGGGAAGGACGGGGTCCTGGCTGGGCAGAAAGAGCGGGGCAGAGAGGCGACCGGGGGGCAGAGCCGGGACCGGCCTGAGTGTGGGAGAGTTGACCCCCAGGCTCGCCCTGCAGTGACCCCGACGGGCAAAGTCGGGAGAGGCCTTGGCCACTGTCCACTGGCTTTGCCCTGCCAACGTGTTTGGCCCACACAGCGACTAAAACGTTTACAATGGTTGTCAACATTTTTAACGGGGAGGTTTCACGTAAAAATGGATTTCCAGCCTTTTTTTTTTTTTTTTTTTTTTTTAAGAGTTGCTATTGCCCAGACTAGAGTGCAGTGGCCACTCCCGGCCACCGCAGCCTCGACCTGCTGGGCTCCGGCGATCCTGCCGCCTCAGCCTTCCAAGTAGCCGGAATTACAGGTACTTGCTACCACGCCCGGCTGCTTTTTTGATTTATTGTAGAGATGAGGTCTCGCCTGCCCAGGCGGGTCTCGAACCCGCGGGCTCAGGCAATCCACTCACCTCAGCCTCCCAAGGCACAGGATTACAGGCTGAGCCACCGAGCCCGGCTTCCAGCTTTTCTTGAAAGAACGAAAGCCCTGCTCCTCTGGGCTGGCCCCCGAGTGGCAGCAGCTGGTCTGGGCTGGCCGGCACCACCCAGCCCCTGAAGGCCCCGAGTCTGCCACCTCCAAGCCAGTCCCACCCCTTGTGAGGCCCAGAGAGGCTCCTCGGGACGGGACCCAGTTCCTGATGCCCGGCCGAAAGCTCCACGCCTGCCGCCAGCGAGGGCCTGCCCTGGCCAGTTGCCGGAGAGACGGAGGTGACACCCTCCTGTCACCTGGGGGCTTACAGCCAGTGGGGGAGACGGTTCAACTCGGCCACGGCCTTTAACTCACTGGCCCCTGGGCTGGACACCGCTGAGGAATGTTGGCTGAGACCCGCTGCAGGCCCTGGGGGTGCACCGTCTGAGGGAGGAGGCAGCCACGCACGCCCAGCCCTGCATCCGTCGGGGAAGGAAAGCCAGCTGACAGCCCTGCCTCACCCGCCCCTGCCGGGCTGGGACGTTGGGAGTGGGCGGGGTGCCCTGCTGGCTTGGGGGGGAGTTGGGGTGAGAGCCCCAACTTTACTCAGCGCCGACTGGCTGCAGGGTGTGGCTAACCAGGGAGAGACGGCCGCGTCCGCAGCTGGGGCCTGGGGCTGCCTGGCTCTTCCGTCAGGGGGAGCCGAGGGATCGGAGTTTCTTTCTAGAAACGGCGCGTGGCAGCATAGTCGAGGATGGCGCCAAGTCGGGGGGTGACCAAGGGGGGGCACGTTCAGGAGATGGGGCTGGGGGTGAGTTGCAGCCGTGAGGCTGAAGGCCCAGCTCTGCTGGCCACGGGGGGCAGTCGCGTTGGAGGCAAAAAGACCAAGATGAGCTGCAGGGACGGGCCGGGGCCGTGGAGGGCCCCAGAGGCGGGAACCAGGAGGGAGCAGGCCGTGGGTGGCACAGAGCAGCTTGGTGTGTGCCGGCTGCTGCCCTTGCCTGGGGCTGGTGGCCCCTGGATGGGAACCGGACCTGTCCCTGGGGCCCGGGCTTTCCCGTAGGTCCCAGTGTGCAGAGGGATTCGGCGGACTCAGCAGCTGAGAATGGAAGCCACGGATTGGCTGGTGACCTGTGGCCGCAGAGTCACCTTCCTGGGGTGGGTCTCGGCCACCCCGGCCAGATTCAGCCCAGAGGACAGTGGCCAGGGGCAGGCATGCCCACGAATGTGCCCAGGACTTCCTGGTGGGATTGGAGTCTCCGAGCCACTCTGTCAGGCCAGGGACATGAGGCCATCGTGGACACTGCTACATTGGCCGGCACCTGGCAGGGTGCCCTGCGCGTTGTACTTGGCAGATGTTTGCTGAACAAGTATGTCTTGGGTCAGAGCACGGAGCACCATAGCCGGCCTCCTGGGCAGGAATCGGTGACTGGCCACCCTCTACGCCTCTGCCTCAGTTTCCCCCCTGAAGCTGGAGGTTAAAGAAACTCTTTGCCTCCTAGAATTGTTGTGAGGGTTAAATAAGAAAGTCACTGTGGTCGCCAAGGCTGGCAGCTGTGCATGTGTGCAGGGGTGCGGGCCCGCGGCTGTGGGCAGAGTCTCCCGCCAGCCAAGGGCGGGTGACTCGGTGACCTCCCTCGTGCCTGGGTCATGCCCTGCACCACCAATCTGCCGCCACTCCG
Organism: Cephalopachus bancanus; assembly: GCA_027257055.1. Taxonomy (NCBI): domain Eukaryota; kingdom Metazoa; phylum Chordata; class Mammalia; order Primates; family Tarsiidae; genus Cephalopachus; species Cephalopachus bancanus. The sequence continues at coordinate 416,235 of JAPVLO010000648.1, forward strand.
GGGCCACCCTGGCCCAGCTCCGGCTAGACACGCGCGAAGCCAGTGAGGTGTGAAACCCGCAATACCCGGGACAGGGTCTTTAATTAAATTAATTGCCGGCAGCATCGTAAAAATGCTGACGGGCCATACACGGCACGCGGGCAGCGCCGTTCATCATCTCCCTGAGTTGTTGGGCCACACCTGGGCCGGGGTGGCTGGCCATGGCAGGCAGCGCTGTGCCCACGCCCCACCCCGACTCCCGGGACTCAGGCAGCCCTGGGGGGCGAGGTAGGAGCCGGGAAGGAGAGGGCCTGCGTGCTCCGTGCCCGGGCTGTGCCGTCGGGCCATGCTCTCCCCGGCCAGCGAGGCAGAAGAGCCAGCTGGCGGCCCCGTGCCCATGCGCCCCGTCCTCCCCCAAGGCGGTTCCTGGTCGGCCTGGCTGGGGTGGGGGCTTGTCCAGGGGTGCTTTTGTGGGAGCTGGCGCCCTTCTCCCTCTGCCTGTGTGGACCTGGTGAAGAACAGAGGGGCGGGAAAGTGCCTGGGAAGCTGGCTTGTCTTCCAGCCTGGACCTGCCAGGGGCGTTCCCCGATCGCGGGCGACCTGACAGCCGGCCGGCTCTGCCGCTGATCGCTGATCGCTGTGTGTCCTTGACCAAGTCCTTCCCTCTCTGAGCCTGGCTTCTCATTAAGAAGACGGGAGGACGCCCCTCCCCGCCCGCCCGCCTCCCCGTGTTCCCAGCGCCTTCCCGGCCACCCTCCCTTGGCCTCTCGCCTTGCAGGGAGCGGGGCCAAGAGCACCTCACGTCTCTTTCGGCTGGGGCTGCCGCCGGCCCTGGCGGGCTCGGAGCCTGCGAGCCGCTGGGGGTGGCGAGAGGGCTGGGCCGGCCACCCCCCACCAGGTGAGGGGTGGAGGGGCCCTCGCGTGCACACACACGCACACACGCGCCGCCACACTGGAGACACCCACTGGCAACGCCACGCACCCGCCGAAGATCGGGATGCCTCCCGTTCTCCCGGGCCGGGCGACCACATAATTACCCTGGATTCCATTCTATTTAATTGCAGCTTATTAAATTCTAACCAGCCAATTATCAGCCACAATTACAGCTTAATTCGGGGACACAATAGCTATTTTATCGTTTGTTAATCAAATGCTTATTTAGACCTCAGCCGTGTTAACTATGTCTCGGGCCTGAGGCGAGGCCCCTTGTCGGGAGGGGCCCCTGGGTGGGGCCCTGGACCGCCCCGAGCCTGCTCCCGGCCCGGCAGCCCTCCCTGGGAGCCCCTCGGTGCCCTTGGCGGCGGGTGGGGGCCCCCCGCGGCGGTAGCACCTTGGTGTTGCACTCGGAGTCGGACGCCCGAGGGTGATCACCCTGCGTCCGGCACGCGTTGACCGAGCCCCGCGCGGGTGCTGCGACCGCAGCAGTGACAAGACAGACGTGGTGTCTGCTGTCATGACACATCTCCGGGGACACACACAATGACTTCAGGTGGTGGCAGGTGCGAGGCGGAATGCAGACGGGGAAGGGGGAGGGGCCGAGAGGGCTCCCCGTCCAATCCAGCAGTCAGGGGGGCTCTCGGAGGAGGTGTCCCTGGGGCTGAGGCCTGGGGAACAAGCCAGGGCCACTGTGGGAAGTCGGAGGCAGCGGGCTGCAGGCAGGGGAGGAGCAGGTGCAAAGGCCCTGCGGTGGGGGGGAGCGAGCGTTTGGAAACAAAGGGCCGTGGGAGGAGGACGCCACCGGGATCCTTGCCCGTGCCTGGACCCAGGGGCGTGGCTGAAGCCCCTCTGTCCTCTGTGGGTGAGGGCGGGTCTGGGTGTCCGGTTCCCCATCTGGTAAAGGGGCGGAGGAGCCTGCCTCAGTGGCTGCCAGTGACAGGCTGGCCGCACCCCCCGGCTCCGGTGGCCGTCCTCTGTCCTCTGAGTCCACTCCGCCCTGCCCCACTTTGTCGCGGCTCAGCCTGTCTGCGTGTCCTCTGCGTGACGCCTGTCTGTCCTTGTGGCCAGGCCCCTGGAGCCCACCGGATAGGGGGGTGACTTTCCCCGATCTTGGGGAGGCGGCTGCCCTGCAGGGACACCTTCGCCATGCGTTCCCATGGAAACCAGAGCCGCGTGCGTGGGCGCGGGTCAGGGAGCAGCCCTGCCTTCCGAGGGCACCGTGAGGGGCGGCCACCCCATCGTGGTGGCCTCCTCCTGTGGGCTCCTAGGGACACAGGGCCGGGGAGGGAAGAGGGGCCGGGAAGGGTGAGGGCAGTGCGCCCCTCGGTCCCCTGGTCGCAGGGCAGCTCGGCCCTCCTTGCCCTCTCAGCAAGGAGCGAGGCGCCCTCTGGAAACTGGTCGCACGGGGGTCTGGGGACGGGAGCGCCGAGGGCCGCTGGGTCTTGGCTTTGACGGTCGGACTCGGGGGCGCGCACCCCCTTGCTGCTGGTCCTGGCCCCGTCGCTCATGGCTGCCTGCAGGCGGGTGGCACCGGGGTGTGCCCAGATCTGTGGTTGGGTGAGAGGTGAGGCCTGGGACTCCAGCCTGGGCCTGGGGGGCTTCTCGCTCCCCCTGGCCTGCCCTCTGGCCCGCCCCCAGCACACGTGCACGTGTTCTCTCTCTCTCCCTCTCATCTCTGTCTTCTGTCTCTGCCTCTCTCTCTCTCTCTCTCTCTCTCTCTCTCTCTCTCTCGTCTCCGTCTCCTCTCTCTCCCCCTCTCCTCTCCGTCTCTGTATGTCTCTGCTGTCTCTCTCTCCCCCTCTCTCTCCCTGTCTCTCCCTCCCTCTCCAGCAAGTGCAGAATGTCCCTGCTTATCAGAGTCTCCTAGTAAAGCGCCCTCATCACGGAACTGTCTGTGTTTAAAAACTCATCACTCGCACAGAACCGCAGGCTGCAGGAGAGCCGTCAGAGGACGCGTCTCCCGCAGGTCTGCAGGCCCGGCCAGGCCTCGCCGGCCCCGGCCCCCTCCGCCCCCACCCGCTGTGCCGGGGCCCCCGCCTCACCTGCCTTCCCTGGAGACCTCGCTCCCCTGGGCAGGGCCCCGTGCACCCGGCCCGGCCTCCCCAGAGCTCCCCCGGGCGCCTGAGGAATCAGACTCCCATGCTGCTGGAGGGGTGGGCTCCCCGGTGGGCTGGAGGCGGCGCCCGGGCTCCGCGCGGGTTGGAGTTGGGGCCCCACGCCAGTCCTGCGCCTCGGGGCTCCTGCTCTGTACCCAGGTGTGAGGTTGGACGTTCATTCTACAGACACTCTGGCTGCATGTCAGACCCTGGCCGGGCTGGGGGAGGAGCGCCCCGTCCTTGCCCTCAAGGCACGGGCAGTTTGTCTGGGGAGACTGTGTCACATGTGGCAATGACATGCTGTGTGCGCACTGAGCCAGCTTCAGCCAGGGACTCTGAAGAGGAGTGGTCAGGGAAGGCTTCCCGGAGGAGGGGGTGTCTGAGCAGGCGTCGAGGGACGAGTATCAGGCCCCCAGGGTGGCTCCGTGGGCGGAGCGGACCCTGACTCCAGCCGGCTGCAGCCGAAACCGGAGTGAGGAGTCGGCCTCACCCCCCCGGCTGCCTCCGCTCTCCAGGCTCTCGTCTGAGACCCGGGCCCAGCCTCCCTCGGCAGAGGCCCACACGGCTGGTGGCACTGGCCGCCCCGCCAGGCGCCAAGCCCCCCCGAGGGAGAGGCTCGCCCTCCCCACAGCCCCGCCAAGGCGCTGGCCCTCATCCGTCCCATGGGTGGCCTTCCGGGAACCGGTCGGTGGGGCAGGGAGGGGAGCGTGCCCACCTCTGGGGCCAGAGAGGGGGCCCACCCTCCAGGCCGTGCGGCCTGCGTGGCAGTCGCCGTCGCAGGGGAGGCCTTCTCGGAGGAAAGCCGGGCGCTGTTGGAGAGTGGGAGGGAGCCCAAGCCTGGAACAGAATGCGCGGGAGCCCTGGGGAATCCAGGACAGGCCGTCAGGGCGCGGCGGGCGTGGCGGGCGGCTTCCCGGTGAGGCTCGGTGGCAGCTCAGGCCGGAGGCCAGCAGGGCCTCTGACGCCAGCCAGGGGACGCGGCCCCTGGCTCTGGGCATGCCCCGCCCCCTGCCCGGGTGTCAGCCCCTGTGGAGCTGGGGCCCAGGCCCGAAGCGGACCTCCCGAGGGCTGGCCTCCGGGGGGCGACAGGACTCCCCCAGGCAGGCTGGGCCACGGGCTCTGGGGGCAGGGGTGCGGGGCCGGCGGCTGCGGCCAGCCCGCCCGTCCCCTGCAAAGCCAGAGCAGTTCTCAGGAGCAGACGGGGCTGGCCCGGCCCCCGAGCTGCTTCCTCCGCACAGACACACGCGGGCTGGGGGACCACGGGCGGAGCCGGGCGGGCCCGCGGCTGACGGAGGCCTGGTGACACCCCCCGGGACGGAAGCCGCACTCAGGATCGCGAGTTCGTTCATAACCTGATGAATCGCGCCTCCTGGTTTCATGGAGCCTGTAACAATAAAGCGTTCGGAAGCGCGTTCACACCCACCCAGCGACCCCGCGTGGCACTGGCAGCTCTCGTCCTCCCCGACTGCTGGCGAGGAACGGGACGCCCACGCCTCGAAGAGCGGCACATGCCAGGTGGGGGGGCAGTGGAGCCAGGGGCCCCTCCCTGCCCACCACCCTGCCGTGGGTTCCCCTGCCCTCTGTCTCTGGGGCTCCCCGCAGACCAGGAGCGAAGGGGTCACCCGTAGGCCCATCTGAAGTTTTGGAGGGAAGAGGGGGTAGTCATTCAGTCACTCAACAAACACTCCGTCAGCCTCCAGGCCGAACTGGGCTTCTGGCCCCAGAGGCTCCATTGGTCTAATGAGGGAGGCAGTGTGCCCACGAATCCATCTTGATCCTGAATGTGGCATGGACCCCCGAGGGAGGCTCAGGGGACGAGGTGGGTGCTCAGATGAGTGGCAGAGTGCGCATCCAAGAAGGCCTCCTGGAGGAAGCCACACTTTTGCTGACATTTCCCAGCTGGACCGGGTGAGATGGTTCTGCCAAGGTCCACTCCGGTGGACGCCTGCCACAGCTGTCTGTCCACCACCACGGGAGGTCTGACCTCCCCTGGGAGACCCCAGAGACCTCCCGGGGCCTTGCAGTGAAATCCCAACTCCTCACTCGACCCTAAAGACTCCCAGGGATCTCCCCTGGCTCCCTCTGCTCTGGCCTCCGCACTGTCCTCAAGCAGGACCAGCTGCATCCAGCCTCAGGGCCTCCCCTGCTCCCTCCTTCACGGACACTCTGCAGCCTGGACTTGGCGTTCAGGGCCAGTCACTTCCGAAGCCCCTCTCCCAAAAGCGCCTCCGGCCTTCCCCACTGGACTCCTCCGGCCGAGGTCTCCATCACCCTCATCAGCATCTGAGACTCGGTTTTTGCTCCACTCTGTCGCCCTGACGGGACGCCCGCGGGACCCCAGCCCAGGCTGTCCTGCTCGTGGCTGGATCCCGGCGCCCAATACGTCCTGCTGCGCGGCGGGAGCCTGGGCAGGCTCTGTCGGGCGAAGGAACGCGTCCCAGGTCACGGGAGGCGGTGGCCTCATCCCAGCTCAGCTTTGGCCAGGGCTCCCGCCCAGGGAGCGCTTGTTCCCCGTTGCCGCGGGCCGTGTGCCCTCAGCTACCTCCCTTCCCTGTTGCAGCGGCCGCACCGGGCCCCAGCCTCTCTCCACATGCACGCACACGTGCGTCCTCACATGCGTCTCACATGCGTGACTCGTCCTCGCCGTCCTGAGAGGAGCGGGGGGGACGGCGAGGACCGCTGCCCCGCTTGCCGACTCGGGCTGACGGGCCCACGCCTGGGAGAGGCCGGAGCCACCCGGGCCCAGTGCTCTCGGGAGGGCGTTCCTGAAACCCCTCACGGCCCAAGCGCAGGTCCTGGCTACTGGCCACCGAGGGTCAGCAGGCACCTCAGCAGGAGAAGGGGGCACCAGCTGAGCGCCACGCCGGCCACTGGGCACATTCCGGGCCCAGGGAAAAGCCTGGCCTGGGCGAGGCGGAGGGAGCTCGGGGGAGTCGGGTGAGGGTGGGCGGGGCTCGGGACGGGACAGGCAGGGCTGTGGAGCTGAGGGCACCACGCCCACCCGCGTCCTGCAGCCCCGGGAGCCACCACAGCCACGGCACAACTGCCGTCACTTGGCAGGCAGAGATGCCGCCCAAGCCCCCGGCGCCCCTGCCTGCGCTAAGCAGCCTCGAGTCGGGCGGCAGGGGACAGTGGCGGACAGTCTGGGGGTGGGCATAGAAGTCTCTGCCACCTGCTTGCTTCTCCTGTGCTAAGAGCTATAGCGCCAGTGAGGACAGGCCCCAGAGCCCAGAGGGTGACGTGAGCCACCATGGTGGCCAAGCGCGTAGGCTGGCTCTCAGCAGCTGGAGGCAGCAGCAGTGCGCGCTGGGGAGGGGGAGAGGGCAGCCCTCTTTCCAGAGGAAGTGACGACGGAACTGGACCCCGGCGGGAGGGAGGGAAGGTGCTGGCCAGGCAGCAGGGAGGGGTGTTTCCGACGGAGACCTGGAGTCGGGCAGCTGGTGCCTGGGAGGGTTCCCTGGGTGTTTCAGCAGAAGATGGCTGGGGAGCTGACTGGGGCCATCCCAGAAGGCTCAGCAGTGCCACAGGGCCTTGGCCTATCCCGAAGCACCCGTGGGACCAGGCGGACGATGGAAATAGAAGAACAGGCCCAGAAAGAGGCAACAGGGAGTGGTGAGGACTGTGGCGAACTAGAGTTCTCAGGCCCGGATGAAAGGCCCCTAGAGCACTTGGCACTGAGCATGTGTGGTGTTGTCTTTGGTAAACAAGCCCAGGATTTACCTAGAAGGGAACAAAAACTCACTCTAGTGGCCCACGACTAGGGGAGCCCCGAGGCTCCTGCTGTGCCTTCATTCAGGAGAGAGGCCTGGCTGGGACCCTGAGTGATGGACAGGTCACCCACGCCGACCACAGGGTGGGGGTCACTCAGCAGGTTCAGGGTCAGAGGGAGGGAAAGCCTCTGGGACTGCCCAGGCGGCTTTCCGCAGCCTGAGAGGACGCCCGGAAGGGCCTGAACTCCCGTCCGCAGCCTTACCGCGTCCTTGCCAGAGGGCACAGCTGCAGCCTAGGGGGTGCCCCCTGGGTCCACCCGATACATGTCCCCCCAGGGGCGGGGGGAAGGCCGCGCCAGCGTGGCGTGACCAAGGCCCTGGAGAAGTGAGCTATGTCCCTTATTGGTCACAGTACATTTATTTTTCATTAGCAGTTAAATGCAGACATGAGGGATTGTGCCGGGTTCAGCGGGTGGCTGACGTGAGCAGGGCTGGCACGCTGATCGATGGAGGCCCGGTCCCCGCCCCCACCCGGCGGGACCCCGGGCCGGGCGCAGGCGCCGCCCTGGAGCCAGCCTCAGCCTGCCCAGGGGCGTGGCAGGCCCGCCCGCCCCGCTGCCCTGGGTCCACCCGCATGCTGTGGCCTGCCTGGGCGTGAGTCCGGAGAGGCCGCTGGGCCGCCAGCCCCAGCCCTGCGTCCACTCCCCGGAGCCCGGCCTCCCTCCTGCGCGGGCCGCCCCTTCCGTTCCCCCCACCCCCGGCTCCTGGGCGCCTGCCTGGAAAGCCTCAGCCGTGCCGCCCCGAGCCTGTGGTGAGCCTGGGTCGAGACCCCCGCGTGAGGGCTGCCCTGGGGCCCCAGGAGCGGGCGGGGCGGGCGCCTCTGGGTGACCCTCGTGCTCACGCGTGGCTCCACTCACGTGTGAAGGCGTGACGCCCGTGACGGAACTGCAGGGACACACAGGGGAGGTCCCAGAGGGAGAAAGGCCCAGGGAGGAACCAGAGCTGGTCAGGTCGGCAGGAGGGGGACGGGGCAGGGAGGCCAGGGGAGGGGATGGGGGAGGGGGCGGGGGGAGGGGCAGGGCCCCTGGGAGGGCGGGTGGCTCGTGGCTGGCAGACAGGGCCCCGCTGTGTCATAAAGGCCCTGGACACCCACCGGCCTCGCCAGGCCCAGCTGCCGCCCCGCACCTTGGCCAGCCTCCCCGCCCTCCCTAAGTCGAGGCGCCTGCCAGCTCTGCGCCTCAGTTTCCTCCTCAGCTCCCACCTGGAAGAACCTGCTGGGAGGGGTCTGGGGGAGGCGACCCTTTGCCAGGAAAGTGCAAGGCTGCCAAGCGCGGACGGCCGCGAAGGTGTCCTGAGCACCGTGCTGGGTGCCGCGGGCCTATTTCACATCGTTCTTGGGATGGCCCTAAGAGTTGGGCACCGTCTCCCCACTCTGTGGGCGAGGAGACAGGCTCCGGGCGGGGAAGGACTCGCCCCTCAGGCCCGCCTGTGCCTGCCCCACGATCCGCCCACGGGGCTCGGTGCAGACACCCCTCCATCCAAATCACGGCGTGGGGGTGCAAGGGGGCTTCCACCTTCGAGAGAGATGGCCCTTGTGCCCGCAGGAGAGAAAGGCGGGGGACAGCGGGGCGCTGGGGTGGGGGAGATGGGGTGCTCCCTGGGACGGGGAAGGAGGGGGCGCTCCCAGGAGCCAGGCCTGAGCCCAAAGCCTGCGACGGGTTTTGGACGCGCCACGGCGGGGAGGGCCCCGCGGACCCCACAGGGCCCACACGGCTCCACTGGCAGCTCCCGGGCCCAGCCTGCCCGAGGCCCCGCCCGCTGTGAGCGTGCGTTGGTGGGGGTCGCTGCAGCCCAGGGGAGGCCGGGCCAGCTGGGGGCTTGTTTGGCCGGCGGGGGCAGGGCGGAGGGTGCCCCCGCTTTCACCCCCAGGTCCTGCTGCTCTGGGGTTCCCCTCCGCCGAGGCCTCGGAGCCAATGGCCAGGACGGTTAGCCGCCCGTGCCTTGTGGGGTGGCTGTGCGTTTGGGGCAAAACGAGAAGGAAACCCACGTTCAGGTCTTCTCCAGGAGTAGGGGGTGGCCCGGGTCGCTGAGACCACCTGGCAGGCTCTCCCGGCGCCCCCTCCTGCCTGTGCCCCCCAGCGTGGCATTGCTGAGCAGACTGTGCACGGGGCCAGGGATGGGGCCGCCCAGGAGGCAGGGCCCGGAGGCGGCCACCGCCCCCTCCAGCCTTCAAGACCTTCCGGGGGCCGGCCTGCCCAGTCCCTGACCTCAGGGAGGCTACCGCGTGTTGAGGCTTTCCGCCTGCTGGGCCTTCAGGCGTGGGAGGGCCACCGCCCCCTCTTGCCCAAGAGGAAGCTGAGGCTCGGAGGGCACAGGCCCCCAGGCCCGGGCTGCCCAGCTGGAAGCAGCAGAGCCCAGGCTCATCCCCCTCCCAGCAGCTGCCTCCGCCGTGCCCAGCCTGGCCGGGCTCACCGTGCCCTCTGCCCTGCCACAGGTGCCCAGCAGAGCGCCACCGTGGCCAACCCGGTGCCCGGCGCCAACCCGGACCTGCTTCCGCACTTCCTGGTGGAACCGGAGGATGTGTACATTGTCAAGAACAAGCCGGTGCTGCTGGTGTGCAAGGCTGTGCCCGCCACGCAGATCTTCTTCAAGTGCAACGGCGAGTGGGTGCGCCAGGTGGACCACGCCATCGAGCGCAGCACCGACGGGAGCAGCGGTGAGCCAGGCGGCGGGGCGGGCCGGGGAAGCGGGACTCGCTCGGGGGCTGCTGCCCAGACTGCAGACTCGCGGGCGGCAGGGCCGGGATGCCCCGTTCTGTCTCCCACCCTCAGCAGCACCCACTCTCGCTCCTGGGCCCCCGGCGTTCACCCACAGGCCTCCCCAGAATCCCACCCCTCACCAGCAAGAGAAAAGCCCCCCGAGCTGCCCCAGGGTCCCCACTGCTGCCACTGAGCCTGGGCTGGGGGGACAAGCGGCAGGGCCAGGGTGGCCAGCAAGAGGTGCCCGCAAAGGGAGGGGGCCCAAGGGCTCGCAGGCCTCCTGTCCAGCGAGGGCTCGCTCCGGGTGCCCACCCGCTCCTGCACACGTGCACTCGGGCATTCCCTGAGCGCCCGCCCCCAAGCTGGGGACACAGCCCCGCCCTCGAAGAGCCCAGAGAGGCGCCGGCGTGAGGCCTCCCAGCAGCATGGCGCAGGACGGAGGCTGGCCAGGGCACCGGGGCTCCTTGGGGAAGGCGACGTGGGAACTAGGGGGGCAGGGAGACCTGGCAGGGAGGGCAGCCGGGAGGGGCGCCCCAGGCAGAGCCAAGAGCGAGAAGGGCCTGAGGCGGACTCCGGCCCTCAGGGCGGCTGGGCAGAGGGTGTGGGTGTGCAGGGGGCCCAAAGTGACGGCACTCTCGTAGGACTTCAGGCTGCAGAGAGACACAGCCAGAGCCGCAGGTGACACTCAGGCTGGTGAGGGACGGGGGGACAGCCCAGAGACACTAAGGAGAGGAGCCAGCAGGACGCCGCTCAGGGCCAGGGAGGAGCCCTGGGCCACGGGGAGGCCCACGCACCCCTTCTGTGGGCATTCTCTGCCTCCCCTGGCTCTGGCAGCAGGTGGGCACCAGGGACGTGGTGAGGGAGCACTCGTTTGGGTTCTGCTCGTCCTGAGAGGAGGCCGAGCAGAGAGAAGCAGGAGCTGACCACAGCCCTCCCTGTCCTCCCTGGAGCCGCTTCCTCTCCTCCGGGCGCCTCGACCCACGCCTCGGGAGCCCTCGGCTCAGCCCTAGCCCCTCCCAGCAAGGCCTCTGCCGGCCCGAGACCCTCGACGCCTGTTGGGGGTGCAGCCCACACGGGACAGCCAGCGTGCGGCCCGAGCCACGGGGCAGCGGGGACAGGTGGGTGGCACCCGGGACTCACATGACGACCAAGGGCTAGAGGGGTGGCCCATGCCACCAGGCAGGAGGAAGGCTGACACCGGAGGAGGAGTGACAGCCAAGCTCAGGCTGAAACCCACCCAGAAGGGCATTTCCAGGCTGTGGAACGGAGGGTGCAGAGGCACGAGACAGCGGGCCCGGGGGCAGGCCTGGGGGAGGGCGAGCCCAGGGGCGAGCAGCAGTGACCAGGGGCTGCTCTGAGGGGTGCGGGAGGCTGTCGGGCAGAGAGGGCAGCGGCCAGCCTTGCACTGTGGGGAGACCACGCTGGGAGGAGGAGACGGCCAAGGGGAGGCTCCGGCTGGCCGGGAGAACCGCTGGGAAGTCCAGCCACAGTCCCGGCCGAGGGCCTGGGTGAGGGCGGCGTGTGGTTCCGTCCTCAGGACCAACCTGTCCTGCAAAGGAGGTGGAGGCTAGGGCTCTGACCTATCCGGGGCCCGCAAGAGCTCCCACAAGGCTCTGGTCCACAGAAGCCAGCCCGTCCTCCCTGGCAGGGTCAGCAGCGCTGGCTCGCCGCCTCGTGCCACTTGAGCCCGGCAAGGGGTCAGGAGGCTTGGGCCCCGACAGCCCCCGGCCACAAGCGCAGGCCGACGGCAGCTTCTTCCTGCAGGTCCGATGTGCACCGAACGCCTCTCTGCTGCAGACACTGGGTTGGGCGCCAGGAGCCAAGTCTCAGGGCTCTCCCTGGTCAGGAGGGAGTTGGAGGGGCGGAAAGTGGAGCCAGAGGCGTGGGCACTAGTGGCCCACCCCGACTTAGAGCCTCCCGGCCCAGGGAGATGTCGCCTCCAGGGCTAGCGTCTCCCCACCCAGGGAGGTGATGCCCCCGGGACTGAGGTCTCCTGACTAAGGGAGATGTCACCCCCAGGACTAGAGCCTGCCAGCCCAGGGAGGTGTCACCTCCAAGACTAGAGTCTCCCTACCCAGAGAGATGTCACCTCCAGGAGTAGAGACTCCAGACCCAGAAAGGTGTCACCTCCGGGAGTAGAGACTTCCTTCCCAAGGAGGAGTCACCTCCAGAACTAGAGTCTGCCCGATTCATTGAGGTGTCACTTCCAGGCCTAAAGTCTCCTCCGCCCAGGGAAGAGTCACCTCCAGGACTAGAGGCACCCCAACCCAGGGAGGTGTCACTTCCAGGACTAGTCTCCCGGCCTAGGGAGGTGTCAACTCCCAGACTAGAGCTTCCCCGGCCCAAGGAGGTGTCACCTCCAGGACTAGAGTCTCCTCAACCCAGGGAGCTGTCACTTCCAGGACTAGAGTCTCCTGGCCCAGGGAGGTGTCAACTCCCAGACTAGAGCTTCCCCGGCCCAAGGAGGTATCACCTCCAGGACTAGAGTCTCCTCAACCCAGGGAGCTGTCACTTCCAGGACTAGAGTCTCCCGGCCCAGGGAGGTGTCAACTCCCAGACTAGAGCTTCCCCGGCCCAAGGAGGTGTCACCTCCAGGACTAGAGTCTCCCCCACCAGGGAGGTTCACTTCAAGGACTAGAGTCTCCTGGCCCAGGGAAGTGTCACCTCCAGGATTAGTCTCCTCGACCCAGGGAGGGGTCACGTCCAGCCCAGGGAGGTATCAACTCCCAGACTAGTGCTCCCCGGCCCAAGGAGGTGTCACCTTCAGGACTAGAGTCTCGTGGCACAGGAAGGTGTCACCTCTGGTAACAGAGTCTCCCTGGCCCAGTGAGGAGTCACTTCCAGAACTAGAGTCTCCCGACCCAGGGTATTGTCACCTCCAGGACTACAGTCTTCCAACCCAGGCAAGCATCACCTCCAGGGCTGGCTTCTCTCCATTCCCCGGGCAGCACCGCAATGCAGCGTGTGAATCCTCCCGCTGCTCTGGGGGTTTGGGGGCAAGGACAGGAGAGGAGGAAGCTGCAGCCGGAGAGGGCCTTGACCGCCCTGTTGTCCCAGCATCCCCTTCCAGGCCCCCTCCTGTCTGAGCACCCCCGCCGTCATGAGGTTCAGATGCCAGGCTCACCAGTTGCCGGGCCATTGTCTGACGAGCAGTCACAAGCCTGAGCCCCACGCGGCCCAGCGCCCAGCAGGCTTCTCCTGTCCCTTGTTCTGTTCCAGCCAGCAGAGCTGCAGAGCGGGGCTTGTCCCACCTGTAACCGCCAGGCCCTCCCCTGCCCCGAGCCTCCAACCTCAGGCCTCCATGGCCGGAAGATCTGAATTTGGATTGATCTCATGGATCACTCAGCCCAGAGCCACCGAGTGCTTTGGGGTGGAGAGAAAGGCTTTCTTTGCTGGGCCACAAGCAGAGGCCCGGCCGTGGTGCCACGTGGGCCCACAGCAGACCCGGAAACAGAACGTTCTGTGGTCACGCAGGTGCAGTGGGGTCAGAGGGCTGGCTGGACCCGCAGCCCAGCCTTCTGTGTGTGGGGCTGGGGGGACGCTGGACGGACACCCAGGAGAGAGCGCCCGCCTCCCTCGCATCTGCCCTCAGCCCTCGTCCAGAAGGCCGGGGGAAGGGACCCGAGCCTGACGTGCTGGCACCCAAACCTGCTGTCAAAGCCTGAAATTTGCCAAACCAAGCCCTGGAGTGCAGCCGGGGAGTGTCATTTATTTTGCGTTAAACACACTGATTGGTTATCTGGAGCAGGAGAGGACCCATGTCCTGCCTGGCCTCAGGGCCCCCAGCCAAGCCGCCACGTCCCGGGAACACTGGGAGGGTGCCCATGTGCACACGCACGCCACCCGGCCAGCTTGCTGGGGGTCGCTCCCAAGGCTGGCACCTGGTCACATCCACCAGGCAGGGGCCACACAGCCATCCCCAGACACCACTCCTGGGAGCCAGGCTGCTTCATGGCCTACGGGGAGGCGGGTACAGCCCTGCACGTGGGCGTCCCGTGCCAAGGCACAGCTGGGAGCTCGGACATCGAGGACACACTTGGCCCCCGCTCACGGCTGGTGGAGGGAGAGAAGGCTGCAGGGCAGAAGGGGGGAGAAAGAAGGGAACGCTCACACGCGCTTCCCCCACCACCACGGGGGCTGGAGGAGCCACTGGCAGACCGTCCACCCAGGGGAGAAAAAGCGCCCAGCTCAGCTCAGAATGTTCCAGAGTTTTCCACCCTGACCCCAGAGGCAGAGCAGGAAGAGGGGCAGAGGGCCGCGTCACTACCACGGCTCCTTGTCGGCTGCCCGGAGACTGGGGATGCTTGACACATACTCAGTGCCCGAGGCCCCTGTCCAATTCTCGGACACAGTGAGTGACCCCTTAGACCTCGGGCCCCACCCACCCCAGACAGCATGCACATCGAGGTTCTTAGGGAGCAGGGGCGGTGCCTGGAGAGGAAAGTGGCCCCGCGATGGGGACGGCAACAGAGGTGACACCCCACCGTCTCGGTGAGAGCAGGCCGGGGACCGGGGCGAGTGCCCGGGACCCAGCACGAGAGCCCAGAGACCGTGAGGAAAGGTCTGGGAAAGAGTCAGGGTGAGACATGCCAGGGAATTGGAGAGGGAAGGCAGCCGCCCGGTCTCCTCCCGCAATGCAGCCCTAATTGAATTTCGCTGTTAACAATGGAAACACATTGGCTGCCAGCCTCTCTCCCTCTCCCCGATAAGCCAATGACCCGAGGGAAATTGGGGTCAGGAGGAGGGGAAATTGGAAACATGTAATCTCTTCTGGCTCCCGCTCCCGGGACACCAGTTTTGGCCGCCAATGAGGCGGGAGGAGGGCCGGCGTCTGCATCTGGGTGGTCGGGGGCCTGCGCGGGCGTGCTCTGGGTCCAGGGACGGTGGGGTGGGGGGCCAGGGCGCTGAGTCCAGCCAGGACAAGAGTGCCCCCGCGGTCAGGCCGAGCGAGCCCCGCACCCCTCGGGGGCCGGCCCTTCAGCTCGCCCTCTCCCGGCGGCCCCCACGGCCTCTACAAAGCTTCTCCCTAGCAGACGGACGCCCCCAGCCCGCCCCCGGGGGACCACAGCACCCTGAGCACACGTTGGGTTCAGCAGCCCTGCGTGCCACGCGAGTTGCTGCCCCCACCCACGGTGCAGTGGGAAACCCTTCCCGTGTCCCCGGGGTCTATCATGATACCACCTGATCGCTGTAATCATGTTGTTAACGACTGTTATTACAGCATCCCGTGTGGGGATCACCCGCTGGTCCTCCAGGGAGGGGGCAGAGCCTGTCTCACCCTTTTACCCACAAGGGTCCCAAGAGCAGCCTGTCTCCCCCGCCCCTTCTGCCTGGAGTCTCTGGAGGCCAGACCTGCCTCCAGAGGGAAGCCCCTCTCGGGACGTTTCTGTGCGTGACTCCGGGGAGTCGGGCCTCGGGTGGCCAAGCATGATGATGGAAGTTCGGCGAAGCCCCACTCCTGGCCGGGGGGGACCAAGCACCCCCGGCCCCCGGGCATTCCCTCCAGGCCGCAGTCGTCTGGAGGCCACTCTCCCGCAGAGCAGAGTGGCCGAGGGTGGGGCAGAGATCCGCCATGGGCGGAGCTCCCGCAAGACCCTGGGACCCTGACTGCCCCCGCAGGGCTGCCCGCCATGGAGGTCCGCATCAACGTCTCGCGGCAGCAGGTGGAGAAGGTGTTTGGGCTGGAGGAATACTGGTGCCAGTGTGTGGCGTGGAGCTCCTCGGGCACCACCAAGAGTCAGAAGGCCTACGTCCGCATCGCCTGTGAGTCGGGCGGCCGGCGGGGCGGAGGGCGTCCCCAGGCGACGGGCAGGAGGGGTCCAGCCAGAAACCCTCGCGGCCCCGCTGGGGTGGGCGACGTCCCCGTGACACGGCCGGGGGGACGAGGGGCAGAGTCGGCCAGGCGGCGCCCGCGAGGCACTCAGGCAGCACGACCCTCTGGTTCCTCTTCCAGATTTGCGCAAGAACTTTGAGCAGGAGCCGCGGGCCAAGGAGGTGTCCCTGGAGCAGGGCATCGTGCTGCCCTGCCGCCCCCCAGAGGGCATCCCCCCAGCCGAGGTGAGGGGTCTGGGGGCCCACTGCACAGCGGGCAGGTGGGCGGGGCTCCCGGGCGCAGGTCCTGCCTGCCACGCCCCCCTCGGGGCGGCCCGGGCGGCGGTACATGGCAGGGCTCGCGCAGGTGGAGTGGCTCCGGAACGAGGACCCGGTGGACCCAGCCCTGGACGCCAACGTGTACATCTCGCGGGAGCACAGCCTGGTGGTGCGGCAGGCCCGCCTGGCCGACACGGCCAACTACACCTGCGTGGCCAAGAACATCGTGGCGCGCCGCCGCAGCGCCTCGGCCGCAGTCATCGTCTACGGTGGGCCCCGCGTGCTGGCGGGCGGAGGGCTCCGGGCGCGGGGCGAGGCACCGAGGGGCCGCCGGCGGGCGGAGAGCGGCCCCAGCGTCAGGGCGCTGACCCAGAAGCCCGAGTGGCGTGCCGGCCACGGCCCTGGGGCACCGCGAGGGTTGGCTGGGCAGAGGGTGGACGGGTCAATGTCTTCTGTGGGCGCAGGCGTCGGCAGGAGGGCGGGAAGGGAGGCGAGGAAAGGCGACAGATCACGCCCTGCGTGTCCGGGGCAGGAAGTAGAGGCCAGGCGACACCCCAGGAGCGGGCGGGGGGGCGGGAGTCGCCCCCGGAGAGGCCAGGGGTGGGCGGCAGGAGCGTGCGCGCTGTGGTTTGGCCCGGCTGCCCTGGCACCGCAGCCCCTGCCGGAGAAGGGAAGGCTGGAGACCGGAGGCCAGAGCGGGCGTCGCCGACAGGGCCAGCAGGCACAAGCTCGGCCTCCCGGGGCATCTCCCCCGCACAGCCCCGGCCCCTCGTGCCCGGCTCACGGCCCCAGCCCTCCACGTCCCGCTCACAGTCCCGGACCCCTGCCCCAGCTCACGGCCCAGCCCCGGCCCCTCGGGTCCCGCTCGCCGTCCCAGACCCCTGCGCCCGGCTCGCAGCGTGCAGCCGGACCTCACACCACCACCACCGCCCACCGGGGCAGCCTGTGTCCCCGTGTCCAGCTGGCAGCCCCACCCTCACGTCCCGCTCGCCCGGCTCGCAGCCCCTCTGCCCACACGCCCCGGCCCCGGGGCCCGCGTGTCTGAGGACGCCCCCGCTCCCTGACCCAGCCCTTCTCTGTCCGGCCAGTGAACGGTGGGTGGTCGACGTGGACCGAGTGGTCTGTCTGCAGCGCCAGCTGTGGGCGCGGCTGGCAGAAACGGAGCCGCAGCTGCACCAACCCGGCGCCTCTCAACGGGGGTGCCTTCTGTGAGGGGCAGAATGTCCAGAAAACAGCCTGCGCCACCCTGTGCCCAGGTACCAGTGGCCGCCGCCTCCCACATCGCTCCTCACCACCACGCCATCTCCGCGCCCCAGCTCCATCGCGCCCGCCAGCCTGCCCCATGGCTCCATCCCACCCACCCGCCCGCCCCGCGGGCCAGGCTCAGTGGAGGCGGGGACGGGTGCAGCGTGTGGCCAGTCGGGCTCGGCACGGGGGCCGCTGCGCCGGCGATGCAGTCTGAGGACAGGGTCCAGGGCTCAGCCTGGGGCTGCAGGAGGGTCACCGCGGGACGACGGCCCATGCTGCCCGGGCCAGGAGGCCTCCCGTGAGGGAGTGCGAGCGGCCCCGGCATCATCCTGCCTCCCGTCATGAGCATGCGTCATCACGGGCCGGCCGGACAGCAGAGGGCGTGCATCGTGGGCCGGGCCCTGGCCTTGCACCCAGGTCCGGACCAGAGTGCCCTGCCCGGTCCAGACGCTCGGCGGGGCCATGCCGGCAGGCCTCCTGGGTGGGCTCCCTGGGCTGACCGTGCCGCCCCTCTCTGCCCGTGTGTGTCCCCCGTCTAGTGGACGGAAGCTGGAGCCCTTGGAGCAAGTGGTCGGCCTGTGGGCTCGACTGCACCCACTGGCGGAGCCGTGAATGCTCTGACCCAGCGCCCCGCAACGGTGGCGAGGAGTGCCCGGGTGTGGACCTGGACACACGCAACTGCACCAGCGACCTCTGCGTGCACAGTGAGTGCCCTCCTGTCTCCTGGAGTTGCCCCTGCCAGTCCTGGGGGGAGGGAGACGTCCCTGCCTCGGGCGGTGCCCTCAGGGGTCCCCCACCACGCCCGCACTCGTGCCCAGGCATGCCCCCGCGTCGCCTGAAACATGCACAGGTCGAACTTTGACGTGCCCGCCCACCCATGCCCACCCAATACTGTGCCCATCCCCCGAGTACACACTCAAGTCCTGCGGGGACGCGGACTTGGGAGGCCTGTTAATTACCAGGCCATAACTAACAATTAAAGGTCTCTGTAGGGTTTTTTTTCCCTCTAGAACACACCCTCCCCCATTCTTTCAATTAAAAACCTAATTATCTGTGTCAATTCCTTTCTGATGGACATTTCTTCCATTATGCAAAACTCCTCTAAAATCAATACCGCCTCCTCCGAGCAATCAATCACCCCCTCCTGGCCCTGCCCCAGGCCTGGGGGATGCAGACAGGCAGAAGAGCCTGTGCGCCCTTGCCCCCGACCTCGGCGCTGGCCTGCAGCCCCCCAGATGCATGGCCCCAGCTTTGGGGCTCCCGGGAGTGCACCCCCAGCCGCCCCAGTCCCCGAAGAGCCGCTCGTGGGTTCAGCCCCGCCGTCTGGCACCAGGCCACCCTCCAGGGAAGCAGCCCTCTGCGCCCGCATCCTCTGGGCAGCCGCCCAGCCTGAATGTGAGGGCTGTGACTTCTCAGAGTCCCTCAGCACAGCAGCGGCAAGTGCGGGGTCGGGGCCCGCACGCCGACCGCCCCCCCAGCCTCGGTGCCCCTGCCCCTCCCAAGGCCTCACTGTCCCTCACAGCCGCTTCCGGCCCCGAGGGCGTGGCCCTCTACGTGGGCCTCGTCGCCGTGGCCGTGTGCCTGGTCCTGCTGCTGCTCGTCCTGGTCCTCGTGTACTGCCGGAAGAAAGAGGGGCTGGACTCGGACGTGGCGGACTCCTCCATCCTCACCTCGGGCTTCCAGCCCGTCAGCATCAAGCCCAGCAAAGCGGGTGAGCCCGCCCCCACAGGCCTCCTGCGCACACACCCACCCTGGCTGGCCCGGCCGCCCGGCAGGGCCACCCTGGGGCCCCGGCCTGAGTCTGTCCTCGCCCCGCAGACAACCCCCACCTGCTCACCATCCAGCCGGACCTCAGCACCACCACCACCACCTACCAGGGTGGCCTGTGTCCCCGGCAGGACGGGCCCAGCCCCAAGTTCCAGCTCGCCAACGGGCACCTGCTCAGCCCGCTGGGCGGGGGCCGCCACACGCTGCGCCACAGCTCGCCCACCTCGGAGGCCGAGGACTTCGTGTCCCGCCTCTCCACCCAGAGCTACTTCCGCTCCCTGCCCCGCGGCACCGGCAACATGGCCTACGGGACCTTCAACTTCCTCGGGGGCCGCCTGATGATCCCCAACACAGGTAGGGAGCACCCCCAGAAGAGCTGCCTCGGTTTCCCGCCTGGAGGAGAGCAGAACAGCCCCGGCCCTCCTGCGCCCCTCCGCCTCTCTCTGGACCCAGCCAGGCAGGCAGGGAAGGGGGCGGAGTCTTAGGGCGAACCCCGTGGGGGCTGGCCCCGGGGCGGTGGCCAGAGCTGTCTCCTGCTGCCCGGGGCACCAGGGTGCTGTTGTCCACGCCCGGGCTCCGAGAAGGGCCCCGGGCCCGAGGAAGGGCAGTGCCGGCCCCAAGGAGCTCAACAGCGAGCAGAGAGACGGGACGGGGCCGGCCTGGACAGAGGGCCCTGGGAGTCCCCACCCATCCTGGCTGTACCCACCACTGCGCAGAAGCCCCAACAGGGTCCCCAAGACAGGTTGTTGGCGAATCCACGGACCCGCCCCGTGGCATCTTGCAGGAAGTGGCTGCGGCCTGTGGCGTGGCTGGCCACTCCCACCCTGAAGCCCTCTGAGCCCTCGGCTTAGACACCCCACATGCCCCTCTCCGGCCGCTCAGGTAGTGTGTCTGTGCAGAGCACTCCACCCCTCGGCCCCCAGCCCGCGGCTCCCAGGCCCCAGCACCGCACACCCAGCTGCCTCCCAGCAGCTGCGTCTGGATGTCTCGCGGCACCTCGGATTCCGGCTCCTAAAACAGAACCGCCTCCCACCCTCCCCCGACCCGCCTCTTGGCTGGCTTTCCCCACCGGGGTCGCCTTGACCTCCTGCTCTTCCTCTCTTGCCCTCGCCAGTCTCAGTCCCGCCCCAAGGCCTGTGTGTCCTCAACGGCCCCCGCCGCCCCTCCCGGCCCCGGCCACCACACAGCTCATCTGGGGCCTGGTGCCGAACCTTCGCCGAATGGTGCTGGAGTTTTAACCGTGTCCCTCCCCTGCCTAAACCTTCCGGGGCTCCTCACTGTTCCCTGCAGAGCCCGCGTGATAAGGCGGAGAGGACCCAACCCCTGCCGGCGAGGGCTGCGACCTTGACCCTCCCTCATGAGCTTCTGCACGCGGCAGCTGCAGGGACACTCGTGCCCCAGATACCTTGCCCCGTGTGCACACCAGCCCCTGCCCCTCCCGCGGGCTCAGAGGTGGCTTCTCCTTTGGGTCTCGGCCTGACCGCTCTGGCTCTCTGTCTGCTGAATCATAGTGTCCTCCTGGGGCCGTTAGGAGGCGGGGTGACAGGGCATCGGTGAGCCCCCACAAAGAGGTGGGCACACAGTGGTGCTCAGCAGCTCCAGCTCCGCAGCCCTGTGGCCCCAGGTGGGCAAGTGTGGGCAGCCAGCTCTCCTGTGTCTCTCTCCCCGCTGGGCCAAGAGCTAGGACATAGGTCCTACCGTGTGCTGAGCGGCTGGCGTTCGTCTCCGTCAAACGAGGCCTGCGTGCATGCATGTCCTCCCTACAGAGGCTCACTTGTGTTATCTGCGGCTGCAGCCAGCACTAGCCGGTGCCGTGGGCCACACGGGCTCATGCAGGGGGCGGCTGCCGTCAATATACAGCTCCCCGAGAGACAGTGATATTCCAGCCCGGGCCACTTCAGCTGCCCATTCTGGGGTGCAGGCGTTCGCTTTTGGACGTGGTGGGTTCAAGTCCCCCGTCCTGAGCCAGGGCTGCCTGTCCTGGGACAAGGTCACTGCCCCGCCCCTAGAGTGACGCCCCGTCCCTGGCCCTGCCTGTCCTGCCCCTCGGCCCCCCTTGAGCCACGCCCCTCTCCAAAGACATTGACGCTGTTCCCTCAAGGGGCCGGGCAGGCGCCAGTCCCAGGCGCAGGGCACCCATGCTCAGCTCCCAGACCAGGCAGAGCGGCAGAGACAAGGCTTGCTCGGGACCCATCGGGGCGTGGCCAGGGCCGGCGGAGCGGGAGGACCTCGAGCGGGACAGGAGCGCGGTGGGGCTCAGGCCGTGGTTCCAGAACCGCTGAGAGTGGGGCTAGAGACCAAGGCGCCGGCTTTCATCTCGGAGGCGGGCCAGGTTTCAGGCAGGGAAGGCCTTGGTCCCGCCCAGGGCCTTTCGGGTGCAAGGAAGGCAGATCAGCACTCCTGGCCCTGCCTGTTCTGGAGTTTGCCAGGCCCGGGCTAACAAGGCTTGCGTTTCCACCCAGGCTCCCCCGCCGATCCTGGGGTCCCCTGACTCAGCCTCCTGCCTGTGTGGGTGGCTGGGCGGCACGGCTGTCCTTGGGCACCAGCCAGTCCCCAGAGGGAGGCTCACGGAGGAGCTGGGTGCCGGGTCGTGGGTGAGCCTGCCCCCCTATCTGTCACAGGAATCAGCCTCCTCATCCCCCCGGACGCCATACCCCGAGGGAAGATCTATGAGGTCTACCTCACGCTGCACAAGCCCGAGGACGTGAGGTGTGGGCGCGGGCCCTGCACGGGGGCTGGGAAGGGCCTGCCTGCCGCCCGGGGCCCGGGGATGCCCCTGCCCACCCGTCGGGCCGTTTGGCCTGAGGCGGGGTGGGGGAAGAGCCACGCCCCCGCTGCCCCCATGCCCCCACCTCCGTGGCCCTGGGCCCAGGATGGGCCACTGACGCCTTTCCCTCCCCGCCCGAATTTCCCCACTTGAGGTTGCCCCTAGCCGGCGGCCAGACCTTGCTGAGTCCCATCGTTAGCTGCGGGCCCCCCGGCGTCCTGCTCACACGGCCCGTCATCCTGGCCATGGACCACTGCGGGGAGCCCGGCCCCGACAGCTGGAGCCTGCGCCTCAAAAAGCAGTCGTGCGCGGGCAGCTGGGAGGTGAGCAGGGCATGGCGCCCGGTGTGCCCCAGTCCGTCCAGGCTCCCGAGGGGCCCGCAGCCCTTCCGCGTGCCCAGCCTGGCTTCGGCGGCCGTGCGCCCCGAGCCGTCCCCACCTGGCCGCGGAGGCCTGAGGTTGCGAAGACCCGACCCCCTGCCCCCCGCAGGACGTGCTGCGCCTGGGCGAGGAGGCGCCTGCCCAGCTCTACTACTGCCAGCTGGAAGCCGGCGCCTGCTACGTCTTCACCGAGCAGCTGGGTCGCTTCGCCCTAGTGGGCGAGGCCCTCAGTGTGGCCGCCGCCAAGCGCCTCAAGCTACTCCTGTTCGCCCCGGTGGCCTGCACTTCCCTGGAGTACCACATCCGGGTCTACTGCCTGCACGACACCCACGAGGCGCTCAAGGTACTGCCGCCCCCGCCGCGGGGAGGCCCAGCGTGTGCCCAACACCTGCCCGCCGGCCGGCTGGCCAGAGGCCCTGCAGGGCGGTGCGAGGCCTGGCTGACCCCCTGGGCCCTGCAGGAGGTGGTGCAGCTGGAGAAGCAGCTGGGCGGCCAGCTGATCCAGGAGCCACGCGTGCTGCACTTCAAGGACAGCTACCACAACCTGCGCCTGTCCATCCACGACGTGCCCAGCTCCCTGTGGAAGAGCAAGCTCCTCGTCAGCTACCAGGTGAGGCTGGGCGCGCGCCGTGCCTGGGGTTGGAGCTGGGAATGCCGGACGCCTCTCCCGGGGCCCGGAGCTGGACACACCGGATTCTCCCCTGGGAGCCAGACCCACCAGATGCCTCCCCCAGGGACCCAGACGCACCAGACACCTCCCCTAGGTGCCTAGAGCCAGGCACGCTGGCTGCCTCCCCGGGGGACTTGGGGCCAGACACACCGGATGCATTCCCCGGGGATGTAGACCCAGACACACCGGACGCCCTGGACACACCAGACCCATTCCCCCAGAGACCCAGAACCGGGCACACCGGACGCCTCCCCCGGGGGCCAGGGGCCGGGCACACACCGGACACCTCCCCCTGGGGTCAGACACACCAGACACATCCCCCGGAGACTGAGCCGGGCACAGCGGGCATCTCCCTGGGGGTCCGGGACCAGGCACTCCGACACACCTTCCCCCAGGAGATCCCGTTCTACCACGTCTGGAACGGCACGCAGCAGTACCTGCACTGCAGCTTCACCCTGGAGCGCGCCAGCCCCAGCACCAGCGACCTGGCCTGCAAGGTGTGGGTGTGGCAAGTCGAGGGCGACGGGCAGAGCTTCAACATCAACCTCAACATCACCAAGGTGGACGGAGGGGCTGCCCGCCGCTTCGACTTGGCCCCTGGAAACACGCCAGCCCACTCGCCTCCTCCCAGGACCCCCTGGACCTCTTCCCCCAGTGCTCCCGGGGGGTGCAGATGCAAACAGGACTCGGGAGGGCAGTTGGAGGAGCGCCTGAGGGCTTCCCGGGAGAGGGGGACTTTGTAGTGGGCCCTGAAGGGTGAGCGAGTCTGGCCGCAGAGTGAGAGGAGGGGCGTTTCTGGCTGCGGGAGCTGAGCAGGCACGCAGGCAGGGAGAGGCAGCCGCAGTGCCGGAGGCCAGCCGCGGCCGGGCAGAGGGACCTGAGGGTGGAGGGTGAGCAGCGGGAACAGGCCGGACGCCCGCTCTGCTCACTGGCCGTGCGGCTTTGGCAGCTGCGGCCTGAGCCCCGCTGGGCAGGGCGTTGTGCGAGGGGGTTGCCCAGGAAGGGCTAGTGTCCACGCCCTCCGGGCTCTGCGTGGGGCTGGGAGCTCCCCCCGCAGGAGGCGGCCGGGGGCCCGGCCTCAGAAGTTCTGACACGCACCTCCGCCCCTCTCGCTCCAGGACACGAGGTTTGCGGAGCTGCTGGCTCTGGAGAGTGAAGGGGGGGTCCCAGCCCTGGTGGGCCCCAGTGCCTTCAAGATCCCCTTCCTCATTCGGCAGAAGATCATTTCCAGCCTGGACCCGCCCTGCAGCCGGGGCGCCGACTGGCGGACTCTGGCCCAGAAACTCCACCTGGACAGGTGGGTGCGAGGGGGCGGAGAGGGGCTTGGAGGCCACCTGCAGTCCGGCCTGGGCAGGGGGGCAGACCGGAGTGCCGGCGGGGCCTGCAGCACGTCCACGAGCAGCCAGGCCGTCCGTGCGTTTGGCCGGGGGAGGCCCTGCCCTGGGTGGGCTGGGCAGTGGCGGCGGCCGGGGGCCAGGCCACCGACCGCCTCTGCCCCCTGCAGCCATCTCAGCTTCTTCGCCTCCAAGCCCAGCCCCACGGCCATGATCCTGAACCTGTGGGAGGCGCGGCACTTCCCCAACGGCAACCTCGGCCAGCTGGCGGCCGCGGTGGCCGGCCTGGGCCAGCCAGACGCTGGCCTCTTCACGGTGTCAGAGGCCGAGTGCTGAGGCCGGCCGGGCCCGAACGCCTACACTCTCACCAGCTTTGGCGCCCGCCGGGGACGGGCAAAGGCCAGACGGGGCCTTCCCCGACACCGGGGGGAGCCGCGGGGACAGGTCCTCACACCCGGAGCTGAAGCCGCCCCTCCACGCTGGCCCTTCAGCCCCTGCCCAAACCCCATCCCTCCGCGGCCAGCCTGGCCCAGCGGGCACCGCCACCTGCTCACACCGGCCCGACCCCGGGCCCAGGGCAGACGGCGCCCGGAGCCACCCGTGTGTGTGTATGAGCGTGTGATGCTACCTCGCCTCCCGCCCCTCACCGGGCCCGCATGCACACGGCATCACGCACACACCGGGCTCAGGACACGGCCCCCGGGGCTCCCGCCTGAGTGGACCTTATGCAAACATTTCTGTGCCTGCCGGGCAGGGGCGCGTCCGAGGGCCCGGCTCCGAGCCCGCGGGACCGAGGGCCACGGCCAGACAGGGGCGGCCCCTGGATTCAGGCGCACGACCAGCCCACGGGCACGTGCCACGCACGCCCGCGTGCCATCTCACACGCATCCCTCCCGGGCCATGCAGACACCCCGTCCCCGCCACACGCATCTCACGCCGTGCACCCGGGGCGGCTCCCGTCTCTCACGCCGTGTCGGTGCACCTCCACCTCTCACGTGCCGCCCCCACCCCACCCAGGGACACCCAGCAGCGCCCCCGCCCCTCCCCGACCCCAGCCTCAAGGTGCCCTGCCCGGCGGGGCGTGTGAATATGCAACGAGAGCCCTGGGCTGTACAATGGCGAGTGTGTGTGCCGTGCGAGCCGTTCCCGAGGCCGCTGGAGCCCCGCGCGGGGCCTGTCGTGTGAAGCTCGTGTCCTGACTCTGTCTCAAGTGCATTCACGCACTTACACTTGGCCTTATGTACACAGCCTTGCCCGGCCGCCGGGGCGCATAGGGATTTTATCGGACGTGAATGTAAATAAATTATATATATATATTGCTAACCTGAGTGCTACTTCTCTCGGGGAAAGCCAGGAGTGGGGCAAGGCCATGGAGGGACACACGGGCTGTCTGGGAGTCCTGGGTGGCCGGGGCCAGGCAGGCCCAGCAAGCCCGGGGCGGAGCCCTCTCCAGCCCGCCGTCTCCACGGAGACGTCCTCAGATACTGGTGGGCCTGGAGAGGCGGCAGGCGACAGCGGTGACCAGGGCCGCACCTTTGCCAGACCCGTCCTCTGACTGCAGGAAGGTGACCACGCAGCGGGGGGCCAGCTCCCGCACCGTGGCCGCCACCAGGCTGGAGAAGCTGTGCGGGGAGCAGGAGCCGTGGTGAGCCTGGACCCTGCCTGGCCACACCCCCCTCCCCAGCCCTCGTGCCACTCACTGGGGGTGCAGCTTGTAGAGTGTCCCGTCCACACCCACAGACACGGTCAGCTCCGCCAGGCCCCTGTTCTCCCGGATCTGCTCCACCACGGCAGCCACGCCTGCCCCGCAGAGCCGGGCAGCCCTCTGGGACACAGCCTGGCACACCTCCAGCACCATCAGGGCGTCGTCCGAGGTCAGGGGCAGTCCCAGGTCCTCCAGGATGGCTCGGACCTGCCGCAGGGCCAGGCTGTCGCTGGGGGCCGGGAGGGCAAAGAGCGGAGGGGTGGGCCCCGCGTGAGCTCCCTCCCCCAGGCGCCCCTCGCTCCACCTCCCAGTGTGGACCCCCCCCACCAGCAGCCAGCATCCAGGGTGGACAGCGAGACCCCCTCACAGGGGAGGTCGAGGGCTTCGGGCACCTTTCAATCTCAGAGAGGAACTTGGTCTTGAAGATGTCCCTGGTCTGCAGGCGCCGGCTCTGCTGGCCTCGGAAGAGGACGCCAAGGCTGGTCAGGTGTAAGAGGACATGGCGGACAATCTCGCCCAGGTACATGCCGCTGATCATCTTCTCAAACCTGCATGAACGCATGTGCACCGGGCAAGAGAGGCCACAGCTACCGGCCCCCGCGCCAGCACCACCAGCCGCCGCCACCTGCGCCCGGCCCACACCTCTGCTTGCCGGGATTGATGGACGCCCGGTCCACATTCTCGTCGAAGCGGGTGCTGAACACGCCCAGTGAGCCGTCGTCCCCGAAGGCACCCCACTCCATGTTGATGCACATGCGGCCGGTGTCCCCGGCCACGCCCGCCACGTTCCGGAGCTCCTCCATGTAGCAGGCATTGGTGCCAGTCCCTGCAGAGGCCACATGGGGCGGGAGTCGTTTATGGGCGCAGACGGAACCCCTCTGAGAGCTTCCCACATCCGGAGGACACCGTTCAGGCTCACTCCCCGCCTCTCCACCTCGCACCCGGTCCCTGGGCCGCTCCTCCTTCCTGATGTCCCTCCTGCAGACTCTGCCAGCACCAAGCCCGTGGGCCCTCCACGACTTCTCCTAAAACGGTGCTCCGAGCTTGCTACCCTAAAGGCTCCTACAGTGCCCATCAGTCACACCACTCCCCTGGGGGACGTGGGACACACCCTCCCCGCATCTGCTGGTGAGAGGCCAAAGCTCCCTGGACTGGCCCTCTAGGTCCTCTGCCAAACTAACAAGTGCGTGGCCAGGAGCGGGAGACAGACAGAAATTGGGCCAAAGGAGCCCACAGTCTGGCCAGAAGTTGGGCAGTGGACAGCAACTCTGATGGCGTCTCTGGTGCCGACTCCAGGCGCAGAGAGCACCGCAGGAGCCCCAGGCCACAGGGAGAGTCCTTCTGCTGACGGGGAGGAAGTGTCACGGGGGTGGGCTGTACAGCCAGGAGCCCAGGAAGGGAGTGACTCCGGGCAGAGGGCGAACCCGCAGAGGAATCGCCCTCCTGCACATGCTGCTCTGGGCCTGGGGGCTCCTTGCCCGCCCCGTCTGGAACTTCCTCCAGAAGCTCCCATCTCGCGGGAGGCCGCCACATGCCTCACTTTCAGAGGCTGACGCCCAAGGAGCTGCAGGCTCCCTCCTGCCCCCCTAAATCTTCCTTCCTTCCGAGGCTTTCTCTTCAAGTCCCACCCCTCCCAGACCTGTTCCTTTCTGATCTTAGCCTTGCTGCCACCTTACGAAGAGTCAAGTCACGCTCTCTGACCACCACGTGCGGGTCTGCGCTCAATCCTCGCCAGGTGATCAGTCTGAGAAGGCAGAGATTTCCTCTTCTTTTATGTGTCCTCCTGTCTGTCCAGTCCCCTCTGGCCACAGGTGTTTAATGAACATTAGAATCCCAGACTATCAGCCGGGCATGGTGGCTCATGCCCGTAATCTCAGCACTTTGGGAGGCTAAGGCAGGAGGATTGCTTGAGCCCAGGAGTTCGAGACCAGCCTGGACAACATAGCAAGACCCTATCTCTACAAAAAAATCAAAAAATTAGCCAAGCATGGTGGCGTGCACCTGTAATTCCACTCAAGAGGCTGAGGCAGAAGGATCACCCGAGCCCAGGAAGCTGAGGCTGTGATGATCAAAATAATAAGAATTTTGCACTGTCTGAAGAACCCTCTAGCCCGAACCCCCCCATCCCCAAACACCAATGTGTCCCCCAAGGTAGGCACTTGGCCCCTCCTGTTTCATCCTCGTGATCCCTGGAGACAGGCATTATTATTATCTCCATCTTAGAGATGAGGCTCCGGGGACTTGCCCAAGGCTGTACAGGCGGAGGTGCAAAGCCCGTGTTTCCACCCAACTGTGTATGACTCCAGAACTCAGCTTCATTTACTAGAGGAGCACACACAACCCTGAGCCAGCAGCTGAGTGGACTAAACACCCAAGCTCCAGACTCCCAGCCCCAGAGAATGTTCCAGGGTCCCACCGGGTCAGGCAGAGACGATCCCACATCCCCGAGGCCCAAGGAACGCCCACCCTGAGGAACCGACGAGAGGCAGCGCGCTGTCGCGCGGCAGGGACAGCAGGGCGGGGCCCCCTCACCGACAATGAGGCCCATCTCGCACCGAGGGTCCTCGTAGCCACAGGACATCATGGTCCCCACCGTGTCATTGACAATGGCAACCACATTCAGCTCCAGGGCCTGCACACAAAAGGATGCTGCTCGTTGCCGGGCAACGCGGTCGTCACAGCAACCAGCACCAGACCCAGAGGTCTCTACGGCAGAGGGCTGCCCTCTCAGGAAGCA
Source organism: Cephalopachus bancanus (assembly GCA_027257055.1). Taxonomy (NCBI): domain Eukaryota; kingdom Metazoa; phylum Chordata; class Mammalia; order Primates; family Tarsiidae; genus Cephalopachus; species Cephalopachus bancanus. The sequence continues at coordinate 444,413 of JAPVLO010000648.1, forward strand.
GGAGACCCGTTGCTCCCTCCAGGCCTGCCGCAGCCCCAAAGCACCCCTGGAGCAGGCTTCTACCTGTCTGCGTGCGATGGCTTCCCGCAGCAGACTCACAACGTCCTGGCCCTCGCAGCCGGAGGCGTTGAAGCCCTTGGTCCAGTTGAGGAGGACACCCTGGGGTGGGACCGGGAGGGGACGGGATGCTGGAGGCCCCCGCGAGGCTCACCCTGCCCCCACAGCCTGCGTCCCACACGACTCCACCCTCCCACGCGGCGTCCCTTGGCCGCTCTGCCGGATGGTGGAAGGCCTCGCCTTCTGCCCACTCCCCACTCCCGGGAGGCTTCCGGTGGGAAGAAACCTATTAATAGCCAGCCATTAATAGCTATGTCATCCATTATTAGCTCCAGAACGCTCAGACGGTCTGAGGGTCGGGCCATCATAAAACAGCTCCCCGAAGGAACAGCCTCTTGTCATCGGGTTAGGAGTGAGCAGCGCCGGTGAGGTGAGGGTCAGGCTTGAGAAAGAGGAGGCCAGAAGGCCACGGCCCAGGTGGCAGGCCCTGCCCTTTCCGAAAGACCCCATGACGGAGAGGCAGGAATGCTCAGAGTCAGGGACAGGGCAGCAAGACCAAGCGCTCTTCACAGTGAGCCAAAGGATTTCGACTGCAAACTCAGTGGCAAGTGGCCTGGCTGTAACGGAAAGGGACTGCGGCTTTCTATGGTGGGCTTCCTGGAGGCGGGGCAGGGATCAGGGACAGTCTGGGCTGCTGGGCGGAGACGGCCTGCAACAGGCGTTTTCCTCCAAGGGTGTTTCCTTTTGCCCCTTTCCTGTTGTACTAGGCTCGTCTCAAAAACAGAAGCCAGAGAGTGTGAGAGAGTGAGAAACCCAGGCAAGAGAGAGGAGATAATAAGTAACAGCATGTCACCCTGCCCCAGGGCAAGACAGGGATGCCCCGGTCTGGAAGGGGAGGCCGAAGGGAATCAGACCCAGGGTTTTGATGGCTTCCTGGGAAAGGGATCCTGCGCTCTCCCTGAGGCAAGTAGGGGGCGGAAGGATTTCAGTGACCTGAGAGCGCGGGAGGCCCTGCCCTCCTTCCCCGGGTGATGCCCAGGGAGGTGTCAGTGGGGGCGGGAGGGCTGGAGGGCAGGGGCCGGGGGATCGCCCCGCGTTCCCCACAGGTCCACTCCATCTGCACAGGGCCCCCAGCGGGGGAAGGGGTCCCCACAGCCACTATGCTTCCTGCACGCCTGGATTTGCACAGTCACACCTGCTTCTGGCAACGCACACAAAATATCAAAAAGGAACGAGCAGGCCTGGCCTGGTCCAGAGCAGACAGGCAGAGACAGTGGCCCACTCATGATCGGAAGGACCAGGGGAGTCACGGGTGGGGCGGGGGCAGAGCAGGGGCCGAGGGTGGAAACTAAGCGGGTGAGTGGAGGCTTCTCAGTGGCCCCAGGAGTCTAAATGCAGTGACGCCCACAGGGCAGAGAGTGCTCAGCATGAGAGGATCTTAGGCAGAAGCTGGAGGGTTGAGAAGGTTCCTAGAAGGCTACTTCTGTGATAGGCTTCAGGGGTGTCCGTGAGAGTCTGCCGCGCTTGTGCAGGGATACAGAGGGGTGTGCAAGAAGGAGTGTGTGTCTGGGCCTGGGCTTGGCACTCTGCTGCCCTGGTCGGGCTCCCGACACTGAGACAGGCACGGAAGAAAATGAACGGGGAAGGGAGGAGGAGAGAGGCCAAAGCAAACAAAGCCCGTGCAACCTCAAGCCCCATCTAGAGAGAGGAGCAAAGGCCGCGTCCCGCGGGACCCCTGGGCTGGCGCACCCTGCTGCGGCTGAGAAAGACGCTGCGTCCTCTGGGCAGCCCAGTCCCGCCCTGCACTGCTCCCGGATGCCCCGGACCCTGACCCCGGGTGCACCATGTCTGGGGAAACAGGCTGGTTCAGGCCCGGTCCAGCAGCGCGGCCCGGCCTCCTGCCTGCTCCGTGAAGGCTGTGTGGGTGGGAGGCCCGTGGGGGTGATCCTCCTGGCCCGCCCTCCCTCACCTGGTCCAGGCCAAGCTGTCGACACGGAAAGGAGAAGGTGAAGCCCAGGGGGAGGCTCTGCCCGCTCAGGCCCTGCTTCTGCTGGAAGTCCACGATGCAGTCCACGATGTGGTCAAAGAGCTGTGGGGCGGGGCGGGTCAGGGGTGGCCTGCCGCCCTCGCCCACCCTCCCCTGACCCCAGAGCCAGGCCATGGGTACCTGCTGCCCCGAGCCCTGGGCCACACACTCAGGGATGGAGTAGACCTGGCTGGTGATCTGCACCCCTCCTGCGGCCACGCGCACCAGCAGGACGCGGAAGTTGGTGCCCCCGAGGTCCAAGGCCAGGAAGTCCCCTCGCTCTGTGGAGCCAGGGCAGAACTGTGGCTCCACCCCTGCACGCACCGTGCCCCCGGAGCCCGCGTCTCGGTCCACGCTCAGGCCAGGGCCTCACCGCTGCCGTCCGGCGTGGCCCGGACGTACGTGGGCAGCATGCGGAGGGAGGAGGCCTCCCCGCGGAGCCCCCTGGCCATGGCCTCCCGCATCTGCGCCTGCACCACTGCCAGCTGCTCACGGCTCAACCGGAATGGCGCCAGGGTCTCTTCCAGCAGGCGCCGGTGGGCGGCCAGGCGGGCGGCCACAGCAGTCACCATCGCCACACCCCGGCCGCCCCCATCCACAGAGGGGACAAAGGAGATGTCACATTCGGGGGCCAGGAACAGCACCGTCTCCCGCAGGATGCTGCAGAACCTGTGCAGACACACGCCAGCTGGTTGGTTCCGACCCCCAGCGCTGCTGAAGAACCAGGGCCCCCCTTATTAATTTTTTACTTGTTTGTGTAGAGGCAGGGTCTTGCTCTGTCACCCAGGCTGGAGCACAGTGGTGCGATCATAGCTCACTGCAGCCTCCGACTCCTGGGCTCAAGCGATCCTCCTGCCTCAGCCTCCCAGGTAGCTAAGACTCTAGGCGTACACCACCCATCAGGCCAATTTTGCTCCTTTTTGCAGACACGAAGCCTTGCTATGTTACCCAGGCTGGTCTCCACCTCCTGGGCTCAAGCGATCCTCCCGCCTCAGCCTCCCAAAAGCTTGGGATTATGGTGTGACCCCTGTGCCTGGCCTCCCCATCACTTTAAGTCAATTCTAAATCTGCTCTGTGCACCAACCACATGCGCAGCACCCATGGTCTCCACCCCAGCACCCATGGTCTCCACACACTCTGTGTGTACAGAGAAGCAGTTTCCTCTCCCTGAACCTCTTCTGGCCTCCCAGAGTGCAGCCCGGCCTCCCTGGGCCCGAGTGCCACTCACGTCCACGGGCTTGTGCGCAGGACCGCAGATGCCCTCAGGGTGTGGGTGGTGCGCGCGCGCGCGCGCGCGCACACACACACACACACACACACACACACACACACGCCTGCGTCCCTGCTCTCCCGGGATGGTGCTCCCACAGCACCTGGGATGCCGATCGCACACTCGGCCTCCAGTGGCCACGGCGACCCGGAGTGCTCGCTGCTCCCTGCTGCGCTGGAGGCGGGCGAGGACGGCGGCCAGGGCAGCCGCGCAGAGCCGGGCCGCCCGCGTGCACACGGCCGCACACACATGCCGCACGAGCTCTGTGTCCGAGGCCTCCGGGCTCAGGCCCAAGCCCTGCAGAATGGCGTGGACACGGGCTGCCCCAGTGGAGGGGCTGGGAGGGACAGGGTGGGCTGGTGCGGGGCTCAAGTAGCCCAGAAGGTCCCCATCCCACCAAAGCCCCGGGCGGCCCGGGAGACAGAGTATCCCCCTCCCCCAAGCCAAGCTCCCCTCTGCGGCGCCGCCCCCACCCCCAACTCACTGCTCCATCTCAGCCACGTGCTCCAGGTGGATGCTGCCTGGGCTCAGCAGGGCGGGGGAGGTGCGGCCCCCAAAGAGGACCCCGTGCGCGGCCAGGTGGGCCAGCACCAGACGCACCAGCTCGCCCAGGTACAGGCCCCCGATCATCTTCTCAAACCTGCGGGAGGGCGGGGTGGCTGGACGAGGCCTCCCCCAAGCCCTCGGGCCACCCGCCCCTCCTCCGAGGGCTCCCACAGAGGGCTCGTTTTCCCTGGGGGCCCAGGACTGGAGGCTCTAGAAGCAACAGGAGGCCTCCCAGAGGACAGATGGGCACTGCCCGGGCCTCACTGCCCCCTCTGACTTAGGCCAGGCTCAGGGACCCCTGGAGGGGCAGCAGCACCCAAAGGAGGCAGGGACACCCCAGCTCCCACCCCCACCTCCGCCAGGGCAGGCCAGAGTCGGGAATAGGCGGCACCAAAGGCTGAAGTTTGGGTTCTAGACCCTCGAGCCCTTGAGTTTCCCCTTTGAACCTGGCCAGGGCACCCTGGAGAGACCCTGGCCGTGCTAGGGAGGAGCCGGAGGGCCCGAGGACAGGGGCTGCACACGGGTGGGGGCAGAGCAGGGAGAAGGCCTGGAACCGAGGGCCGGGGCGCCCGCCAAGTCACCTCTGGGCGCCGGGACTCAGGGACGCACGGTCCAGGGCGCGGTCGAAGGCGGTCAGCACCGGCCCCAGCGCCCCGTCGTCACTGAAGGAGCCCCACTCGACGCTGACGCAGACGCGTCCTCGGTCCTCATCCAGCACCGCCACGTGCCGGGCCTCCTCCATGTAGCACGCGTTGGTGCCTGTGTCTGCGGGGCCACCCCGTCAGGGCCTGCCCACCCGGCAGCATCCCTCCCCACCCATCGTCACAAACGGCCATGGCGCACCTACGATGAGCCCGACCTCACACGGCCGGGCGCCCGGCTCGCAGCCCATCATGGTGCCCACCGTGTCGTTCACCACGGCAGCCACGTCAATATTGTGGACCTGGAGAGGGGAGGGCAGGGTTGGACCGAGTGGCCCGAGCAGGGAGCCCAGGGGTGGGCAGAGCCGGGACCCTGGCTGGGCTGGGGATGCCCAGGGTCCGTGGAGCACGGGTGTCTGCATGCCCCACATATGTGTGCCGTGTCGCCTAGGGCCCGCCTACAGAGGGTGCCCCTCCCATCCCAGCCTCAGGGGAGGGTCCCGAGGCGGAGCGCCTCCTGGAAGACGGTGCTGGGCTGGCCTCAGCCCTCCCCAAGCCAGTCCTGCCCGCCCAGGCTTCCAGTCACCACACGCAGCACCACGCAGCACCGCGGGGGTCAGCCCTGACAGACCCGCCTTCCTCGGGCACCCAGCCTTGCGCACGTGCTGTTCTCTGAGATAGAGCTTCCCTCCCAGGCCCAGCTTCGGAGCCAGCCAGGCAACCGCTCCTGCAAGTCCCGGCTCAAATAGCAGATGCTTCCCCTTGGTGCTCCCAGTGGTGTCCAACTCCTCAACAGGGACAGTCTTCTATCCAAGTGCTTTCCCCTCGAACCTGCGAGGACCTTGAGGACAGAGGCAGTCTTTTCCTGTTTATTTCCCCGGGTCCTGGACATTTTTTTGACCTTCCCTAGCCTCAGTGCCTCCTACCTGTAAAATGGGAACAGTCGCCACACGTCCCCCGGGGTGAACTGGCTGAAGGGTCTGAGAGGGCCGTCCCGAAGCACGGCGCCCCTGGGCCCAGGCCACAGGGCAGCCCCTCCCACGCCCCTGCCCACTCACCCCCTGCCTCCGCATGGCCTCTCTTAGCAGCTGGACCACATCCTGGCCCTCCACACCGCTGCACCGAAAGCCTTTGGTCCAGGAAATGAGGGTGCTCTGCAGCAGAGAGGCTGGGTTATGCCTCCAGTGGCCTCCACGGGGCTGCGGCCCCTCTCTCCACCCACGGCGCCCACGCCCACGCCACCTCACCCTGTCCAGGCCCGTCTGGTGGCAAGGGAAGGAGAAGCTGAAGCCAAGCTGCAGACTCCGACTGCTCACCGGGTGTGCGTCCAGGAACTCGGACAGGCATCGGGCAGCGAAGTCGAAGAGCTGCGTGACGGGCGGGGCTCAACTCTGCACCCCCCCACCCTTCGCCCCAGCCAGGCCCCCCTGCCCGGCCTGTGGCCCCGAGGCTGGGCTGTGAGCGCTCACCTGCGGGCCGGCGCCCAGCATCACTTCCTGGGGGATCGCAAACTCCTGGCTCCTGGGCTCCACCCTCTGACCCTCGGCGCCCGTGAGCGTCACCCACAAAACTCGCAGTGAGGCCCCGGTGGCCCCCAGCTCCAGCACCACAAAGTCTCCTTGCTCTGGAGGGCAAGCGGGTCCCAGAAAGACATGCGGCCCGCGAGACTGGAGCCCTCTGCCTCCCCCATAGCCCCCAAGGCCTGTGAAGTCCAGTCGAGCGATCTCAGCGACGGGGACAGGGATAAGGAGCGTCCCCGCCCCCGATCAGCACCCCCTCCCAGACCCGGCCACTCGTCGTCGTCTGTGCCACCCACCGGTGCCGTTGGGTGTGGACCCCACATACGTGGGCAGCATCCGGACAGCAGGGGCGGGGCTGGGCTGTCCCCTCAGCGCCTGCTCCATGGACTCCAGGAGGCCGGCTCGGATCCGCTGCAGCTGTGTCTCCGCCACCTTGAACGGCTGCAGGCACTCCCGCACCTGGGGAGAGACGGCCGCGTCTGGGAACGAGCCCGTTAGACGAGCCAGGCTCACTGACTCCGGCCAGGCAGAGGCTGGCCCTGCCCAGCCCAGCCACACCTCACTTTCTGGCCGGCGGCCTCCAAAGGGCCGGTAGAGCCCGCCCCGCCCGCTCCTCGCCTCCCCTGCCTCTCTGGCCACCCACGGCCCACACAGCGCCCGCCTCCGCCAAAGGCTCCGTGCTGGGGCGAGCCCACCTTCCGTGTCTGCCTGCCCTGCGCCCTCGTGGCTCCTCCTCAGCCCCCCACCCCCCCACCCCACCCCACCTCTCCTCGCCTTCAAACTCAGGGATTGTCGAGACCTCCCTCCCTCTGGCTCCCCAGGACCCAGGGCAAGAGCCTCTCGGCGGGTTGTCACCGAATGAACAAATGTGTGAGCACACTTCAAACTCAAGGACTTCTTTCTTCTAACCTGCCCTCGGACCCCACAGCCCGAAGAGGCCCACCCACGAGCACTTGCAGCTCACACTGCAGGAAGGGTCACCCTTCCCAAAACACCGGCGGTGCCCCGCTGCACACGCAGTTCGAGTTGAAGCCTGGTGCCCTGCATAGCCAGCCGGGTCCATCTGCCAAGCTCAGATTCCAGTGTGGGAGACAGAAAACAATAAACACAGAACGCAGTTCTGGTAGTGATGGTGGCTGTTAAAGGCCGGGGAGACGGGGAGGACCAGCGGTTAGAGTGACCAGGGGAGAAAGAGCTATTTCTAGAATGAGTCCAAGAGGGCTTCCCTGAGGAGGTGACCCAAATGAAAGAAGGGAACGAGCCGTTTGAAGATCTGGGGGAAGAGCATAAAGGGATTTTCTCCAGAGCAAGGGACAGACTGGGGGAGACTGGGCCAGGGGCCGCTCAGAGTCTGAAGGGAGGGGTGAGACGGCAGGAAGGCAGAGGATGGGACACCTCAGGTCCTCACTCCGTTGGAAGCCCAGGAGCTTGGGAGTCCCAGGACTTTGCCCGTGTGTGCAAAGCGCTCCCCGGGACCCTCCCCCTATCCTTCACAGAAGCCTCCACTGCCAGCCAGGGCCTGATTCCTCGAAGGCGGTCGCCCTCGCCAGCCCGGGCTTTCCAAGGCTCTCACCTCCCGCCGCACGGGAATCCCTTTCCCGTGACCCCCTGCCCCAACCTGAACCTCCTCTGTGAACTGAGAGCCCAAGCCCCTGGGTGATGCGGCCTCTCCACGGGGAGCCAGGGAGGGGGGCTGCCCTCTGACGACCCCCTGCTCTAGGACGAGACTGGGTCATGGTTCCGAAGGAGGCAAACCGTCCTAACTGGAGGGCTGGACGCCCAGCTCTGTGCCTCCGTTACAGCGGCCACGCACACGAGGCATGACCGTCCCTGTTACAAGTGAGGAAACGGAGCGGGCAGTCACCTGCCAAGCCCCAGCAGCCCAGGAAAGGCCAGGGTGGAGTTTGAAGCCAGATGTGTCTGACTGCAGAAAGGTTGCCACATTCATGTGAAGCCTTGTGGAAACTAGCAATCTCTCCTGAAAAGAACCCAAGTTGATAAGAAAACTTCCATCTGTTTGTCAGTTGATTGATTGATTGATCGATCGATTGAAACAGGGTATCCCTCTGTCACCCAGGCTAGAGGGCAGTGATACTACCATATGGCTCACTGCACCTTGAACTCCCGAGTTCAGGCAATCCTCATGCCTCAGTCTCCCGAGTAGCTGGGACTACAGGCGCATGCCATCGTGCTCGGATATTTTAAAATTATTTTTGTAGAGACAAGTTCTTGCTATGTTGTCCAGGCAGGTCTCAAACTCCTGGGCTCACGCAGTCTCCTTCCTTGGCTTTCCAATGGGCTGGAATTACAGCTGTGAGCCACCGTGCCTGGCCCCTAAGAAAACTTAGATCTAGCCGGGCTCGGCGCCTCAGCCTGTAATCCCGCGCCTTGGGAGGCTGAGGTGAGTGGATTGCCTGAGCCCGCGGGTTCGAGACCCGCCAGGGCAGGTGAGACCTCATCTCTACGATAAGTCAAAAATTAGCCGGGCGTGGTAGCACACGCCTGTAGTTCCAGCTACTCAGAAGGCTGAAGCGGAAGGATCGCTGGAGCCCCGCGGGTCGAGGCTGTGGTGGCCGGGAGCGGCCACTGCACTCCAGTCTGGGTGACAGAGTGAGACTCCAACTCAAAAAAAAAAAAAAAAAAAGACAAGAAAACTTAGATCTGAGGCCTCACCCTGCTGCTGCCCAGCGGTTTGCTCCTGGGAAAGTCACAGTCTGGCCTCAGTTCCCTCTTGTGCAAAACTGAGAAAACAGCTGTGCTCTGAAGGCCAGGGCTGGGGACCTGTCTTGTCTGCAGCTGTTCCCCAGAGCCCTGTGCATGGAGCGGCTGGCTGGAGGCAGCTCTCAGGATTTGTGATTAAATGGCTGAGGCCGTAAGAATTAAAGGGGATAATGTATGGGAAAGTGTAAAGTGCTGTTCAGATGTGAGGGGTGCTTTACTATTGCTTGATGAAAACAGCAGAGTTATGGGGATGTCAATGGCGTGGGCAGATGAATGGTTTTCTTCCTTTTCCTCCGGGGGACAGAGAGAGGCTTGAGAGGAGGGGCTGGGAGACGGCCGAAGCTGCAGGAGAGGCAGAAGGACTTCCCCGGCAGAGCCTGGGGGCGGTGCACAGCAGCCAGGAGAAGCTGCCAGAGGCGGTGCACAGCAGCCAGGAGAAGCTGCCAGAGCCGCCCCTGCCTGGGCCGGGAAATCAAGGAGAAAGGCGTCAGAGTGCACGACGCCATGTGGCCTCGAGCTGCGCCGGCCTGCTGGGGTCGGTCCGGCCGTCCCCTCAGCTCTGAGGCCTGAGCAGGGGAAGGCGTCTAACCGGCGATGCTCCGTGACGCAGGGGGCTCCCGCCCCTGGGAGCACAAGGCGCCCGGCCTGGACAGCCTGATCCCACAGTGAGGAGGACACACTCGGGGAAGGGACCGGGAAGGAGCCGGGGTGGGGCACTGACCCCACGGGGCTTACAAACCTTTTCTCAGCCCAAGGCGTGGGGAGGGGGCGGCCCCTGGTGCCGAGGGGGGACCCTGGGAAGCCCCCCAAAGCCAGAGGGAGTTCTGTAAACTGCAGGAGTGGGGCCCAGAGCAAGCAGGGCAGACACGGGCCTGTGCAGGAGTCTCGGGGGTTGGGGGTTGGGCAGGAAGTGAGAGGGAGCCATGGCCGGCCCTGGAGCAGGCCCTGGAGCAAGCCATGGCCCGTCCATCACTCCCGGGCCCGGTGCAGGTTGGGCGCAGAGGCACAAAGGAGAAGAGGGGGCCCAAAGTGCAGCAGGGGTGACCCCCACCGTCTGAACAAGCCAGAAAGCTAAAGAGACATCCGGGGATGCCACAAGCGCCCTCTGAGGGGCACCTCCCTCATCTCCGCAGCCCCTGAGTCCTCTGGGGCGGGGGGCATTTGCCTTCCCCTTCCCTCCACTGTGCTGATGAGGAAACAGGCTCGAGGCACAGAAAGACTGACACGCGTGCTTCCTGCTGGAGGGTGTGGCACGCAGGGCTTCGCCATCTCGGTCAAGATGACAAAAAAGAGAAACTCCCCTCTGGGCAAACCCCAGGCATGAGTTCAGCGCTGTCATCTCTGTCACGAGTCCAGCACTCAAGTCACCCCACAGGCCTGACGGCAGGGCTGTGCTGAAGACGGGACGTGCCAGGGGGTGAGAGAGGTGGGGCAGGACGGGGCTCAAGAACACGGCTTCCCGCTGGGTCGCCCGGGACTGCGCCATCACCCTCGGACAGGGTGGCCGCTGCGAGGTGAGGCGGCAGAGTGACATGTCAGGAGCTGAAATGCCTTAGCTCACGCTCCTGTCGTCTGAGACGCAGGGCACATTGCCTAAGCCCCCTTTCCTCATCTGTACAAGGAAGAGGTCAGCCCACCTTGCAGCCGTTCACAGCTGCGAAGGAGACTGTCATCAAATCCGATATGACAGGCCTGGTGGACTGCAAAGCGCTGCAGAGGAGGGAGCCAGGGGCCCAGGAGTCATCCTGCTCTTGATGGCCTTGAGTGAGCATGAAACGAGGTCCCCAAACTGAACTTACCAGCTCTGGGCTGTCCGAGGGCCAGGGCAAGCCCTCCTGGGGGCAACCCAAGGCACCTACCCGGGGCTGGAACCCTACAGGCCCGATGGAGTCCATGTGGTCACACAGTGAGGGTCGGCCACCTACAGGACGGAAGCGACAACTTGGGTCAACCACTTACTCTGCAGGTCCTCGGAGGTTGTAACCAGACCAACTTCCTTCCTTCTGAGGAAGACCGGGAAAGAGGGTGGGGACAAATTGCAGAACCTCTGACCATCAGAGATCCTTGACCTAGTCACCACTAGGAGGGCGGATTTCAAGCCCGAATGCCATTCATTCATTCACCTCTTTTGAAAGGTCACCCATTCTTCAATTACCACAATTACCACTCACCACGGCCTCAAGCTCCTGGGCTCAGGGAGATCCTTCTGCTTCCGCCTCCCAGGTGGTTAGGACTACAGGAGTATGTCACCACACCTGGCTAATGACTTTTTTATTTTTGTAGAGATGAGGCTTGCTATGTTGCCTAGGCTGGCATCAAACTCCTGGGCTCAGGCAGTCCTCCCGCCTTGGCCTCCCAAAATGCTGGGATTACGGGCGGGAGCCACCGCACCCAACCCACTGTCATTCATTCTCATCTAAAAGACGCTGAGGTGCAGATGAGGCAGGTCGAGGTCCTCCCTCAGGAGCCGCTCAGTCTTGCCAGCAAGCACAGCACGGCTGATTTAGGCAGCGACAGAGATGGCCGCGCGTAGCGGGCAGACACGCCACTGGGGCTGGGAGGTCAGAGGCGGGTTGGAAGTATGGAACAAAGGGTGTGAGGTAAGAAGACACTGAAGATCTGCCAGAGAAGCAGGCAGGTTGGCTGCAGTGGCCACTGTGCCAGCTGAGCCACGTGACTTCTTCCCGAAGGCAACGGGAGATGCGGACGGGGGATCTGGGCTTCGGAAAGGGGTTCCACGTGTGGCGTGACTTTGGGGAAGTTGCCTACGCCTCCTCTGAGTTTCAGCTTTGTCTGCGAGCACTCAGTGCACTGACCCTGGGAAGGCGCATCAGGAAACGTCCTGTGCGGCACCAGGAGGGTCCTGTGCAGGCCTGGGAGGTGCCGTGGGGCACAGCGGAGAGCGCGGCCCTCGGAGCGGCACCCAGCCTGCCACAGGTGGCCGCGCCTGTCTCCTGACCTCGAGCCCCCTCTCCCATCTGTGAAGTGGGGCCCGGCACACATCCAAGGGCTGAGGGGGCCGACGAGGCCACAAGAGCCGAAGAGCCTGCTCCCAGTGGGCCTCTGGATCTGCCTCGCTGAGCCTGAAATGAAACTCAGTGACACGCAACTTCCTCCTCCGGACCACGGGAAACACAGAGTTCTTGCGAGGATTAAAGGAGCCCATGGTCCTCCGCACGCTGTGAAGGACGGGAGAAATGTCACCCGCGCGGGCAGCGGTGCTGCTGCTCCTGCCGTCCCCACAGGAGCCTTCAGAGTCAGGGGCGCGTTGGGGGGATGCACAGAGGGAGACAGGGGTCTCTGCCCCGAGTCACGTGACCTCTCCCCCTCAAACAGCCCAAGTTCTGGGAAGACGGTGCCCTCCCATCCTGCAGTTCCTCCCCACCCTCTCCCCCAGCACTTCCACTCATTTGCCCTCCACATGGTCACCTATGATCTCTGTACTGCCCAGTCCTAAGCCCGTGCCTCCGTCTCTCCTTTCCCACCCTCTCTAGGGCATGCAGAGCCGTGAGCCGCTCTCTGCTCCAGCAGCCGCCGCTCCTGGCCTCTTTCCTCGGGCTCCCAGTCTTCGTCAAGAGCCCCCCACCTCTCCCTTTAGACCGTGGGGCTCCCAGTTTCTGGCCACGCCCTCTCCCCTTTTCTTTCCTGTGCCTAGGGCCTGACAAAACCCGCATCAGCACTCCCAGATCCCCCCGTTGTAAGCCAAGCCCTCCACCCCAGTGGTCTGTAAGACGGCGTCAGCCAGACGCTAGAGAGGCCCTCAGGTTCAAATCAAAGCCACATCCATCCTCTCCTTCACTTTTTCCCCCGAGCCCTTCTGTTCCCCGCTTAGCTGGAGGTAAGAGGCGGGTTTGATCACGCAGCCGTCCAGGTTGCCTGGACGTGGATGCCTGGCCCTTGCCTCCTCCGTGCAAGTGGACCTTGAACGCGCCCCTGTGCGGACCCTCCTTGCAGCTCCCACAGCCGCTGCCCCAGGCCATCTCGGACCTGATTAACCCCACAACCTCTCACCTGATCCCGCTGTGTCCGGTGGGCCACCTCCCTGCCCCACCCAACTGAGCCACCTGTGTCGAGGCCCAGGGTGTGGCATAGACAGATGCTGATACAGCTTTGTAAAGCTGACAGCAGGGGGAGGGGGGAGTTTTTTATTTGGTAAACCAAGCAATCGGTTTTGAACAGATGTCCCCCAAATCACTTACAACTATGCTGAGTTTCCAAATCCATCAAATAGGAGCGTGCAGCGTTCGTTCTGTGTGTTACAGGTCTATTTCAAGCATGACATGAGGCTACTGAGGCAATGACCTCTGGCAAGGGCTGAGCGGTAAAGCACGGCCTTCTCCTTTCGAGGCCCAGCTAGCTCAGCCATCTCCTCACTCTTAATCACCGCCTCGGCCATTCAGGACTTCTGCAGTCCTTCTGCAGGCCAGCGACTGTGAAGGAGCCCCCAAGAGCGCCAGTATGTACAGCCCAGGTAAATCTCTCCAGGCCCGTCTCCCCCAGCTGCGAGTCCCTGGGAGGAAGGCCACAGCTCCTTCACGGCAGCGTCCCCAGGACCCAGCCGGGGCCTGCACCTGTTGAACTCTGGGCCTCTGGGCTGCCCTTGGCCCAACGGGCCACATGTGGAGGGGCTTCCTGCCAAAAGGTACCCAGGGACCCCGCTGAGGCCGGGAACTGCCACCAAAGACCAGCGGGCTGGTCTTAGCAGCCTCCGCTTCCTCGTGGGCTGAGCAGGAGGGGTGAGGGCAGGGAGGCCAGGGCGATGCAGACGGGACCGAGACGGAGGGGTGCTCACCCAGGGGACGCAGAGACCGGTCGCTCCTCGGGCCTGAGCTCTTGCCTCAGTGACCTGGTCTGGACCCAAAAGTGACTCTCGAAAGCGACTTGAGATATGATGTCCCCACGTCCCACCTCTTCCGCCCCACCCTCACCAAACATGGGCCAATTCAGGAAGCTGCACTTCCTTCCAAGTCTGCCCCGTGAGGAGCCCCGAGCGGGCAGGGCCACGTACGCACTTGAGCAAGATGCCCACAGCAAGGTCGAGCCCTGCCCTGGGTCGAGGACCTGGGACAGCCCCTGTGCACTGCTGAGAGCTCCGTGCACTTTACAACACTCAGGGTCTGAGTCTGAGCTCGCCTCTGGGAAGGAGCTGGAGGAGCCTCGCCTGGGAAATCGGCAGTGCTAGCAGTCGACTTCCCGGCACGGGTAAGTGCGGACAAACAGGAGCCAACGTGGGGCACAGGAGGAGGGGCCTGGCCAGCCCGAGGGCGGGCAGGGCAGGTGAGGGTGCCGAGCCTCACGGAGGAAACCACAGCAGCATGAGTCTTGAGTCTCACGCAAGGCACCTTCAGGGAACGCATGAAGCTACAGGGCCCAGAGGACACAGCAGGTGGGGCGCACGGTGGGAGAGGACGGGCGCCCAGACCAAGGAGTCTGGCGAGAGTGGGTTCCCCTGCAAATCTTTTCCACAGGGAGGAGGAGGAGGTCCTGGCTGCGGCGGAGCTGGGGGCTGCAGAGCTGAACTTGCCAAGCTGGTTTGCCTGGCATGACCTTGGGACACCCCTGGGAGATGCGACAGCCGGCAACCATCTTCGTTTTCAGGCAAATTGGTGGGTCGACTTTAAAATCTCAGGCCACCTCGTGAGCCCTGTCCACGGATAGCACAAGGCCTCCCCATGACACTAGGAAGAGGCCGGGGAGTGTGGCTCCGTATCAGTTCTGGCACGTGGCATGGGGAGGCCTGGAAGCATGCCAGCCACCAGCCCGGCCGTACAGCTTACGGGGGACCGACCTGGCATGCAGGCTCTGGAAGGCAGGACAGTGGGGGGCGGGACCAGGAGGACAGGGATGCCGTCTCTCCAGCCCGCATCCTGCCTTGCCTGGGGTGCGCCTACAAGCACTGCCAGGGCTGTTTATCTGTTTCTGAAAGTTCTGGGTCCCTTTCCCAGTAGCCGGGTTCTGGGTCCCCTCGTCCGGGTGCCAGGGAAGGTCTGGGTCAAGGCCAACGCAGGGAGGCGGCCGTCTGGGCTTGAGGCCTGTGAGCAGCTGGGACAGCCCTGGCGGCCACAGAGGCACAGCAGCTGCCAGCAGTTCTCGTCAGACACCAGATGGCCACTGACCAACAAAGGGGAGGGCGAGTTCTGACAAGGTCCCCTCGTGGCCCCTGGTGCCCATGCCCAGCTGCCCCAGAGCCAAGGATGGGGAGAGGCGGACGCAGCCAGAGACGCTGCTGAGTCGGGGAGGGGCCAGGCCCTCCTGCCTGAGCCCCACCGCCACTGCCCCCACAGGCCCCAGCCCTCGGCCCAGGCGTGCCTTGCGTCTCTCGAGCAAGAGCTGCCGCTCACCCTCACGACTTATTCCCTGCTGGTGTGTCTGGAATGACCCCCTTTGGCCTCTCCACCTCTTCACCGCCTCCTTCCTCCGCTGTTAAATTACAGCTCGATCCTCAGCAGTGATGGGGAGTCTTCCCCAAGAGGCTCCTCCCGGCCTGCTCTCCCAGTCTGTGTGGTAATTTTTTTTTTTTTTGAGTTGAGTCTCACTCTGTCGCCCAGACTGGAGTGCAGCCTCGACCCGCTGGGCTCCGGCGAGCCTTCCGCCTCAGCCTTCCAAGTAGCCGGAACTACAGGTGCGCACTACCACGCCCGGCTGATTTTCTGATTTCTGTGGAGACGAGGTCTCGCCAAGTTGCCCAGGCGGGTCTCGAACCCGCGGGCTCAGGCAATCCACTCACCTCAGCCTCCCAAGGCGCGGGATTGCAGGCTGAGCCACCGAGCCCAGCTTAGAGTAGTTTATTAAGAGCACCTGTTTCCGCATTCATCCTCCCCACTGTACTGTGAGTTCCCAGAGAATGTTTCTAGTTCACCTTTGGAGCCTCGGGGCCCCGTTCTAGACCTAACAAGGAACAGCTACCAGTTCACTGTTATTCAATCGAAGAGCCCTCCCACACCTCTCGGCAGCCCAGGGCTTCTGAAGCAGGAGGTAAGTAACCCTTCCTGCCTCCCTGGTGCACACAGCTTCCACACTTTCCCATTTGGGGTGCACACTCGCCCATCTTCCCACTGCAATACCAAGCCTCCCCTCCCCTCAAGTTGCATGTGCTAAAATCAGCCGAAGGCCAAAGCTGCCCTGACTCACAGGCAAAAAGGAGCCCATCCAAGTCTGAAGTTTCCACTGAGTCATGAGTTTTGTGACTCAGGTGGGAATTAAGAGGCAAGTGCAGGGAGCTTCAGCTCTGGTGTCGGACAGACCTAGGTTCAAATCCCATCCCCTTTACCAGTTAGTGGTCTGACTTTACTTAGGCGAGTTTCTTTATTTCTCTGAGCCCAGTTTTCTAAGACAAAACATGGAGATGAATTTCTTCAGAGGATTTGCTTTTGGTTAGGTCCTTCAGAAGCCGACCTAACTGGAATGCAAATACTTTATGTGGGTAGTAACCTAGGTGAGGGCCAGGAGCAGGGCAATGAAACAGAGATGCCCGCAATACAGCATGCAGAGAGACCCTCTCAGGTCATGCATTCGCATGAGCCCCAGAGTGGGGTCCTCGCCAAGCCCGATGCTGACCCAGGAAGCACCGAAGGGTTGCTGGAGACCGGGCTGGAAGGGAAAGACGCTGTCAGAGCATGTGAGCAGCTGCTGCCAGGAGCTGACAGAGGTTCAGTCCCACAGGGGGGACCCGAGAGGCCGCCACAAGACACCTCAGAGTTGTACCCCCACCAAGAGGGGAGGAAATTGGGGCACCTATGCTCTCCCACTTCCACTGGCTGAGCGCTGCCCCGGGGCACTCACTCCCTGGCACTGCCAGCTCTGCCAGGAAAGTCTTCAGGAGTTCATGAGTACTTGCAGGGCGCGGGACGGTGGTGCCTGGGGAAATGGGTGTGGCACAGTCCCCGTCAGAGGGCTGTGGTGAGGGTTAAACGGAATAACACAACGGCAACACCCACCACAGAGAGGCCCCCTCTCTTCCAGCGTATGCGACAGCCTGCGAGGTTCACGGGCTTCCCAGTACTCCACGAGGTGGCAGCGCTGGCAGGACAGCTGCTTCCCATCTCCCGTAAGTGAAAAAGGTGGGAGGTCCACACCAACCTGCTGCTGACCCACAGTCCGTGGAGACCACTCAGGTTGAAGTTAATAATTCACTCTCCGGAAGTAGCCCTTTTCTTTTTCTGATCTTCAGGTGGAAAAATAAGCACGCTATCCCCTGGTTATAGAGCTCTGCCTCCAATAAACTGCCATGTAGTGAGAGAGAAGACAAAGTGAGCGTTAAGTTGATAGGATGGAATGGATAAACAACTTGTCATTAGAAGGAAAACAGGAGAATAATCAATACTAGAGTCAAAATACGGCATTTTCTTTAGGACTGACGAATAAGGGCACGGTGGTCTCACTGCCATGGATGAAGTGGCTTTATTTGTTCCTCTGTGCCTTTGTTTCCTCGTCTGAACACCGGAGATGATGATACTCACCTCACAGGGTAGCCCTAAGGATTAAATGAAAGCACACATATTGCCTGAACCGTGGCACTTGCTCAAAAAATAACAGCTACTACCTATGCGGTGCCAGCCATGATGTTAGTGCATCCAACAGCAAGCATTATCTGTGGAGGGGGGCGGGAGAAGGAGAGAGAGGGAGAGAGAAGGGGAGGAGGGGGAGAGAGAGAGAGAGAGAGACAGACAGACAGACAGACAGACACTGAGACTGCCATCTTGCCCTCTTCTAACTCAAAGAGGCTGTGTGCAAAGGTCCTAGGCAGGACATAAAAGCTTGATGCTGGTGCTGTCTCCCATCACAGTCATCTCTGAACTCCCCCAGCCTAACACAGACTTCATTTTCATTTTATACTAAAGGAAAAGGAAACTCTGGACACGGTAAGTCAGAAGTTAGGTCCTTTCCTGGTCAACAGCCACCTCCCACAGTCTTTTATCATATCTTCAAATGAGCCCGGGCCAACGTTGGCTCTCTTAACCTCTGTGCCTGCTTGTCCCCCTCAGGGAGCTGCCTCTGCCATCTGCTATCCTTTCATTTTTGGACTCTGCCTATGCACTGAGGACAGACCACGTCTCTGTTCTGCACTGGAGGCTCCCAGGCAAAGTGGTGAAGAAGATGTACCGCCCTGGTAATGTGCTATGGAAGCTATTTCCTGTTGTTGTTATGACCTTTGGCAGCAACAGAACCAGTCGGGGCTTGAACAGATGAATATGTCTGGCATCCCTACTGGTTAGTCTACTTAGAAAAAGTAACTGCACAGGAACTAATAACAGAGTGTTCACTTACAAGTTCCTGGGAAGAATAGCAAGACACACCCCTCAAAGGTTCTATGCTCTGGCTGAGAATTCTTCACTGGGTAAGGACAACAAGATAAAGTGGCAGGTCACTGAATGGTAGGGATAGCAAAACAGTCACTAGAAGAGTCAGTGCCACAGCACCTCCCGGAACGATGTCAGAAACAATCAAGGGAGTCACCATACAGTGTTCAGAATTGTGTACTACACATTAAGTAAACATACACGTGGTATGTCAAAGACCACTAACAGAATTCATTCAGAAATAAATAATTTACAAGTCGACAAACTACATCGAAAATATCCCCACCCCAAACCCAACAACATGGCGGAAAAAAATTAAGATCTCTCCATGTATTGAAACAAGATTTCATACAAACATAAATATATTTAAATTTTCTTTTAACGACAAGTTAATTCAAACTGTTATAAAACAGAATACTATAAACAGTTGTCTGTATAGGTCATAAAAAACATAAAAACTGGGATGCTGAGTGGTGCTGGTGGTGAAAACTGCGGGGCCGCAACTTGCTCCAAAAGGAACTGGAGGCCACTAGGAAGGGCTTAATAAACAGGCCCACCCTGGTGCCAATCGTTTTGTCAACCTTTGGACCCTAGACCTTCAGAATTTTCTCCTTCTTCCTCTGCCAGCTTTGGTCCGGGTCCGGCTGCCCTGCCGGACAGTAACTTGCTTTTCAAAGTCCACTGAGCAGTCTGTGGCTTCTGAAATGGAAACAAAAGGCTGATGGGAGATTCGCTTAAGTCGGGATGTACGTGGGAACTCCGCTTCTCGCTGCTGCAGCCCGCCTCTTCCAGCCCTGGTGAGGGCGCCCTGGAGGGAAAGGGGAAATTCAGATTCCATATACACCCGCTAAGCAACAAGTATGTGCTATGCACCGTTCAAGGGGCTTTTACACATATCGTTAGGACAAGTAATCTTTGTAATAACTCAGCCAGAGAAGTAACATCATTCTGTTTCCACAGTGACAACACCGGGCAAATCAAATACTTAAGGCTACACAGCTAGGCACTGAGAGGACGAAGATTCAGACCCAAATCCCCACTTCCTAAGCTGCTTGAAACGCGGGTCAGAGAGCCAGGGCTGTGTGGGGACAGCGAGGCAGAGAAGGGAAGACACAGCTTCTGCCCACTTGTTTTGACACAATGAGCGCATCAAGCTATCTATCCAACTCTTAGCCCAGATAAAGGGGGATCACAGAGTTATCCCGAGAGAGAGGCCATAATAGTTCCACGGGGATTTCTATGGCGACAGTTTGACTACCACCCTACACAGAGACCACAGGACCAGCCTGCACTCTTCAGAACTGCTGACAGTCACAATTCAGTGCACACCCCAACTCACCTGCAGGCTCCTGTTTCTGACGTCTTGGTCTCTGTCTCTGCATCTGCGATAGGAGAAGAAAAGCAGCAGTGTTGGCCATCACACCACTCCTCACCGACCCCGTGCTCTTGACAGTCTAGGTACTGCTTCCAGGCGGGTGACCCAAGGAGCTCAGATCCCCAATGCCCCAACCCAGGGAATGTGTGCATTTGCGCCCAGCAGGCTCGGCAGCAGCGGGACCAAGATGAACACTTCTGAATCAATCTACTTCAGCTCTGGACTAGAGGGACAACGAGTTGCCCAGGGAAATTTACCACCTGCTGAGATTCACAACCTGGTGTTCTAGAGGCAGCAGGATGGGAGGCTGGAAAGGTTGCCTCTGGATAGTCATCAGAAGGCACAACAGATTTGCCTGGTGGGAATGAACTATTAGAACTAGACAGTAAGCAATCTTACCAGGTTTAAGCAAAAGCTCCTCCTCAGCGACATGTGGTGAATTTTAACAATAGCAACTAACAACAATAGTAATAATAGCAGCTAACATTTATCAACATTTATTCCTACTTACGCCAGGAAATGTGTTTGGAGCTTTACCAAATATAATCCTTGCAATCTATAAAGCTGGTATTACTAACTCTATGCAATGCTCTCGACCAATCCATGCTACTGCTCCTACAGACTAGACAGAAAAAGACAGCTGCTTCCTACAGTCCCTCAGGAGCATAGGTTGCATTAAGCTAAAGGTCACATATGAATGATGCACAAAGCAACAGGAGGAAGCAGTATTGTCTGCAGGTCCAGTTTTCTGTGCCGGTTCCTTTAGAAGGTGCACTCGGGGCTTGTGTCATTTCCCCGTGTTTTTATCATGTTTCTCTTCCAGTTCGGCAGACAGTCCTGACCCCAGGCCTTGTAAAGCCTGAAACGAAGCGCATGATGACAGGGTATCTCCATCTTCCATGGGGAGAGAGGCCTGAGTCTCAGAAGCTGCTGACTGGATCAAGGGTGTACTCACACAGCCCCAACAAATAGTCAGGGGATAGGCAGTGACGATCTCCACCAAAAGGCCTTAGGCAGAAGCCCAGAAAACTGGTCCAGTGGGGGGCAGGGGGAGCTCACCTTTAGTTTTGTGTTCAGACTGTTCCAAGAGACTGAGGAGTCGGCCTTCACTGTGGCCTTTTTCCTGTAACAGAAAAAAACAGATGAAAGGTTACTTCGTGACAGAGAGACTAAAATACATCCTCCTTAGCCCAGATCACACTTGCTTCTAGAAGAGAAGAGGTGTGGGACACAGTTCTAGGAAAACCTTTTGCTTTCTAGTCAATGAGGGTACACCAGTGAAAAAGCAAACTATAATGAACAGAATTCCTCTCTGTGCCAAGAATACTATGGATTTAAAACTGAAGGTAAGTTTCCAGGTCTTCTGACAGGCACTGAAGCCAGAAAACAACTCCAATCACCACATTCCCAGAGGGCCCTTTCTCTCAGCATGGCAGTAAGGGTCTCCCATCTGTGCATGGGCAGCGATTGCTTTTTTAGCAGTCCTGGAAGTTGGAGTTGCTGCTTCACCTCTGACCTCTAAGCCAAAACCTGCTCTTCCTGACCTCCAACTGCCACGCTCAGAAAGTGCAACCAACTTCCCAGTGACCAGTGACCAGGGCCCAGGGCCCAGGCCCTGTGGCTTCCTAAGGCAGGGCACACAGGAGTTCAACAAGGCAGATCTCGCATACGTTCTTGGCAGTGGGGTTTTGAACTGATATTCTTTCTGGAAAGCAATTTGGCAGGTGTGTTTCAACAGACTTTAAAAAATGTTTATATCCATTGTCCTGATAGTTCTACTTTAAGAAATCTATTCTCAAGAAATAATCAGTAGTATAAAAACTGATAAATGTCTTAAATAGTCTTATAATGCCCAAAATTGGAAAGAACCCAAATATCCAATAATATGACAATGGTTACATGACCACTGGTGTGATATAAACAGTAACGCTTTTTTTTTTTTTGAGTTGGAGTCTCACTCTGTCGCCCAGACTGGAGTGCAGTGGCCGCTCCCAGGCACCACAGCCTCGACCTGCTGGGCTCCAGCAATCCTTCCGCCTCAGCCTTCCGAGTAGCCGGAATTACAGGCAAGCACTACCATGCCCGGCTGATTTTTTGATGTATTGTAGAGATGAGGTCTCTCCAAGTTGCCCAGGCGGGTCTCGAACCCGTGGGCTCACGCAATTCACTCACCTCGGCCTCCCAAAGTGCGGGATTACAGGCTGAGCCACCGAACCCGGCTAAACAGTAACTTTTAAAAATAAAATTCAGAATGGTGTTAATGCTACACCCTAAGTTTTTATAAGTCCAAGATAAACCACATATAATAAAATATTTAGTATGTATTGTTGTATTGTGTGTGTGCATGGGGGGGAGGGAGGGAGGGAGAGGGAGAAAGAGAGAGAGAGAGAAGGAAGGAAGGAAGGAAGATGGAGAATCATTTCAATTATATTAAAAATACATTGAGGAGCAGGGTGTGGCAGCACAGGTTTGTAATCCCAGCACTTTGGAAGGCTGAGGCAAAAGGACTGCCTGAGCCCAGGAGTTCAAGACCAGCCTGGGCAACATGGCAAGACCTTGTCTCTACAATAAATCAAAAAAATGAGCCAAGAGTAGTGGTACATACCCATAGTCCCAGCTACTTGGAAGGCTGAAGCAGAATGATCATCTGAGCCCAGCAGGTCAAAGCTGCAGTAGCTTGCCACTCACTCCAGCTTGGGCGACACAGTAAGATTCCAATTTAAAAAAAAAAAAAAACATTAAAAATTGAAATAAAAGATCAGGCTGGGCTCGGTGGCTTGGCCTGTAATCCCAGCACTTTGGGAGGCCATGGCAAGTGGATTGCCTGAGTCCACGGGTCCAAGACCAGCCTGGGCAACTTGGTGAGACCTCGTCTCTGCAATAAATAAAAACTTAGCCAGGCGCGGTGGCACACACCTCAAGTTCCGACTACTTGGAAGGCTGAGGTGGGAAGATCACTGGTGCCCAGCAGGTCAACACTGGGATAGCCGTGCATGTGCCACTGCACCCAGCTGGGTGAGAGTGAGATTCCAACTCAAAAAAAAAAAAAAAAATCAGAAGAAAACAGGTCAAAATGTTAAAAGCTGTTATCTTTCAGTAGCTGAAGTTATGGGTAATGATTCCTCCGGAATCTTTAAAAGTTTTTTGAACTTTCCATATTTTCCACAATGAACATGCATGACTTTCTAAATTAAAAGAAAAAATAATTTTTAAAGGCACAAATCCCTTGACTGGGTGTGGTGGCTCATACCTGTAATCCCAGCACTTTGGGAGGCCGCGGCAGGAAGATTGCTTGAGTCCAGGAGTTCAAGACCAGCCTAGGCAACACAGCGAGACCTAATCTCTATGAAAAATAATTAGCCAGGTATGGCAGTGCACGCCTAAGGTCCCAGGTACTCAGGAGGCTGAGGTGGGAGGACTGTTTGAGCCCAGGAGTCTGAGACTGCAGTGAGGTTCCTGCAGTCCAGCCTGGGCAACCCACTGAGTGAGACTCCAACTCGAAAAAGAAAAAAGAAAAAGCACAAATCTCACTTCAAGATAAACAGGAAGGAAGAGGGGAGGGGGCAGAGGGCAAGGAGCTCAGCACAACAGAACTGTGGCCTCTGACAATGAGAATCAGAAGGGCTAGGCGGCCTTTCCCCAAACCCCCGCCCACACCTTTGGGTGCCTCAGCCTCTGTGGTCGCTTGCGGCCCACGTCGGGACATGGCCCATCTCCTCTGTCGCCCTTTGCAAGCTGGAGACAGGAATCCACATGACGCTGGTACTCTCTGAATGGGACCAGGGATTTGCAGAGATAACACTTCTCATTCCTAGCCAAACAGAAAAAAGGGAGAAAACTGTTTTCAGATTTGCTTTTGCCTCGGGACTCCTGGATACATCTGAAATCGTGTTTTTACGTCTCGAAGTTATTCTGTGGAGAAGACATGTCATCCGGCGCAGATTCACTCAGCGGGATCACCAATAAAGCTAAGCCGCCGCCAATCACCAGGACTGAGTGATTAGCTGTTTTCCCTGGCTGTTTCTCCATGCCCTGCTGTTGCAGCAATGGGATGGTAATGAAATCAGCTCTTCAGACTATCTCAAACAATGCTGATTGCTCTTCACACATAAAACACTCTGTCAAACTCTTCTGAAATTAAGTGTGATCGTTTTTTTCAAAGAGAAGTTAAAATTTCGACAAAAAAGGGAACACCAGGAACATTAAATCAAGTTGACATTTTTACCGGGGTGGATGAACTTGTCTGATTAGTAAATCAAGTCTGTCTATATGCCAACTTCCTTAATTCTATAACCTGCAACATCATCTAGGAAGTTACTAAAACCAAGTGGTTCTGCCAGAGGCTTTTGCATAATTTTATACACATAGTTATTTTTATCTTTTTGTAAGAGCAGAGTTTGGGGAAAGAGGGGAAAGTATGTCCTTGAGATAAAATTTATTGAGTATCAGTAAAAATGGAATCGTTGGGGGAAAAGAAAAGAAACCAAACATCTATTAAATGTTTTCTCTGCGGTAGGAACCTGTGCAAGGCCCTTTCAGCTCAGTTTCTCAATTAATCCTTCAGTCCCATAACGAAGGAGTCATTCTCCCCCAAGGTCCTATAGCTAGCAATTGTCAGAAGCCCCATCTGCCTTACTTATAAGATCATCTTAGTTTTAAAAAGCTGAAGAAACCTTTCCAAAGCATGCCATCTGAGACTTCTCTTTCTGGCTATTACTACTATTCGGTAACTACAGCAAGAGAGACTTGAATTAAGTCTTGAGAAGAATTTTTCTGGAGATCTTTAAAACAGCAGACATAAGTCTCGTGAGCACTTAAAAGTATATGGAAGAACGCAAGCAAAATCCTGCCTTATGAGAAAAGCTAGACCAGTCCAAGGTTTCTCAATTCATGCAAAAAGCATTTAGTAATTCCCTACTACATGAGAGGCAGCAGCACTGTGAAACAGGCAGGAGTTTCAACATCAGGTAGACTTTGCCACTTCCGGTCACATGATCTTAGCCAATTACACATAATTTCTCTTCAGCTTATTTATGCATTTTTTAAAAGAATAACTACCTTATCAACTATTGTGAGAGTTATCAAGTAAATAAAGCACCTGGCACAATGACTAGCGCTAACAAACCGTCATTATTGTTATTGCTGTCTCAGACACATTGTATTAGATGCTGGGGATATAAACATGAATGAAGGCAAGTATCTGCCTTCAAATAACTCACAGCCTAGCCAGGGACACAGAAGTGTGGGGGGAAAAAATTACTGCACGAGAATATGAGGAATTCGGTCCGAGAGGGATGTCTGCATTATAGTATGACTCCAAAGGAAAAAGTGTTCTGCTCTGCCCAATCGGATTAGGGGAAGCAACTCTGGAATCCAGGGTCTAAGATCTGTGTTCCAAAGGTACAAGTCTCTGCCTAGTGCCTAGTGGCTCGAATGTGCTGCTGGCAAGGTCTTTCCTTTCACGAGGCAGCACCTGCACCTGAGCCCTTCCTCAGAGGGAGTCTTCTCACAGCCACAACTCAAGAAGCTCTTCTATGTTGCCAAACCTTGTGCAAGGCAACTTCTGCATTAGCACAAGGCAAAGTGGTCACTGCTTGCCAGAAAGCACCAAACCCTGATATGCAAGTTAACAAAAACAGAAACCCATGGAGTGGGTGGCAGAATTGTTTTTAGTGTACTGAAAAGGGGCACAGAAGCCACCTACACTGACAGAAACTGGGAAGAAAGAAAAAGCAATTCAAGCATCCAAGCAATGAGGGGACTGGCAGGCCGAGAAACGGAGGGTATGGCAGGGACTGGTCTCTTTATTCAGCCCAAGCAATGGTCCGTTAAACAAGAGTTTCGTGAACGCAGCACATCTACTTACCTGTCAAGGTCTGGGGAAGTCTGGGCAGCTGTCCCACTGTTGCTCTTGCTCCTGGCCTCTTTTTGTCTCCGAGTCAATACTTTCAGCAACAACGATAACAAATATATATAGTTAGCTGGCAACAGATTCTGAATATAAAAGACAAAATGCCTAGGAAGAAGCACAACGGAAACCCTACCCACAGGGAGAAGCACAGTTTGAGAAGCCTCAACCTTTCTAGCTAGTATTGAGAACAACAACTGTTAACATTGGTACCAAAATCGTCGGCCACAAGATAGTCCCCTGTTTGCTAAGCCATGAGATCTTAAAATCTAGGCCATACAAGAAAGGTTTCTGTTTACTACCCTAACCTGCAGGACCCAAGGGAGGGATTTATCTTTCCAACCAAAATTCCAACTGGTCTCATACTCCGATGAGGTCACGCTATGAAACACGTAACAATGACTACATCACAGCACCTGCATAAGCTCCGGTCTTTACAAAACCCTGCAGAGTATTCCATTCACAAATGAGGAAACTGCAGCTCAGAACAGTTAACGCAGCCGTTCTTTTCCCACTACACTAGGACCATCTCCCAATTCTAGCAGGCATAGATGGCTTCAGCCCAGATGATATACAAATACTTTGTCTCATGCCAGATGATGTCTGTTTATAAAACTGTAGTCTCTTAAAGGATCTTGGAGGCTACTTAATCAAGAGTTTTTCAGTCTTCCTTCCTTGCAACAGCAAGAAAAACTACAACCATTTTGCTTCAAACTCTGCCTGCCTTTCTTCCTCTTAACACCTGAAATCACCACAACGAGAATTTAGAAAGGTTACCAGTAACTTAACCCTTTGCACTCGGAGACATCTCGCAGGTCACCAAGCAGCAACTCAACCACACTTTTTACGAAATAGTGAAAAACAAATCACTTCATATTAAACAGTATAGCATTGGAACCAATTATTTTATTGTAATGATATTTGGCTTGTGATGGAATTTTAAACATTGAGGAACTTATTTATGACAAAAATCAAAATTTTACATCTTATATTTTTCTTTTCTTTTTTTTTTTGAGTTGGAGTCTCACTCTGTTGCCCAGACTGGAGTGCAGTGGCCGCTCCCGGCCACCGCAGCCTCGACCCACTGGGCTCCGGCGATCCTTCCGCCTCAGCCTTCCAAGTAGCTGGAATTACAGGCATGTGCTACCACGCCTGGCTGATTTTTTGATTTATTGTAGAGATGAGGTCTCGCTGCCCAGGCGGGTCTCGAACCCGCGGGCTCAGGCAATCCACTCACCTCAGCCTCCCAAAGGCGTGGGATTACAGGCTGAGCCACCAAGCCTGGCTATATTTTTCTAACATGTGAAACAGTCAGCAACATGCACTGCAGATTCATTGATACATGTTTGTGCAACAGTAATTTGTTTGACATCTTCCACCTGGCGCTTTCTATTCGAGCAGACAAGGCAGTGTCATTTTCTTCCTCCCACGCTAACAATATGTAATTTATTGTCCAGTCTGTTGTTGGAAGAAGATGCGGAAGGATGCACTTGTGATTCCTGAAAACCACTTTTCAACTGATCAATCAAATCTCAGTATATATTCCATCTCTTTATTGCTTTTTCATGCAATTTGAATGTAAAACTTTAAGGAAACATACATTTTTGAAAAATATGCCCTTGCTTAAGTTTGTCCTGTATAATCACTAGCAATCTCTTTATGTTCCCTGAGAGGGGACATCCGAGTGCAAAGGGTTAGGTTGTGAAGCATTTATCTACTCTAGGTCTCAAGAAACTTTTTCTGTGGGGATGGATGGTAAACATTTTAGGTTCGGCAGGCCCCACAGCCTCTGTCACAACTATTCAACTCTGCATTGTACAAGAGCAGACACAGACAATACATAAACAAATGGGTATAGCCGTGGTCCAATAAAACTTTATTTACAATAATAGACGTCCAGCTAGATTTGGCCTGTGGCTGCCCACAGCTTGCCTCACCCTCTAGTCCCACCTCCTCCTCGCGGACAAATGCCTTCTACAACCCTTTCTAACAAGTAACCACATGGTCTCAACTTGACTGCATCCTTTTATGAGGAAAATTTACCATCTCCTAAGGAAACCCGTTCTGTTGCTACACAAGCAGCCTGGCTCCATCTGCATTCACTGGGGGCACGTGAAAGAACGTGCCTGCTAGCCAGGCTCGGTGGCTCAGCCTGTAATCCCAGCACTTTGGGAGGCTGAGGTGAGTGGATTGCCTGAGCCCGCGGGTTCGAGACCCCGCCTGGGCAGGTGAGACCTCATCTCTACAGTAAATCAAAAAATCAGCCGGGCATGGTAGTGCATGCCTGTAGTTCCGGCTACTTGGAAGGCTGAGGTGAAAGGATCGCCGCAGCCCAGCAGGTTGAGGCTGCGGTGGCCGGGAGCGGCCACTGCACTCCAGTCTGGGCGACTGAGTGAGACTCCAATTCAAAAAAAAAAGAAGACAGACTTGGGCTGCAGAACCTCTGAATGCCGAAGCTAGCTCTGATCTAATGGTCCTCCAGGTTGGCATTATTACTTGTCCCCCATTTTAGTGGTACGGAGACAAACGGAGAGGGACTGACTTCACCAAGCCATCGCGACTGGTAAGGAGTGAAACCCAGGACAGAACCTAGATCGGATTCCCATATTCATGTTCTTCCTACTTAACCTCTCCCTGATACGCTCCAACTTGCCAATTCTCCTCAATAAACCAAGCCCAATGCTCAGCACGCAGCCTGACCACTAAAGAGAACAATGAACCACCAGCTCTCCATATGGACTCATGCTCTACTAACCCAGTCAAGGCAGTGTTTGCTTTACTGACCACCCTGGTACACTGCTGACTTTAATTAAACTTAAAGGCAACTAAGATCCATCCCCTACCCTCCCAAATTATCCTCAGATAAAATGTTATTAAGACAGTTCTCTTAATTCTGCACTTGTGTAACTAAGTTGTCGGGCATTTTCTCTCTCCTTAAATGCAGGACCTCATATTTGCTCCTGTTCTTTTCCACTGAACATTTCAATGTGTTGAGATCAGCTACAGTTTGACTGACTCTGTCATCTGATATTATCAGCTCTCTTTTCCAGCTCTGTGTCAGCTGCATATATGACAAGCATGCTTTCTCCATCTTCATCCAAGTCACTAGGGAAAAATGGTTGTAAAGCATGTATGGTCAAGGACAAAAGTAGCATGTCTTCACCAGAAAAGCCTGTCTTCTCCATGGTGCAACTGTCCTTTAAATAATCAAGCAAACATTATTGGGAACAGTTAATGTGCGAGTAATTTGGGGAGACTGAGGAAATCATGAGGCAGCATCCTTACTCCTAAAGAGATTACAGTTTACTAACAACACAACAGCACATGCACTCAAGTAACGATAACACAAGGCGTAAAGAGACGCAGAATAAAATAAGGTCAGACACACAAGCAACTAATAACTGTGTGTGTCTCTGTGGGGAGTGACAGGGATACCTGGGGACTGGAAGAGGAAGGAGGCGTACTTTTCACTGTATACTTTTCGGTAATGTGAATTTAAAAATTGGAAGGGTTTAAGAAAAGATCAGATCATACAAAGTGTGAGGCACTGGTTAACATGAAGGGTCTATTTCTTTTTTTTGAGTTGGAGTCTCACTCTGTCG
Organism: Cephalopachus bancanus; assembly: GCA_027257055.1. NCBI lineage: Eukaryota > Metazoa > Chordata > Mammalia > Primates > Tarsiidae > Cephalopachus > Cephalopachus bancanus. The sequence continues at coordinate 473,378 of JAPVLO010000648.1, forward strand.
CCCAGACTGGAGTGCAGTGGCCGCTCCCGGCCACCGCAGCCTCGACCCAGTGGGTTCCAGCGATCCTCTGCCTCAGCCTTCTAAGTAGCCAGAATTACAGGCATGTGCTACCACGCCCGGCTGATTTTTTTTTGTTTGTTTTTGATTTATTGCAGAGATGAGGTCTTGCTGCCCAGGCAGGTCTCGAACCCGCGGGCTCAGGCAATCCACTCACCTCAGCCTCCCAAAGGCGCGGGATTACAGGCTGAGCCACCAAGCCCGGCGGAAGGGTCTATTTCTAACGTTCCTTCCAAACCAGAGATTTTAACAAGTCAAACTGAAGGACTGCAGGGGAAAAACACCCAGGCCACAGTTGCAGAGCAGGCTTCCAGTCCACTTCCCAGTCTCTCAGCCGGCCCACACTTCTCCATCCTGAGTACAAGAACTTCATGAGAGATTCCATCAAGTGCCTTGCTGAAATTAACTCTTAAAAGGTTGGCACTGCAAAGACTACAGAATCCTTTAACAGTTGTTGTTTGGCTTTTTTTTTCTTTCTTTCTTTCTCTTTCTATTTGTCCCCCATCTTGACTGCCAAGTGTTTTTCCAAGAGAAATACTTGGAAACCACTCCACTGGTAGGGCTGAAAAAAGAATTAATTGCTTCTAGCACTGTCTATATACCTCTATCGCACTTGGCAATTTCTGTTCTTATTCACATATATGTCAGTCTCTCTTCTACACCATGCAACTTTCTGAATCCAGAGATTATGGGTTTTATTTTGTTTTGTTTTTTATCTCTTCAGTGTCTTCAGCAGATTCTAATACAGATTAGACACAAATATTTGCCAAATTAAATTACGTCAAAAGATTCTAAGGGGAAAAAAGGGCTCTCATTTTATGAGGACCTACTTTGTGTCAGAGACTATTCTTTTTCTTTTTTCTTTCTTTTTTTTTTTTTTTTTTTGAGTTCAAGTATCACCCAGGCTGGTACAGTGGCACAATCATGGCTCACTACAGCCTCTATATCCTGGGCTCAGGTGATCCTTCTGCCTTGGCCTTCTGAGTAGCTGGGACTAGAGGCACAAATAAGTCATCATGCCTGACGAATTTTTTTTAAAGTTTTTTATGAGCCGGGTTTGGTGGCTCAGCCTGTAATCCCGCACCTTTGGGAGGCTGAGGTGAGTGGATTGCCTGAGCCCGAGGGTTTGAAACCCGCCTGGGCAGCGAGACCTCATCTCTACAATAAATCAAAAAATCAGCCAGGCATGGTAGCGCATGCCTGTAATTCCGGCTACTTGGAAGGCTGAGGCGGAAGGATTGCCGGAGCCCAGCAGGTCGAAGCTGCGGTGGCCGGGAGCAGCCACTGCACTCCAGTCTGGGTGACAGAGTGAGACTTCAACTCAAAAAAAAAAGAAAAAAATTTTTTTTATGTATAGGCAAGGTCTCACTATGCTGCCCAGGCTAGTTTCAAACTCCTGGGCTCAAGTAATCCTCCCGCCTCAGCCTCCAGGAGTGCTGGGATTACAGGCGTGAGTCACCATGCCCAGCCAGTAAAAGGGACATTAAAAACAATCTCTCATCTTGACAACAACCCGTAATCCCTGGAAGGCAAATATCATCATTTCTAGTTTACAGATAATAGAATATTAAATAACCTGATAAAGGTCACAAAGTCCAAAAACAAAAGAAAATCACCCAAGGAATGCAACACAAATTTGACTTTAAAAAGCATATGTTCTTCTACAAGAGCGGCCTGCCTCTCCTGGGAAGTAAGAGGGTAAAGACTGGGAAGAGAAAAGGTGGTAAGTGAGTGGGCCGGTGGAAGAGAATTTGAGGAGAGCCTGGCAGACGCTTAAAACTGTATGCTGACCCTACTGCTAAATGTTATGAGCCAAGCACACTGGACTGGAGCTGACAGCTACATCTTTCCTTCAAACCTACTGCCCCTACAAAGGAGCAGAAAACTGGAAGTCACTCTGAACAAGTCTCCTTCTTTGGTGTACGAGGGCTGGGACAGTCATTTCAACTAGCTGCAGGCAGAGGATTCAGTGTGAAACATACATCCAAAACCCAAGCTGCTGGTGGTAGCAGCCACAGATTCCAGAACAATGGGGCCCAAGCACAACTACCAGGGCAAAGTAGAAGCTGAGAGAGATGACTATAAAAATACTTTGATCATGAACTCAGCTGCTTCTATCTCTTGTGTGGAAAATGCCCCACGGAGTTGCACTTAGGACTGTGGCTAGGCACTGCCAGGATACAAAGAAGCAGGACTGCCTAGTAGTAAAGGACACTGGCTCTAGAGGTAGACAGAACAGAGTCCAAGTTGGGCCTCTACTAGCTGTTGTGGCCTTAGACAGGGTCTGTAGCCTGAGCAACAGTTTCCTTTTCTGTTAAATGAGATAATGGCATATGTGTCGTGGGGTTTGGTAAGGATGGTATCAGATAATACCAGTTAAGTTACAAGAGTATCCAGTCCAGAGAAAACACTTGATAAACATTTGCTGTTATAATGTTTTCATATAGCTCTCATTATTATTCTTCCAGATTTATTTTTAGCCTTAACCAAAGACAAGCCCGCCTGCAATTTGGGTTAGGTCTTAGCCTTAAGGGCTTTCCATGCTAAAGCCTAAGCCAATACTATATAAACATCAGAATATCTGTTTTCAAAATTCAAAGACAAGGAGCAATCCAAGTTAACAACATATATCTTAGTACTGTAACAGTGAAGCCAATGGCTCCTTAAGGAGAGTGGAAATTATATCACAAAGAGAAGCCTGACAGAATGACAGTGGTTACAGTCTTCTCAGTGTGTCTCTCTCACCCTGAAATCCCCTCAGGAGAAACCCTAGGGAAGCCACACAGCTGTGAGTGCTCCTGCAAAGACCACCCACCTTTAGCCCAGCAGATCCGCACCCTCGGTCAGTCTGGGACAAGAGGGAAGAGGGCAAGAGGAGCCCTGCCGGCACAAAACGAGACAGGCAGCGCCGCCTGGCTCTCAGCAGCAGAGAGCTGAGAGAGCTTGTTTCAGGACAAAGGCTACTGTTCGAACTGCTATCTACCACTCTGAGACATGCAGCTACTTACATTTAAATCTTACTTGAATTAAATAGAATTTAAAATTGAACTTCTCGGTCCCATGAGCCACATTTCAAATGCGCAGTAGTCACACGTGGCTACCATACTTGACGGCACAGATACAGAACACTTTTGTCACTGCAAGAAGTCCCACTAGTGCAGTTCCTTTCAGAGATAACCAGGACTAATCCTATCGTACCTTAACTCTGTTTACCTTGGGCACTACAAGCAGCCCAGGCTTCCTCTAGCATCCCTCGTGACCCGCATTCTCATCCACACATGGCTCCACTCTGCCATCTGGGGAGACTTTCGAACCCAACCCAATCTCCCACTCCTGCCCTCAAAACAACTCTGGTCCCCAGAAGCTGTGTCAGCGGCGAGCCCCCCACCTCCTCTCTGAGTTCCCTCCGCCTTCGTGCTCCAGCCGAAGGGAGCCGTCCTGAGGGCACTGCCTCTCCTGGTACCTTCCCAAGTGTCGGACAGTTCTTCCACACACCACAGTGCTGCCAGAGCTGGGGGAGTCACACATAGTCCTTACTACTCACTGCTGCTTCCAGACAACTGGAAACACCTGGGCTGAAGCACAAACCACTGTGCTACCCCCCACCTCACCCTGAAGGTTGTCATCTGCTCCCCTCTGGTCACCCCCTACCTCTATCACTCCTGGTCATTCACTGAAATTTTTAATATACTTTCTCTTCACCATTCTCGTCAATACTCTTGGTGATGTCAATATCTACATACTAGACTGAACCACAGGAAGCTGCAGTTTTTGTGGGTTCAACCCAAGATGTGATCCATCCACTACTCTGGCCCCTCGGTTCTTCGACCTCTTAGTCACCTACTCCCATGAATCAGACCATCTCAGCCTTTCTCAAGTCGGGTTCTGAGAAGAAGCAAGCCTAATGCCCTAAGGCATCTACTGTGTGTTACAAGTTGGTCTCTGTCCCTGAATCTAGCACGGTCCTGGGTATGTACCATGCTTGAGGATCAGGGAAGCAGCCCAGTTACGCTGTCTTCTACGATTCCAACCAGGAGCCCTTGTTGAGTCTATCATTTGTAATAACCCTGTCATTTCCCGGATCTCATTCCAGGCGCCTACTCTCTGATCCTCATCCCCTGCCTTTCCTAGCTCACACCCTCTAATGTTTTTTTTTTTTGAGTTGGAGTTCCACTCCATCACCCAGACTGGAGTACAGTGGCCGCTCCCGGCCACCGCAGCCTCGACCCACTGGGCTCCAGCGATCCTTCCGCCTCAGCCTTCCCAGTAGCCAGAATTACAGGCGCACACTACCACACCCAGCTGATTTTTGATTTATTATAGAGATGAGATCTCACCAAGTTGCCCAGGTGGGTCTCAAACCCGCGGGCTCAGGCAATCCACTCACCTCAGCCTCCCAAAGGCACGGGATTACAGGCTGAGCCACCGAGCTCGGCCTCTAATGTTCTTAATTCCAATCATCTTCCAGCTTCACCAGGACATCCAAACCTAGACAATCTCATGGTCACTGTCTATTACCCTGTCACATCCTCACGTTCCTTCCTACCTTGGATCGCACAGTAATCACATTAACAATTCCCTTGAAAAGTGTAACTCCAGCTGGGCTCGGTGGCTCAGCCTGTAATCCCACGCTTTTGGGAGGCTGAGGTGAGTGGATTGCCTGAGCCCGCGGGTTCAAGACCCGTCTGGCCAACTTGGTGAGACCTCATCTCTACAATAAATCAAAAATTAGCCAGGCATGGTAGCGCACGCCTGTAGTTCCAACTACTTGGAAGACTGAGGCGGAAGGATCGCCAGCGCCCAGCAGGTCGAGGCTGCGGTGGCCAGGAGCAGCCACTGCACTCCAGTCTGGGCGACAGAGTGAGACTCCAACTCAAAAAAAAAGAAAAGAAAAGTGTAACTCCTGGCAAAATCCAACCTGAGTTAAATCCAGCCCTCTACCTATTAGATGCCCCTAACAGGCAAGAAAGCACAAACACACACCCCAGTGTTAACTGGACTCCATTTTTTAATTTAAGATCACAAATCTCAAGAGGTCCCTCAGCACTGCCTAGCAATCCTAATATGTTTGCCTAGTCAGTTCATTCTTCCACTTAGACACTACTTCATATCTTCTTTGTAATCCTCAAAGCTCCAATATCCATCTTTTTTTCTTTCCTTTTTCTTTCTTTTTTTTTTTTTTTTGAGTCGAGGTCTCTCTCTGTTTCCCAGGCTGGAGTTGCAGTGTGGCATAATCATGGCTCAGCACAGTAGCTGGGATTACAGGCACACACTACCACATCCGGCTAGATGTTTTTTTGTAGAGATGAGGTCTCACTGTGTTGCCTATGCAGGTCTCTCTAACTCGTGGGCTCAAGCAATCCTCTAGCCTTGGCCGCCCACAGTGCTGGAACTACAGGCAAGTGCCACCACACCTGGCTAATTTTTTGTATTTTTTTGTAGCGACAGAGTCTCACTAAGTTGCCCAGGCTAGCATTCTATTTTAAGATACAATTCACATACCATATAACTATCCACTAGAGTCTACGATTCAATGGTTTTTGGTATATTCAAAGTTGTACAACCATCACCACAATCAACTTTAGACCCTTTTTATCACTCCAGAGAAACCTGTTCCCATCAGCCATCTCTCTTCATTTCCTCCCCAAACTCCCAGACCTAGACAATCACTCTCTGCTTTGTGTCTCTGTGTATTTGCCCATTCTGAGCATGCCCCATAAATGGAATCATAAAATACCCAGGCTTTTGTGCGAGTTCCCTCGCACAGAACATAACATGTATTTTCAAGGCACACCGATGTTACAGCATAGATCATGTACTCGTTCCTTTCTTTCCACAGTGGCCACACCACTTTACATGGCCAGCAGTAGAGTCTGAGCATTCCAACTCATTCGCGTCCTCACTGAAGTTCATTTTCTTTTTTTTTTTTTTAAGTCATCTTAGTGGGTGTGAAGTGGTATCTCACTGTGGTTTGATTTGCATTTCCCTGATGACTAACGATGTTGAACATCTTTTCATGTGCTTGTCGGCCATTTAATGTCTTATTTGGAGAAATGTCTATTCAAGTCCTTTGCCCACTCTTAATTTGGGCTGTATGTCTTTCTGTTGTTAAGTGATAAGAGCTTATACATTCTGGGTACTAAACCCTTATTAGATGTATAATTTACAAATATTTTCCTATTCTGTGGGCTGCTTTTTCACTTTCTTGATAATGTGCTTTGAATACAAAGGTTTTAAATTTCGATAAAGTCCCATTTACCTATTTCTTTTGTTTCTTGTGCTGTTGGTGTTATATCTAAGAATCCACTGCCAAATCTAAGATCATTAAGTTTTGACCCTACGAAAATCCCCTGGTTACCCAGCTCCCCAAGACCGGGTCTCAACTATGTTGCCCAGGCTGGACTCAAACTCCTGGGCTCAAACAATCCTCCAGTCTAGGCCTTGCCAAGAAGCTGGAACTACAGGCACACACCACTGCAGTTGGCTATAAAAGCTGCAGCACTTACGTTTAGGTCTCTGATCTACTCTTGCATGTAATACGAAGTAGTGGTCCAGCTTCACAATCTTGTATGTGGATATTCACGATTTGCTGAAAAGACTATTCTTCCCCATTGAAGTGTCTTGATATCTTTGTTGAAAATCAATTGTACATAAATATGGCTTTATTTCTGGAGCCTCAATGCTAATCCACTGATCTATATATCTATCTCGATGCCAAAACCACATTGTCTTAATAAGTAAGTTGTAAACCTGGGACATGAGAGGCCCCAACTTTGCTCTTTTTCAAGACTACTCTATTCTGGATCACTTGTAGTTTGGCATGAATTTTATCCATTTGTGCCAACAAGTTAGCTGGGATTATGAAAGGGATTTCTAATCTGCATATCAATTTGCTATCTTAACAATATTAGGAATTCCTAATCACAATTATGAAATGTTTTTCCATTTATTTAAGTCTTAATTTCTTTCACTGTTTTATCGTTTCCAGAGTGTAAGTTTTACATCTCTTCTGTCAAAGTATTTGTATTTTATTCTTTGTGATATTATCTTAAGTGTAACTTTTCTTAAATTTATTTTCAGATGTTCATCACTCGTGAATAAAAATGTAGTTGATTTTATATATTATCCCTGTAGTCTGCAAACTTGCTGAACTTGTTAATGCGTTCTAAAGGCTTGTTTAGGCCAGGCGCAGTGGGCTCATGCCTATAATCCCAGCACTCTGGGGGGCCGAGGTGAGAGGACTGCCTGAGCCCACAGGTTCGAGACCAGCCTGGGCAACTTGGTGAGACCTCATCTCTACAGTAAATCAAAAAATTAGCTGGGCGTGGTGGTGCCTGCCTTTAGTTCCAGTTACTTGGAAGGTTGAGACAGAAGGATCACCTGAACGCAGCAGGTCAAGGCTACGGTGGCCATAAGCGTGCCACTGCACTCCAGCCTGGGTGACAGAGAGAGACTCCAACTCAAAATAAACAAACAAACAATTAAATAAATAAAGGTTTGTTTTATTTTTGTGGGTTTTCTGATTTTCTATATATAAGAAGTCACCTGATGGAGCAGTTTACTTCTTCTTTTCCAATCTGAACGCTTTTTATTTCATTTATTTCCTAATTGTCTTAGCCATACTGAATAGAAGTGGCAAGAGCAGACACCCCTGTCTTATTTGTGATCCTCGGGAGAGCTTTCAGTCTTTCGCCATTAAGTATGATGTCACCTGCGGGGTTTTCATAGCTGCCCTCTACGAGGCTGAGGAAGTTCCTGTCTATTCCTAGTTTGTTGAGTATTTTATCACCATGAAGGAGAGTTGAATTCTGTCAAATGCTCTTCTGTGTCCATTTAGATGATCATGTGCTTTTTGTCCTTTCTTCTATGATATAGTACATCATATTAGACAATTTTCTAATGCTAAACCAACCTTTTGGATTTCTTTTTTGATGAGGAAAAAAGTACCTGTGAGAACTCCCACAAAAACGATTAACCTATCTTCATCTGCACTCTTATACTCTGCTTTCCCTCCGAATTCATGGGATCGAGTACCCACATGGCTACCTAAGGTCAACTTCTTCAACTCAGCCTAACCCTAATGCCCCTTGCCTAGTTAAAAATTCCCTTTCTGCCATCGTCTCCCTGAAATATCCATTTCCCCTCTTTTTGAGGGCATTCCCATCAGCATACAAATACAGTCCTACTTCCCACTTGCTTATCTCTAGACTTGCATAGCCTACTGTCTACTCAACACCTCCATTTGGTCATTCACTAGGCATCCTAAAATTGCGTGCAAAACCAAACTCTTAACTTTCTGCTCCAGTGTTCCCATTTTCAAAACATGAAGTCATCATTAACCGGTTGCTTGGGGCAAAATCTTGATCTCACCTGAGTCTTTCTCCTTCTCTCACACTCCAAAAACCCTGCAGGCTCAACCTTCAAAATGTCCCCAAAGCTGACTTCCTGCCTCACAGCCACCACTACGATCCCAGCAAACATCAGGTCTTGCCTGCAGTGGTGCCACAGCCCCTGCGGAGTCTCCTTGATTCTGCCTTTGCTCCTGTCCCACTACAGGCTGTTTTCCACCACACCGTCAGAGCTAGATGGCATCGCCCGTCTCAACCCTGCAGCTTTTCATCACATTAGAAGGAAGTGCAAAACCCCACGTGATCTGACCGCGGCTCATCTCTTCCCTTCCCCCTGCGGCTCACTGTGGCTTTCCAGCAGCGCAAAGCAAGAAGCCGACAGACTCTTGCTTGAGGACCTTTAGATCTGCTCCCTTCACCTGGCTACCTATTCCAGTGTCACCTCAAGTAGTCAGCTTCGGCCCTTCCACTGCTAGGCATCCCAGAATCACGTGCAAAACCCTCCCCTCTCCCCTTATCTTGCCTCACTCTCCTTAAAATGTACTTGTTCTGTTTCCCTCTAGAGAATGATGCTTCACAAGAGCACTGACTTCTCTTGTATCCGGTACAGTATCCTCAGCTTGTACAACAGGATCTGGGTTACAGTTGCTGCTAAATAAGCATTGCTCAGGTTAGGTTGTCAGTAAAAAGTTACAAATGATATGGCAAAAACAGCACACTTGCCTTTGGAATTACTCTAAGCTGAGTATCCTGCAATGGGCTGAGCTAGAACCTGAGTCAAGGCTGCCTTCTCTCCCCCTGACCCTCAGTCACAAGGCTGGGTTATCTCATCAAAAGAGTCTCCAATCTGTCCCTTTCAACTGATCCTGCTTTCCTGGCTGTCTCTCTGCTTCTAGTCGCCATCCCTCCAGTCCACTTTCTGTACTGCTCTGTACATAACTGGGTCTAGCGTTACCATGGCAGTACCCAGAAAGTCTTCCATGCCCCAGGAGAGCCCCATTTCATACTCACACAGGACCCCATGTGCGCACCTATCACAGTAGCTCTCCCACAACATGCTCAAGACTGTTATAAACATGTTTGTCTGTTAATAAATCGTTTACCTCCCCCAGCAAACTATCTCTTAGTCACCTCAAGTATGCCACATTCTTGCCATAAAACTGACACTCAATATAAATGTATATTTAATTAATCAATGTGGCAAAGTATTCACAAGTTTGGTGGAGTATTTTCTTGGTAGAGTAACAGGATATTTTTATAACTTAGATGAAAATGTCTTTAGAGCCCAGGATGAAATAACTCTTGAAACAGAAAGACCTCATCCCATTCAATAAACAAATTCTTGTTGTTCTCTCAGTTACTAGATTTGATTATCTCATTCTACTACAGATAGCTTCTAATTCAAAAGTCCTATATGATTATGTTGAAAGTCCCTAAATACAAAATAACAACTCTAAAAAGACAGGCACAGCTGGGTCCATTTTACAGATGAGCAAATAAAGGCTTAGAGGTTTCAAGCCTATAAATGTCTGCTCTGAGATAGGATTCCAAGTCTGATAGACTCCAAAGACATATTGCAATACCAAACTGTCTTCTTAGCTTCAGAGAAGCCACAGAAGTCTTCCGTCCCTACTCTAGTTGTAGCAACTTCCTTTCAAGCTTAAGACAAGCCTGCTGAGAGGTGCGTTTTCACTTATCTAGTTTCTACTAGTACTTGTGTAGAGTATTTACAGCCCAATCTTTTTCTTTAATAGCTAAAATCCTTATATAAGCAATTTGACAATACATATGTAGAACTTAAAAATAATTTATATCTTCTGGCCCATGAATTACAGTTTGGAATTCTATTCTGAAGAAATCATCTGAACTTAAATGAGACTGTATAGACAAAGATGTTTTTTCAAAGCATTATTTAGAAAAATGAACAATTTAAATTCAGTGTTCAAAAACAAGATGAAATACTTAGCAAGGATCCAAAATAAAGACTAAAAGGAAATACAGTATATTGAAATATTAACCATAACTTGGTCAAGCAGAAATTGGGCAATTATTTTCTTCTTTACATTTTTCTATGTCGACAAGTTTTTTTCAATGAGCACATACCACTTTGATACTTTCAAAAAACTGCTCAACTATTAAGAGGCATCCCTAATGAAATAATGAATCTAGGCTAGGAGCATCAATGACTGGTAAGTGAAAGTGGGCAGAGAACTTTCTAACAGATGGACTACTGATCCCACTGAACAATCTTAAACTCATAAAAGAGAGACAACCAGATAGTATCTTCCTCCCAATCTTATGCCTCAGCCTCCCAAAGTGCTGGGATTACAGGCTGAGCCATTGAGCCTGGCCCAAATTCCAAAATCTTATAGTGCTGAAAAAAAAAAAAAAATCTGTCAACCCAAAATTATAAAAATTGTATATACAATGAAAACATCCTCCAAAAATAAAAGTGAGCGTGGTATAGTGGCTCATGCCTGTAATCTTAGCACTTTGGGAGGTTGAGGCAGGAGGACTGCTTAAACCCAGGAGTTCAAGACCAGCTTGGGCAACACAGCAAGACCTCATCTCTATAAAAAAATTTTAAACATCAACCAGGCATAGTGGCACACACCTGTAGTCCCAGCTACTCAGGAGGCTGAGGCAGAAGGATCACCTGAGCCCAGCAGGTCGAGGCTGCGGTGGCCAGGAGCATGCCACTGCCCTGCAGCCTGGGGGACAGAGTGAGACTCCAACTCTAAATAAATAAATAAATAAATTTTTTTTAAAAAAGAATACTTCTTCACAAAGGATGTAACAGCCTTGTAATTATACAGGTTCATTTGCTCCTTTCCCCTTTCTTTTATTCTATGGTTGTCATATGTTTTAAATATGTATATGACATATAGGTATAATAAATACAGAAAATAATGTGATAGTTTTTGCTTTAAAGTTCTGTGTATTTAAAGAACCAAGTAGAAAAGTCTTTATTTTATTTTATTTTATTTTTTTTGAGTTGGAGTCTCACTCTGTTGCCCAGACTGGAGTGCAGTGGCCACTCCCAGCCACCGCAGCCTCGCCTGCTGGGCTCCGGCGATCCTTCCGCCTTAGCCTTCCAAGTAGCCGGAATTACAGGCATGCGCTACCCCGCCCGGCTGATTTTATTTTGGATTTATTGTAAAGATGAGGTCTTGCTGCCCAGGCGGGTCTCGAACCCACGGGCTCAGGCAATCCACTCACCTCAGCCTCCCAAAGGCGCGGGATTACAGGCTGAGCCACCGAGCCCAGCAGAAAAGTCTCTTATATGTACTTGATACTATTTCTAATGCTTTTAACTTATTCATGATTATCTGAGCATCCATTTAGTGTCATCTCCTCCAACCTGAAGACCGAAGACTCCAACTCAAACTAAAAATTAAAAATTAAAAAAATTTAAATGGACAAAATGTAGGCCGGGCTGGGTGGCTCAGCCTGTAATCCCAGCACTTTGGGAGGCCAAGGTGAGTGGATTGCCTGAGCCTGAGGGTTTGAGATCAGCCCAGGCATCTCGGTGAGTCCTCGTCTCTACAATAAATCAAAAATTAGCCTGGCATGGTAACACACGCCTGTAGTTCTGGCTACTTGGAAGGCTGAGGTGGAAGGATCGCCAGAGCCCATCAGGTGGGGTGGCCGTGAGCACACGACTGCACTCCAGCCTGGACGACGGAGTGAGACTCCAACTCAAAAAAAAGTAAGCAAACATTTCACAAAAGACATACAAATAAGTCAATAATCACATGAAAAAAGTGTTCAACATCATTAGTCATCGGGGAATGCAAATTAAAATCACAGGGAGATATCATTACATGCTCACCGGAATGGTTAAAATGTAGTGGGAGAAAAAAATAGAACACGAATGGCGGCCAGGTTGCAGACAACCAGAACTCTCATCAACTGCTAGTGGGAGTGCCAACAGCACAACCACTATGGAAAAAGGTTTCTGTGTTTCTTAAAATCTAGCAATTCCATTCCTAGCTATTTATTCTATAGATGTGAAATCTTCCATTCACCATACAACTTGTACAAGAATGTTTACAGAAGTTTTCTTTATAATAGTGAAAAATTCATCAACAAGAGACTGAATAAAGACATTGGTATACGTATGACAGACTACAACTTAATAATAAAAAGGAACAAACTTACACAGGCAAAAACACAGACCAATCTCAAAAACATTATGCTGAGTAAAAGAAGGATTACACAAAGGAGTACATACTGTATGACTCCACTTACATGAAATTCTAGAAAAGATAAAAGTCCAATCTTGTAAAAATAAAATAAACAGTGGTTGCCTTAGGTGAAGGGGTGGAGAATGACTAGGAAGGGATATGAGGGAACCTTCTGGGGTTATGCTAATGCTCTGCATTTTTTGGGGGGGTCTCACTCTGTCACCCAGGCTAGAGTGCAGTGACATGATCACAGCTTACTGCAGCCTTGACCTCCTGGGTTCAGGCCTCCCACCTCAGCCTACTGAGTAGCTGGGACCACAGGTGCGTACCACCACACCCAGTTAAAATTTTTTTTTTTTGGTAGAGACAAAGTCCTGCTGTGCTGCCTAGGCTGGTCTTGAACTCCTGGGCTCAAGCAACTCTTCTGTGTTGGCCTCTCAATGTGCTAGGATTACAGGTGTGAGCCACCATGCCCAGTCAAAAGCTCTATATCTTGATAAGAGTATACATTTGCCCAAACTCAGTAAATTCACACTTAATATTTGTGCATTTCACACAAATATTGGATCTTAGTTCATGATTTGCATGTCTAAGTATTTTAGAGAAAATAACTGATATTTGTAATCTGTAATAAAAGAGTAAAATATTAATGGTAGAATCTAAGTAGTAAAGTAAGATTATTTGAACTTTGTTATGTATTCAAAATTTTCATAATATACTGGGGGAAAAATACTGGGGAGCCCTCTAGATTAAATATGACTAAAGAGATATGATGACTAAATACAATGTATGATCCTTTATTGAATACTTGACCCCCAAAAAGAGATACAAAAGATATTACTGGGACTGCTGGGTGTGGTGGCTCACGCTTGTAATCCCAGCACTTTGGGAGGAGGAGGCAAAAGGACTGCCTGAGTTCAGGGGTTCAAGACCAGCCTGGGCAATTTGGCGAGACCTCATCTCTACAATAAATCAAAAAATTAGCCAGGCATGGTGGTGCACACCTGTGGTTTCTGCTACCTGGAAAGTTGAGGCGGAAGGATCATCTGAGCCCCACTGGTCAAGGCTGCAGTGGCCGTGAGCATGTCACTGCACTCCAGCCTCACTCCAGTGAGACTTCAACTCAATAAATAAAAAGTAAAAATAAAGATATTACTGGGACAATTAAGGCAATGTGGATTGTATATTAGATAACAGTACTGCATTTTTTGAGTTAATAATGGTATAATAATTTTGTAAAAGAATTATCTTGTTCTTAAGAGCTACAAACTAATTATTTAGAGGTAAAGTGCCTTGATGTCTGCAACCAACTCTCAAATGGTCAGGGAAAAGTGTGTATGTGAGAAGGAAAGAGAAGAAAAAGAGGAAAAGAGTTAAAGAAAGTATACTATTTTTGTTTCTTGCACTTTTTAAATTTGAAAATTTTCAAAACGGAGAGAAAAAAAGTATACACCCTGAAATAAACAGGCCTTAGTCTCAATTCCCATTCTCTACCAATTACTGGCTTAGTTCTCCCTAGGGATGATGGAATGTAACTTGTAAGGCTGCTACAAAAATCAGGTCAAAGAACAACAATAGTTATTGTAATTAAAGACCAGGAATGTGTCAGAGACCCATGAATGCCAACATTTCTTCTGAAATAAGACAATTCTCTTTTCAAGTAAAATCTCTAATGAAACTCAATATATAAAATACATAAAAACAGAGCTCTGAGGTCAGGTGTGGTGGCTCACACCTGTAATCCCAACACTTAGGGAGGCCAAGGCAAGAAGATTGCTTAAGCCCAGGAGTTCGACAGCAGCCTGGGCAACATAGCAAGACCTTGTTTCTACAAAATCAAAAAGCTACCTGGACCTGGTGGCGTGCACCTGTAGTCCCAGCTTCCTGGGAAGCTGAGATGAAAAGATCCTCTGAGCCTGAGAGGTCAAGGCTGTAGGGAACCATGAGTGTGCCACTGCACTCCTGTGGGAGACGCACTCAGACTCCAACTCAGCAAACAAACAAAAAAACACAGAGCTCTGGATGAGATGGTTGGTGAAGGTGGAGTGGTGCCAGTCTTCCTCTTGCCCCTCCCATACCTTCACAGAACCCTAGTTATCTGCAGAACACACTCTGGAAAGCCAGCGCTGTAGAAAACAAGTGGACGAGCTATGGACTGGCCACCTGTTTTCATAAGTAAACTTCAACTGGAACACAGGTATGTCATTCATTCACAAATTTCCTATGGCTGTTTTCATGCCATGACAGCAGAGTTTAGTAGTAGCACAGATACCCTATAGCAACTTGGCAAGAACTCATCTCTACAATACTTGGCTATGTAACCCAGCTCTTGCCACTTTGTAGGTATGTGATCCTAGGAAATTATTTCCCTACCAAGCTTCCGTTTCCTCTTCTGTAAAAGATTTCACTTATTCCAAACACCTGCTTGAAAAGATTGTTGTGAGGATTAAAATACAACATACAAGCCGGGCTCGGTGGCTCAGCCTGTAATCCTGTGCCTTTGGGAGGCTGAGGTGAGTGGATTGCCTGAGCCCGCGGGTTCGAGACCCGCCTGGGCAGCGAGACCTCATCTCTACAATAAATCAAAAAATCAGCCGGGCGTGGTAGCACATGCCTGTAATTCCGGCTACTTGGAAGGCTGAGGCGGAAGGATTGCCGGAGCCCAGCAGGTCGAGGTTGTGGTGGCCGGAAGCGGCCACTGCACTCCAGTCTGGGTGACAGAGTGAGACTCCAACTCAAAAAAAAAAAAAAAAAAAAAAAAAACATACAAAAAACACAGTTCTGGTATAGAGCAGGTACTCATAAATGGTGGCTCATGCTGACTAATTTTACGGATGGCTTAGAAAGACTTGGCAGATTAAATCCTTTTACTTAATGGAAAAGTAATATCTTGTTATCAGGCATTTCCCTTATATCAGGCCTTAGAAAACTCCTTAGTAACAGATCAGTCTGTGCCTGGTCACTCTCCACAGCTACCACCAGAAGTAATTGTTCATCTGATCTTTTGACTTTGCACTTACTCTTTTACAGAGGCAACTATGTCACATGGACTCTGTTCATCAGGAAAGAGTCTGAATCCATCAAACTATTTCTTCCAGGTAATTGAAAAGCTGACAAGGTCAATTCTGATGAGATCAGACGTCATGTTTGTACTCAGAGGTAAAAGATTCCAGCATTCTGCCTTCCTGAACGGGCCGAGGCTTCCACGGCCTCCTCAAGCTCTCCACATGTGTGCCCCAGCTCTCCACATGAAGGCAGAGAGAACACGTCAGTGAAGAAGAATGCTAGCTCTGGGTCCCAGCTCCGCTGCTTCCTGCCTGCCTGCCAACCAACAAGTACTAAACCTCTCTGATAAACCTTTCATCGTTGGCAAAACGGAGATAACAATGTATCCGTGCAGATCATAGACAGTCCTGACTGGGGCTCTAAGCTCCAATGGAAGAAGATCGCTGATCTACTATTAAATCTTTGAATTTTTCTCCTTCTTAAAACGCTCTAGATGCCTGAATTAAAAAGTGTGACTAGATCAGGAAGTGAGATAACTTCTCTAAAATGGTTTTTAGCTGTTAATATTCCTTCAACACATAATGCTTGGGTATTAACTCAGGTGTTAAAAAAGAGCTATTTTATTTTTCAAGGAAGGAATAAGCACATCTGGCAGAAGGAAACTGTTAAAAGAAATCCTGAGGCCTGGCTCTTCAGCATCAAGGTAAGTGGATAGGGAAACTGAAGTAAAGGCAAAGTCAATATTAAGAGGAATCAGATGGGAAGAACAAAGGCACTGAGAACCCAAGCAGACCTAGACTGCAGTCAGACTGCCGTTTCATAAGCCACATCACATGGCAACACCATTTCTTATTTCTGTGGACACAGAGTCTCACTCTGCTGCCCAGGCTGGAGTGCAGTGGTGCAATGGGAGGTTCGAGTGATCCTTCTGCCTCAGCCTCCAAAGTAGCTGGGAGTACAGGTGTGTACCACATGCCTGCCTAATCTTTTTTCTTTAAGAGATGGGGTCTCACTATGTTGCCTAGGTTGGTCTCAAACTCCTGGCCTCAAATGATCCTCTTGCCTTGGCCTCCCCAAGTGCTGGGATGGCAGGCATGAGTCACTACACCCGGCCAACAATTTTATTTTATTTATTTATTTGTTTGTTTGTTTATTTATTTATTTTGAGTTGGGAGTCTCACTCTGTCGCCCAGACTGGAGTGCAGTGGCCGCTCCTGGCCACCGCAGCCTCAACCTGCTGGGCTCCGGCGATCCTTCCGCCTCAGCCTTCCAAGTAGCTGGAACAACAGGCGCGTTCTACCACTCCCAGCTGATTTTTTGATTTATTATAGAGACGAGGTTCCACCAAGTTGCCCGGGTTGGTCTTGAACAACCCCTGAACTCAGGCAATCTTACCTCAGTCTCCCAAAGTGCTGGGATTACAGGCTTGAGTCACTGCACCCAGCCTGAATATAAGCAATTTCAAACATGTTGAATACATGCTTATGAGATAGCCGGGCTCAGTGGCTTTGGGAGGCTGAGGTGAGTGGATTGCCTGAGCCCGCAGGTTCAAGACCCGCCTGGGCAACTTGGCAAGAACTCATCTCTACAATACATTAAAAAAAAAAAAATTAGCCGGGCATGGTAGCGCACATCTGTAGTTCCAGCTACTTGGAAAGCTGAGGCAGAAGGATCGCTGGAGCCCAACGGGTCGAGGCTACAGTGGCGAGGAGCGTGCCACTGCACTCCAGTCGGGCGATAGAGACTCCAACTCAAAATAAATAAATAAATAAAAATACTTATGAGATAATATTGGGGGAAAGCCAAATGTAAAAACAGGATGGAGATACGGAATCCCAGTATTGGGGGGGAAAGCGATTGCTCCCGCAACCCCCCCAAAAGAGTAAGCATACCAAAACAGATATGGTTCACTAGTTGCTTCACCTCTATTACTTTTATATTTGGGGAGAAAAGTGTGCTTCTAAAGTCCCGGCTGCTCTGGAGATCTGTCCTGGTTCTGTAACCATGCCAGTTTGGGCACCCAGCGCATGTGGACCCTGACAAGGCCACCTCTTCCTCCTCCTCCCTCATCTCTTCAGCTTCCACCTCCGACCCTCAGGGTGATGAGTTCTTTATCCTGCCGCTCCTGCCCACACCCTTAATTCTGGGCGAATGCCGATACTCTCCACCCCTCTCCACCCCGATCAGTGACACCTCTGCTCACACCAATGGGATCTTTCTGCAGGATCAGCACTGATTCTGCGTCAAGAAATAAAAGCTCTGGCAGTGTTCACACAAGAAGGGGGCTGCTGTCCCAGGCTGCATAAATCTGGAAACTTGGTGAGAACTGATGGGTGAGTGAAAAAACTAGAAAGCACCTCTGAAGCAAAAAGCATCATTTATAAAGAGCTTACATAAATGGATAAGAACAATACTGAGCCAGGCTCAGTGGCTCAGCCTGTAATCCCGCGCCTTTGGAAGGCTGAGGTGAGTGGATTGCCTGAGCCCACGGGTTCGAGACCCACTTGGGTAACTTGGTGAGACCTCATCTCTACAATAAATCAAAAAATTAGCCGGGCGTGGTAGCGCGCGCCTGTAGTTCCAGCTACTCGGAAGGCTGAGGCGGAAGGATCGCTGGAGCCCAGCAGGTCAAGGCTGCGGTGGCCGGGAGCGGCCACTGCACTCCAGCCTGGGCGACAGAATGAGACTCCAACTCAAAAAAAAAATTAAAAAACATTAAAAAAAAAAATAAAATAAAATAAAATAATGCCAATTTTACTACTAATCAAAGAAATATCAAGTGCAACTAAATGCCACTGCTTATTACCCATCAAATATGCCATGATTTTTTAAAAGAACAGTCCTCAGTATTTGGAATGATGTGGCAAAAGGAATACTTTCATATGCTGCTGGTGGGACTTTAAGGAGTGTAACCTTTCCAGAAAGAAATCTTAAAACTTTATGCACATAACCTAATAGTCCCACTTTTGCAATCCAGTTTAAAGAAATAACTCTAACTGGAAATTCAGATAATTTATACATTACAAGACTCACTGCTATTTTAGACACATCTTCAATAGAAAAAAATAGGTTAAAAAAAACTATGCCCAATTCAGGGGAACAATTAAGCCTTCCCTTATCCCACCAATCAAAATTAATGCCTTCCTCCTTCTGTGGGCCATAAGTGCCTCTGTCTTAGCACTTCACTGAGCTGGATTATACTCTGTCAGGCCCAAGTCTGTTTCCCTCACTGGACTGGAAAGTCCCTGAGTTCAAATTTGAGGCCCCATTCAGCTCTGTCATACCCCTGACCACTTCCTGGGCCTCTACTCCTTAACCCTTGCATTTTGTATAAGACTTCACAGCAGGACAGGAAAAAAAGTTTAAGCTGAACCACTGTAAAAGCAATTACTCAATTACTTCAGAGATAGTACAGTTTTGGTCATAAAAAGGCAGACATAAAAGATATGAACACTAAATTTGAATTGACTTAATTCAACCATTATTTAGATTTAGTTCAATTCCATAAGAATGCAGATGTATTAGATCAAGATAGCCAGAAGCAGCAGCCACATCCCTTTCCCTAAAGACACAATAGCCGCTTGAAGCTATGAATCCAGAAGCCACGTGTTTAGCACTGAAGGACCAAAGGCAAAGCCCAGTCCTCATTCACATTACTGAGTCTCTATCTCACTCCAGGCTTGTTATGTGAGGAAGAAATCCCATGTGTCAAACCAATTGTTAATAGCATTTTCTGGCCAGGCTCCGTGGCTCAACCTATAATACTCTGGGAGGCCGAAGTGAGTGGAGTGCCTGAGCCTGTGAGGTCAAGACCAGCCCGGGCAACTAGGCAAGATCTCATCTCTACAATAAATAAATAAATAAAAATTAGTCGGGCATGGTAGCACGCACTTTGTAGTTCCGGCTACTTGGAAGGCTGAGGCAGAAGGATCCCCAGAGCCCAGCAGGTCGACACTGGGGTGGTCATGAGTGTGTCACTGCACTCCAGCCTGGGCGACAGAGTGAGACTCCAATTCAAAAAAAAAAAAAAAGTATTTTCTGTTATTGTGACTGAAAGAACTTTCTGGTAGATACTTTAAGAATTTTTGCTGGCTACCAAGAATTTTCCTGTGCTTGTTCTGACTTGGAATCAATACATACCCATCCACCTGGTAACAGTTATTAGACCAAAGGCAGTGGACACTTGAATCAAGTAAGGCCTATCAAAGTCTATCTGTAGACTGACCTCTGGTCTCAGGAAAAAATATTCCTTCTTTCCATTAAAAGCTATGGCTGCTGACAGCCACCTTGCTTGCCCCTTAAAAAGAGCCTGTCTGTTGAATAGAGACAAGTGGAATCAGAGGAAGGCAGATCATCTGAGGTCCTAGATCCAACTCAGCCTAACCCCTAGCCAGACATCTCAATCGTTATGCAAAGTAACTTCCCTTTTTGCTTAAGGTACTGGAATCATATTCCTGACACTTGCGTCCAGAGTCGTATAAACTACAATGGAGGTAAACACACAAATAATTAAGGGCTGAAAAACACTCACCCATATTAACCCACATAACTCAAGGTACACTTGCCATTCTCCAACTACCCACCATTTCCTTCCGTAACGCCCACACCACAGTCACACGGACTTGCCTGCTCTTTCCTGCACGCTCTTCACGTTTTACTGTTTATGTGATTTTGGCATCCTGTTCTTTTTTGTTGTTGTTGTTGAGTTGGAGTCTCACTCTGTCGCCCAGGCTGGAGTGCAGTGGCAGCCTCGACCTGCCGGGCTCTGGCGATCCTTCCGCCTCAGCCTTCCGAGTAGCTGGAACCACAGGCGTGTGCTGCCACGCCCGGCTGATTTTTTGATTTGTTGTAGAGATGAGGGCTGGCCAAGTTGCCCAGCCGGGTCTCGAACCCGCGGGCTCAGGCGATCCCCTCACCTCGGCCTCCCAAGGCGCTGGGATGCCAGGCTGAGCCGCCGAGCCCGGCCTCAGGTTTTCCTCAGTCACCCAGGTCATGCCTGCTCCAGGCCTCAGTCCTCCTCCGTGGGCACCTAGGTGTGCCTACAAGAAGGAACCCTGTTCTGCCCCGTCAACCCACCCACCACTTTTCCAGGAGCTAGTGCTACAGAGAAAATCCCCGCCTGGAGTTTTCCGGATTCCAAGTCACATCCTCTATCTGGACCCACAGTGCATGTAGTTCCCACCCTCAGCTAGCTTCCCTAGCTCGCCTAAGCCATTTCTCACTGACTTCACCTCTTTGTCTCTCATGCTTTGCCTTCAATCTCTTCCTGACTTCTACCTGGCTGGTCGCTTATCCTTTATGTATGCGTCAGCACTCAGAAACACAGACCTCAGAAGGATTACACAGCTGTAATCCCAGCACTTCGGGAGGCCGAGGCAAGTGGAATGCCTGAGCCCACAGGTTCAAGACCAGGCCGGGCAACTTGGAGAGACCTCGTCTCTACAGTAAATCAAAAATTAGCCGGGCGTAGTAGTGCACACCTGTAGTTCCGGCTACTTGGAAGGCTGAGGTAGAAGGAGTTGAAAAACACTCCGTCCATATTAACCCACATAACTCAAGTTACATTTGCCCAGCAGGCCAATGCTGGTGTGGCCATGAGTGTGCCACTGCACTCTAGCCTGGGCAACAGAGTGAGACGCCAACTCAAAAAAAAAAAAAAAGACCACACAGATAAGAAAGAACAGTCAGCAATTATTGCAGTGCACCTGGTACATGCCAGGCACAGTGCTAGGCACTTCAAAAAGGGTCTGTGGTTCTCATTATAATCCTGACACTGTCCGGCTGATTTTACAAATGAGGAACCAGATCCTGTTAAATATGACCCAACTAGGAAAATACTGCAGCTGATCTGCCTAGTTCCAAAGCCTGTGTTTCTCACTCTATCCCAGTGCCAAAAACCGGGAGACTCCACCCTTGCCCCCCACACCAAGAATCTACTGTCCATACAGTAGCCAGAGTGAGCCCTTGCTTGAATACTAATTGCTCGAATCTCCCCAGTAATTTCTCCCAGAGGAAATGCCAAAGTCCTTATTATGGTCTAAGAACCCCATGACTTGCTCCCTCAACAATTACCTCTCTAGTTTCCCTGTTTATCTGCCTCACTTACTCTAATCAAGTCACACTCAAGCCTGTTTATGCCGCAAGGTCTTTGCATCTGTCGTTCCCACTGCCTGAAATACTTTCTCCTCCCCATTTCAAAATCCTTAGTTTATTCTTTATTTTCTTTAAGTTCGTGCTCAAATGTCATTTTCTCAGTGAGACCTTCTCTGACAACCTATTTTAAATTGCCACCTCTGACCTCATACTCCCTGCCCTCTTCTTCCTCTGCTTTATTTTTTTCTCAAAATATATATCGCTCCTTGGTATATCCTGTGTGTGTGTGAATATGTGTATGTGGGTGTGTGTGTGTGGGGGGGGGGGTGGGTGTATTTTTTTTTTTACTCTCTACCTCCCACTTTTAGAATATATGAGGGTGGACCCCAAAAAAACAGAATTATCTTTTGAAGGGCAGGTCCCTTGTAGTACACTTGGAATCTGTTCTTCCAAATCAAACGGTCAGCCAGAGTTTTTAATCTGGAAGTTTTAAGAAGATTACATCATAACTTGTGGAAGAAATGTTCTGCGTTGTGGGAAACAGATGACTGGTTCTTCCACCATGACAACACACCTGCCCACACAACGCTGAGGGTCTGGCAGTTTTTGACCAAAAATGGCACGACCCCTGTTTCCCCAGACGAAGACAGCCCCCCAAGGGAACCCTTTGGCCAATACGGAAGAAGTGAAACAAAAAACAGCGGAAGCGCTAAAAGGTGTCAAAACAGATGAGTTCCAAACCTGTTTCGAGCCGTGGAAAAAGCATCTCGATAGATGTATTACATCAAACAGAGAGTCCTTTGAAAGTGACTGAAGTTTAAGCACGTAAGAATACACAATTTTTTATAAATAAATTCCAGGTTTTTTTGGGTCCCCCTCTTAAGCTCCATGAGACTTACATTCTATTCACTGTTTCTGGCACATAGCAGATATTTAATAAGTATTTATTGAATGAGTAAATGGAGAGCATTATTCTTCCTAGATATTTCAATAAAATGGCCTCAGATACACTTTTCAGAAAGCAAAGGTAACCTGCCTTTGTTCTAGTCTAGACCAACTAAGCAAATCTTCTTCCCTCAAACAAGGCCTTTAAAGAACAATCCCTCTAATTTTTCATAATCCTGAATAGATAGCCATGTCACTGAGCAACAAACTGAGTAGACTGAGCCAGCTTAGCCAGAGTGGAGTATTATAATCAAATAAAACTTACAGCCAAGTTAATCAGACACATATTTAATGATATGCATAATTGTTATTGTACTGCACGGTAACTAGGCATAAATGGTAGACACTTCATGCAAATGACTCTAATTACTACTTCTTCTACACAGCCAAACCAAGCATGTCTAGGATAAGCTTCAGGGGAAAACAGCAAGGAGTGGAAAGCCAGATACTTAACTCTGGGAGTTAAGTCCTCTCTTATTCCACCCCTCAGGCATTGGTCTAATGGTCTTTCAGCCTGGGATGTATATCTTCAAGAAGAGTTAACGTCATCTCTTCCATAGTAGAGAAGGCTTCTTTTAACCAAAGATCCAAAAATGAGGCCAGCCTGGGCAACATAGCGAGACCTCGTCTCTATCAAAAAAAAAAAAAAAATTCAAAACATTTAGCGGGGTGTGTTGGTGTGCACCTGTAGTCCCAGTTATTCAGGAGGCTGAGGTGGACAGACTACCTGAGACCTGGAGGCTGAGGATGCAGTGAGCCATGATCATGCCACTGCACTCCAGCCTGGGTGACAGAATGAGACCCCTACTCAAAAAAAAAAAAAGTTAAGGTGGAGTCTGGCCTCTGTCTCCAGTCATAAAGCCAAGAGAAGTCACTCTGGCAAGGAAGACAAGGGCAGGTAAGCTGGTGGAAAAACCAAGTAAAGTGATCAAACGCCCAGAGTACCTACAGTGGGACTCCAGGCACACTAGTCGGTGTAGCACATAATTCTAACTACTCCCCCAACCCACCTACCCTCCAAACTCGGTTCCCAGGAAAGTGGAGCAGAAGCAGAGAAGAGGATGAGTCCAGTGAGGACTCACTGCTCCAAACTCTCTCTCACAGGGCCTAAAATACCGACAGAATTTTAGGAAGATAAGGAGGCAGCTGTGGTTTACAGGCTCTTTCCCTAGCTTCCTGTCTCACCTAAGACCTACCTAGCCTTCAAAGCCAGGGCTAAGCTCACCTCCTCTGGGATATTATTCCTACTCACTGCAGTCTCCTCTCTCCATTGTACTTATTGTCAGGGACATTCACTTGGGTGCACAATCATTCACTTTCTGTCTTCTTGCAATTAATTTCTTAAGTAAATGCTTATTTTACGCAGGAGAATGCAAGCTAGCTTGATGGCAGAAATCCTGCCTTAAACTTCTTTAGCAGGCTTCATAAGGCCTAGAACCATTAACGAAAAAGTGCTCCATAAATACCTAGATACACAAATATTTACCATTGTGTTACAATTGCCTACAGTAACATGCCATACAGGTGTGTAAGCCCAGGAACATTAGACTATACCATACAGCCTAGGTGTGTAGTAGGCCAGACCATCTAGGTTTGAGTAAGAATACTTAGCCGGGCTCGGTGGCTCGGCCTGTAATTCCGCGCCTTTGGGAGGCTGAGTTGAGTGGATTGCCTGAGCCTGCGGGTTCAAGACCCGCCTGGGCAACTTGGTGAGACCTCATCTCTACAATAAAACAAAAAATTAGCCGGACATGGTAGCACGCTCCTGTAGTGCCAGCTACTTGGAAGGCTGAGGTGGAAGGATCGCCAGAGCCCCAGCAGGTCGAGGCTGTGGTGGCCGGGAGCAGCCACTGCGCCCCAGTCTGCAACAGAGTGAGACTCCAACTCAAAAAAAAAAAAAAAAAAAAAAAAAGAATACCCTATGATGCTCACACAATGACAAAACTGCCTAGTGATGCATTTCCCAGAATGTATTTCCATCACTAATTGACACATGACTGAATTCTAGATTCGCCTTCTAAACTAGTTTTGATAATAAATTTCCCTATGAAAGAGAAAGCGTGACTGACATTCAGCACACAGCAGACATCCTCAGATGGACGTCTGAGACATTTGGATCAAAGCTACAAGACATATGGCGCCAAAAATAGAAGAACTTCCTATTATATCGAAAACACATTTACATCTCAAACGTCTAGAAGTCTGTAAGACCCAAAGTATAAGTCCACTTGAGCAGCATTAGACAGGGTCGCTGCCCCTGAGCCAAACACAACAAGGAGAACCTGAAGGCCCCTGGGTGGATGATGATGCCAAGATTCAGCCTATTTTGTCCACCTGGGTGACCTGGTTCTGGTAGCATAAGTCTACATTTGGTTCGAAACAATTCAGAAACAAGCCCAAATCAATTTCAACAGTAAGGATTTGGGGCTGTGAGTTTGTAAATTCCTCCACCACACTCCAGTAAGGAAGAACAGGCTTAAAAGTAAAGATATCTGACTTTAGTGAGTGCCAAAGTTTCCTGTTTAAGAACAGACTAGCAGAGTTCAGTACGGGGGATATTGGTAGAAGAAGCACCCTATTCCTCACCTGGCAATTCTGACCTGAAGAAGGTAATCTATTCCTAGAGCTCAAAGGGGCATTCAGTTTAGCAAACTCATTTATTTCTGGATCTCAATGATGAGTAAGTCATTGACTCAGACAACTAATACCAGCTGTGTACGCATGCTTCGTAAAACCAACAAGACAGTCTCTTCCCTTTCTGGTCACCAAATGCTCAGCCCCACGTTCTTCTAGTCACCAGAACTCTCAGCTTAAAAAAAAAAGGCCAGACTAAAGAGCCATGTCAAGCTAAAACAGCATTTCGATTCTGGTCCTTCAGTGATGACAGGGTGGAACTCAGCCTCAAACTGACTGGACTCCAGAACCTACCTTTTCTGACTACCACCCTACACTAGGAACACATGCTTGGCAAATATCCCCAAGATACAACCGCTTTAGGCATAAGAGGCTCAGTGCCACGTAATCCTAACAGTAACTTGAAGAACTTCAGATATGTAATAGTTAAGGTAAATGAAAGTGATCCAAGTTAAAGCATATTATAGAGGCATTAAAAATATTTTTACAAGTAACTATGTTACTATAAAACAATATGGTGGACTATTATAAAATAACATGCTAAAAATGTATGCTGTAAATAGAAAAAGCAGAATATAAAATTTTACACACATTTTTTATGTAGATTTCAACTATGTAAAAAATATGTGTGCACATAGAAATATCTAAATTTGCTGCTGAACAAAAACAAGTTGCAGAATTTTAATGAATGTGTGTGTATGTGGCAGGGTCCCATTTACGTTAAGTAGTTCCTGACATTTTAAGTATTCAATAAATGTAAGCTATTATTATTATTAAAATGAAAATGTACTACTTTAGAATCAGAAAAATCAATGCCAGACACACTGGCTCACGCCTGTAATCCCAGCACTTTGGGAAGCAGAGGCAAGAGGATTGCCTGAGCCCAGGGGTTCGAGGCTACAGTGAGCCATGATCATGCACTCCAGCCTGGGCGGCAGAGTGAGACCCCCAACTCAAAACAAACAAAAATAATACTTTACAATTATACAATGTGAAATTTAAAGACATCTAAGTTATGGGAACCAAGTAGCTCAAGTAGCATTGGGAAGAAAATCGCAACACTCCCAACCACACCTAGGTTTACACTCAGCATGCTGGACCACAGAGAGCTGTGCTGACACGACTATGCTTTGAGTTTAATATCATAGACAGAAAGATCAAACCAGAACTGGTACTTTAAGGGCTATGATTAACACGAATATTTTCTTCATCAGTGTCTCACACTACACCCAAACTATGGCTTTTGGTAGTCTTAGAAGGATAAACCAACAGCTGCGGGGGAGCGCAGCAAATACACAGGTGACATGAATGTAAGCAGGGATACTTACAGCGCTGACTCTAGGTGGAATTTCTACTAAATCAAATCACAAGAGACTTATTTTGAATGAAAAGGGAGCAACTCTAGAACTTAGCTCCTCAAGTTCCACAGGAGCCTCAATCTTTGAGTTTGTAGGTTGAAATGTGAGGTCCATTGCACTGTACTGATTTTTAGCCAACCTACGACAGAGAATAAATCGAAACCCCTGAAATCAAGAGATAATACAGGCCGGGGCAGTGGCTCACACCTGTCATCCCAGCACTTTGGGAGGCGGAGGCAGGTGGATTGCCCGAGCCCAGGAGTTTGAGACCAGCCCAGGCAACAGAGCAAGACTTCGTTTCCACCAAAAACAAATCCCAGACTTAGCCAGATGGGGCGCTGTGCACCTGTAGGCCCAGCTACTCGAAAGGCTAAGGCGGCAGGATCACCTGAGCCCAGGAGGCCACGGCTGCGGCGAGCTGCGATCGTGCCGCTGCACTCCAGCCTGGGCACGGACTGAACCCTAGACTCAGAACAACCACGAAAACAGGTGACGCGCCAAACGTGACAACACGAGACTACAAGGAAAAGTTAGCTAGACAGAAAAACCAAAAATGACGATTTATCTTTGAGGCGCAGCTTGCCAGTTTTCCCCTGCATTGTCTGAGACAGGACTGCAAAGCCACCACCCGAAGAAAAGCTAAGAGTCGGGCTGTCCTGCTGAGTGTTCACCTGTATCTTGCCCCGTCAGACCATCACAGTCCATGGCATGTAGCTCAATCTTTGTGGGTGGGAAGCCCCGGTCGCAGAGTGGGCAGGATACCTCGGTACTGGATGAGAAGGCAGAAATAGGCATTTCCTTCTCAGCGTCCTCCTTGTCACCAACCTGAAGAAAATGACAAATGGCAATTGTAACTGCTTGAGTTTATAAAATATCTCTTCCCCCAAACAAGTGAAAGCGACTCCACCCCATATTTCAATTACTTTCAAAGAGACAAGACTATTTTACCAAACTCAGGACTAAAGATCAAGACATAATGCTAATACTTATTCAGTACCTGCCAATTATGCACTAAGCATTCCACAGGTATTACTCATTTAATCCTCACAGTCTTACAAAGGCAATAACATATCCTTTTTACATACAATTAGAGTATTGTCCAAAACAGTAAAGCAGCTTGCAAAGTCCCAGAACAAATAAGTGGTAAACTTGAAATTTAAACCAATAACTATCTGGCTCCAAAACTTGAGGGTACTGATCCCTACTACAACATAAGGCAGTGTTGTGTCTGCTGTGTTTCACACTATCGAAAGCATCTTATGCAGTATCAACAGCATCTTAAAGACACTTTTTCAGGCCAGGTGTGGTAGCTCACATCTGTAATCCCAGCACTTTGGAAGGACAAGATGGGAGCATCGCTTGAGCCCAGGGGATCAAGGCTGCAGTAAGTCATGATCGGGCCACTGCACTACAACCTAGGTAGCACTTGATCTCTTTGGAAAAACAAACAGGGCCAGGCACGGTGGCTCATGCCTGTAATCCCAGCACTATGGGAGGCAGAGGCAAGAGGATTGCCTGAGCTCAGGGGTTCAAGATTAGTCTGGACAATATGGCAAGACTTCATCTCTGCAATAAGACACACACACACACACACACACACAGAAATTACCTGGATGTGGCTGCACATGCCTGTAGTTCCAGTTACTTGGAAGGTTGAGGTGGAAGGATCACCTGAGCCTAGCAGGTCAAGGCTGTGGTGGCAGTGACCGTGCCACTACACTCCAGCCTGGGCGACGGAGTGAGACTCCAACTAAAAAACCAAAACCTAAGTCTGTGCTTAGACCCTTAAGATGTAATACCTGTGTTTTTTTTTGTGACTTTCTGAATTAAAAGAGGAAACAGGCTGGGCTCGGTGGCTTAGCCTGTAATTCCAGCACTTTGGGAGGTCGAGGTGAGTGGATTGCCTGAGCCCGCGGGTTCAAGACCCGCCTGGGCAACTTGGCGAGACCTCACCTCTACAATAAATCAAAAAATTAGCCAGGCGTGGTAGTGCGCACCTGTAATTCCGGCTACTCAGAAGGCTGAGGTGGAAGGATCGCCGGAGTCCAGCAGGTCGAGGCTGCGGTGGCCGGGGGCGGCCACTGCACTCCAGTCTGGGCGACAGAGTGAGACTCCAACTCAAAAAAAAAAAAAAAAGAGGAAACAAAGACCTAAATATTTAAGAAGGACCAAAGAAGAGCTTAGCTAAGACAATTCAATTCTGCCAAGCCACTCTTAAACCGTATTCCTCTTATTTCTCACAGTGTTTTTGGTTTTTTTGAAAGTCTCACTCTGTTGTCCAGGATGGAGTACAGTGGCATGATCATAGCTCACTGTAACCTTGAGCTCCTGGAAAGGACCCTCTTCCCTTAGCCTCCCGAATAGCTAGAACTACAAGTATGAGCCACCATGCACAGCTAATTTTTTTAAAATTGTTATAGAGGCGGGGTCTCACTATGCTGCCCAGGCTGACTCTCAACATTTTATAGTCCTCATTTCTCCTATGGCTGTTGTTGTCTCTTAGAGGCAGTTTCATTACCTGTACAGGTCGGTCAGAGCCAAGAACTGCAGTGATTAATTCAACAGTATGTGTGAGCACTGCAGCACTAACACTTGCTTCAAAGGACAGTATGTCCTTGCCAATCAATGTGAAACTGCCCTGCATAGCTACCATTTCCATTTAAGAGCAAGGAACACCTGGGTTGTCACTTAACCTTACCACACTGGGGAAAAAAATATCTTCTGATACAGAATCAGTATCAAAACTGCAATGGTTAGATAATTTGACTTTTTTTTTTTTTTTTTTTGAGTTGGAGTCTTACTCTGTTGCCCAGACTGGAGTGCAGTGGCCGCTCCCGGCCACCGCAGTCTCGACCTGCTGGGTTCCGGCGACCCTTCCGCCTCAGCCTTCCAAGTAGCCGGAATTACAGGCATGCGCTACCACGCCCGGCTGATTTTTTGATTTATTGTAGAGACGAGGTCTCGCTGCCCAGGTGGGTCTCGAACCCGCGAGCTCAGGCAATCCACTCACCTCAGCCTCCCAAAGGCGCGGGATTACAGGCTGAGCCACTGAGCCTGGCTAGATAATTTGACTTCTAAGTCAAATGGGGCATTTTTTTTTTTTTGGTCTCTAAGTTTAGGCTATCCCCAAAATCTACTACTTGTGAGTGTGACCCAGCAAAGAGGGAAATAAGCCATCTAACAATAAAGTCAAACGGTGTCTACAACTGCCAGAAAACGTTCTATTTTTCCACAAACCTGCCTTTCACTAAAAAGACATACTGTAAGAGGGAGAGCGTTAAAAGATGAGAAAGGAGCTAGCAGAGCTGAGTTCTTCCACTACGCTAAGCTCTGCCAAGCACTTTCCATATCCATCCCTCACAGCAGCCCGACTGGACAGAGGCGTCACTGGCCCCAGCATTACGGAAGGGGGAATTGAGGCCGGGAAAGGCAAAGTAACTGCTGACCACAAAGCTCACAAGCAGATGACTTAGGTTCAAACCCAGGCCTGTTTGGCATCAAAACCTTCAGTAATCTTATTCTACCACGTATGGCAGAAACAAAACTTCCCCTCTACATTGTTCTTGGAAGCTGATCCTGCTAGGTATAAGGAGACGATCTGGTTTTGTTATTCTTCTCTAGGAGGCAGGAGAGTCAAGTGGGTCTGGAAGTTCTAGCAGCTATCTATTCCATGTTTAGTCACTAAGCTTTTCACAAATCCAGGTTCCTCTGTTTATGACTCTTACAAGAAAATCTGTGAAGTTTGAAAAACAGCAAAGCTCTTTGGGCACCAGGGTGAGGGAATCTACACACCCTAAAAGGTCCTGAATTACTGAAAGTGAGAAGTGAATGAACAGGTACTTAGCATTTAAAAATTCACCAGGGGCAGGGCTCGGTGGCACAGCTTGTCATCCCAGCACTTTGGGAGACCGAGGTGAGGGGACTGCCTGAGCCCACAGGTTTGAGAACCACCTGGGCAACCTGGCTAGCCCTCATCTCTGCAACATATCAAAAACTTAGCTGTGCATGGTAGTGCGCCTGTAGTTCTGGCAACTTGGAAGGCTGAGGCAGAAGGAGTGCCTGAGCCCAGTGGATCGATACTGGGCTGGCCGCGAGCGTGCCACTGCACTCCAGCCTGGGTGAAGGAGTGAGATTCCAACTCAAAAAATTAAAAATAAATAAAAATAGGCTGGGCACAGTGGCTCACACCTGTAATCCCAAAACTCTAAAAGGCCGAGGTGGGAGGACCACTTAAGCCCAGAAGTTTGAGACCAGCCTGGGCAAAACAGCAAGATCTCATCTCTACCAAAAGAAAAAAAAATTAGCCAGGTGTGGTGGCATACGCCTGTAGTCCTAGCTAATCAGGAGGCTGAGGAGGGAGGATCGCTTGAGCCCAGAAGTTGAGGCTGCAATGAACTGTGATTGTGCCACTGACCCTCAGCGTGGGAAACATAACGAGAGCCTGACTCAAAAAAAAAAAAAAAAGAAAGTCTAAAACATGACCTGGCACAAAGTATACAACTAGTTGCCTAATAAACAAATAAAATGACAAAATAATTTGCCTGCATCATGACGTAGTAGGGCTGGGATTCAAAGCCATGTCTGCTAATTCAAATGCTCTAGCGCCCTTGTACTACATCATACGACCTCTCAATAAACAAGAAATTTTTTTTTTTTTGAGTTGGAGTCTCACTGTCGCCCAGACTGGAGTGCAGTGGCCGCTCCCGGCCACCGCAGCCTGGACCTGCTGGGCTCCGGCGATCCTTCCGCCTTAGCCTTCCAAGTCGCTGGAACTACAGTCGCACGCTACCATGCCTGGCTAATTTTTGATTTATTGTAGAGACGAAGTCTTGCCAAGTTGCCCGGGCGGGTCTCGAACCCGCAGGCTCAGGCAATCCACTCGCCTCGGCCTCCCCAAGTGCTGGAATTATAGGCTGAGCCACCAAGCCCAGCCAAACAAGAAATTTTAGGGTACACAGCCCTATATTCAGATTCTAAGGCAAGAGCCTACACCCTTTATGATACAATCTTTGTGCACAAAAAATACTCAATTCTGTCTAATAAGTGACTCTTGTAACTAGTAAGTGATTACTCAATGACTTAAAAACTACAATATCACTAACTTCTTTTAACGTACATGTCTACGACTACTTAGGGACATTCGCAGATATCCGCAAACAGCAACAATGAAGAGTGGACATCCAATGTGAGAAAGGCTATACAAGTCCATCTATGTGATATGGAATAATGCAGACATGTACACAGTAAATTCTAAACAGGGTTCATGCTCTTTGACTCAAACAAAGAATAGTCTCCAGTTTCCCTTGCAGTCATGGATGGCTAAGAAGCTACCCATGATTAACTAATGAATGGCTTACAGGGCTTCTTCTCTAT
Organism: Cephalopachus bancanus; assembly: GCA_027257055.1. NCBI lineage: Eukaryota > Metazoa > Chordata > Mammalia > Primates > Tarsiidae > Cephalopachus > Cephalopachus bancanus. The sequence continues at coordinate 505,379 of JAPVLO010000648.1, forward strand.
GTTAGGATGACGATGTTAATAATACTCTTTCCCCTCATTCCATTTAGAAGATTCTGTTTCCTCCCTGGGAAAAGGATCCAGAGGCCATTTTGACATCATCTAACAGATCTATCCTCAGTCACTCTGCTGCAGCGGGTGTCATCTTTCCTACCACCACTGGCATCAGGGACTCTTGGTCTGTCAGTTGTGACAGATCAGGTTCCAGAGAACCAGGCTGTGTGCATGATTCATGAAAGCAGAATTTCTACCAAGTTATCTGCAGTGCAAAGACTAAGAAGGGGATCTAACTTATACTGTGAAAACTGTTCTCAAAGAAACCTAGAGCATAAAACGAAATAAGAGAATTAAATCTTTTTTAAGGTGCACAGGATAAAACAGTATACACAAATGTAACCAAAGTCTTTATTTCCACAGAAGGATTTGTTTAATTCCCAGGCTGCTTTTCACAGCAACAGATTTTAAAGATTTTAAATTAAATTCTTTAAAAGAATTTTGGGTAAACTGTTTTGTCAGACTCTACATGAAAAAGACACATTAAGAATTTTAATCATGGGCTGGGCTTGGTGGCTTAGCCTATAATCCCAGCACTTTGGGAAGCCTAGGTGAGTGGATTGCCTGAGCCCGTGAGTTCAAGACCAGCCTGGGTAACTTGGCAAGACCTCCTCTCTACAATAAAATTTTTTTAAAAATTAGCCGGGCATGGTAGCGCACGCCTGCAGTTCTGGCTACTTGGAAGGCTGAAGTGGAAGGATCGCCAGAGCCCAGCAGGTCGAGGCTGTGGTGGCCGGGAGTGTGCCACTGCCCTCCAGCCTTTTTTTTTTTTAATAAAATCTTAAAAAAAAAAAAAAAAAAAGAATCAGCTGGGCTCAGTGGCTCAACCTGTAATCCCGCGCCTTTGGGAGGCTGAGGTAAGTGGATTGTCTGAGCCTGCGGGTCCGAGACCCGCCTGGGCAACTTGGTGAGACCTCATTCTACAATAAATCAAAAAATTAGCCGGGCATGGTAGCGCGTGCCTGTAGTTCCAGCTACTTGGAAGGCTGAGGAGGAAGGATTGCCAGAGCCCAGCAGGTCGAGGCTGCGGTGGCCGGGAGCGTGCCACTGCCCTCCAGCCTGGGCGACAGAGTGAGACTCCAACTCAAAAAAACAAACCAAAAAAAAGAATCTTAATCATAAGTATGAACCTGTATCAAACAGCTTCATGGCTGTTGGCAGGTATGCAAAGGTAGGAAGGGTAACGATGCAAATAAAGATTTGCTTATTTTATCATGCAGCTATCTTGATGCTGTGTTACTGAACACATCTAGAAATTAGAGGTGAAAGTCATGCACACATCATTATACATAGTAATTTTTTCCAAGATTGTTCATCTCTGTTACTTATTAGTATATAATAGAAAATGCCCTAGAATTTTAGTTTCAAATTTTAAAATTTGTATTCAAATTTTAGTCCTACCATTATTAGCAGTATAAATTACAGCAAATTACTTAAATATCCTAAGCCTCTCTTTATCTGTAATAGAAATAATAATATGCATAAAAGTACTCAAGAAATGGCAACTACTGTTAATTTTACAGACAGTGCTGAACGGATCTTGACTCAAGCATCCCGAAGACGAAAATCCTCTGCCACCTAAATCTTTTCAGTTAATGTTAATGTTGCATCAGAAAGGAGACCATCAACATAAAAAAACACAGAGAAAAATTAGAAGAATATTTACCTTCTTATCTGCCATTATTCTTCTTTTTTCTTTCATGGTCTCTCTGCTTCCTGGAGAGACTTCACTTTTAAGGTCAAGGGTTTCAGAGGTGCTTGGCTGTGTCTCTGAAGTTTAATAAAATTAAAATCCTATTAATTTTCATTTTGTGTTTTCATAGTTAAACAAACACACCTATTTTCCCTAAAGTTTAGGGTCTGCTAATGCTGCAGTGGCAATACAGATCTAGTTTGTTTCTTCTTAAAGTTTTAAGGCATAATTTACATGTAACATAATTCACCAATTTTCAAATACAGTTGTGCAAGTTCTAACAAATGTATACCATGTAAATACCACCAAAATCAAGATATTAAACATTTACAGCGCCCCAAAAAGTGCTCATGTGCCCCTCTGCAATCAATTCCCTACCATTATGGTCACTAAAAGGAACTCCTTGCAATAATCAGTCTACTCTATGTTTCTAGTTTTACCTTTTCTAGGATGTCATATACATGGAATCACAAGCATACAGTCCTTTGCGCCAGCTTCTCTGACTCAATACAATGTGTCTTAGATGCACCTGTGTTGTTACATGTATCAGCAGGCCCTACCTTCTACTGCTGAGTAGTATTCCATTGTATCCATTCACCAGTTCATCCATTAGCTAATGTCCACTGCAGTTCTAGTTTTAAAGCATATTAATTATGACAGGAAACAAAAGCCTGTCAATGTCAGTGCTGAGGTTAGAGATGATTAGAAGGCTGGGTGCAGTAGCTCGTGCCTGTAATCCCATCACTTTGGGAGGCTGAATCAGGAGGACTGCTTAAGCCCAGGAGTTTGAGACCAGCCTGGGCAATATAGCATGACCTTGTCTCTACAAAAAAAAAAAATCAAAAATTATCAGACAGCTGTCTTATCACTGTTCAGCCCACTGCTTCCTTGCAGCACAATCAATAAACCTGTTTTACTACTCTAAAAAAAAAAAAAAATACACACAGCCAGGTGCTAGCCTATAATCCTAGCACTTTGGGAGGCTGAGGTGAGAAGACTGCCCAAGCCCACAGGTTCAAGACCAGTCTGGGCAACTTGGCAAGACCTCATCACTATAATAAATTTAAAAATTAGCTGGGCATGGTGGCATGCACCTGCAGTCCAGCTACTTGGAAGGCTAAGGCGGATGGATCGCCGGAGCCCAGCAAGTCAAGGCTGCAGTGGCCGTGAGTGTGCCACTGCACTCCAGCCTGGGTGATTAGAGTGAGACTCCAACTCAAAAAAATAATAAAACAATTAGCCAGAAGTAGTGGCACACACCTATAGTCTCAGCTACTTAGGAGGCCAAGGCAGTAGGAAAAAAAAAAGAAAAACATGATTAGAGAAAACAGAAATAAGGACCAGAAATAGAATATACTTTCTTGACAAAGATCTGTCTTTCCTTAATACACTTCTATTTTTTTAATATAAAGATATGGGGTGCAATTCAGGGTTCGGTATACAAATGTTGATTATGCAGGTACCCTTGTTTATGAGGTATGTCCTTATTATACTTCTTAAGCAGCATTAATTCAACAACTAATAACTAAACAGCAAGTCTCAGGCACTGTACTAGCTACCAGTAATATGGAGCTGTAAGATGGGATCCCTTGAGGTCTAATTCAGGAGCCAGAAAACTACAGACAGCTTCACAGACCAAAGCCAGCCGGCCGCCTGGTTTTGTACGTAAGTTTGTATTGGACTGTCTGTGGACAGTCTGTGGCTGCCTCTGCACTCAAATGTCAGAGCTAAGTAACTCAACGAACTCCAGGACCCACAGAGCCTGAAATATTTACTATCTAGTCTTTTATTAAAGAACATTTTCCAACCTCTGCTCTAAACACCAACCACTTAAAAGAATAAAAGAGCCAGGCGTGGTGGCTCATGCCTGTAATGCCAGCACTTTGAGAGGCAGAGGCTAGAGGACTGCCTGAGCTCAGGGGTTCAAGACCAGCCTGAGCAACATGGTATGCCCTCAACTCTACAATAAATCAAAAAAGTAGCTGGGCATGGTGGCACATGCCTGAAGATCCAGCTACTTAGAAGGCTGAGAAGGAAGGATCACCTGAGCCCAGCGGGTCGAGGCTGCAGTGGCCATGAGCAGCATACCATGGCAACAGACTGAGACTCCTATTCAAAAAAAAAAAAAAAAAAAAATCCAGAGAGCCCTTCTGCTTTCTTTCAACCATGTGAAGATACAATCAGAAGATGTCAGCTATGAACCAGAAAGCAGGTTCTCACCAGATACTGAATCTGCTGACTCCTTGTCAGACTCCTCAGACTTCAGGACTGTGAGAAATAGACTTGTGTTGTTTACAAGGCACCCCAGTCTACAGTATTTTGTTACAGTAGCCCAAACTAAGACATGACATTTATCTCAGCATGCAAATTCAGTCAAGTATCTGACACTGTACCAATGTATCTCTAATGTCACTTTTGTGCTTCACAAATACAACGAATGGACCAGGTACGGTGGCTCATGCCGGTAATCCCAGTACTTTGGGAGGCCGAGGCGAGAGGACTGACTGAGCCCATGAGGTCAAGATCAGACTGGGCAACATGGCGAGATTCTGTCTCTATAATAAATCAAAAAATTAGTCGGGCATGGTGGCACTCGCCCACAGTCCAAGCTACATGGGAGGCTGAGGCGGAAGGACCGCCGGAGCCCAGTAGGTCGAGGCTGCAGTGGCCGTGAGTGTGCCACTGCACTCCAGCCTGGGTGACAGAGGGAGACTACGACCCAAAAAAAAAAATCAAAACGAATGGTCAATGTTAGGAAAATAAAGCATCTGCAAGATTACGAAGTATCTTCTCAATCATCAAAGAAGGACTAAATACATCTCTAGAATTAACTAAATTTCAACACACCACAATCCACTTTCTTTTTTTTTTTTGGAGACAGGGTCTCCAATCTGTTGACCAGGCTGGCGGGCAGTGACACAATCATAGCTCACTGCAGCCTCCACCTCGCGGGCTCCAGTGATTCTCCCACTGCAGCCTCCCAAGTAGCTAGGCTGACCATACGTGTGCACCACCATGCCCTGTTTTTTTTTTTTTTTTTTTTTTTTTTTTGGTGAGACAGTGTCTCACGATGTTGCCCAGGCTGGTAAAGAACTCTTGGACAAGTGATTCTTCCACCTCAGCCTCCCAAAGCACTATTTTTTGACAGCTGGACACACATACACAGGCATAACACACCACTACTACCACCTTGTTGGAAAAAGGCTTACAGTGCACGGACTTCAAAATCTTTGTTACACTTTCTCTGAAAGGATTATCAAAAAGATATTCAGTTTGTTCAAAAATAAGAACCGGCTCAGTGGCTCAGCCTGTAATCCCGCGCCTTTGGGAGGCTGAGGTAAGTGAATTGCCTGAGCCCGCGGGTTCGAGACCCGCCTGGGCAGCGAGACCTCATCTCTACAATAAATCAAAAAATCAGCTGGGCGTGGTGGCGCATGCCTGTACTTCCGGCTACTTGGAAGGCTGAGGCAGAAGGATCGCCGGAGCCCAGCAGGCCGAGGCTGCGGTGGCCGGGAGCGGCCACTGCACTCCAGTCTGGGCGACAGAGTGAGACTCCAACTCAAAAAAAAAAAAGAACCGTGCACTGCTTGGACTACTGCAATAATACAAAGTCTTCAATTAAACTTTCTGTAAATGTCTGATATGTCCAACTACAAAGACAACTTAAGAAAGCACTAGCTCCTAAGAAATAAATAATGTGGCCGGGCTCAGTGGCTCAGCCTGTAAACCCAGTACTTTGGGAGGCCGAGGTGAGTGGATTGCCTGAGTCCATGGGTTTGAGACCAGCCCGGGCAACTTGGTGAGACTTCATCTCTACAATAAATAAAAAATTAGCTGGGCATGGTAGTGCGTGCCTGTAGTTCCAGCTACTTGGAAGGCTGAGGTGGAAGGATCGCCAGAGCCCAGCAGGTCGACACTGGGGTGGCCGTGAGTGTGCCACTGCACTCCAGCCTGGACAAAAGAGTGAGACTCCAACTCAAAAAAAAAAGAAAAGAAATAAGCAATGCTAGTAGCATGCACAATGTGGACATAAGGCTATAATGCTACTTCTTCAAGAAAGTTAACACCAAAAAGATATTGTATCAGACCTCTGAACCTATCAGAAATAGGAGACAAAAGGAAGTAGGTACACCACAGACTACTACACTCCATCTGTGCTCCACCCACTCAAAACAATTTTTTTCAATTTAGATATATAGTTCCTAAATTATATATCTAAAAAGAAACTCAGGAGTTTGGCTTTACAGAGAAGTAGTTATACTTTCTCAGCAAAAGCAACATTAGTGTAGTGAAAACTTTTGCAATAGCATTTAGAAGTGGTTCACGTCAGCAAACAGTAGGACTTAATTAATGAGTAGATTGATGACGGCAAAACACAACCATAAAAGCTAACTAACCTCAGTCATGCTTTTCGCCTCTCTCAATAACCAGCACTTTCCAGATCAACATACTTGCAGGTTCCTCCTGCAAGATTCCATGGTAATGTCACATGCCATTATCCTCCACAGACTGAGTGACTTCCCAGAAGGATGGCACAAGTCAGCAGACCCAGACAGAGAGGGTAAAGCTTTCTTTTCACAAAGACAGCATGGCATTCTTGAGTGTTACTGCCAAAATCGAGCACTTGGTAGTGGGGTCTCTTAGTAGGTATCATTAGGCAGTCATCCAAATACATTTCAGATGAATTAAGATGTCACTTTCAACAAAAACCAACATAAGTTAAATTTTAAAAATAAATAAAGACCTTTATGATAGGCTGCCAAATGTTTTAAAATATTTATAGGACTTTCCTGGATTATATATAAACTAAGTTTCAGTCTCTGTGGGAAAAAATGGAAGGAAACCAAAATAAGAAAACTATCAGTCTCTCCACCCTGCCATACCACATGAGACCTGAGGGAAACCAGACATGACTTTTAGTAGCATCTGCATAACACTTGCTGCCCAAAGAGTTTAAACATAGTAGGAAAGTCCCTCACTCTTCCATGAATGAGGTGAACAATACATATAACGGGCTTCACTTTTTAGAAAAGCCAAAAAAGAAAACATAAGCTAAAACAAATTCCTTAGAAAGCAGTAGCTCCTATCACCAAACAATGCTTCATATTCGACAATGACTTAACTCAAGAGTTCCCTTAGATAGTGGGTATCGTTGTTCATTTAGAATTATTTTGTGTGTCTATCCATGAGCAACTTTGTATGAGCATCTCTTATGCCTAAAGCAAGGTACACATCTTTTGTTTTTATTTGTTTGTTTGTTTAGAGTCAAGGTCACACTCTGTTGCACACGTTGGAATGCTGTGGCACCATTATGGTTCACCGGACCCTCAACCTCCAGGACTCAGGCGATTCTTTCCAACTTCACCCTCCCAAGTAGCTGAGACTACAGTCACCACCATGCCTAGCTAATTTTTTGTAGAGACAAGGTCTCTATTAGATTGCCCAGGCTGGACACAAACTCCTGGGTTCAAGCAATCCTTTTGCCTCAAGGCCTTTGGGAGGCTGAGGCAAGAGGACTGCTTGAGTCTTCCAAGTAGCCGGAACTACAGGTGTGAGCTACCACGCCCAGCTAATTTTTTATTTATTATAGAGACAAAGTCTCGCCAAGTTGCCCGGGTTGGTCTTGAACACACGGGCTCAGGCAATCCACTTGCGTCGGCCTCTCAAAGTGCTGGGATTACAGGCTGAGCCACCAAGCCTGGCCACATTGTTTATTTCTTAGGAGCTAGTGGTGCTCTCTTAAGTTGTCTTTAAATTATAGTCATGAGTCCCGCACCTGGCCCAAAGGACACATCTTTTAATCTCTAAAATTAACAAAATGCAAACTAAAGCACTTAACTAAATTAAGTTGCCTGAGATTAAAAGTAAGTCAATGCAAGAACTGTGCACAAAATTCAAATTCTGGACCCCTCCATGCAAGAAGACTACAATGAACAGCAATATAAAAACTAACTAGCAAAAGATTCTGAATGCACAGTTCAGTGTTATTTCTGATGGTTTACTGCCATCTCTGATAAGGTTGATAAACAAACAAGAAGACAAAAAAGTAATACTAATTTCAAAACTAAATTACCCCTAAGAAAAGGCTGAGAATCAGCCGGGCTCGGTGGCTCAGCCTGTAATCCCGCGCCTTTGGGAGGCTGAGGTGAGTGGATTGCCTGAGCCCGCGGGTTCGAGACCCGCCTGGGCAACTTGGCGAGACCTCATCTCTACAGTAAATCAAAAAATGAGCCGGGCATGGAAGCGTGCCTGTAGTTCCAGCTACTTGGAAGGCTGAAGTGGAAGTATCGCCGGAGCCCAGCAGGTCGAGGCTGCGGTGGCTGGGAGCAGCCACTGCACTCCAGTCTGGGCGAAAGAGTGAGACTCCAACTCAAAAAAAAAAAAGGAAAGAAAAGGCTGAGAATCAAAGTCAGTGTCCATTAAAAATATATGTGTGAGTTGACGGTTACACAGCGACAAGTGGGGTTCTGTCTGGAAGTGTGGAGGACTAATAACGGACACCCAGAAAGATGTTAAACCCCAAAGCAGCAGCCAGTGATATATATCTGTGAAGAGTGTCACACAGAAAATGAAATAAAATCCAGGGATCCAATCAGATACAAAGAATGTGGATACAGAATAATGTACAAGAACAGGACCAAAAGATTGGTGTTTGATGCTCCATGAAACCTGGAAATTCAGAAGAATGTCTTCTCTTATCACTTGGATTTGCCCTGTTGACGGTTCTCACTTTTGTGTAGCTTTGGTTTTGCATACAGTAGTCTCCCCTTATCCTTGGGGGATACATTCCAAGACCCCCAGTGGATGCCTGAAACCTTGGATAGTACCAAACCCTTTATACACTATGTTTTTCCAATGCGTACATACCTAAGATAAAGTTTATAAATTAGGCATAGTAAGAGACTGACAACAATAACTAATACAATAGAACAATTATGCAATATACTGTAATAAAAGTTATGTGAACTAAAAAAATACATGTGTGTGTGTATATATATGTGTGTGTGTGTATACAAGTGTGGAGATACATATACTTGCATACCAATCACACATAAACCTCCTGAGAATGGGTTTGAACTATCAGAGAATAATGAATAGGCAGACAGATATCAGAAATTCAGCATCACAGTGAGGTGCTTACCAGGACAAACAATGATTTCTTCTGCAGAACTCTCTGGCATAAGGACCGAGCTGCTCTTACTGGTCAAAGCAGCAATGCTGAAAAAGAACCAAACCCCAAATGAACTCCTAGTAAAATAAGTCAGAACACAGGGCCAAAAGCAATGGTGAGTCATCCACAAAGCCACAGGTAACCCGATACCTGCTGTCTAATACCACAAAAGCACAACAGGAAAGCAAGGAATCAGTAGTGAAAACTCCAGGCAAGAAATCTGGAAAATAAACATGCTCACAACTCCAGTTCCAGCGAAATCACTGAATGAAAAGAAACCCCCTTTTGGAGTTTTCACAAAGGAAGGCTGAAGGGTAAGAACTATCTGTGAATATCACAGAAGACAGAAACTCCACTCCAACATGTGGATGTCAAAGGTGTTTTCCAGCCTCCATCTCAGCCTTCGGAAGGCTAGAGATTTGTAAACTGACAAGCCAGGCCGGGAGACTCTTCTGACAGCACACTAGCTTTCCACTCACCTTGCAGTGACATTTTCTCTTTATCTCAAGAGGTGGCTTTCCAAGCAACAAACATAAAATACAGTTCCAAACTGCCCTACAGCAAAAATCTGCCCACACGAACTGAATATCTCTTCCAAGAAAAACTTAATTATGAATGGCCTCCCTCATCCAACCTTCTGGTTTTCCCTGCCAGCCCACGGAGCACAGTCTCCTCCTGACAGGAACACACGGCTGAAGATCTGAGCTAGCCCCCTCATGCTTCACAGAGCTTTATGATTAGTTTGATCAAGTATGCACGAAGATGCTTGAAACACAAATCCACACATCAACCAAAAACCACAGAGAAGAGAGAATAGCTACCACTGACTCATGATAAATAACTGAATCCTGATAGGAAACCACAAGTGATTTCTCGCTCTAAATAAAACATCTCATGGCATTTGTTATAAAACCAAGCCAGACATAGTTTACTCTGCATGTAACATTAGGACTCTATTCAAAGGGTCCATCACAAAACAGTTTTCTGACATTTATAAAATGGGCTAATCAATTTGAAGTCAAACCACATTGCCTGCGATTCCAACTCTCTCCTGGTGACAAAGCGTATAATCATTTATTAAAACCTACATCTGTTCTGCACAAAGCTCACCACAATAAAGCGGAGAGGCCTACAGGGAGCAGAAAGCCTACTCCAGTGAAAACCACTTCCAAAACTGTCTTACCAGCAGGAGAAGCAAACCAAAGCCAGATTCTTCAGCCCAGGAAGAAATACCTAGCACTATCACCAAGTCTAAGAAGGCACGTCACGATTCCATCAAATGGCAACTGGGCCTCAACTCCCATATGGGAGATGACAGGCACACAATACAAAATTCAACTCTTGAGAAATTCTCAAAACTTAACCATCAGAAAAAGAGGGAAAGAGGAAAGTGACTGGAAGCCCGCTCCAGCTAAAAGCGCACTTTATAATCAATCAACTGCTATCTACTATTAAAGTAAGAAGATGCAGACAGTAACCCCATCAATCAATCAGCCAGAACAGTGGAAGAGGTAATGCAAATACAACCCTCTACGAGAGAGATGAGACACAAACAGATTAAAAGTGGCACAGGACAGAGGCTGAGAGCGATACAGGTTCCGTGTGGACTGAATAATATGAAGGTTTCAAAGAGGATGTAAGTCTTCAGAGTGAACTTGACAGATGCACAAGGTTTACATATGCAGATAAAATAAGCATAAGCAGGAGAAAGGGAACAGGAAGAAAAAAAGGAGCACAAAGAAATCAGTCTAGACCTTCAAACTAGCATGGAAAGCTGGGTAGTCAGGAGAGCGGCAGGATGTGAATGGATTTATGCCAGGACTGCTGGGCTGCCCAAAGAGACCTTGGAGATCTCGACCACCCCAATACTCTGGGTCTCTGTGAGATGCAGACTGCAAACTTGGACATAATAACGACCTCTCCGAAAAGCTAGCGGCTCTGTGGCAAGCAGTCCACCCACTGTCTCACTCCTGTGGTTCGTGCTCATAAGCCACGCTGTCGGCGTGAATCAGAGGCACAGCAACGTGTAATCTCACCTTTGGGAGGCAGGCCCAGAGCTCCCCTCTTCAGGAGATTCTTCAACAGATAGCCCACGGAAAGACTGCAAAGAAACACGGAACATCCTGAATACACAGGCACCGAGGAGCCAGTTTCTCTTCCTTTTTGTAAAAAAAAAAAAGAAAATGAATTGTTCACCGTTATCACTCAACAATTAGCAATGAGAACAAAACATCTGCCATGAGTCAGTAAGTTTCAGTAAAAAGAGCATACCCTGTGGGGTCAGAAAACTGGCATTGAAATTAGAGCTAAATCACCTAATAACTTTGTAATCTTGGGTAAGTCACATCTGAATCTCTATTCTCATCTTAAAATGGGTATTAACAATTGTCTCACAGAATGCTACTGTGAGAATTAACAAGATAATGTATGCAATGTACTTTGTAAAATCCAAGACCTATATAAATATTAATTGGTTAGTAAAATGAACTATGATTTCAGAAAAACAACCATAAAGCCTTTTTGAGAAAAAGAAACATATAAAGAAAAGTCCAGTTTCCAATGGAAACACCAAGTTGGGATAGCCACTGCAATCTGTGAAGTCTTTCTGGGAATAACCAAGCCATAACACAGGACATCCAAAGGGAAGGCTATTAAGGGTCTTCCTGCTGCAAGTCTGAGCTGTGGTTTTCTTTTTTATAGCTGGCCACAGGGATGTCTGCAAAGAAACGTGATAAAGAGGGACTGCATAAGGAAAAGACCGTTTTCATTAATTAACGGTAGAGGTGGTCCGAACACCAACTCCGTAAGCGCAGAGGCACGGAAGCTTAGAAAAAGCAGCCCCTGCTGCCCTTGGCAGCCATCAAAGCAGGGCCTGGGCGTCTTCCACTAGGTGTGGAGGCTCTCGCTGGGGTGTTCAGGGCTTCCTAAGGGGATATAAACAACCTGAACAAGTTAGGCATCTCTCTACCCCTCAGGTAAATGATGAAATATATTTTCAAAAAACAGGAATAGCTGAGTTGAGTCTTCAGTCAAAAGGAAGGTCAAAATGTATGATGACAGGGAATGCAGTCACTAGGAAGAGCTGAACAAAACGATTGAAGGACTACAACATAACAGCGATAAATACTTAACCTGACTGAATTCAGCAGTGACAAAAAAGGGCAAATACTGACACCTAGTGTCCCTTTAATAGCACTGGACATTCTTAAGTCAGGATTCAGAAGAAGGTGCTAGCAAGTAAGACATCACCATCTCTGCTTTAGGTTAAAGCAGATTTCCACTTTCCCAGTGTAATTGTTTTAAAGAAGCATTGTGTATCTATTAAGTGCCAGGCCTGTGCTAACTACTTTACATGCATTACACCTCCTTTAATTCTCGCAAGAACCTTATGAGGCAAAAGCTATCAAATTATTTTAGAAATGAAGAAAAGTGAAGCATCAACAAGTTAAAAAATTTGTCCCAAATCACACAGTCGGCCCAAAGTGGAGCTGGACCCACGTGACTCCAAAACCCAGGCGTCAAACACTACTGCTACTTTGTTTACTCAAATGACCTCTTCCCAACCACTGCAACACAGAATCTTGAGAACATCTTCTCTTCAGTAGACCATTTTAACTTCTAAACTTATACCTCAACGGCAGTAATGTGAACACAAGGGGTTCCAGGACAGCAAAACAAGCAAATAAAATTTAATTTGACTACCCAAATCTAGTCAAGATAAACAGGAAAGCATGACAGGAATAAAAATTTAACAAAGGAAGCTGTGGTCTCATCAAGACAGGCTTCTGCCTGAAAAAATATGACATAAATGGAAAAGGAACAGCTTGCATTGAATCTAAAAGAGAAAAATACAAAGATCCAGAATCAAAGTGTGTCCTCAACTGTGTGGCCTGAGAAGTGAAAGTGAACAGACACATCATCTGGTCATCACAGAAATGTCCTCTGTGAGGACAGTGGTGGCTTCTCAGGCCTTTCCAAAGACTAGTTGAACGATTCCTTAAAATTCTACTTTCTGCCAGGCGCAGTGGCTCAAGCCTATAATCCCAGCACTTTGGGAGGCCAAGGCAAGAGGACTGCCTAAGCTCAGAGGTTTGAGACCAACCTGGGCAGTTTGACAAGACCTCATCTCCACAATAAATCAAAAAATAAGCCAGGCTTGGTAGCGCGCGCCTGTAATTCCAGCTACTTGGAAGGCTGAGGCGGAAGGATCGCTGGAGCCCAGCAGGTCGAGGCTGCGGTGGCTGTGATAATGCCATTGTACTCCAGCCTGGGCAAGTGAGACTCTGACTAAGCAAAAAAAAAAAAAAAAAAAAATTCTGATCTGACCAGTCTTGATGACTCATGCCTATAATCTAAGCACTTTGGGAGGCCGAGGCAGGAAAACTACTTGAGCCCAGTTCAAAACCAACTAGGCAACACAGCAAGACCCTGTCTCTAAAATAAATAAATAATTCTGTTTTCTGATTACTCTTTCACCTGATATTAAATCTGAGTAGTCTTTTTTTTTTCTTTCTTTTTTTTTTTTTAGATAAGGGCTTACTCTGTCATCCACGCTGGAAAGCAGTGGCACCATCTTGCTCACTTGCAGCCTCCACCCACTGGGCTCAAGCAATCTTCCCATCTCAGTCTCCCAAGTAGCTGGAACAACAGGCATGTGCCATCATGCCTAGCTAATTTTTTTTTTTTTCGAGTTGGAGTCTCACTCTGTCGCCCAGACTGGAGTGCAGTGGCCGCTCCTGGCCACCGCAGCCTCGACCTGCTGAGCTCCAGTGATCCTTCCGCCTCAGCCTTCCAAGTAGCTGGAACTACAGGCACACGCTATCATGTCCGGCTAATTTTTGATTTACTGTAGAGATGAGATCTTGCCAAGTTGCCGAGGTAGGTCTCGAACCCACGGGCTCAGGCAATCCACTCATCTCAGCCTCCTAAAGGCGCGGGATTACAGGCTGAGCCACCAAGCCTGGCTAATTTTTTTTTTTTTTTTTTTTTTTTTGTAAAAATGGGGTCTCGCTATGTTGACGCTATGTTGCCCAGGCTGGTCTTGAACTCCTGCCTCAAGGGATCCTTCTGCCTCGGCTTCCCAAAGTCCTAGGATTTACAGGTGTGAGCCACAGTTCCCAGCCTGACCTGAGTAGTCTGGCCATTGAAAACGTCTCTATTCCATAACAAATTAACAGTCATTATGTATGTATATATCAGCTTGACTTAAAGCCTGGCAAGTCAAAGTCTGGTCTCTCAACCCCACACAATCTGGTCATTTCTGAGAAACACTTTCCAATATCTGGACTGAAAAACTAAGGATCAGGCTCTGAAAAGCAGTCCACATCAACATACTACCCTCTCCAACTCCCTGCCATAATGTCCTCAAGGTGACTCAGCCTTCTTAACAACCTTCTTGTCTTCTCTCAGTAATGCCAAAAATCAGTTCCCATCTGATTATACAGCTTTAAGAACCTTAATATGGACTAGGCCATGGGACCCTAGGTGAATGTTTTTCTGAGTCCCTGTTTCTGGAACTCTCTTGCTAACTGCATCAACCAAGGAGTCTTAAATGCAAGTAACTCCAGCAAAGTCATGTTCAACAGAAAATGTTTAACAAATCATTTCTACCCACACCTGCTGAAAACAAAAGATCAAAATGAGAGGTAGAATTACAATAATAAGACTTTCAATATCTGCCTATTGCCGGATTCGGTGGCTCAGCCTGTAATCCCGCGCTTTGGGAGGCTGAGGTGAGTGGACTGCCTGAGCCCGCGGGTTCGAACCCACCTGGGCAACTTGGCGAGACCTCATCTCTGCAATAAATCAAAAAATCAGCTGGGCGTAATAGCGCATGCCTGTAATTCCAGCTACTCGGAAGGCTGAGGCGGAAGGAGCCCACCGGGTCGAGGCTGCGGTGGCCAGGAGCGGCCACTGCCCTCCAGTCTGGGCAACAGAGTGAGACTCCAACTCAAAAAAAAAAAAATTTGCCTAAACTTAAGCCGGGCACAGTGGATCATGCCTACAATCCCAGCACTTTGGGAGGCTACGGAGGGAGGACGGCTTGAGGCCAGGAGTTCAAGACCAGCCTGGGCAACAAAGCAAGACTCATCTTATTAAAAAATGGAAAAGTTAGCCAGGCATAGTGGCATCTGCCTGTAGTTCTAGCTTCTCGGGAGGCTAAGGCTGGAGGATCACTTAAGCCCAGGAGTTTGAGACTGCAGTGAGTCATGATTGTGTCACTGCACACTGCAGCCTAGGCAAGACAGTGAGCCCCTATCTCAAAAAAAAAAAATAGTAAGTTTGTTAAAGGTATGACTCTATGTTGGCAAGGCTGCAATGACCCAAGTATTCTCCTACATTGCCAAAGGAAAGGAGCATAAAGTTTAACAACCTTTCTGACAAGCAATAAATAGCAAGTCTTCATGTTCATAACTCTTTAACCCAGCATTTTTCTGGCTCCCTATCCTTAAGGACACTGATCTTGAATAAAGAGAAGTTTCCCATTTTAGGCAACATGGCGAGACACCATCGCTACAAAAAACACAACAGTCAGCCAAGCATGGCAGCATGCACCTGCAGTCCCAGCTACTTGGGAGGCGGAAGCAGGATGACTGCTTGAGCCCAAGAGTTTGAGGCTGCAATGAGCTATTATCATGGCATTGCACTCCAGCCTGGGCAACAGAGTAAGGGTTCAACTCAAAAAAAAAAGAGAGAGAGAGAGAGAGAGAGAGAGAAGTTTCATATAGACTATCCAGCAACAGAAAACTATTTAAAACAGTATGGTCCATAAGCTAGAATATTATATAGTCCTAAAAAGTAATATCTACAGATAATTTTAACATCATGAGAAAATATTTACATTATATTAAGTTAGGATACAGAAATAACATGGCAGCAAACAGCGGACACTCTTGCTGTTATCCTGCCCATTGTGCTCTTCACAATGTATCTTTCCATAATAAATCAACTTTTCTTACTCCATAAAAAAATAACATGACTTGAAGCTTTTGTCTTTACTCTTTAAACTTTTCAGCATTTTTCAACGTTTCCCAGTGACTTCTAAAGTCAGCGCGGATGCCTACAAGGGGCAGTTCCGAGATCGCCCGCCTGGCCTCCTTTCACTGAGGGCTTCCCTCATCCCTCCCACCCCACGAGCAGTGAGCTCACAGCCATGAGCACAACTGAGCACAGACCCACAGGGGACTGAGCTGGCAAGGGCTACTGACCCCAAATGGGTCATAAATCTTCTCTGGAAACTGAAAATTGAAATTGGGAGAGAATAAATCTCCTGTACTCTGTAAAGTCTAAATCTGGAAAATCTGGAAATTACAGAATCAGTGTCTTCCATCCATACCATGAGAAACAGAAGCCAAGGATGCCAGTCTGCAGGAAGAAAAATGAAGCAGATGCAATACAATGACAAGATACAGAAAAATCAGACGCCTAGTGTCTTCTTCGGGTTTGGTTACAGTCCTGTTTTAGAATTTATGAGATATTTGGCTTCTTTATGATAAAGACTTCTTTTTAATTAAGCTAAATTTGGTTTGCTGCTGTAAATAGTACCAACTAATGATTTCATCTGTAGTATTTGGTGACCTGTTCATGAAGTTAGAGTCAACGAACTTCAATCTAATTAAGACCAGTCACGAGATTTTGACTAATTCCAGGTTATTTCAAAAGCATGCTTTCAAACTTGACACGACACAGAACCTGACACAAGTTTATGATCTAGAACTCTGACCACTAAGATCCTTCTTGCTAATAACTTGAATTACAATAAATCAGTAACTGTCACTCTTTGGAATTAACATATTCTTTTAAGCAGCAGCACTACTGAATTGTAAAGAACAAACAAAACAAATTATCATAAACATCACTCAACTTTTCTTTGGAAAAGAAGCCAGTCACTGAAAGAACTGTTTAAAAAAAAAAAAAGGCCAGGCTCAGTGGCTCAGCCTGTAATCCCAGTGCTTTGGGAGGCCAAAGTGAGTGGACTGCCTGAGCCCGTGGGTTCAAGACCCGCCTGGGCAACTTGGTAAGACTTAATCTCTACAATAAATCAAAAACTAGTCGGGCGTGGTAGCACATGCCTGTAGTTCCAGCTACTTTGGAAGACTGAGGCGGAAGGATCTTCGGAGCCCAGCAGGTCGAGGCTGCAGTGGCCCGGAGTGGCCACTGTACTCCAGTCTGCGTGACAGAGTGAGATTCCAACTCAAAAAAAAAAAAAAAAAAGCCAGAGGCAGTGGCTCACATCTGTAATCCCAGCACTCTGGTAGACCTAGGTGAGAGGACTGCCTGAGCTCAGGAGTTTGAGACCAGCCTGAGCAACATGTTGAGACCTCATCTCTGTAATAAATCAAATGGTGGTACATGCCTGTGGTTCCAGCTACTTGGAAGGCTGACACAGAAAATCACCTGAGCCCAGCAGACTGAGGCTGTGAGGGCCGAGAGCGTGCCACTGCACTCCAGCCTGGGCAACAGAGTGAAACTCTGGCTCAAAAAAAAAAAAGCCTTCTCTTCCTACACAGCAATCTTTCTAGAATGTGGATGAAGAAAGTTATTAGGAAAGAATGATCCTTAAAGGCACCAGAAATAATGACCTTCAGTCCCTTAGGGAGAACAGAACTACCATTTGTTGAGTGCCTAAGGATTGTAATAAGCATTTTACACAAATTCACCTCAGTCACTAAAACAACTGTTGAAAGACAGGAATTGCTATTCCCATTTTACAGATGTAAAACTGAAATCCTGGTTAAATGGCTTGCTCAAAGACATACAATTATACAAAAGTCAAAATTTAACTCCAAATCCATGCTCTCCATATTATTCTATGAAGCTTCTCAGAGCTATCAATTCTTGAACCTTTACTATATGAGACAGAATAACCCAACCCAAAACCTCAAAATCCAGTAACAAAAAAGCAACAAAACACAGTAGAGTTGGGTGTGGGGGCTCATGGCCATAATTCTAGCACTCTGAAAGGAGGAGGCGAGCGGATTGCCGGAGCCTGGAGGTTCAAGACAAGTCTAGGCAACATGGCAAAATCTTGTCTCTACAAAAAACTAAAAAAAATTAGCCGGGCGTGGTGGTGCATGCCTGTAGGTCCAACTACTTGGAAGGCTCAGGAGGAAGGATTCCCTAAGCCCAGGAGGTCGAGGTTGTGGGAGCCATGAGCATGTCACTGCATTCCAGCCTGAGGGACAGAGTGATAAGACTCCAACTCAAACAGTACAGTCATAAAACAGAATATTTTTTAAAATTATAGTTTATAAAGAGCTTGTAATTATTTTATTGCTTTTATGATCATCAGAAAGAGAAAAATAAAAGTTTTCATATATCACACAATCTAGCTATGTCAGAAAACGTCTAAAACAGCAACCTAAATGTCCCAAAATGGAGATAAATTTCAATAAATTATACAAAACCACCACAAACAAAATCAGAAATATACCATTATGTGAGGAGAAAAATAAACTGGGAAACTATCTGTGCTTCATATCACAAAGGATCACTTTTCCTAATATACAGAGATACCCACAAGCCACTAAAAAAAGAGATTATTTAAAAAACAAAAGTGACCATAAGATCTCAACAGATAAAAAATACACGCCGGGCTCAGTGGCTCAGCCTGTAATCCCAGCACTTTGGGAGGCCGAGGTGAGTGGATTGCCTGAGCCCATGGGTTCGAGACCAGCCCAGGCAACTTGGCAAGACCTCGTCTCTACAATAAATCAAAAATTTGCCAGGCGTGGTAGCACGCGCCTGTAGTTCTGGCTACCTGAAAGGCTGAGGTGGAAGGATCGCCGGAGCCCAGCAGGTCGAGGCTGCGGTGGCCAGGAGCATGCCACTGCACTCCAGTCTGGGCGGCAGAATGAGACTCCAACTCAAAAAAAAAAAAAAAATACAAATGGGTCTTAGACACATGAAAAAAAATTCAGCCTCACAAATAATAAAAGAAATGCAAATCAAGACTACATTAAGATACCATTTTTCATCTCTCAGACTGGCCAAGTTCAAGAAGTCTGGCAAAACTGCATTGTGTGGGTATGAAGAAACTAGTATTCATATGTTGCTAATGGGAGAGTAAATGTATACAACCTCTATGGAGGGCAATTTGGCAACAGTTAACAAACTTGTAAATGCATATGTCTCTTTTCTTTTTTTTTTTTGAGTCAGAGTCTCACTCTGTCACCCAGACTAGAGGGCAGTGGCACACTCCCAGCCACCGCAGCCTCGACCTGCAGGGGTCAGGTAATCCCCCCACCTCAGCCTTCCAAATAGCTGGAACTACAGGCATGCGCCACCATGCCCGGCTAATTTTTTGACTTATTGTAGAGATGAGGTCTCGCTAAGTTGCCCAGGCTGGTCTTGAACCCATAGGCTCAAAGTGCTGGGATTTTAGGCGTGAGTTACCGCAGCCGGCCTGCATATATCCTTTGATCCATCAATAACATCTATAGATAATTATCCTACAGATATCTTCTAAGTGGATGAAACATCCTCTGTACAAGAGTAATCACTGTAGTACTATTTGTAAAGTAAAAATACTGGAAACAACCTAAATGTCTACCAATAGAGCACTAGATAAAATAAACTATGACTCAGTCACACATGGTATATTCCACATCCAAGAAAACAAATAAAGAACTTTTTAATGTACTGTTATGGAATAATCTCACTGGAATACTAAATGAAAAAAAAGCAAAGTACAGAGTAATGTATATATTACTTGCATAAAATAACATGGGAAACAAATACACATAATGCTTACACTACATAAACTATCTTTGAAAGATATACCAGAAACTAGTAACACGGATTGAGTCTAGAAAGGAACTAATTGGCTGGGGAATGAAAATAAGAGATAAACTTTTTATTTATATCTTTTTTGAATTTTGAGATATTTGGACATTATTACTTATTCAAAAACTTAATTTTTTAGAATAAAAACTGCAAAAAGAAAACCAAATTATGGTATATCCATGATAGACTATAATAATATATATTAGGTTTTCAAGTATACTTAATAGACAGGAAACAAACTAGTATAAAATAAAAAGTAGGGGAAAGGAACAAGCTTATATGGAAGAATCTTCATTTTGTTCAAAAGTTTGTTCAAATGGTTTTTTTTTTGTTTTTTGTTTTTTTTGAGTTGGAGTCTCACTCTGTCACCCAGACTGGAGTGCAGTGGCTGCTTCCGGCCACCGCAGCCTCGACCTGCTGGGTTCCGGTGATCCTTCCGCCTCAGCCTTCCAAGTAGCCGGAATTACAGGCATGCGCTACCACGCCCGGCTGGTTTTTTGATTTATTGTAGTCATGAGGTCTCGCTGCCCAGGCGGGTCTTGAACCCACGGGCTCAGGCAATCCACTCACCTCAGCCTCCCAAAGGCGCGGGATTACAGGCTGAGCCACCGAGCCCGGCTTCAGATGTATTTTTATAAGCATAGAAATAACGACTGCCTCCTGGTGCTGGGATTATAAGTGACTTTTCTCTTCCTTATACTCTCCTGTACTTTCCTAATCTCCTATAGTGACCATGTATTACTGCAATAATTGGGGAAAACACACCAAAAGAATAGCTAAAATAGGCCGGGCTCGGTGGCTCAGCCTGTAATCCCACTTTGGGAGGCCGAGGGAAGTTGACTGCCTGAGCCCACGGGTTCGAGACCCGGCCAGGCAACTTGGCAAGACCTCGTCTCTACAATAAATCAAAAACTAGCCGGACGTGGTAGCATGTGCCTGTAGTTCCAGCTACTCGGAAGGCTGAGGCAGAAGGATCGCCAGAGCCCAGCAGGTCGAGGCTGCGGTGGCCGGGAGCGGCCGCTGCACTCCAGTCTGGGCGACAGAGTGAGACTCCAACGCAAAAAAAAAAGAATAGCTAAGATAATCCTTGTTTGGCCTGTAAATAAGTCATCCTTGGTTAAAGCAGCACAGCCCCTTACCTGACCACAACTGGTTGTTGGTTCTTCCTCCAACGAAAGGTCCTCTTTCAAGCCTCCCGCTGGGCTTTCGTGGAAGTCCTTGGCTTTCGAGTGCCAGACAGATGCCCTAGACTCCTGCCTCTCCTCTTTGTCTTCAGCTCCCATATCTTCTGAGATGCCTTCATTGTTTTCACTAGCCTGCTCTTCTTGGCCACATTCATTCTGGATCAGAGAAGGAGGTCCAGGTAACACTGGTTCCCCAAACACTTTTTTTTTTAAGAGCCGTCTCTGAGCCATTTTTAGGCTCTTCTGATAAACCTCCAACTGGCAGAGAATGACCTGAGTATACTGGTTGGGGTCTACTCCAGCAGGGCAGAATGGAACACCCCAGAAGTAGTGCACGGTGCCCCCAACGTCCTGGAGACCTCTGGCGTCTGCTGGGGTGGGAAGACTGTGACTGGACATGTCCCCTCTACCCTGGTCAGCTCTGAGAGAAGCACAACCCCGCCCAGTACTTTCCTGTGGCTTCCCACACTGGGTGTGCTCAGCCAAGTGGCCAGGACATCTGCCCCAACGCTTAACGTTCTCGTTCTCAAGCACTGGCTGGCTTGGCCGGTCCCAGCGTGCTGGGCTGCCGGCGCCCGGCTCCTCTTCAGCGTTCTCAGTGTGGTCCCAAGGCGCCTCTCTCTGCTCAGCCTCGTTTCCCTGACTGACATGTGAGCCTTTAAACAGAGATGGAGGAACCAGCTGCCATGTGCCTGCAGGTGTTTGAGAAAAAGTAGGGCTAAGGACAAACTTTTTTATTAGGGGGCTTGGCAAGCGATCGCTTGCCAAGAATTACAAACTTGGGCGAGAAAGGCTCTTCTTTGGGCCTAACCAAATGCTGGCTTTTTCCTTAGAGATAAAGCTGTACTGGATATTGGTGAAATCTCAACTACTTTCTGATTTAAGCTCTTTAACATCACCAAAGGGATTTGGGCATTTCTGTACATCTACTCTCTCAGCATGAGACGTGACATGGCTATACTTGAGGAGTGTGAGGAGTCAGAACAGGGAGACATGCCTTCCGTGGTCCCAGAGTCTGTGGTTTTCTCTTGGTGGGGCTGTGAGGGCCGTCCAGTGGGCAGAGGTTGAGGTCTGGCAGCAGAAGCATCAGAAGGTTGGCAACTCTGAAACAAGCAATACCACGCCAGACAGGTTTATTACTCCAATAGCGACACATAAAGGGTCACAAGGAAGGACAAAAAGGGAAGACCGATGTCCCTCAGAGCTTCTCTTCTCCAAAATGTGAACGCTCAATTCAACCAATTCCACAATGGCTACTGAGTGCCCTCGTGCAGGCGTCCCACCAGATCACTGTCTTAAACCCTTTTCTAAAGCACATAAGCAAGCAGCATGAAGGACAGCTCGGGACCTGCTCTGGCCAAAATCCCTCAAATCCAGAGTCTTTTCATGTGCATACTCAGATCACAATTTAACGTTTCTAACATTATTTGATTAATTTTTCAACTGCCCATTCTTCTCTCTGTAACCCACCTCTATAGAGGTCTCATTCCCTCTGTTCTCCCCACCAAACAGAAGAGGTAAGCATCTTCATTTACTCTCCTTTGGGTTCTTGGTTATTCAGAAACTCTTTCCAGAAGCTGCCAATTTACTAGAGTTCTTTTAAGCATGGACTGAAAAACCCATGGAGTAAACTTTCACATAGAATTAAAAACACTTCAAACTGTGTTAACCATGAATTCAAAAAGGACATTAAAAATTATTATGAGAAGCCGGGCTCAGCCGGGCTCGGAGGCTCAGCCTGTAATCCCACGCCTTTGGAAGGCTGAGGTGAGTGGATTGCCTGAGCCCGCGGGTTCGAGATCCGCCTGGGCAGTGAGACCTCATCTCTACAATAAATCAAAAAATCAGCCGGGCACGGTAGCGCGTGCCTGTAATTCCGGCTACTTGGAAGGCTGAGGCGGAAGGATCGCCGGAGCCCAGCAGGTCGAGGCTGCGGTGGCCGGGAGCAGCCACTGCACTCCAGTCTGGGCGACAGAGTGAGACTCCAACTCAAAAAAAAAAAAAAAAAAAGAGAAGCCGGGCTCGGTGGCTCAGCCTGTAATCCTGCACCTTTGGGAGGCTGAGGTGAGTGAATTGCCTGAGCCCGTGGGTTCGAGACCCGCCTGGGCAACTTGGCGAGACCTCATCTCTACAATAAATCAAAAATCAGCCGGACGTGGTAGCGCGTGCCTGTAGTTCCAGTTACTTGGAAGGCTGAGGTGGAAAGATCGCCAGAGCCCAGCAGGTCGAGGCTGCGGTGGCTGGGAGCGGCCACTGCACTCCAGTCTGGGCAATGGAGTGAGACTCCAACTCAAAAAAAAAAAAAATTATTATGAGAACTATCTGTTAGACGAAAACCCTGTAACCGACTACAGCTTGTTCCTAATGCAACTGTAACGTTGTAGAAGTAAAAAACATGGCTCAATCTCCACAAACATTTTCATATTTACATTCAGACTTTCAGCAATGGCTTTCCTCAAGAGCTCCTCTTCTTCCTCCTCCTGGCTGTTCACCTCCCGAGCTTCCTGCTCACTCATTTTGAGAGCCAGAGCAAACTGCTCTTCTTCTGTCATCTCTGTAAGAAGACAAGGAAAAGAGAGGGAGGAGCACCACAGACACGGGCTGAGCACGGAAGAACCGTGAACTTTTCAGCCGAAAACACTACAGACCACTGAGTGCTATGTGACAATCTTGTCAACGAGGAAAGACCAAAGGCAAGGTGTTGACCAACATCCTTAGCACCAGTTACAACGAGAATCCTGGGTTAACTACACTGCAGGCTCCAGTTCATCAAAGAGTGCCTAGCCATGGCTGACACTCAGTAACTTTTTTTCAATGCAAGCCATATCAAAATCAATAAATAGTTGATGAAGGAATGAACAGAGGAACTGACTCGCACTCTAAATCTTTTGGCTAAATTCCACACTGCTTTATGCTCCAAGATAATTCTACACTTCAGAATCCTCTGGCTTACCCAGAAGAAAAGAAAATCCCTAGTGACCTGAATGTGATCTCCAGATACTACTTTCTATTAACAGCAACTGGGGACCGGGCTCGGTAGCTCAGCCCGCAATCCCGGCACTTTGGGAGGCCAAGGCAAGTGAACTGCCTGAGTCCCGGGGTTCAAAACCAGTCTGGGCAACTTGTCAAGATCTCATCTTTACATTAAAAAAAAAAGTTAGCTGGGCATGGTAGTGCGCGCCTGTAGTCTCAGCTATTTGGAATGCGAGGCAGAAGGATCACCCGAGCTCAGCAGGTTGAGGCTGTGGTGGCCGTAAACATCCCACACTCCAGACTGGGCGTCAGAGTGACAAAAATAATAAGAAATATCTCTATGGACTGAGAATAGAGTGATTTTGATTTTAAGGAAATATTATTAAGCAAAAAGAAAAGCACAGGCCAGGTACGGTTGCTCAGTCTATAATCCCAGCACTTTGGGAGGCCGAGGTGAGTGGACTGCCTGAGCCCGTGGGTTAGAAACCAGCCTGGGAAACTTGGCAGGACCTCATCTCTACAATAAATCCAAAATTAGCTGAGCATGGTAGCGCACACCTGTAGTTCCAGCTACTCGGAAGGCTGAGGCAGAAGGATCACCGGAGCCCAGCAGGTCAAGGCTGTGGTGGCCGGGAGTGGCCACTGCACTTCAGTCCGGGAGACAGAGTGAGACTCCAACTCAAAAATAAATAAATAAATAAATCAAAAAATTAGTGGCACGCACCTATAGTTCCAGCTACTTGGAAAACTTAGGTGGGAGGACTGCCTGAGCCCAGCAAGTCGAGGCTGCAGTGGCCGGGAGTGTGCCACTGCCCTCCAGCCTGGGTGACAGAATGAGACTAACTCAAAAAAAAAGAGAAAAAGAGAGAGAGAAAATGGACCTCATCAAACCTTAAAACTTCTGTTCTTTGGAACACAAGAAAATGAAAAGGCAAGGCACAAATGAAAGGACATATTCACAACACACAGCACCAGACAAATATTTATATCAAGAATATATAAGGAACTCCTACAACTAATTAATAAATCTCGTAATTTTATTTTATTTTTTTTTTTTTTTTTTTTTGAGTAGGAGTCTCACTCTGTCGCCCAGACTGGAGTGCAGTGGCCGCTCCCGGCCACCGCAGCCTCGACCTGCTGGGCTCCAGTGATCCTTCCAACTCAGCCTTCCAAGTAGCTGGAATTACAGGCATGCGCTACCACGCCCGGCTGATTTATTTTATTTTTTTTTTATTTTTTTGAGTCGGAGTCTCATCGGTTGCCCAGACTGGAGTGCAGTGACCGCTCCCAGCCACTGCTGCCTTGCCTGCTGGGCTCCAGCGATCCTTCCGCCTCAGCCTTCCGAGTAGCCAGAATTACAGGCATGCGCTACCACACCCGGCTGATTTTTTGATTTATTGTAGAGATGAGGTCTCACTGCCCAGGCGGGTCTCAAACCCACTGGCTCAGGCAATCCGCTCACCTCAGCCTCCCAAAGGCGCGGGATTATAGGCTGAGCCACCGAGCCTGGTTTAAATCTCGTAATTTTAAATAGGCAACAGATTTGAGCAGACACTTCATACACCCATAGACACACGCACACACACACAAATACTATGGCAAATGACCAATAAGCACATGAAGAGATCATAATCATCACGGAAATGCAAAATTAAGATGATACCAATAAATACCACTAGAGTAGCTAAAAATAAAGATTGATATTCCTAACAAAGTCACAAAATTATCAAAAGATTGATTACATCCTATATGTTCACTTTAACAAGACAGAGTATCATACAAAAAAAGTAAATCTAATTTTTTTTTTTTAAATAGAGATGGGCCCTCACTGTTACCCAGGCTGGTCATGGCCTCCTGGGCTCAAGCAACCCTCCCACCTCAGCCTCCCGAGTAGCTGGGACTACAGGCACGTGCCACTGTGCCTGGACTAAATCTGAGTTCTCTGTAAGACTCTACATTTCAGGACACCTTATTCCCTAAAGGCTCCAGGGAGGCAAGGCTTTGCTACATCGACTGCAGTGTTCTCCAGACCCTGGACTCTTACCACAGTCGTAAAGCAAGAACTTTGCTAACAGTGCGATTCTGCTTTCTAGCACACACAAAGGAAGCTGCAGAGGACAGGGTTTCTATCCCATTCTGCCTCGTGTTCATCATGTGACCTCAAGTGGGTTACTCGTCCTCATTCCCAGATCCTGATGCTGGTCTCTGATAAGCTCCCTTCCCTTTTGACTTGGTTTCTTTTATCTGCTGTGGACGTACATGTGGAGTAAATATTCCCTTGGCTTTAGAAATCCTCAAACTGGCCGGGCTCGCTGGTTCAGCCTGTAATTCCAGCACTTTGGGAGGCCGAGGTGAGTGGACTGCCTGAGCCTGCGGGTTCGAGACCTGCCTGGGCAACTTGGCGAGACCTCATGTCTACAATAAATCAAAAAAAATTAGCCGGGTGTGGTAGCACGCGCCTACAGTTCCAGCTACTTGGAAGGCTGAGGCGGAAGGATTGCCGGAGCCCAGCAGGTCGAGGCTGCAGTGGCCGGGAATGGCCACTGCACTCCAGTCTAAGCGACAGAGTGAGACTCCAACTCAAAAAAAAAAAGAAAGAAATCCTCAAACTAATACCATAATTATACTTGCTTTAGTTCACACACATGTAAAATTGAAGAAGTAGGGCTACTGTGAGGATTAAATAATTTAACATATATAAAACAGAATAGTATTTGGCATATAACAAGTGTTCAATAAATGTTGATTATGACTATTAATAATTATTTCTTGCTATTGTTTATTATTTAAAGAAATTCAGGCCGGGCTCGGTGGCTCAGCCTGTAATCCCGCACCTTTGGAAGGCTGAGGTGAGTGGATTGCCTAAGCCCGTGGGTTCGAGACCGTCTGGGCAGGCGAGACCTCATCTCTACAGTAAAATCAAAAAATTAGCCGGGCGTGGTAGCGCGCGCCTACAGTTCCAGCTACCTGGAAGGCTGAGGCGGAAGGATCGCCGGAGCCCATCAGGTCGAGGCTGCAGTGGCCGGGAGCGGCCACTGCACTCCAGTCTGGGTGACAGAGTGAGACTCCAACTCAAAAAAGAAATTCAAAACTTTACAGTATTACCTTCCTATCCTAGTCATTTTAGGTATAGTATACTGACAGCATACAACTGCATAACTTGACAAAGCCTCTATTACATACTTAGTTGAGCCAGAATCAGAATTAAAGAGTAAAAGAGGCCGGGCATGGTTGCTCACGTCTGTAATCTCAGCGCTTTGGGAAGCCAGGCAAGAGTCCAGGAGTTCAAGGTTATGAAGAGTTATGACTGCATCATTGCACTCCAGCCTGGGCAACAGAGTGAGACCTTGTCTCTTTAAAAAAGTGGGGGGAGGCTGGGCTCGGTGGCTCAGCCTATAATCCCAGTACTTTGGGAGGTTGAGGAGAGTGGATTGCCTGAGCCCCGCGGATTCGAGACCAGCCCAGGCAACTTGGGGAGAACTCGTCTCTACAATAAATCAAAAATTAGTCGGACATGGTAGTATGCGCCTGTAGTTCCAGCTACTTGGAAGGCTGAGGTGGAAGGATCACTGGAGACCAGCAGGTTGACGCTGGGGTGGCCATGCGCGTGCCACTGCACTCCAGCCTGGGTGACGGAGTGAGACTCCGACTATAAAAATAAATAAATAAATAAAACAATGAGCCAGGCGCAGTGGCTCACGCCTATAATCCCAGCACTTTGGGAGGCAGAGGTGAGAGGACTCCCCAAGTCCAGGGTTTGAAACCAGTCTGGCAACTTGGTGAGACTTCGTCCCTAAAATAAATTTAAAAAATTAGCCAGAGGTGGTGGTGTGTGCCTGTGGTTCCAGCTACTGGGAAGGCTGATGCAGAAGGATCACCTGAGTTCAGTAGGTTGGGGCTGTGGTGGCCATGAGAGTGCCACTGCACTCCAGCCCAGGTAACAGAGTGAGACTCCAACTCCAAAAGAAAAAGAAAAAAAAAGAGTGAACCCTAATGTACTGTGGACTTTGGGTGATCATGATGTGTCAAGAAGGCTCACCTACTGTAACCAACATACCCTCTGGAACCAGATGTTGACAGTAGGGGAGGCTGTATGTGTTGGGGCAGGAGGCACATAGGAGCTCTGCGCTTTCGCCTCAATTTTGCTGTGAACCTAAAACATCTCCAAAAAATAAAGTCCATTAAAAATATTTAGGCTAGTTGCTCAATAAATGCTACTTACATCTCTCATAAAAGTACTTCATGTACAGATTCAACTCAGTTTAAACCAAACCCAGCATGCTTTTTTGAATACAACTGAAAAACTGATTCTACAATGTACATGAAAAATTCTAAAATTTAAATGGAAATGCAAAGGATCTAAACAGCTGAGACCATCTGTAAAAAGAAAGAAAAGGCCGGGCTCAGTGGCTCAGGCTGCAATCCCATCACTTTGGAAGGACGAGGCGAGTGGATTGCCAGAGACCGCGGGTTCAAAACCAGCCCAGGCAAATTGGCAAGCCTTCATCTCTACAATACATTTTTTAAAAATTAGCCAGGCTGTAGTTCCAACTACATGGAATGCTGAGGCAGAAGGATCTCTAGAGCTCAGCAGGCCCGTGAGCGTGCCACCGCACTTCAGTCTTGGTAACATAGTAAGACTCCAATTCAAAAAAAAAAATAAAGAAAACTTACTTTGCTTGACAACAAAACTTTCTATACTTACTACAGTAATCAAGACAAGGTAGTAGTGGCCTAAGTATCAACAAACAGATCATTGCAACAGAACTGAGAGTCAGGAAACACCACACAAATAACTTTTCACAAAGGTGCCAGGCCAATCTCGAAACAGAAAGTCTTCTCAATGAAACACTAGAACAATAGGAGATCTTCATGGGAGAAAAATGAGCCTTGGCCACTGCTCAAACTACATGAAAATAAATGTAATTTTCAGGCCTCTGCATCCATGGGTTCCACATCTATGGATTCAACCAACCTCGGATCAAAAATATTTGGAGGAAAAAAAAGATAGTTATGTATGTACCGAACATGTTTAGACTTTTTATTCTTGTCATTATTCCCTAAACAATACAGATTACAACTATTTCACAGGATTCACATTGCATTAGGTATTATAAGCAATCTATAGATGATGTGAAGTATATCGGAGGACATGTGTAGGTTACATGCAAACGTTGTATCATTTTATAGAAGGAACTTGAACATACACGAATTTTAGAATCCTCAGAAGTCCTGGAACCTATCCCCCATAGATACTGAGCGATGACTGAACATCTAAACATAAAAGCTGGAACCAGGCCAGGTGTGGTGGTTAAAGCATAGAATCCCAGCACTTTGGGAGGCTGCAATGAGAGGAATGCCTTAGCCCAGGGGCTCAAGTCCAGCCTGAGCAACTTGGTGAGACCTCGTCTCTACAATACATCAAAAAATTAGCTGGGTGTGGTGGCGTGTGCCTATAGTTCCAACTACTTGGAAGGCTGAGGTGGAAGGATCGCCAGAGCCCAGCAGGTCGAGGCTGAGGTGGCCGGGAGCATGCCACTGCACTCCAGCCTAGGCGATAGAGTGAGACTCTGACTCAAAAAAAAATTAAAAAATTAAAAGCTGAAAACATAAATCTTCTAGAAGAAGATGGAAGAATACCTTCACAATCTTGGGACATGTAAAGACTTCTTAGACAAAACCCAGAAAGCAAAAACAAAATTTAAGAACTTCTGCTCAACAAAACACACTACTAAGAACTGAACTACTAATCACAGACTAGGAAAAACAATTTGCAATACTACTATAAAGAACTCCTATAACTTGCTGGCGCAGTGGCTCACGCCTGTAATCCCAGCACTTAGAGAGGTGAGGAAAGAGGATTGCTTGTGCCCCAGAGTTTGAAACCAGCCTGGGCAATACAGCAAGACTTCAAAAAATTAGCCAGGAGTGGTAGCACGCGCCTGTAGTCCCAGCTACTTGAGAGGATGAGGCAGAGGGATCACCTAAGCCCAGCAGGTCAGGGCTACAGTGAGCCATGATCATGCCACTGCACTCCAGCCTGGGCAAAAGAGTGAGACTCTGACTTCAAAAAAAAAAAGGACAGTTTAGCATTGTATCAGTTGAGTCCTCCAAAAAGCAGGCACCGAGAAGAAATGAGAAAGTATAACCAGGGTTTATTAGAACTGAGAGACTGGAGATCCTTAAGAGAGAGGAAGCAAAATTAGGAAGGGAAAGTCTCCAAATTTCAATGCAAATCTGACATCTGTAAAAGCAAAGAAAAGAGGAAGTAGAATTGGGCATTGAAAGCTCTGACAGCAAAGAACATCAGCCAACAGAACAAGGAGCTCACGCAAAGAACGACCAGCAGAAAGTCTCACATTGAACAAAACATTCAAGCTTCAGTTCACTTGCCATGCTTAGTTCTTGCCTAGGGGCTGCCGAGGAAGTCAGGCCTCAGCTCAAAGCGGAAAAAAATTCTGAACATGCAGAATCTGGAAACTGTGAGCTAGCTGCACTCTGCGGCTGAACAGCAAACTCTTTCTTGCAACGAGATTCCAGCAGCCTACCTCTATGGCTGCCACATTCATCAAAATAATAGGAGATTGTAACACACTAACAAACAAAAAAGAGAGTCCACACGGATACAAATAAATTAATTAAAAATGTGAGGCCGAGCTGGGAGCGGTGGCTCACACCTATAATCCCAGCTCTTTGGGAGGCTAAGGTGAGAGGATTGCCAGAGGTCAAAGATTCGAGACCAGTCCGGGGAACTTGGTGAGATACCATCTCTACAATAAATAAAAAATTAAGCCGGGCTCGGTGGCTCAGCCTGTAATCCCGCGCCTTTGGGAGGCTGAGGTGAGTGGATTGCCTGAGCCCGCGGGTTCGAGACCCGCCTGGGCAGCGAGACCTCATCTCTACAATAAATCAAAAATCAGCTGGGCGTGGTAGCGCATGCCTGTAATTCCGGCTACTTGGAAGGCTGAGGCGGAAGGATCGCCGGAGTCCAGCAGGTCGAGGCTGCGGTGGCTGGGAGCGGCCACTGCACTCCAGTCTGGGTGACAGAGTGAGACTCCAACTCAAAAAAAAAAAAAATTTGCCAGGCATGATGGTGTGTGCCTATAGTTCCAGCTACTTAGAAGGCTAAGGTGGAAGGATCGCCTGAGCCCAGCAGGTCAAGGATGCAGTGGCCGGAGCGTGCCACTGCACTCCAACCTGGGCAACAGAGAGAGACTCCAACTCAAAAAAAAAAAAAAAAAAAAAAAAGCTGTGGCCGGACGCAGTGGCTTGAGCCTACAGCCCCAACTACTCACTTGAGCCCAGCAGCTCAAGGCTATAGTGAGCTTCAATCGTGCCACTGCTTTCTAGCCTAGGCAACAGAGCCACCAACTTAAAAAAAAAAGTATGCGTTGAACACCAAGATGTCCTTCTCTGAGTACACTCCGCTGCGCCTGGCCACTCTGCCCTCGACCCTTGACCCAGCCGAATGAGACATCTTCGGAAACTCAGGAAACTCGAAGGCGCAAGCCGAGTGGCTAGCCATAAGATGCCGGTTTAAACGGGAGTACCTGTTTCAGTACGACGACCCCAACTGCCAAGGACTAATGGAAGATCCTGCCTTGCTTCATTGGAGCTATGCAAGATCAGCAATGTCGACCCCAATTTCAGACCCGCTCCTAAGAACTCACTCCTAGAGCAAGTCTGTGCGGATTTGGGCCCCTTTTCTTCTGGTAGGATGTTTTCGAAACTGACAGGGGTAAGAAAGAAAAACTTATCCGAGAAGGGAAGTTGGAACGCACACTTAGCATCTCATGTTAAGTCTGGCAATAATGACTATATGTATTCTTGCTTAAATAAATCTTCCACTAATCATTAAAAAAATCAGCTGGAATTTTTATGGAATTGCTACAGGCCAGCTGGACTAATGAGAGTAGAACACCTGGGAAGCACAGACACAGGAGAACTTGCACCCATCCATTTACTGCACTTTACAGATGTTGCATTTTTTACCAAGTGACGGTTTGTGGCAACCTTGCAGATAAGTTCATCTGCCCCACTTTCCAATAGCATGTGCATACTTGCTATCTCTGGGTCACATTTTGGTAATCCTCACAATACTTCAGACTTTTATATTATTCTTATATCTGCTAACCTACGATCAGTGACCTCTGCTGTTACTTCTGTAACTGTTTGGGGTGCCACACAACAACTCTTCTGCCTGTGCTGTATAAACAGAACAACAAAGCCTAGATGACAGCACTTATGCTTACACCATGGTTTACTATTTTAAGCCCACTGTTGAGACCTACTGCTCAGAAAGAAAAAAATCCCTTTCAAAATATTACTGTTCTGCCGGGCTCGGTGGCTCAGCCTGTAATCCCGCGCCTCTGGGAGGCCGAGGTGAGTGGATTGCCTGAGTCCGCGGGTTCGAGACCCGCCTGGGCAGCGAGACCTCATCTCTACAATAAATCCAAAAATCAGCCGGGCGTGGTAGCGCGCGCCTGTAATTCCGGCTACTCGGAAGGCTGAGGCGAAGGATCGCCGGAGTCCAGCAGGTCGAGGCTGCGGTGGCCAGGAGCAGCCAATGCACTCCAGTCTGGGCGACAGAGTGAGACTCCAACTCAAAAAAAAAAAAAAAAAAAAACATTACTGTTCGCCACAATGCACCTGGTCACAAAAGAGCCCTGAGGGCGACACACAAAGAAGTAAATGCTTTTATGGCTGCCAACACAACAGCCATTCTGCAGCCC
Source organism: Cephalopachus bancanus (assembly GCA_027257055.1). NCBI lineage: Eukaryota > Metazoa > Chordata > Mammalia > Primates > Tarsiidae > Cephalopachus > Cephalopachus bancanus. The sequence continues at coordinate 537,968 of JAPVLO010000648.1, forward strand.
ATGAATCAAGGAGTGGTTTCAACTTTCAAGACTTATCATCTAAGAAATGTATTTTGTAAGGCTATAGCTGCCATAGAGAGTGATTTATCTGATGGATCTGACTAAAGCACAATGAAAACTTTCTGAAAAGGATGCACCATTCTAGATGCCACTAAAGCAGTCATGACTCATGGGAGGAAATCAAAATATAAACATTAACAAGAGTTTGGCAGAAATTTATTTCAACCCTCATGGACAAGTTTGAGGGATTCAAGAGTTCAGTGGAGAAAGAATTGCAGATGTGGTGGAAAGAGCAAGTGAATGAGAATTAGAAGTGGCTGAGTGTGGTGGCTCATGCCTATAATCCCAGCACTTTGGGAGGCAGAGGCAAGAGGACTGTCTGAGCCCAAGGGTTCGAGACCAGCCTGGGCAACTTGGCAAGACCTCGTCTCTACAATAAGAATTAAAAAATTAGCCAGGCATGGTGGCACACACCTGTAGTTCCAGCTACTTGGAAGGGTGAGACAGAAGGATTACAGGAGCCCAGCAGGTGGAGGCTGCAGTGGCCGTGAGCATGCCACTGCACTCCAGCCTGGGTGACAGAGTGAAACTCTGACTCAGAAAAAAAAAAAAGAACTAGAAGTGGAGCCTGAAGGTGTAACTGAATCGATGTAATCTCATGATCAAACTTGAATGGATGAGCTGAGTTGCTTCCCACTGATGAGCAACGAAAGTGGTTTCTTGAGAAGGAATCGTTCATGTGAAGATGCTGTGAACACCGTTGCAACGACAACAAAGGTTCCCAAGCTTAGTGGATAAAGAAGCAGCAGGGTTTGAGAGGGCTGATCCCAATTTTGAAAGAAGTTCTAATGCGGGTAAAATGCTATCAAACAGCATCTCATGCTACAGAGAGATCGTTCGTGAGAAGATCAACTGACATGGCAAACTTCATGATGGTCTTATTTTAAGAAATTGCCACAGACATCCCAACCTTCAGCAACTGCCACCCCAATCAGTCGGCAGCCATCAACATCCAGGAAAGATGCTCCCCCAGCAAAAAGATGATGATTTGTTTTTTAGCAATAAGGTATTTTTTAATTAAGGCATGTACATTGGCTTTTTTCAAGACATAATGCTACTGTACACTTAACAGACTATAATATGGTGTAAACATAAGTTGTATGTGCACCAGGAAGCCAAAAAATGCATGTGACTCACTTTACTGCAATATTCACTTTAATGCAATAGTCTGGAAGAATGAAAATGAAGACATTTGTCTTCAAAACATATGGGACAAAGATAAAGGAGTAATTGCAAGGAAATTTATAGCTGTATAATGCCCATAAAAAAAAATAATAAAATCTCCCTGCAGTTCCAGCTACTTGGAAGGCTGAAGCAGAAGGACTGCCTGAGCCCAGCAGGTAGAGGCTACAGTAGCCGTAAGTGTGTCACTGCACCATAGCTCAGGCAAGAGAGTGAGATTCCGATTCATAAAAAAGAAAAAATTAAAATATCAGCTGGACACAGTGATTCACATCTGTAATCCCAGCACTTTGGAAGGTGGAGGCCTGAGTCCAGGAGTTTGAGAACAGGTTGGGTAACTTGGTGAGACCTTGTCTCTACAATAAATCAAAAAATTAGTTGGGCATGGTGGCACACACCTGCAGTTCCAGCTACTTGGAAGGCAGAGGCAGAAGGATTGCCTGTTGCCCAGCAGGTCAAGGCAGTGGCAGCTGTGAGCATGCCACTGCACTCTAACCTAGACAAAAGAGTAAAACTCTGACTCATAAATAAAAGATAATTTTTAAAAAATTAAAATCTCACGTAAACAACCTAAACATTCACCTTAAAACATAGAAAAAATAGCAATTAAACCTTAAGAAAGAAAACAATAAAGATTACAGGGAAAATTAATAAAGAATTTAAAAATAAGAAAATTAATGAGCCAGGCACAGTGGCTCACGTCTATAATCCCAGCACTTTGGGAGGCTGAGGTGAGAGGATTGCCTGAGTCTGCAGATTCAAGACCAGCCTGGGCAACTTGGCGAGACCTCATCTCTATAATAAATTTAAAAAAAAAATTAGCCAGGCATGGCGGCATGTGCCTGTAGTTCCAGCTACTTGGAAGGTTGAGGCGGAAGGATCACCTGAGCACAGCAGGTCAAGGCTGCAGTATCCGGGAGTGTGCCACTGCCCTCCAGCCTGGAAGACAGAATGAGACTCCAACTCAAAAAAAAAAAATTAATGAAATGAAAAGTTGGTTCTTTGACAAATTCAACAAAACTGGCATGCTTCTATGAGTGAAGACACAACATCAATAAGGGTGTCTGATCTCAAACCAGGCAAAGTAGGGACCAAAGGGAGGCCCAAACTTTTACCTAGAAGATGACTACTTGTATACCTAATCCTGAATTGTACCCCACAGCTTTAAAATTAAAATATAAAAAAACTGACAAGCTTTATAGATTGACAGCATGATGGCACATGACTGTAGTCAAAGCTATTCCAAAAACAGAGACAGGAGGACTGCTTGAGCCCAGGAGTTTGACTCCAGCCTGGACAACACAGTAAGACCTCATCCCTCTCCCCACTCCCCAAAAGAAAGTTAGATTGAGCAAGAAAAGAAGAGAGAAGACTCAAGTAACTAAAATAAGAAATGAGTCAGGCATGGTGGTTCACACCTGCAATCCCAGCACTTTGAGAGGACGAGGCAGGAGGACCACTTGAGCCCAGAAGTTCAAGACCAGTCTAGGCAACATAGCAAGACATCGTCTCTACAGAAAATTTTTAAAAATTAGTCAGGTATGGACGTGCATGCCTGTAGTCCCAGCTACCTGGGAGGCTGAGACAGGAAGATGACCTGAGCCCAGGAGATTAAGGTTGCAGGAAGCCATGATCGTGCCACTGCACTCCAGCCTGAGCGACAGCGAGACTTTGACTTTAATAAATAAAATAAGAGGTGAGTGGATTGCCTGAGCCCGTGGGTTTGAGACCCACCTGGGCAACTTGGCGAGACCTCATCTCTACAATAAATCAAAAAATTAGCTGGGCGTGGTGACATGTGCCTGTAGTTCCAGCTACTTTGAAGGCTGGGGCACAAGGATCACCTGAGCCCCGCAGGTCAAGGCTGCGGTGGCCGTGTGCATGCCACTACACTTCAGCCTGGGTAACAGAGTAGACTCCAACTCAAAATAAATAAATAAGGTTGTACATAAGAAATGCTATGAAAGGTTGTATACCAATGAATTAGATAACTCAGATGAAATGGTCAAATTCCTAGAAAGACAAGACTACCAAAACTAACTCAAGAAGAAGTAGAATCTGAATAGAACTATAACAAGTAAGAGATCAAACTAGTAATCAAAACACTATCCATAAAGAAAGGACTAGGTCCAGATGGATTCATGGTAAATTCTGCCAAAGAGTTAAAGAAAAATTAATACCAATTCTTCATAAACTCTTCCAAAAAACAGAAGAGAACACTCCTCAATTTACTCTATAAGGCCAGTATAAGCCTGATACCAAATCCAGATAAAGACATCAAAAGACACATACAGAGTAATAGCTCTTATAACATAGATGCTAAATTTGAAATATAATAGCAAACTAAATCAAACAACATACAAAAAGTATTAGACACTTTGATAAACTGGGATTTATCTTAAGAATTTAAGGTTGATAGGTTGATTTAATATGTGAAAATCAATAAATGTGATATACCAAATAAACAGAACATAGGATAAAACCTGGGTACTCATCTTAATAGACAGAGAAAAAGTATTTGGCAAAATTCAACACTTTCTCATGATAAAAACATTTTAAAATTGTTTAAATGATATGTTTTATGTTACATGTATTTTACCACAGTTTTTTTTTTTTTGAGTTGGAGTCTCACTCTGTCACCCAGACTGGAGTGCAGTGGCCGCTCCCGGCCACCGCAGCCTCGACCTCCTGGGCTCCGGCGATCCTTCCGCCTCAGCCTTCCAAGTAGCTGGAACTACAGGCGCGTGCTGCCACGCCCAGCTAATTTTTTGACTTATTGTAGAGATGAGGTCTCGCCAAGTTGCCCAGGCGGGTCTCAAACCCGCGGGCTCAGGCAATCCACTCACCTCAGCCTCCCAAAGGCTCAGGATTACAGGTTGAGCCACCGAGCCCGGCTATTACCACAGTTTTTTAAAACCTTATTTTTAATGAGCAAAGGAACTGAATAGACATTTTTGCAAAGAAGGTATACAAACAACCAATAAGCACATGAAAAGATAGTCAACATCATTAACCATTAAAGAAAAAAGAGTACATCAAAATTACAATAAAATACCACTCTATACTCATTAGGATGGCCACAATTGTTAGAAGTGGAAGGAAGAATTGACAAGGATATAGAGAAATGGGAACATTCATACACGGCTGGTAGAAATGTAAAATGGAGCTGGGCTCAGTGGCTCAGCCTGTAATCCTGCACCTTTGGGAGGCTGAGGTGAGTGGATTGCCTGAGCCCGCGGGTTCGAGATCCACCTGGGCAACTGGGAGAGACCTCATCTCTACAATTAAAAAAAAATGAGCTGGGCGTGGTAGCGCGCACCTGTAATTCCGGCTACTCAGAAGGCTGAGGCGGAAGGATCGCCGGAGCCCAGTGGGTAGAGGCTGCGGTGGCTAGGAGCGGCCTCTGCACTCCAGTCTGGGCGACGAAGTGAAACTCCAACTCAAAAAAAAAAAAAACAAAAGAAATGTAAAATGGTACAACCACTTGAGAAAACAATCTGGTAATTCCACAAATTATTAAATATAGCTACCATGACCCAGGAAGTTCATACCTAGGTATATACCCTAAAGAAAGGAAAACATGTCTACACAAAGCTTTGTACATGAATGTTCATAGCAACATTAGTCATAACAGCCAAAAACAGAAGCAACACAAATGTCCATCAAATGACAGATAAATAAAATGTGGTGTATATTATTTAGTAATAAATGAATGAAGTACCTATACATACTTCATGGATTAATGTGAAAAACATTACTCTAAGCAAAAGAAGTCAGGCACAAAAGACCAGATACTACATGATTTTATTTAAATGGAAAGTTCAGAAAATGTAAATCTACATAGAGGGGGAAAAAATCTATAGAAAGTAAATTAGTAAAGTAGTTGCCTAGGACTAGGGAAGATGAGGTGTTTGGACGACTGGTAAAGATATCATTCCTAGCCATTCCTTTATGGGATGATAAAAATGTTCTGGAATGAGACTGTGTTGAGATTGTACAGCACTTTTTTTTTTTTTTTTTTTGAGTCGGAGTCTTACTCTGTCGCCCAGACTGGAGTGCAGTGGCTGCTCCTGGCCACCGCAGCCTCGATCTGCTGGGCTCCGGCGATCCTTCCGCCTCAGCCTTCCAACTAGCTGGAACTACAGGCGCGCGCTACCACGCCTGGCTAATTTTTTGATTTACTGTTGAGATAAGGTCTCGCCAAGTTGCCCGGGTGGTCTCAAACCCGCGGGCTCAGGCAATTCACTCACCTCAGCCTCCCAAGGCACGGGATTACAGGCTGAGCCACCAAGCCCGGCTTGTACAGCACTTTTAATGTACTAAAAGCCAGTGTACATTTCAGATGGGTACATTACATGATATGTGAGTTTTTCTCAATAAAGGGGTTACCCAAAAATAAAGACTTTCTCAGACAAACAAAAATAGAGACTTCAGTGACAACAGGCCTATATTACCAAAAGCATTCAAGTAAGTTCTTCCCAGCCAGGCTCGGTGGCTCAGCCTATAATCCCGCGCCTTTGGGAGGCTGAGGCGAGTGGATTGCCTGAGCCCGCGGGTTCAAGACCCGCCTGGGTAGCGAGACCTCATCTCTACAATAAATCAAAAAATCAGCTGGGCGTGGTAGCGCATGCCTGTAATTCTGGCTACTTCGAAGGCTGAGGCGGAAGGATCGCCGGAACCCAGCAGGTCAAGGCTGCGGTGGCCAGGAGTGGCCACTGCACTCCAGTCTGGGTGACAGAGTGAGACTCCAACTCAAAAAAAAAAAAAAAGGAAGTTCTTCCAACAGAAAGAATATAATACTGAACAGAAACTCAGAACTTGAAATGGTACAAATAGAGGTAAGTACAAAATTTTTTTTTTTGGTCAAGGTCTCACTCTATTACCCAGGCTGGAGTGCAGTGGCATGCTCACGATCACTGCAGCCTCGACCTTCTGAGCTCAGGAGATCCTTCCACCTTAGCCTCCCAAGTAGCTGGAACTAACTATAATCGTGTATCCCCACACCCTGATAATTTTTTTATTTATTGTAGAGACTGGGTCTCACCAAGTTGCCCAGACTGGTCTCGAACCCCTAGGCTCAGGCAATCCTCTCATCTCCACCTCCCAGAGTGCTGGGATTACAGACATGAGTCACCATGCCCAGCTGAAAGTACAGAATTCTTAATTTTGCATTTTCATTGCTCTAAAAGACAATCATATATTTAAAGTAAAATAGTATCAATGTATTATGTGCTTACAATATATGAAAAAGGAAAATGCATGGCAAAATTAACACAAAGGCGAACAGGAAGGAATTGGGCATATATATAGTCACAGTCTTTACATGTGAAGCTATATAACAGTATTTGAACGCGACCATGACTAGTTAAATATGTGCACTATAAACTCTAGGGAAACCACAAAACATTTTTTCGTTTTACACAGCAAGAGCTCTAAAGCAAACAATTTTTTTTTTTTTTTTTGAGTTGGCGTCTCACTCCATCGCCCAGACTGGAGTGCAGTGGTATACTCCCAGCCACCACAGCCTCAACCTGCTGGGCTCTGGCGATCCTTCTGCCTCAACCTTCCAAGTAGCCAGAACTACAGGCGCATGCTACCATGCCCAGCTAATTTTTTATTTATTGTACAATGAGACGAGGTCTTGCCAAGTTGCCTGGGCGGGTTTCAAACCTGTGGGCTCAGGCAATCCACTCGCCTTGGCCTCCCAAAGCACTGGGATTACAGGCTGAGCCACCGAGCCCAGTCAAATAAACATTTCTTAAAAGACATAAATATGTTTGAGAGTCAGGTGTGGCAAAAAAGATATAAATAACCATAAATATTAAAAATAATTTTGGAGCCCGGCTCAGTGACTCAGCCTGTAATCCCGCGCCTTGGGAGGCTGAGGTGAGTGGATTGCCTGAGCCTGCGGGTTCGAGACCCACCTGGGCAAATTGGTGAGACCTCATCTCTACAATAAATCAAAAAATTAGCTGGGTGTGGTAGTGCACACCTATAGTTCCAGCTACTTGGAAGGCTAAGGTGGAAGGATCGCCGGAGCCCAGCAGGTGGAGGCTGCGGTGGCCGGGAGCGGCTACTGCACTCCAGTCTGGGCAACAGAGTGACACTCCAACTCAAAAATAATGATAATAATAATTTTGGAATTTACAGAGACATAAAATAATATGCAAAAAATACAAAAATTAGCAAAGAAGAAACAAAAAAAAAACTAAAATAAATAAACATCTTCCAAAACAGTACACTTTAATCCAACTACAAATGCATTAAATGTAAATGGGGGCCAGACACATGGTTCATACCTGTAATCCCAGCATTTTGTGAGCCCAAGATGGGAGGATCACTTAAGCCCAGGAGTTTGAAAACTGCCTGGGCAACATGGCAAAACCTCATCTCCAAAATAAATCACAAAATTAGCCGGAGGTAGTGGTGCACACCTGTAGTCCCAGCTACTTGGAAGGCTGAGCTGGAAGGATAAACTGAGCACAACAGGTCAAGGCTGAGGCAGCCATGATGGTGCCAATGCACACCAGCCTAGGTGACAAAATAAGACTCCAACTTAAAAAAAATAAAAATAAACAGGCCATTGCCAGACCATTGTGGCCATTGTCCAATCACTGCAGTGCTAAGCTATGGTGTGGCCATGTGCTCTCTGAGCTATGGCCAGGCCATATTTCCTGGCTTCAGCCCCTTCCCTACCTGGGGAGGTGAATCTCCTCTTTCTCTCTCTCTTTCTAATTTACTTTCTAAATAAACTATATTTTCTAATCTTAAAAAAAGTAAACGTTTATCTTGAATCAACTACTGTAATAATTTCAACTAGTTACACTGAAAAGTTCATTGAAAAAGCACAGTGGCTCATGCCTGTAATCCCAGCACTTTGGGAGGCAGAGGCAGGAGATACACTTGAGCCCAGGAGTTTGGCACTTGCCTACGCAACACAGCAAGACCTTGTCTCTACAAAAGAAACCAAACAATTAGCTGGGCATGGTGGCACATGCCTGTAGTCCTAGCTACTCAGGAGGCTGAGGTAGAAGGATCACCGGAGCCTGGGAGGTAAAGGCTGCAGTGAGCCGTGATCATGCCACTGACTCCAGCCTGGGCAGCAGAGTGAAACCCCCGACTCAAAAAAAATGCAAATGGTTTTAACATACCAATTAAAAGTCAGATTGTCACAATGGTTTTTTTTTTTTTTTTGAGTTGGAGTCTCACTCTGTCGCCCAGACTAGAGTGTAGTGGCCGCTCCCAGCCACTGCAGCCTCGACCTGCTGGGCTCCTGCGATCCTTCCGCCTTCCGCCTCAGCCTTCCGAGTAGCCGGAATTACAGGCATGTGCTACCACGCCCAGCTGATTTTTTTTTACTTATTGTAGAGATGAGGTCTCACCAAGTTGCCCAGGCGGGTCTCGAACCCACAGGCTCAGGCAATCCACTCACCTCAGCCTCCCAAAGCGCGGGATTATAGGCTGAGCCACGGAGCCCGGCTCACAATGGATTTGAAAAAGAATGATCCAGCTGGGCTCGGTGGCTCAGCCTGTAATCCCGCGCCTTTGGGAGGCTGAGGTGAGTGGATTGCCTGAGCCCGCGGGTTCGAGACCCGCCAGAGCAGCAAGACCTCATCTCTACAATAAATCAAAAAATCAGCCGGGCGTGGTGGCGCATGCCTGTAATTCCGGCTACTAGGAAGGCTGAGGCGGAAGGATCGCCGGAGCCCAGCAGGTCGAGGCTGCGGTGGCCGGGAGTGGCCACTGCACTCCAGTCTGGGCGACAGAGTGAGACTCCAACTCTAAAAAAAAAAAAAAAAGAAAAAGAAAAAGAATGATCCAACAAAATAGAAAAGTAGAACCCACTCTGACTGTAAAGATCAAGAATAACCAAGCAAACAACCAGCAACAGTCTACCAATGATAACAAAAACTTAGCCAATGACTGATAAGGATTACTACATTTCAAAAAGTAACTACTGGCTGGGCCCAGTGGCTCAAGCCTGAAATCCCAGCACTTTGGGAGTTGCAAGGCAAAAGGATTACGTGAGTCCAGGGCTCCGAGACCCGCCTGGACAATTTGGCGGGACCTCATCTCTACAATAAATAAATAAAAATAGCCAGGCATGGTGGCAAACTCCTGTAGTTCCAGCTACTTGGAAGGCTGGGGCAGAAGGATCACCTGAGCCCAGCAGGTTGAGGCTGCAATGGCTGTGAGCGTGCCACTACACTCTAGCCTGGGTGACAGAGTGAGACTCCAACTCAAAAAAAAAAAAAGTAACTACTACCTATAATTCTCAAGACTGACAGCAACTTCAGTACAATAAATAGATCTAACCATAGAGACAGCTATATCTAGATACACTGCAATAATTTAATAACAAAGAACTGCCGGGTTCGGTGGCTCAGCCTGTAATCCCACACCTTTGGGAGGCTGAGGTGAGTGGATTGCCTGAGCCCGCGGGTTTGAGACCCGGTTGGGCAGGCGAGACCTCATCTCTACCATAAACCAAAAAAATTAGCCAGGCGTGGTAGCATGCGCCCGTAGTTCCAGCTATTTGGAAGGCTGAGGCAGAAGGATCACCGGAGCCCAGCAGGTTGAGGTTGTGGTGGCCGGGAGCGGCCGCTGCACTCCAGTCTGGGTGACAGTGAGACTCCAACTCAAATAAATAAATAAATAACAAAGAGCTATTTATACTTAATTATACAAGTCTGAAACTTTAATCCTAAATCACCCATAATTCAAATTAACAGTGGAAAAAAGCCTTGTTTATCTTGAATCAATTATTGTAGTAATTTCAACTAGTTATACTGAAAAGTTAGTTGAAATAACTGAACATTTCATTTCACATTAAAATGCAAAAGTATAATAAGACTGATGACCTTTAAGACTGAGTAACGAAGAGAATGCAAACTGCCAACACAGAATTGTGATGGCAAAAACAGTAGCATGTACTATCACTTGAGTCTCTACTGAGTGACCTTCTAAATAAGTATTGTTGTCCACATTTTATTAATGAAAAAACAGAAGTAAGCTAAAAGCAGTAGTAAGGGGTTAAAAGCAAGAATTGAAATTCAAGTGTGCCTCGCTCTGAAGGTCACATTTTTTATTTCCACACCCTGCCTCTAATAAGTCAACTATATAAACTATAAGTAACTCTAAAAGGAACTCCTACAAATTTTAACGAATTTCACTATAAACAGGAAGCACATACATCCTTACTCAGAGAACTCTTTTTCTAAAGAAAAACTAGTATTGCTGGGCTCGGTGGCTCAGCCTGTAATTCTGTGCTTTGGGAGGCTGAGGCGAGAGGATTGCCTGAGCCCGTGGGTTTGAGACCCACCTGGGCAACTTGGTGAGACCTCGTCTCTACAATAAATCAAAAAATTAGCCGGGCATGATAGTACACGCCTGTAGTTCCAGCTGCTTGGAAGGCTGAGGCGGAAGGATCGCCAGAGCCCACCAGGTCGAGGCTGCAGTGGCCGGGAGTGGCCACTGAACTCCAGTCTGGGCAACAGAGTGAGACTCCAACTCAAAAAAAAAAAAAAGAAAAGAAAAGCTAGTATTGATTCTATGACTGTTACAATTTCCAAACGATCACAAGAAAAATAAAAACATACGTGCAATTTTTCTTTTGGTCAAGCACTTTGCTCTATTTGACTGCTTTGTCTTTGTCTTCTGTAATCCATTCTCTTCCCTCGACTCCTGTTGCAAAACAAGAAACATGATCAGGGTGCCTGTCATTAAAAGTGGTAATTTCTCTATCTCTTCTACATCTTCTGTGGCAGATGGAGCCCTCTGAAGAATCAGTGATAGCTATAAATGTGATAGCTCACATCAGAAGAGGCCATGCTCGGTGGCTCAGCCTGTAATCTGCGCTTTGGGAGGCCGAAGTGAGTGGATTGCCTGAACCCGTGGGTTCGAGACCCACCTGGGCAACTTGGCGAGACCCTCATTTCTATAATAAATCAAAAAATTAGCTGGGTATGGTAGCACGTGCCTGTAGTTCTGGCTACTTGGAAGGCTGAGGCAGAAGGATCGCCAGAGCCCAGCAGGTCGAGCCTTGAGGTGGCCAGGAGCAACCACTGCACTCCAGTTTGGGTGACAGAGTGAGACTCCAACTCAAAAAAAAAAAAAGAAGAAGATTCTTTTCTGTACAGAAAGAAAAACATGTGGCTGGGCGTGGTGGCTCACCCCTACAATCCCAGCATTTTGGGAGGCCAAGGTGAGAGGATTTCCTGAGCCCACACGTTCGAGACCAGCCTGGGCTACTTGGCGAGACCTCATCCCTACAATAAATGTTTTAAAAATTAGCTGGGCATGGTGGCGTATGCCTATAGTACCAGTTATTTGGAAGGCTAAGGTGGCAGGATCGCCTGTGGTGGACGGGAGCATGCCACTGCCCTCCAACCTGGGTAACAGAGTGAGACTCCAACTCAAAAAAAGAAAAAGAAAAACATGTAAGATATGAAACAAAAAAAAAACCATAAAAATAAAAATGTATAATATATTAACATTATTATCTGTCATGTACAGAGTCAGAGTCACATTTTTCTAAAAAAGGACAAGACAGGCTTGGTGGCTCAGCCTGTAATCCCAGCACTTTGAGGCTGAGGCGCGTGAATTGCCTGAGCCCACAGGTTTGAGACCAGCCTGGGGAACTTGGTGAGACCTCATCTCCACAATAAATCAAAAAATTAGCCGCGTGTGGTAGCGCATGCCCATAGCTCCAGCTACTTGGAAGGCTGAGGTGGAAGGATTGCCAGAGCCCAGCAGGTCAACGCTGGGGTGGCCTTGAGTGTGCCACTGTACTCCAGTCTGGGCGACGGAGTGGGACTCCAACTCAAAAAAAAAGGCCTAGCTCCAAAATACCCATAAGCATCACCCAAGATAAAAGAAGCTTGATTCAAGGTTTAAAAACCAATAACAACGTTTAAACTCAGCGTGTACTCATTTATTTTCAATCACTCTTTGGCAGCTCACTGGGTAGTGAAGGAAAAGAAAAAGAGGGTAAATGAAAAATCCTACAGAAACAAAAGAGAACCAAATACACCTCAAAATTTAATAAAGATTATTAAAAAAAGGCCAAAAAAAAACACCAAGACAGCAAAAAAGGAAATAGGCCAGGTGTGTTGGCTCACATCTATCATCCAAGCAACACTGGGAGGCCAAGACAGGACAGGAGGATTGCTTTAGCCCAGGAATTCAAGCCTGGGCAACATGGTTGAGATCTCACTTCTACAAAAGGGGAAAAAAATGAAATAAAGAAAGGAGGAAAAATGAGCCTGAAGTGGCTTAAAGAGAATACAGGCAAAGATGATCCAATACACATATAATCGAGATCTCTGAAGCCAAAAACGAAACAATAGAACAAGCCAATATTAAAACTTGAAATACTACAATCCTAGAAAACATTCTTGAAGGAGGAAAAAAGACCAGAGTCTGTATACTAAAAGTACCCACCAATGTCTAAGAAAATGAACCTTGAACAATTAATTCCCAGACATATCTTAGTAAAAAAGATAAAGAAAAATTCTTAAAGCATACCGATGAACAAAAAAACCTAAATCACTAACCAAAACAAGAAAATCAAATGGACCTCATAAATACAGCATTCATGTCGGGCTCAGTGACTCAGCCTGTCATCCCAGCACTTTGAGAGGCTGAGGAAAGTGGACTGCCTGAGCCCATGGGCTTGAGACCAGCCCAGGCAACTTGGTGAGACCTCATCTCTACAATAAATCAAAAAATTAGCCGGGCACGCGCCTATGGTTCCAGCTACTTAGAAGGCTGAGGCAGAAGGTTCGCCTGAGCCCAGCAGGTCGAGGATGGGGTAGCCGAGAGCATACCACGGCACTCCAGCCTGGGTGACTAAGTGTGACTCCAACTCAAAAACAAACAAATGCAGCATACAAAAGTAAAAATACAGCTGGGCACAGTAGTTCACACCTGTAATCCCAGCACTTTGGAAGACTAAGGCAGAAAGATTGCGTAAGCTCAGGAATTTGAGACCAGCCTAGGCAAACAGCAAGATTTCATCTCTACAAAAAAATTAAAAAATCAGCTTGATGTGGAGGCACACACCTATGGTCCCACCTACTCAGGAGGCTGAGGTGAAAGGATCACAGTATAGACGTGACAGATTTTTAACACAGGTGTAAAAGCAAACCAATGAAAAAATAGCCTTTCTAGCCGGGCTCAGTGGCTCAGCCTGTAATCCTGAGTCTTTGGTAGGCTGAGGCGAGTGGATTGCCTGAGCCCGTGGGTTTGAGACCCACCTAGGCAACTTGGCAAGACCTCATCTCTACAATAAATCAAAAATTAGCTGGGCGTGGTAGCGCGCGCCTGTAGTTCCAGCTACTTGGAAGGCTGAAGCGGAAGGATCGCCGGAGCCCAGCAGGTAGAGGCTGCGGTGGCCGGGAGCGGCCACTGCACTCCAGTCTGGGCGACAGAGACTCCAACTCAAAAAAAAAAAAAAAAATGCTAGACCAGGTATGGTGGCTCAAGTTGGAATCTCAGCACTTTGGGAGGCCAAGGTGGGAGGACTGCTTAGGCCCAAGAGTTCAAGAGCAGCCTAGACAACACAGTGAGACCACTTTTCTATAAAAAAATCAAAAAACTAGCTGGGCATGGTGGTGCATGCCTGTAGTCCCAGCTACTCAGGAGGCTGAGGCAGGAGGATCACCTGAGTCCATAAGGTCAAGACCTTCAGTGACCCAAGATCGTGCCACTGCATTCCAGCCTGGGTGATAAGAGTAGGACCTGACTCAAAAAGAAAAAAAGCTAAAAAAAATTACTCCGGTTAAAGGAAAACCAAAAGTCAGTCTTCATAAAGATCAATAAAATTGATAAACCTCTTGTTAGACTGACAAAAAAAAGAATACCAAGAATAAAAGAGGGTAATCATTATAGACCCTCAGATATCAGAAGGATAATAAAAGAATACTGCAAAAACTCTATGCACATAAATTTAACAGCTGAAAATGGGTAAATTCCTTAAAAGACAAACTACCACAGCTTACTTACTCAAGGAGAAATAGATAACAAGAATAGTCTCTGTGTCTAAAAACTAATTGAATTCAAAGTTCAAAATCTCCAAAACTATTAACTGCACACTCCAGAACGTAACTATAATGATATCTCTAAAATACAAACAAAGACTTTGTAGGAAAACTCATCAATAAATATACCTGAATTGTTGCTAGTCTCTATAGATACCAAATATACAAACACTGTTACTGTCTATTTGGTGACAATATCTTCTAAAACAAGTCAAGACACAGTCCAAGACAAAGGACTTTTTTACTCTTTATTGTACAAAAAAAGTGTTGGAAATGTCTGGATGATGGAATACTAAAACTTTTGGATTATTTCTATGGTTGGAGAGACCAAAAGATAGAAAGTTGAGGCTGTTCAAAAATTCCAGAACAGTTTAATCATTTGAACCAAGTTTTTTTAAAAATCTTTTAAAACTGAAGGCCAACCTGAGCAACTTGATGGGACCTCGTCTCTACAATAAACCAAAAAATTAGCTGGACGTGGTAGCATGTGCCTTGGTTCCAGCTACTTGGAAAGCTAAGGTGGAAGGTCACCTGAGTCCAGCAGGTCAAGACTGCAGCAGCCATGAGTGTGCCACTGCACTCCAGTCTGGGTGACAGTGAGACTCGGGTGACACACACACAAAAAAAGAAAAACAGAAAACAATGATGAAATGGTAAATTTTTTTTTTTTTTTTTTTTTTTAGTTGGAGTATCACTCTGTCGCCTAGAGTGGAGTGCAGTGGCCACTCCTGGCCACCGCAGCCTCGACCTGCTGGGCTCCGGCAATCCTTCCGCCTCAGCCTTCCAAGTAGCCGGAATTACAGGCATGCACTACCACGCCCGGCTGATTTTTTGATTTATTGTAGAGATGAGGTCTCGCCGCCCAGGCGGGTCTCGAACCCGCAGGCTCAGGCAATCCACTCACCTCAGCCTCCCAAAGGCGCAGGATTATGGGCTGAGCCACCGAGCCTGGCTGAAACGGTCAATTTTTTAATAAAACTAGTCTAGGGCAAGGTTTCTAGTACCAAACCAAAGTCAGCTTGATGCCCTTTACCAAGCAGGCTCTATAAGAGCAGAGATTCTGCTGTCCACCACTGCAGTCCCAGTCCCAGGAGCACCTGGCACACAACAGGCACTCAGGGATGTCAAATACTGAGTCAAAAGCCTATAAAAAATGAAAAGTTTTAAGTAGTGCTATTTTGAAGGCTAATAAACAAATAGGTAACTGAGCTTAAAATCTGTAAAGTTAAAAACTGCAAAAGAATCTGCTGAGACAAAATATTCACTTCATCTATAACCTATTTTTGATACAAGAAATACTAAAGCTGCATCCAAGCAAAAGACTGAAGGGAACAAATGCCTCTAGGTATATAGATGTTAATTTTATGAGCAAATAGTGATACCTAAAGCTACCTTTCATAAAGGGGTGAGCAGATGCTAGAAAACACACACTGTGAAAGTCAAGAAACTATTATTTAGAAAATGGAGGAAAAAGGGCAGTCAGGAACATATGTTTATTTCTAGAGAAGCAAAGACTTTTACTCAACCAAAAAATGTCAGTAATGACTCTCCGTAATGACCGAGGATCTTTTTTTGTTTTTTTTAATTTATTTTTTGAGGCAGGATCTCATTCCATCACCCAGGATGGAGGGTAGTAGAAGAATCACAGCTCACCACAACCTCAACTTCTTAGGCTCAGGTGATCCTCCCGCCCCAGCCTCCCAAGCAACTGGGACTAAAGGCACCTGCTACCATGCCTGGCTAATTTTTTTTATTTTTTTGTAGCAAAAAGATCTCAGTATGTTGTCCCGGCTGCTCTTGAATTCCTGGGCTCAAACAATCCTCCTGCCTTGGCCTCCCAAAGTGCTGGGATCATAGGCATGAGTCACCACACCTGGCCCAACAACTGAAAATCTTGAAAAGAGGAAATTAAAGATTGAAAAAAGACAAGAATAAGCTCATGCCTGTAATCCCAGAACTTTGGGAGGTGGAGGCAAAAGGACTGCCTGAGCCCACAGGATCAAGACCAGACAGGGCACCTTGATGAGACCTTGTCTCTACGATAAATCAAAAAATTAGCCGGGCTCGGTGGCTCAGCCTGTAATCCCGCGCCTTTGGGAGGCTGAGGTGAGTGGACTGCCTGAGCCCACGGGTTCGAGACCCGCCTGGGCAACTTGACGAGACCTCATCTCTACAATAAATCAAAAATTAGCCAGGCGTGGTAGTGTGCGCCTGTAGTTCCAACTACTCGGAAGGCTGAGGCGGAAGAATCGTCAGAGCCCAGCAGGTCGGGGCTGCGGTGGCCGGGAGCGACCACTGCACTCCAGTCTGGGCGACAGAGTGAGACTCCAACTCAAAAAAAAAAAAAATTAGCTGGGCATGGTGGGCATGTCCCTAGACCCTCATAACCACTTGGGAAGCTGAAGTGGGAAAATCACCTGAGTCCAGAAGGCCAAGGTTGTGTGAGCCATGATTGTGCCACTGTCCTGCAGCCTGGGCAAGACTCCAACTCAAAAAGAAAAAAAAAACATACAAGATTTTACTTTATGAGAAAGGTAAAATCTCAGATCTCTGGAGAACAGGTAGATTATTGAAAAATGGTAGTAGACATGTTTAACCACTGATACTTTGCTTCTCAAAATATAGAGAGCCAGGTGTGGTGGCTCACGTCTATAATCTCAGCACTTTGGGAGGCTGAGGTGAGAAAACTGCCTGAACCCAAGGGTTCAAGACCAGTCGGCAACTTGGCAAAATCTCATCTCTACAGTAAAATTTTTTTTTAATTAGCTGGGTGTGTTGGCACACACCTGTAGTTCTAGCTACTTGGAAAGCTGCGGTGGAAACATCGCCTGAGACCAACAGGTAGAGGCTGCAATGGCATGAGTGTGCCACTGGGCACTCTAGCCTGGGCAACAGAGTGAAACTCACAACTCGAAAAAAAATCAAAATATACGGAGATACACATAAATGTGATAAAAGTGCAAGAAAAGCATGGGAGGGCAAAACAAATACAGAGGTTACCTTTGGATGGGTGGAAAAGAATGCAAGTAGGAACGGACCCTCGAAGAGAAGAGAGATTCTCAGATGGTGAGTACAAGTATTCACACTATTTTTATTTTATGCCCATTATTACTGTATGTATAACATATCTGACATCTGACATATGTTCTGCTATATAAAGAGCTCCAAGAAATACCAAAATGGTCAATTTTAGCTTGAATGGGTTAAGGAATACCTAGTGAACTACTAAAGCATTATCTCTTTGGTGTGTCTGCGAGGGGGTTGCAGAGGAGGCTGATATGTGAGTCTGAGTGGCTAAAGTAGGAAAGATCCCAGGAGTTCGAGGCCAATCCAGGCAACGCAGCAAGACCTAATCTCTGCAAAAAAATCACAACAATCAACTAGGCAAGATGGTACTTACATGTACTTCAAGCTACTAAGGGGACTGAAGCAAGAGGATTGCATGAGCCCAGAATGTCGAGGCTGCAGTGAGCAGTGATCATGCCCCTACACTCTAGTCTGGGCAACAGAGTTAGGCCCTGACTCAAAAAAACAAAAACAAAAAAACTTTGGCTCCATAATCTCTGCAAGAGCAGTTTAGAATTTTAGGATGGTATGATCGTTAAGAACCTTCACAAATAGTGTCATTTACATTCTTATCAGAAGTCCATTCATTTTATTGTCCACTTGCCAAGACTAATACCACGTTTTTAAATTTTTGTCGACAATAAAAATTATATATTGTTGTATTTTTATTTTATTTATTTGTGTATTTTTATTTATTTTTTTGAGTTCGAGTCTTACTCTGTCATCCAGGCTGAAGGGCAGTGACACACGCTCAGGGCCACCACAGCCTCGACCTGCTGGGCTCAGGCGATCCTTCCACCTCGGCCTTCCAAGTAGCTGGAACTACAGACATATGCCACCACGCTCAGCTCATTTTTTTGATTTATTGTAGAGATGAGGTCTCGTCAAGTTGCCTAGGCTAGTCTTGAACCTGTAGGCTCAGGCAATCCTCTCACCTCAGCCTCCCAAAGTGCTGGGATTAGAGGCATGAACTACTGCACCCAGATTATTTGTGTATTTTTTGAGTTGGCATCTCACTGTCACCCAGGCTGGAGTATAACGGTATAAGCACAGCTCATGGCAGCACCAACCTCCTAGGCTCAAACAATTCTCCCACCTCAGCCTCCTGAGTAGCTGGGACTATGGGTGTGTGCTACCAAGCCTGGCTAATTTTTGATTTTTTGTAGAGAAAAGGTCTTGCTATATTGCCTAGGCTGGTCTCAAACTCCTGGACTCAAGGGATCCTCCTCCCTCGGTTTCCCAAAGTGCTGGGATTACAGGCCTGAGTCATCGTGCCAGGCCAGGAGGTAAAAATTAAAGCATGTGAAGACCAATTAGGTGTAAAAGATGAGGAGTCAGAGATAATGCGGAGCTTTACAGCTAGGGGAAATGAGTGATTCTACCATTAAGTGAGATAAAAGATATAGGAGAAGCCAGGCTTGGTGGCTCAGCCAGTAACCCCGCGCCTTTGGGAGGCTGAGGTGAGTGGATTCCCTGAGCCCGCGGGTTCGAGACCTGCCTGGGCAGCGAGACCTCATCTCTACAATAAACCAAAAAAATCAGCCGGCGTGGTAGCACATGCCTGTAATTCCGGCTCCTTGGAAGGCTGAGGTGGAAGGATCGCCGGAGCCCAGCAGATCGAGGCTGTGGTGGCTGGGAGCGGCCACTGCACTCCAGTCTGGACAACTGATGAGACTCCAACTCAAAAAAAAAAAAAAGATATAGAGAAAGAGAAGGAAATTTGAAGGAAAAAATAATGACCTAATTACCTGTCTGTTAGACCTGACCTACAGGCAGGGGAAAAAAAAAACTCCAATAAACAAATGGGAAATAGGCACTAAAAGACCAGAGGATGAGCTCTACAGAAGCTCTATTCAATAAAGTGCTATAATAATGGAAATGCTCCACAGCTGTGCTGTCTAATGGACCTGACACTAGTCTCATGCGGCTTTGATCATTTGAAATGTGACTAGTGCAATAAAGAAGCTGATTTTTAATTTTAATTAATTTTAATTTAAACAATTGCAGGTGGTTAGGTACCTCTATATCTAGAACATATCTAGAGACTTAAAAACATTCACATTTTCCCTTACTTGCCAGACACGCGAAAATTAAGATTTACAATGGATTTATTCAAATAGTTCTAAAATATCACTTTGGTTTACCATATTATAAAACTGAAGACCTATGATCCGTCCTCAACCAAACAGCATGATTACTTTCTTTTAAGCAATTCTTAATTCCATTTATAAATCAAAACAAAGATGAGTAAAAATTGCATGGTCGTGGTGAGCTGGCACTAAGGTACAGTCACAAAACAAACCAGACACGGGTAAAGAGGCCAGCTGAGACCCAGAACTCCACTTTCCAATACTGACCTCTCCATCGCTATCAGATATCACGATGAATGCATCCTCAAGTCTGCGCTTCTTCCTCGCACTGACAGAACTGGGAGTTTCCACATCCTTCTTCTCCAGGTTCTGAGATTCAACGGCTTCTTTCACTTTTTTCTTTCTCCGTGGCATCCTTTTGCCTGGAATACAAAGACAAATAGCTTACTCAAAGTATAAGTTTTCTAGGAGCTATTTAATTTGGTCATATAAAAGAAAAAAATACCCTTAACTAACAGAAGTAAAACTGGATTTCTGAACTTTTCTACTACTCATTAAAAATCCATTTTTTTTTTTGAGTCAGAGTCTCACTCTGTCGCCCAGACTGGAGTGCAGTGGCTGCTCCCGACCACCACAGCCTCGACCTGCTGGGCTCCGGTGATCCTTCCGCTTCAGCCTTCCAAGTAGCTGGAACTACAGGCGCGCGCTACCACGCCCGGCTCATTTTTGATTTATTGTAGAAATGAGGTCTCGCCAAGTTGCCCAAGCGGGTCTCGAACCCGTGGGCTCAGGCAATGCACTCACCTCAGCCTCCTCAAGTGAGGGATTACAGGCTGAGCCACCGAGCCCGGCTAAAAATCACATTTTTTAGCCAGGTACAGTGGTTCATGCCTGCAATCCCAGCACTTTGGCAGGTGGAGGCAAGAGGACTGCCTGAGCCAGGAGTTCAAGACCAACCTAGACAACTTGGTGAGATCTTGTCTCTACAATAAATCCAAAAACAAATTAGCTGGGTGTGGTGGTGCAAACCTGTAGTTCCAGCTACTTGGAAGGTTGAAGTAGAAGGATTGCCTGAGCCCAGCAGGCCAAGGCTGCAGGGGCCATGAGTGGGCCACTGCACTCCAGCTTTGGTGACAGAGTGAGAACCTACTCAAAAAAAAAATATTATTTTCTCAGCTGGGCATGGTAGCTGACACCTAGAATCCCAGCACTTTCAGAAACCAGAGAAGATCACTTGACACAAAGAGTTTGAGCATGGACAACATAGCAAGACCCCATTTCTATGTTAATCATTTTTTTCCCTATAGAGTGAAAGGGCAAAGCCAAAATGGAGTTACCTCGATCATCTTGGGCCGGCCTGGCAGTGGCTAGTGTATTCAGGTCAGTGCTGAATGCACAGTAATAATCGTCTCTTTTTTTGAGTTGGAGTCTGCCAGGCTGGAGGGCAATGGCACACTCATGGCTACCTCAGCCTCAACCCACTGGGCTCTGGCAATCTTTCTGCCTCAGTCTTCTAGTAGCTGGAACACAGACGTGCACTATCACACCTGGCTAATTTTTGATTTATTTTAGAAACAAGGTCTCACCAAGTTGTCCAGGCTGGTCTCAAACCCGCAGGCTCAGGCAATCCGCTTGCCTCGGCCTCCCAAAGTGCTGGGATTACAGGCTGAGCCACTAAGCCCAGCCAGCAATAATCAATAATTAAAAGAATAGCCATTTCTCTAGGACCGCTAGGGAAGTTTCATTAACATCTTTGCTCCAAGAATTTGTCTTCCAGCTATCAGCTCAGTCTTTTTCTACATGACTGATGACCTGTGACTGATCGATCACCCACAAATCTGGCCACCATAAATCCAGCCACCAGAGATATGAGAAATATCACCAAGGCACCAGTTCTCTTGTGATCTCGCCAAAGAAAGTTTGTTGACCTCCTGAAAAAACCTCACAAACCCTAGCCCTAAGCATTCAGGGTAGATGTTTCCTTTAAGCATCTGGCCCCTTCTCTCGCTACGAAAGTGAATAAATTCTTTTGCTTGCTTGTTTTCTGTGCAAATCTTTGCTTTCCCACAGCATCAACTTGATTCACTGACCTAACATAGAGGAAAACATATAATAAATATATAAATATCATTCTCCATTGTGAAATTTCAATAGTAGTAATATAATAATTTACCCTAATTCCTTATACAAAGTCTATTTTATTGACTACACATTGCAATTTACCTAGAAGATTTTCTAAAAATACTAATTGCCTCAATCTGATAAAGGGCATCTACAAAAACCATAACTAATATGCTAATATCTTTTTTTTGTTTGTTTTTGAGTTGGAGTCTCACTCTGTTGCCCAGACTGGAGTGCAGTGGCCGCTCCCGGCCATCACAACCTCAACCTGCTGGGGCTCCGGCAATCCTTCCGCCTCAGCCTTCCAAGTAGCTGGAACTACAGGCACGCGCTATCACGCCCAGCTAATTTTTGATTTATTGTAGAGATGAGGTCTCGTCAAGTTGCCCAGGCGGGTCTCGAACCCGCGGGCTCAGGCAATCCACTCACCTCAGACTCCCAAAGGCGCGGGATTACAGGCTGAGCCACCAAGCCCGGCTGCTAATATCTTATTTAAAGGTAAAAGATCAAATGCTTTATCCTTAAGACAAGGAGCAAAACAAGAATGCTTTTCTGGTTTGTTTTTTTTTTTAGTTGGAGTCTCACTCCTTCACCCAGGCTGGAGTGCAGTGGCATGCACGCTCACGGCCATACCAGTGTTGACCTGCTGGGCTCCAGCAATCCTTTCACCTCAGTCTTCTGAGTAGCTGGAAGTATAGATGCGCACTACCATACTCAGCTATTTTTTATTCTATTGTACAGACGAGGTCTCACCCATGGGCTGGTCTCGAACCCGCGGGCTCAGGCAACCCACTCACCTCGGCCTCCGAAAGTGTTGGGATTACAGACTGAGCCACCGAGCCTGGCCAAGAATGCTTTCATCACTAAACATTACACTTATGGTTCTAAGCAAATCAATCAGGCAAGAAAAAATGAAAGACATTTGACATGGAAAGGAAGAAGTAAAACTTTAATGATTTGCAGATGACATGATCTTGTATTCTAAAAAAAAAATAGAATAAGAAATTGACTAAAAAACTGTTATAACAAGCTGGGCATGGTGGTTCACACCTGTAATCCCAGCACTTTGGGAGGCAGGGGTCAAGAGGATTGCTTGACTCCAGGGGTTTGAGACCAACCTGGGCAACTTGGCAAGCCTTCATCTCTACAATAATTCAGAAAAATAGCCAGGCTTGGTAGTGTCCTGTGCCTGTGGTTCCAGCTACTTGGAAGGTTGTGGCAAAAGGATCACCTGAACCCTGCTGCTTGAGGTTGTGGTATCCATGAGTGTGCCAATGCACTCCAGCTTGGGCAGCAGAGTTAAGACTCTGACTCAAAAAAACCCAAAAAACTATTATAACTATTGAATAGTTCATCAAGTTTCACCCTGCCTTTTAACCGCAGGACACGGGTCAATATACAAAAACCAAATGCATTGCTATACACTGGCAATAAACCAAAACTGAAATCCCAAAAATTGTATTTCTAATAGCATCAAAGAAGCTGTCCTTAAAAATAAATTTAAGAGCCGGGCTCAGTGGCTCAGCCTGTAATCCCACATTTTGGGAGGCTGAGGTGAGTGGATTGCCTGAGCCCGTGGGTTCGAGACTCGCCTGGGCAGCTTGGCAAGACCTCATCTCTACAATAAATCAAAAAAATTAGCCGGGTGTGGTAGTGCACGCCTGTAGTTCCAGCTACTTGGAAGGCTGAGGCGGAAGGATCGCCGGAGTCCAAAAGGTCGAGGCTGCGGTGGCCGGGAGCGGCCACTGCACTCCAGTCTGGGCGACAGAGTGCGACTCCAACTCAAAAAAAAAAAAAAAAAACTGCTGAAAGAAATTAAAGACCTAAATAAATGCAAATATCTCCCATGCTCATGAATTGGAAGACTTGATATTGCTATACTCTCCAAATTGCCCTACAGACACCCAGTTGGAATTTTTTGTAGAAATAGACAAGTTGATCTTAATATTCTCATAAAAATGCAATGGTCCCAGAATAGATAAAACTATCTTGGTGGAAAAATAAAAAAGATTTTCAAACATCTCAATTTCAAAACTTACTACAAAGCAACATTATCAAGTCAGTGTGGCTCTTACACAAGGATAGATTATAGATCAATGAAACAGAACTGTGACTCTAGAAAACACACACATGTTTATTGGTAACTGACTTTTCTTTTATTTTTGAGTCGGAGTCTCACTCCGTCGCCCAGGCTGGAGTGCAGTGGCATGCTTATGGCCACCGCAGTCTTGACCTGCTGGGCTCAGGCAATCCTTCTGCCTCAGCCTTCCATGTAGCTGGAACTACAGGTACACGCCACCACACCCGGCTTACTTTTTGATTTATCGTAGAGATGAGATCTCGTCAAGTTGCCCAGGCAGGTCTCGAACCCGTGAACTCAGACAATCCTCTCACCTCGGCCTCCCAAAGTGTTAGGATTATGGATGTGAGGCACCACGCCAGGCCCACAACTGATTTTCAGCAAGGGTGTCAAGATAATTCCATGAAAAAAGAATAGTCTTTTCAACAAATGGTACTGGGAAAAATGAATACCAACAAACAAAAGAATGAAATTGGATCCCTGTCTCACATATGCATAAAATGGCATGAAATCGATCAAAGACCTAAATGGAAGAATAAAACCTATAAAACTCCTTAAGAGAAAACATAGGAATAAATCTTTGTAACCTTGGACAGGAAATGGATTGTTAAACATGTCGTCAAAAACAAAAGCAGGAGCCGGGCTCGGTGGCTCAGCCTGTAATCCCACGCCTTTGGGAGGCTGAGGTGAGTGGATTGCCTGAGCCCATGGGTTCGAGACCCACCCAGGCAGGCGAGACCTCATCTCTACAATAAATCAAAAAATCAGCCGGGCGTGGTAGCGCGCGCCTGTAATTCCGGCTACTCAAAAGGCTGAAGCGGAAGGATCACTGGAGCCCAGCAGGTCGAGGCTGCGGTGGCTGGGAGCGGCCACTGCACTCCAGTCTGGGCAACTGAGTGAGACTCCAACTCAAAAAAAAAAAAAAAAAGCAGGGACTAGGTGCAGTGGCTAACACCCATAATCCCAGCATTTTGGGAGGCAGAGACAGGAGGATCACTTGAGTCCAGGAGTTTGATACCAGACAGGGCAACACAGCGAAATCTCATCTCTACAAAAATAATAAATAAGTAAATAAAAATTAGCCAGGCGTGGTGGCACAAGCCTGTAGTCCTAGTTACTCAGAAGGCTGAGGCTAAAGGATTGCCAAAGCCCAGGAGGTTGAGCTACAGTGAGCCAATACCTGGAGACAGAGTGAGACTCTGACTCAAAAAAGAAATACATAAAATAAGTAAAATAAAAAATTCTGAAAAAGCAAGCCAGGCACAGCGGCTCATGCCTGTAATCCCAGCACCTTGGGAGGCTGAGTTGGGAGGATTGCTTGAGGCTAGGAGTTCAAGACCAGCCTGGGCAACATAGTGAGATCTCCTCATCTTGACTAAAAATCACAAAATTAGCCTGGTTGTAGTTCCAGCTACTCAGAAGGCTGAGGCAGAAGTACTGCCTGAGCCCAGGAAGCGGAAGCTGCAGTGAGCCATGATTGTGCCACTGCACTCCAGCCTGGGCAACAGGGTAAGACCCTGACTCAAAAAAAAAAAAAAAAAAAAGGAATTAAATACTAACACACGTGACAATTTGGATGAAGGCTGAAAACCTAATAAATAAAAAAAGCCAGTCCCAAGGGACCACATATTGTATGATTCCATTTATAAGAAACATCCAGATTGATAGATAGAGACAGAAAGTAGATTAGTGACTAGAATGTTTAGGGATGAGGGGAAATAGGGAGATTGAGCAGTGATGACTAAGGAGTGTAGAGTTTCTCTCTGGGGTGATGAAAATGTTTTAAAATTGATTGTGGTGATGGCTACACAACTCTATGAATATACTTACAAGCATCAAATTGTACACTCAAAGTACGTAAATTGTATGGTATGTGAATTATATCTCAATAAAGTTATTTTTAAAATTAACCTCTGGATCAGGCTGGGTGGCTCAGACTATAATCCCAGAACTTTGGGAGTCTGAGACGAGTGGATTGCCTGAGCCCGTGAGTTCAAGACCAGCCCAGGCAACTTGGCAGACCTCGTCTCTACAATAAATCAAAAATTAGCTGGGCATGGTAGCACGTACATGTATTTCCGGCTACTTGGAAGGCTGAGGTGGAAGGATCGCCGGAGCCCAGCAGGTCGATGCTGGGTGGCTGTGAGTGTGCCACTGCACTCCAGCCTAGGTGATAGAGTGAGACTCCAACTCAAAAAAAAAAAAAAATTAACCTCTAGTGAACCAAGTCACAGCACTGGTTACCTCTGGAGGACACTGACTGAGCCAGCCACAGGGAGCCTTCTGGGGTGTTGGAAATGTTCGGTATCCTGATTTGGGTGGGAGCTGCATGGGCCTGCACACTGAGCTATATAAACTTCTCTCTAAGTAAATGACACTTGAATAAAAAACTTTTTTTTTTTTTTTTTTGAGTTGGAGTCTCATTCTGTCGCCCAGGCTGGAGTGCAGTGGCACGTTCCGGGCCACCGCACCCTCAATCTGCTAGGCTCAGGTGATGCTTCCTCTTCAGCCTTCCAAGTAGCAGGAACTACAGGTCCACACCACCATGCCCAGCTCATTTTTTTATTTATTGTAAAGATAAGGTCTCACCAAGTTGCCCAGGCTGGTCTTGAACCCATGGGCTCAGGCAATCCTTTCACTTCCACCTCCCAAAGTGCTGGTATTATAGGCATGAGCCACTGCACCTGGCCTAATAAAAAGCTTCTTAAAATAATAAATATTTGGCTAGGCGCGGTAGCTCTTTGGGAGACCAACGTGAGAGGACTGCCTGAGTCCACGGATTTGAGAACAGCCTGGGCAACTTGGCGAGACCTCATCTGTACAATAAATCAAAAAATAGTACCAAGGCATGGTAGCACACACCTGTACTTCCAGCTACTTGGAAGGCAGAGGCGGAAGGATTGCCTGAGCCCAGCGGGTCAATACTGAGGTGGCCATGAGCATGCCACTGCACTCCAGCCTGGGCAATGGAGTGAGACTGCAACTCAAAATAATGACAATAATAACAACAAATATTTCAGGAGTGAATATTTCAACGAATCCTAAGAAACCTGAAAAGCATATACAGTTACTATGAGCAAACAGGTTCCGAATTTACTTGCTCAAACAAGCAGGCACTTGGACCTTTGTCTCCTGACTCTAAACCCTGATTCCAGAATTGCACAGCCTGTCCTTCCATGCCCTCTAATTAGAACCGCTGTTTGATACATACTAAGCACAGACAAATATTGGCTGAATGAATAAGGAGCACAACACGTGTATTTAAATTATTAAATGCAAGCCGGGCTCGGTGGCTCAGCCTGTAATCCCGCGCCTTTGGGAGGCTGAGGTGAGTGGATTGCCTGAGCCTGCGGGTTTGAGACCCACCTGGGCAGCGAGACCTCATCTCTTCAATAAATCAAAAATTAGCCGGGCATGGTAGCGCATGCCTGTAATTCTGGCTACTCGGAAAGCTGAAGCGGAAGGGTCACCGGAGCCCAGCAGGTCGAGGCTGCGATGGCCGGGAGCGGCCGCTGCACTCCAGTCTGGGCGACAGAGTGAGATTCCAACTCAAAAAAAAAATAAAAATAAAAAAAATAAATTAGCCGGGCTCGGTGGCTCAGCCTGTAAGCCCGCCGCCTTTGGGAGGCTGAGGTGAGTGGATTGCCTGAGCCCGCGGGGTCGAGACCCGCCTGGGCAGCGAGACCTCATCTCTACAATACATCAAAAAATCAGCCGGGCGTGGTAGCGCGCGCCTGTAATTCCGGCTACTCGGAAGGCTGAGGCGGAAGGATCGCCGGAGCCCAGCAGGTCGAGGCTGCGGTGGCCGGGAGCGGCCACTGCACTCCAGTCTGGGCGACAGAGTGAGACTCCAACTCAATAAATAAATAAATAAATAAATAAATAAATGCAGCTAGGCACGGAGGTTCACATCTGTAATCCCAGCACCTTGGGAGAATGAGATGGGAGGATTGTTTGAGCCTGGGAATCCGAGACTGCATTAAACCATGACTGCCGCTGCACTCTAGCCTGGGTGACAGAGTGGATCCTGACTCTAAGTTAAATAAGTTAAAGTTAAATGTTTAAACGCCATACATGTGTTTAACGCACAATGAGAAAATTCCCAAGTACAAAAAATTAAAGATACAGGACAGAGCTGACGAAAGCGACACAGAGACCATCACCCTAAGTGATCCTAAATCTAAGAAAACAGCATGAGTAGGACTAGGCAGCAAGACTCAGAGGAGGGAGGCCGGGAGGGCTCACAATGCCCTAGGAAACACTTGTCTGGAGGAGTTTCCTTTCCGTACCATTCATTTAAACCAGTATGCCCCAACTCAGTCGCAAGGGAAGCTTTACCATCAAATACAGGTAATTTCTGAAAAGCACTTAAATAAATAAAAACCCTTGACTCTAGCATAGAACCACTGTAGGCTCAATAAGGGTCTTCCTTCTTTTTTCTTTCTTTTCTTTTTTTTTTGAGTCGGAGTCTCACTCTGTCGTCTGGGCTGGAGTGCAGAGGCGGCACGCTCACAGCCACCGCAGCCTCGACCTGCTGGGCCCCGTGGGATCCTTCCACCCCAGTCTTCCAAGTAGCGAGAATTACAGGCATGCACCACCATGCTTGGCTAAGATGCAGTCTCCTCGCCGAGTTGCCCAAACTGGTCTCGAACCTGTGGGCTTGGGCAACCCTCTCACCTTGGCCTCCCAAAGTGCTAGGATTATAGGCGTGAGCCACCACACCTTGCTCAATGTGGGTTTTCAAAGAATCATAGCAGATAATAGATCAATAAGAAGCTTTAAGTAAAGGCACCCCACAGATACAAATTCCAAAATTACAACACCTCATGAGATTTAACCACACTACATTCTAGAAGAGTAAATAAAAAAGGTCATTGACCAGGCAATTTAAACAAGCCAGCATACAGTTCAGCTACTACTTTTTTTTTAAGTTACTACCCTTCAAGGTAGTTCTTCAAGAAGAACTCACTAAAATAATGGCATATCTTTACTTAACTTGAACTAAAATGAATTACCACTAACTGCTCACAAAGGAGAAATCAAGTCTGGATGCCAACAGCAAGTTCTTAATCATGACAGTACAAAATGTCTCTAGAATGCACAAGCAGGAAAGGTGACCCAATAATGAGACTTGTTATTTATTTCACAGGGAGCATCTTTGATGGTGTCCTTGAAAATACCCAATTTGCAATATTATTTGTCATTTTATTTCAGTACATCCATCATCTTGATCTACTTGAAGAACAACCACTGACAAGATAATTTAAAATCTTGACATTCTAGGCACTAAACTTGTCAAAACTGCTTTGAAAGCTTAGAGGCATAGGGTCTGTAAGAACAATCCCTTATAAATGATTGACTCTTACCCTTAATAAGTCAGCACTCAAAAAATGTGGTGCCAAGTGCTTTATCAATTCATTACAATGAGTTTGCTTCAGTACCTAAAAAAGAAAGGTAGGCCAGGCGTGGTGGCTCAGCTTGTCATCCCAGCACTTTGGGAGGCCAAGGTGAGAGGACTGCCTGAGCCCACAGGTTCAAGACCAGCCTGGGCAACTTGGTGAGACCTTGTCTCTACGATAAATCACAAAAACCAGTTGGGTGTGGTGGCATGCACCTGTAGTTCCAGCTACGTGGAAGACTGAGACAGATGAATTGCCTAAGCCTGGTAGATCGAGGTGGCAGATCATGATGGCTGTGACTGCACTCACTCCAGCCCGAGTGACAAGAGTGATACTCCAACTCAAAAAAGAAAAACAAAAAAAAGAAAGGTAGGGTCGGGCATGATGGCTCACGCCTGTAATCCCAGCAATTTGGGAGACAGGCAAGAGGACTGCCTGAGTCCAGAGGTTCGAGACCAGCCTGGGCAACTTGGTGAGACCTTGTCTCTACAGTCAATCAAAAATTGAGCCAGGCATGGTGGCATGCGCCTGTAGTTTCAGCTACTTGGAAGGCTGAGGCAGAAGGATCGCCTAAGCTCAGCATGTCAAGGCTGCGGTGGTGGCAAGCTTGCCACCGCACTCCAGCTTGGGCAAGACTCTGACTCCAAAAAAAAAAAAGCAACAGGTAAACGCACACCTATACGTGCGCACACACGCGCGCACACACACACCCCAGCTTACACTTCACTTCCCAGCTTATACTCTGCCTCAGTTTAGGCCAAGGGTGTAAACACCGAATCCAAGCACGCCGGAGGAAGCCTCACAGTTACCCTTTCTCGAGTCCCGCACACTCCTCCCCCACCTGTCACGCATCGTACAGGTTCTTTCTCCCAGTAACACCACGTGGTGGCCGCCCACACCGCACACAGACCAAGTCAAACTGACCAAGTGGGCAGACAGCTAAGCTGAAACTGAGGCGCAATGCCCCTAGTCCCAAAAACGCTTTCCTTTTGGGGGTGGGAGAGAGGGTCTTGCTCGGTGGCCCAGGCTGGGGGGCTTGGGTGCTGGGGTGCCATCCGCGCTCACCACAGCCCCCACCTTGGGAGGCCAAGGCGAGAGGACTGCCCACCGAGCAGGGGGGACGAGCCGGCGCCAGACCGACGGCCCGCGGCGGTGTCCCTTTCGTGGAGGCAGGGCCCGGCTGTGCTGTCCCGGCGGCCTCAAGCTCCGGGCCCCACGGCTTCCCCCTCTCGGCCTCCCAAACGCGCGGAACACCGAGAGGCAGACGGACTGCGCCGCTCACCGGTGCCGCGGGCGGAGGGGCCGGCTCAGGACGGCCCGGCGCCCCACCGCGAGCCCGCAGGTGCCGGGCTGCCCGGACCCGGACCCGGACCCGACCGCCCTCCGCCCACAGACACGCGTCCCGGCCCCCCGCGCCTCGTCCGGAGACCGGGGACGCCCTCGCTGCACCCAAGGCGGTCGGGGCCGGCGCGAAGGCCTCCGCGTAGACGGACCAAAACGCACCGCTGTGGGAACGAAAAGCCGCCGGCGACGGGCGTCCCCGCCGGAAGCCGCGTTGTCGGGCACAGAGTCGGCGACCACGAGGACGGCCCCCACCAGACGAGACCCCGCGGGCGGCGGCGGGAGGTCGCCCGGGAGCGCAGCCCGCGAAGCCCGGGGGGCACAGGCCGCCCCAGGTGGGCCGGGCCGGGCCACCGAGGGCGGAAGCCACCCCGGCGACAGCAGCGGCCCGCGCGGCCTCGGGAACGGTCCGCCGGCGGCAGCAACGGCCCGCGCGGAGACGCCCCTCGCGGCGACGGGCGCGCGGGGCGGCGGGTACTCACCGCGCGGCTGGGCCGGGCGCCCCCGCCGGGCCGCTGGGGGTCGCGAGCGGACGCGGCGCGCCGAGCAGTGCGCAGGCGCGCGCGTGCCGAGACGGAACCAACGCGCGCCGCGGGGGGAGCTGCCGCCGGCCGTACCAACACGCGAGGCGGGGGCCGCGCGGGCCGGTCACCTGCCGCCTCGGGAGGGCAGCCAGGGCCGCCCCAGCTCGGAGCAGACGGTGGAGCGCAAAACCCGGGCGGCCACTTCTGGGCAGAGCTCCAGGCGGCGATGCTTGAAGGGTGCGCTTTGTGACCCCGCGGGGTCGCGCCTAGAGAAAGGCAGACACTCCCACAGCTGTGCGCGCGAAGACGCGTTCGCAGAAGCCCGCTTCCCCGCGAAAAATGTGGCCGGCAGAAACGTCCAGCAAGATAAGTAAAATGGGCCCGGCGCGGTGGCTCACGCCTGTCATCCCAGCACTTCGGGAGGCCGAGGCGAGAGGATTGCCTGAGTCCTGGAGTTCAAGACCAGCCTGGGCAACTTGGTGAGCCCTCGTCTCCACAATAAATTTTTTAAAAAATTAGCCGGGCGTGGTGGTGCGCGCCTGTAGTTCCAGCTACTCGGAAGGCTGAGGCGGAAGGATCGCCGGAGCCCAGCAGGTCGAGGCTGCGGTGGCCGTGAGCGTGCCACTGCACTCCAGCCTGGACCACAGAGTGAGACTCCCAACTCAAAAAAAAAAAAAACAAAAAAAAACCGCAAAACCAAAAACATGGTCCGTGTAATCCTAGCAAGTAGCAAAGACCTAAAGCAAACACTCAATAAATGTTGATTGAATTGAAATGCGGAAGAGAGAGATCCGAAAAGATTGCAGTCAGGGCCAGAAGTTCCTTCTTGACCACCCTACTGCAAGGAAGACCGGTCGCGCATTGCAGCTGGCAGTCATCCTGCAGTCTGTGGACAGCCAAGCTATGGCGGCAGCCTTGAGCTGGCCCTTAAGGATCCCACCCGCTGGCAATCCCCCTCTTGCATGATCCTTCCCCTTGGGTGTGGGTTATGCTTAATAACTCACTTCTAAACAATATGGTAGGCAGTCATTTCCAAGGCTAGGTTATAAAAAGACTGTGGCTTCTCTCTTGGGCACCCTCTCAAGCCCTCAATCTGCTCACTCTGAGGCCAAATGTCACGTCATAAGACAGCCATGTGGAAAGACCCACATTAGGGAGAGGACCTCGGGCAATCCCACCAGGACTAAAGACACAAGCTGAGTCGGATGTGGTGACTTATGCCTGTAATTCTAGCACTTTGGGAAGCAGAGGCAAGAGGATTACCGAGCCCAGGGTTTGCGACCAGCCTGGGCAACTTGGTCAGACCTCGTCTCCACAGTAAATCACAAAAACTAGACAGACTCAATGGCTCAGCCTGCAATCCCACGCCCTTGGGAGGCTGAGGTGAGTGGATTGCCTGAGCCTGCGGGTTCAAGACCCGCCTGGGCAACTTGGCGAGACCTCATCTCTACAATAAATCAAAAATCAGCCAGGCGTGGTAGCACGCACCTGTAATTCCGGCTACTCGGAAGGCTGAGGCAGAAGGATCGCTGGAGCCCAGTGGGTCGAGGCTGCGGTGGCCGGGAGCAGCCACTGCACTCCAGTCTGGGCGATGGAGTGAACCTCCAACTCAAAAAAAAAAAAAAAAAATCACAAAAACTAGCTGGGCATAGTGGCGTGAGTCTGTAGTTCCAACTACTTGGAAGGCTGAGGCGAAGGATTATTGCCTGAGCCCAGCAGGTGGAGGCTACAGCGACCATGAGCATGCCACTGCACTCCAGCCTGGGTGACAGAGTGAGACCCCAACTCAAAAAATTCATTCTTTCCCTTTAAATTCCCCTATCCTGACCAGGCACAATGACTCACACTATAATCCCAGCACACTGGGATGCAGAGGCGAGGGGATTGCCTGAGTCCAGGGGTTTGAGACCTGCCTGGGCAACTTGGTGAGACCTCATCTCTACAATAAACCAAAAAATTGGCCAGACATGGTGGTACAGGTCTGCAGTTCCAGCTACCTGGAAGACTGAGGTGGAAGGATCACCTGAGTCCAGCAGGTCAAGGCTGCGGTGGCTCTGAGTGTGCCACTGCACTCCTGCCTCAGCAACAGAGTGAGACTGACTCAAAAAAAAAAATTCCCCTATCCTCAGCCAACAATTTTGAAATGGTTTCTTTGAGGCATGAGCCCGACCATTTCCCAATCTGCTGGCTTTTGGAGTAAAATGACCTTCCTTCCACTAAGTCTCATGCTTGTTTGAACATTTCAGCCTGCAAGCAGTGAGTAGCAGAACTTGCTGTGGGCAACACTGCTTGCCTCAGACTTCCAAGGGGCTCATGACATCATGGCCATCTGCTGGAGTCCTGCTCCAGCTGGGTTCAGGTCTCCTGAAGGAAGGAACGGAGTAGGCGTTGAAGGAAACACTCGGACACCTGACTCTGGCGTTAGCAGGACAGATGCTGTTTATTGTCAGTTAACACTGAGCTTTTATATTATTCGTACAAGGAAAAGGACAAAGAAAATTCTTACAACAAGATGTAACCAGTAACTTAATAACCTTGATGTAACCAGTAACTTAATCAATAAACTTGACTGAGATAAAAAACAAAACAAGCAGTTCATGCATGGTGTTCTTCAAGGAGCCACTCTGACGTGTATTTTTTCACGGACAGATGTTTTGTCAAGAGTGTCACTGTCTTGTGATTTTTAAAGCACATGATAAGTTTTAAAAGAATGTTATACACTAGAGATGTTAATATCCTCAGTTTACAAAACTGAATCTAATTATGTCTAGGAAAGTTTCATCCATCTAACTTACTCTAACTTAAACTATAAAAACAAGTTTATAAATCATTCCTACAATGACTACCACAGTTTAAAGATTATTGAGTAACATACACTAAAATTAAGCTTAAGCCACTCTATAATACTAAATCTGTATAGCAAAAACAATATAATATAGAAATGCTTATTTTTTTATGTTAGAGGCTCAAATAAGTATGGTTAATGAGTTGCAACTGTATCCGAACACACAGGCCACAATACAAATCATAGTAACTGGGGCAAAATAACAATCTGGGAACTCTTTTTTTTTTTTTTTTTTTTTTTTTGAGTTGGAGTCTCACTCTGTCGCCCAGACTGGAGTGCAGTGGCCACTCCCGGCCACCGCAGCCTCGACCTGCTGGGCTCCGGCGATCCTTCCACCTCAGCCTTCCAAGTAGCCAGAATGACAGGCGCGCGCTACCACGCCCGGCTGATTTTTTGATTTATTGTAGAGATGAGGTCTCGCTGCCCAGGCGGGTCTCGAACCCGCGGGCTCAGGCAATCCACTCACCTCAGCCTCCCAAAGGCACGGGATTACAGGCTGAGCCACTGAACCCGGCTGGAAACTCTAATTAATTGTTAATCAAAAAGTGACTCTACCAAGCAATTATCTATCCACACCTGATGTTTAAGGTTTTGCTCATGACTCTTTGGTGAGATTAAGTTTTTTAATGAGCGTTAGAAAGAACACTCTCTGTTTTCATTGTGAGTTTTTCAGCCATAACACTAGATAAAGCGACAGTGAGGCCTAGCACTAGGAGGTCAGGGGCATAGCCTGATAGGGGAATAATAGAAACAACCTTTTCTTGTAAAATACTCTTTGGCTTCTATGTATGGGGCAATGGATAACGTGAATTGGAGTTTTGTTTTTCGCCTGTACAGAATTTTCCGGCTGCATTAATAGCAAAAATGGAAGAAGCAAGGGTTTCAGCTGCCCAGGCTCGCTTTGCGGCCTGGGGTCTTCAGCCCCCTGGACTTTGTCAGCAGGCAGCCCTCCGTGGCTGGCTCCCAACAGCCGTCCGTCGTGCCCACGCTCTTCCCCGTAGTTTCTGAACATCCATCCCTCCAGCTCCAAGGGCGGCCCAGCAGGGCCCAGTGTGGCTGGAATTCCTGAGCTGTCGCCGGCGTGGTGAGGAGCGGCAGCCTTATCTGTTTGTCCTAGTGTGCCATACAAATGTGCTCACGTCCGCTGTGGACTGTCACGGACAAAAAGCTAGAAAACATTACTTGACTCTAGCCCAGCTCTCCTCTTTCCTCCCGTCTCAAAATCCTCTGGAAAGCCCAGTCTGTGATCAGCAAACTCCTCTATACCCTCAATCCAGCCTCTGATGAACGTCTCTAAACTAAGCCTTGGCATTACTTGAAGACACTGGCGAGGAGGGCAGCAAAGGCACCTCCCTGGCCCCCGCCAGGTTTGGCTTCCCCACGGTTTTCTTCAATCCCTCATTCAAACAACACTCCTTTGCATCCAATTGGTAAAAGCTAATCTGTGGCCACCTCTGACAGCTACCGCTGAGCTCCCAGGGCTGAGAAGTAAAACGCCTATTAGGAGGTAACCCAGATGCTATTAGGATCCCCACAGGGTGGATTCATTGCCCCACCCCGTCCACCCACACTAATCTTTTTTTTTGAGTCAGAGTCTCACTCTGTCGCCCAGGCTGGAGTGCCGTGACAGGCTCAAGGCCACCACAGCCTCGAGCCGCTGGGCTCAGGCGATCTTCCTCCTCAGCCTTCCAAGTAGCTGGGACTACAGGCACATGCCACCACACCCAGTTAATTTTTTGATTGATTGTAGATATGAGGTCTTGCCTCCCAAAGTGCTAGCATCATAGGCTTGAGCCACTGCACCCAGCTAGAACCCCTTTTCAAGACAACTAAGGCACAGTCACTGGCTTTTAGGCTGGTCGTGTGATGTTGGCCAAGGGACACAGATTTGCAGTCTAAGGACCAGTGTCCACACATGGGATCTGTAACTAGCCAACTGTGTGATCTCAACAAAACCGTCCCCCCTCCCAGTCTGTTTCCTTATTACCACATATGAAAGCATCCCTCATGGTTAAATGTCGTGATGGATATCAAAGGTTCCTTGTAAACTGTAAGGCACTGCCGAACCTCAGTCACCTATTTATTGGAAGCTCTGGAGCCTGAGGTCTGACATAGTGCTGGTGTTCCATATTTGTAGCACAAACAAGGAAATACTTGCAGTAAATGAGTAAATTACACTGATGTGTTGTGTGAGCTCAGGCAAGAAGAACCTCTGTCTCTCTCAGGCTCCTCTGATACCACTTTCCCCACTGTTCCCTGGGCTCAGCCATACTGTTCTTTCTGTTCCCCCAACCTGGCAAGCTCACTCCTGCCTCCGGCCCTTTGCACCTGCTGTTCTCTCTGCCTGGAAACCTCTCCCCAGCACTTTGCATGGCCATCTCCTCATCCATCAGACCTTAGCTCAAATGCCACCCTGACTAATGCTCCTCCCACATCGCTCACCCAAAATGTCTTTTTATCTTCTCCTTAGCACTTATTACGGTTAACTTTTTCATGACACTCTCCTCCACTGCAACAAAGAAATACTCAACTAGAGCTTTCATGTATGTCTTGTTCACGCTATGTTCCAATGCCCAAAATACTATCTAGCTCATAGCAAACTCTCAATAAATATCTGAATAAATGGGGTTGAAATAAATTAATTATTTTATTTATTTAAAAAAAATTTTTTTTGAGTTTGAAGTCTCACTCCATCGCCCGGGTGGAGTGCCATGGCACACTCACGGCCACCCCAGCGTTGACCTGCTGGGCTCCGGGATCTTCCACCTCAGCCTTCCAAGTAGCTGGAACTACAGGTGTGCTACCATGCCCAGCTAATATTTTATCTATTTTACCTAATAATTTATCGCCAAGTTTCCTGGGCTGGTCTCACACCCATGGGCTCAGGCAATCCACTGGCCTCAGCCTCCCAAAGTGCTGGGATTACAGGCTGAGCCACCGTGCCCAGCCTAAAAATAATTTTTTTTGAGTCACAGCCTCACTCTGTCACCCAGGCTGGAGTGCAGTGGCACACTCACAGCCACCGCAGCCTCAACCTGCTGGGCTCAGGCGATCTTTCCACCTCAGCCTTCCAAGTAGCTGGAACTATAGGTGTGTGCCACCACATCTGGCGAATTTTTTGGTTTACTGTAGGGACGAGGTCTCACCAAGTTGCCCAGGCTGGTCTCAAACCCCTGGACTCAGGCAATCCTCTTGCTTCCACCTCCCACAGTGCTGGGGTGACAGGCAGGAGCCACCACACCTGTCTGGTCCAGGTACTGTTTCAAGGTACTGATTCAGCTGTGAACAAAATAGACCAAAATCCCTGCCTTCCTGAGGCTTGTCTTCTAGAAGGGAGGTAAACAATAAACACAATAAAAAGTAAAATACAGCCGGGCTCGTTGCTCAGCCTGTCATCCCGCGCCTTTGGGAGGCTGAGGTGAGTGGATGGCCTGAGCCCGCGGGTTCGAGACCCACCTGGGCAGCGAGACCTCATCTCTACAATAAATCAAAAAATCAGCCGGGCGTGGTAGCGCACGCCTGTAGTTCCGGCTACTCGGAAGGCTGAGGCGGAAGGATCGCAGGAGCCCAGCAGGCGAGGCTGCGGTGGCTGGGCGCAGCCACTGCACTCCAGTCTGGGCGACTGAGTGAGACTCCAACTCAAAAAAAGAAAAAGTGAAATACATATAGCATCTGATGAGCATTAAGGAAAGAAAAACCAAAGAAAGAAAGAGGGACACGAAGCGTGTGTGGAGGGGTGAGGCTTGAGCGAGGGTAGCCAGAAACAGGTTGAGACGGAGCAGTCAGAAAACGAAGGGAGACTGAGTCACGGGGCTGTCCGGAGAAATGCTTCCTGGAGGCCCCTGTCACTGAGATGGGAATCAAGGAGTTGGGGACTGAATAACACCACGGGAGACGAGGTCAGGGATTGGATCGTTCAGGGCCTTGTCAGTCAGGGTAAGAACTTTGGGGTTTTTGTTGCTTGCATTTGATTAAAGGCCTCACTCTGTCACCCAGGCTGGAATGCAGTGGCACAATCATGACTGATCGCAGCCTTGACCTCCTGGACTCAGGCAATCCTTCTGCTTCGGCCTCCCAAGTAGCTGAGACTACAGGCGCGTGCCACCACGCTCAGCTGATTTTTAAATTTTTTTCAACATCTCACTATGTTGCCCAGGCTGGTCTGGAACTCCCGGCTCTAGCAATCCTCCTGCCTCAGTCTCCCACGGGGCTGGGATTAAAAGCGTGAGCCTTGGCTTTGATGAGGGTGAGACAGAAAGCTGTGGGAGGATTTCAGAACCCAAGTGGCACATCTGACTCCCAAGAGGATCCCGGGGCGGCTCTGCTGGGAGCACAGGGCAGGCAGGCACAGGGCCCAGCGAGGATGCTGCTACCTCACCTGAGCATGCCAGGGTAGCTCCCGAAGACCAGGGAGGAGCAGGTCTGGTTGGAAGATAAATCTCGGTTGACAGTAAAAGCCTTTTAGACACCCGAGCGGAACTGTGGAACAGGCGGCTGGACACCAGGTCTGGAGCGCAGGGGAAGGTCTCAGCTGGGAGTTGGGGCTGGGCTCGACAAAGGGGCTGGGGTCGGGCGCGGTGGCTCGCGCCTGTAATCCCAGCGCTTTGGGAGGCTGAGTTGGGAGGACTGCTTGAGCCAGGAGTTCGAGACCAGCCTAGGGGGCATAACAAGACCCGGGCTCAACAAGAAATTTAAAGACGTGCTGACGCGTGCCTGCAAGCCCAGCTGCTCAGGAGGCCGAGGCAGAAGGATCCCCTGAGCCCAGGGGGTCGAGGCCGCGGTGGGCCGCGATCGTGCCGCTGCACTTCGGCCTGGGCGACACAGTGAGACCCGACTTTAAAAGAGAAGACGTCCGTTTCCAGCGAGCTCCCGGGCGAGCCGCGTCCGGGCCCCGGGCCTCAGTTTCCCCGCGAACGAACTGGAGACGGACTTCCCACGCGCCAGGGCGGAAAGCGTCCGCGGGCCCGGAGAGAAGCCCCAGAGCCGCTGGAGCCCGTGCGGGGCGCGGGCGGCGGCGGAGCCGGGGACCCGCCGCCAGCCCCGCGGCCGCCAGGCACACCGCGCGCCCGCCCCGCACGCCACGCGCCGGCGGCGCCCAAGCCTCGCGAGACCGGCGGGCCGACCGAGCCCCGGCGCCCCGCATCTCGCGAGACCCGAGGCGCGCGCGCGCGCGGCCCGCGACCGGGGAGGGCCTGCGGGAACATGGAGGCCGCGGACGGCGGCGGGGCCGGGCCGCCCCACGGCGCGGACGAGCGCGAGGGCCGGGAGCCGGACGGGGCGCGCTGCGACCGCGAGGGGGCGCCGCCGGCGGGGAGGGAGGAAGGTGAGTCGGGCGGCGGGCGCGGAAACTCCGCCCGCGGCGGGGCGGCCACGCCCCCGGCCCGCCCTGCGCGCCGCCCGGGGCTGAGGGACCCCCGCTGGGCGGCCCCGAGGGCGCGGGTCCCAGTGCTCGGGCCCGCGGCGGCCCTGGGCTCCCGGCCCGCACGTCCCCGCGCCGCGCCCTGCCCGCGAGCCCGGGCTCCGAAGGCCCTCTCCCCCCGAGGGCGCGGGTCCCCGCGCTGGGGCCCGCGGCGGCGCTGGGTCCTCGGCCCCGCGGCCCGCACCCCGCCGGCTCCGGAAGGGCCTCTCCGCCCGAGCCGGCCCCTTTGCGGGGTCCGTCCGGCGCGACGCGGCCCGCGGGGTTGGTGTCGCAGCCTGGCCCCGCCGTCGCGGGCGACACGTCCGGGCTGAAGCCCCCGCCGGCGCCGCCCCGACCGAGGCCCGGGGAGGTCGGAGCCGGCCGGCCGCGCCGCGACCCCGGGGCCTGGCCGAGACGCGCGGGAAGCGGTGGGGCTCCCGCGGGGCGGCGGCTCCCCTGCCCGGCTGGCTGCCTGGCTCGCCGGGCCGACCGTCCCGAAAGGTTCGGCGCTGACTGTGGACCGAGCGCCCGCCTGGGCGTGCGTTTCCCGGCCGGGCTCGGCGGCGCAGCCTGTCATCCCGCGCCTGGGGAGGCCGAGGCGAGGGGCTCGCCCGAGCCGCGGGTTCGAGACCCGCCCGGGCAACTCGGCGAGCCCTCGCCTCTCCGATGACTCCAAACCGAGCCGGGCGTGGTGGCGCGCGCCTGCAGTCCCGGCTCGTGAGACTCCGACTCAAAAAAAAAAAAAGAGTGCATTTCCCCACGTCTCGGGGAAATATGCTGTGGGGTGAGGTGGTGCGCAGACCCCTGGGTGTGTGCCTACTTGGGGTGTACACAAGATGGGGTCTGTGCTTCTGCAGTTCAGAAACAAATCTGCCCTGACTCCGGAACTGATTGGGATACTGTTTTTGGGCTCCCCTTTCTTTTTTTTTCTTTTTTTGAGTCGAAGTCTCACTTTGTCGCCTGGGCTGGAGTGCCCAGCTCGCCACACTTGGCTATTTTTTAAAATTTATTTATTGTAGAGACAAGGTGGCAATCCTCTCACCTC
The DNA here is from genome assembly GCA_027257055.1 of Cephalopachus bancanus. Taxonomy (NCBI): domain Eukaryota; kingdom Metazoa; phylum Chordata; class Mammalia; order Primates; family Tarsiidae; genus Cephalopachus; species Cephalopachus bancanus. Next base: position 578,159 of record JAPVLO010000648.1, read on the forward strand.
CGCCTCCCAAAGTGCTGGGTTGATGGGTGCAAGCCACTGTGCCCAGCTTCTGTCTGACTTTCTTTTTTTGAGTTGGAGTCTCATTGTCACCCAGACTGGAGTGCAGTGGCCGCTCCTGGCCACCACAGCCTCGACCTGCTGGGCTCCAGCGATCCTTCCGCCTCAGGCTTCCAAGTAGCCGGAATTACAGGCATGCGCTACCACGCCCAGCTGATTTTTTTTTTTTAATTTATTGTAGAGATGAGGTCTCGCTGCCCAGGCGGGTCTCGAACCTGCAGGCTCAGGCAATCCACTCACCTCAGCCTCCCAAAGCACGGGATTACAGGCTGAGCCACCGAGCCCGGGTTTGTCCGACTTTCAAACTTGTTTGGTGCAAAGTTTCCCCCTTCTACCCCAATTTTCCTTTGATTAGTCTGACGTACATCAACTGATGCCTTCCTGCTCTGTTCCCAGGACCAGCTGGGCAGGAGCACTCCAGAGATGAGGAAGATACTGTCCTTGCCCTGGATGGAGGGTCTGCAGTCTAGTCCAGGAAGCAGATGCCAAATAGTCCAGCGTAGTTTAAGAAGTGCAGTGAAGAGGAACATGGAAGGGTTGGGCGATCACAGAAAGAAAGTGATCTTTGGGGCCGGGCGCAGTAGACGTCACCTTTATGATAAATCAAAAAATTAACCGGGCATGGTGAAGCAGGCCTATAGTTCCTGCTACTTGGAAGGCTGAGGCGGAAGGATCACCTGAGCCCAACAGGTCAAGGCTGTGGTGGCCCTGAGCGTGCCACTGCACTCCAGCCTGGGCAACAAGAGTGAGGCTCCAACAAAAAAAAAAGGAAAGAAAGAAAGTGACCTTTGGCCTTGAGGGACAGGGAGGGAAGGCATGCCCTGGACTTTGACATGGAAAACACAGCAGAAGTGGTCTGGCGAGTGAATTGTCAGCTTACGTGTGTGTGATGTACAGGGTTGTTCTTATGACCTAGTTTATTTCCCTGTTTTCCTGTCTTCTCCCATATTTATATGAGGTCCAGTTAGACACCTGCAGCCCTGAGTTCTACTCACCTTTTTTTCTTCTTAGCACCTTCATTGAATTATAATTTATAAGCTGGGCTCGGTGGCTCAGCCTATAACCCCGTGCCTTTGGGAGGCTGAGGTGAGTGGATTACCTGAGTTCGAGACCCACCTGGGCAACTTAGGTCTCTACAATAAATCAAATTGGCATCTCTACAATAAATCAAAAACTAGCCGGGCGTGGTAGCGCCTGGCTGTAGTTCCAGCTACTTGGAAGGCTGAGGCGGAAGGATCGCCAGAGCCCAGCAGGTCGAGGCTGTGGTGGCCGGGAGCGGCCACTACACTCCAGTCTAGGTGACAGAGTGAGACTCCAACTCAAAAAAAAAAAAAAAAGAATTATAATTTATATGCCGTGAAATTCATGCCTGTAATACCAGCACTTTGTGAGACCAAGGTGAGAAGATTGCTTGAGCCCAGGAATTCCAGACTAGCCTCTACCAAAAAATTTTTAAAAGTAGCTGGGCATGGTGGCACACACCTGCAGTCCCACTACTCAGGAGGCTGAGGCCACAGGATCACCTGAGCCCAAGAGTTGGAAGCTGCGGTGAGCCATGATTGTGCCATAGCACTCTAGTCTGTGCAACAAAGTGAGACCCTGACTCAAAAAAGAAAAAGCACTGTAAACATACCACTCAATAATTTTTAGTAAAAGTAAAAAGTTGTGTAGCCATGACCACAATCCAGTTTTAAAAATGTTTTCCCTGAGCCCGCGGGTTCGTGACCGCCTGGGCAACTTGATGAGACCTTATCTCTACAATAAATCAAAAACTAGCCCAGCGTGGTAGCGCGCACGCCTGTAGTTCCAGCTACTTGGAAGGCTGAGGCGGAAGGATCGCCGGAGCCCAACAGGTCGAGGCTGCGGTGGCCGGGAGCGGCCACTGCACTCCAGTCTGAGAGACAGAGTGAGAACAACTCAAAAAAAAAAAAAAAAAAAAAGAATGTTTTTACCCCACCCATCCCCCAACTCCCACCTCCTGCCCTAGGCCACCACTGATCTGTTGAGGGTCTTATCTGGGCTTATGTTTGGCTCGCAGTTTGAATTCAGCCAAGTTGTAGTGTGTGTTAGTACTTTATCCTTTTTATTGCTACGTGGAATTCCACTGTGTGAAAAGACCACATTTCGTTTATCTATTCATTAGTAGCAGATATTTGGATTGTTTACAGTTTGGAGCTCTTGTGAATTGTGCTACTCTGAACATTCCCGCTCAAGTTTTTGTGTGGACATAAGTTTTATTTCTCTTGTGTGTCCCTGGGAGTGGAATCCCTGGGCATGTGGTAGCTCTACTATTTTCCAGAATGACACCATTTTACCTTTTTTTTTTTTTTTTTTGAGTCAGAGTCTCGCTCTGTGCCCAAACTGGAGTGCAGTGGCACTCTCACGGCCACCACTGCCTCGACATGTTGGGCTCAGGTGATCCTTCTGCCTCAACCTTTCAAGTAGCTGGAACCACAGGCATGTGCCACGATGTCTGGCTAGTTTTTTTGGTTTTTTGTAGAGATGAGGTCTCGTAATGTTGCTCAGGCTGTTCTCTAAGCCCTGGGCTCAGGCAGTCCTCTCGCTTCTGCCTCCCAAAGTGCTGGGGCTACAGGTGTGAACCCCCGCGCCCGGCCACATCTTACATTTTACGTTTTTACCATCAGTGTATGAGGGATTCAGTTTGTCCATCCTCGTCAACACTTGGTATTGTCTTCTCTGTTTTGATTCTAGCCTGTCTGGTTGGTGGTTTCCTAAAGGCTGGTGATATTGAGCAACTTTGCATGTGCTTAGTGCCGATTTTTATGTTTTCCTTGGTGAAATATCCACATCTTTTACCCACTGTGTAATTGAACTGTTTTGTCCTTTTTTTTTTTTTTAATTAGAGTCTCACTTTGTTGCCCAGGCTGGAGTGCAGTGACATGCTTACGGCCACCACAGCCTCGGCCTGCTGGGCTCAGGTGATCCTTCCATCTCAGCCTTCCTAGTAGCTGGAACTACAGGTGCATGCTTCCACGCCCAGCTTATTTTTTTATATTGTAGAAACGAGGTCTCATCAGGTTGCCCGGGCTGGTCTCAAACCCCTGAGCTTAGCAGTCCTCTTGCCTCAGCCTCCCAAAGTGCTGAGATTACCTCGCGCAGGCTTGTTTGTCTTGTTATTACTGAGTTTAAGAGTTGACTATATGTTTAGAATACAAGTCCTTTATTACAGATATAATTTCCAAATATCTCTTCCCTGACTGACTTGTATTTCCATTTTAAAAACAGTGCCTTTTAAACCACAAAAATTTTAATTTTGATGAAATTCAGTTTATCAATTTTTTTCTCTTATGAATTATGCTTTTAGTGTCATATCTAAGAGCTCTTTACCCTAACCCAAGATTTCAGAGATTTTCTCTTGTGTTTCCTGCTGGAAGTTTTATTTTATAGCCTTAGTGCTCACATTTAGATCTATGAACTATTTTGAGTTAATATTTTATATACAGTATGAGGTGAGAGTCTTCAGTTTTGTTTTTGTTTTTTGCGTTGTGTTATGTGATTGAGCACTATTTGTTAGAAAAACTATCCTTTCACTGTTGAATTATCTTGATACTTGTGTTGAAAACCACTTGACCATAAATAGAAGAGTTTCTTTCCCGACTCTCAGGTCTATTCTATTGACCTTTTGCCTATCCTTGAGCCAGTACCAAACTGTCTTGATTACTGTGACTTTATCTTCCATTTTAAAATCTTGCTGGGCGCAGTGGCTCACGCCTGTAATCCCAGCACTTTGAGAGATGAAGGTGAAAGGACTGCCTGAGCTCAGGGTTTTGAGACCAGCCTGGGCCACTTGGCGAGACTGTCTCTACAACAAATCAGAAAATTACCTGAAGCCGGGCTCGGGGGCTCAGCCCGTAATCCCGCGCCTTTGGGAGGCTGAGGTGAGTGGATTGCCTGAGCCTGTGGTTTCGAGACCCTCCTGGGCAACTTGGCAAGACCTCATCTCTACAATAAAATCAAAAAAAAATTAGCCGGGTGTGGTAGTGCGCACCTGTAGTTCCAGCTACTTGGAAGGCTGAGGCAGAAGGATCCCCGGAGCCCAGCAGGTCGAGGCTGCGGTGGCCGGGTGCGGCCACTGCACTCCAGCCTGAACAACAGAGTGAGACTCCAACTCAAAAAAAAAAAAAAAAATTACCTGGGCATGGAATCATGCACCTGTAGTTCCAGCTACTTGGAAGGCTGAGGCGGAAGGATCGCCTGAGCCCAGCAGGTGGAGGCTGCGGTGGCCGTGAGCATGCCACTGCACTCCAGCCTGAACAACAGAGTGAGACTCCAACTTAGAAAAAGAATAAATCAGTAAATAAATCTTCTGAGCTCAAGCCACCCTCCTGCCTCGTCCACCCAAAGTACTGGGATAACAGGCATGAGCCACCATGCCCAGCCTAGATATTTAATTTTTCTCAGCTATATTTTGTAATTTTCATTGTAGAAATCAAGAGTGAAAGATGTACTGTACTGAACTTCTACAGTTCTGAATAGAAGCAGCAAGAGTAAACATTTTTTCTCAGAGGAATGTATTTAGTCTTTCACCTTTAGATGTCATTTTAACTCTGGGTTTTCTTTTACCTTGAAACATAATTTTTAATTCACCTACTTCTGTTACATTCCTGATTTATGAAATGTTTCATATTTTTCTGCTGTAACTTTGTTCCATGTCTTGTACCCAGCAGAAAGTGTTTCTTTTCTTTTTTTTTTTTAAACTTTGAGCACAGAGTGATTTTCTCTAAATGTTTTTGTAGCTAAACATTGGGCGTTTTCATTGATGCCTTTACCAAATTGAGAAAGTCTCCTTCTCTTCCGAGTTTTGAGAACCTTCGTGATGAATGGGTGTTGGGTTTTCTCAGATGCTTCTTCTGCATCTAGTGTGGTTGTCATGGGGAGGTTGTCCCTCGTTCTCTTAATATGGTGTATTACAGTCATCAATGCAACTTTGCGTTCTTCTGCTTGGCCATAGTGTATAATGCTTTTATGTGTTGCTGGATTTGGTTTGCTAATACTTTTTAAGACTTTTGTTTTTGTTTTTTTGGGGTTTTTTTTTGTTTGTTTTTTTGAGATGGAGTCTCACTCTGTCGCTCAGACTGGAGTGCAGTGGCCTTTCCCGGCCACCACAGCCGCGACCTGCTGGGCTCCGGCGATCCTTCCGCCTCAGCCTTCCAGGTAGCTGGAACTACAGGCGTGCGCTACCATGCCCGGCTAATTTTTTGATTTATTGTAGAGATGAGGTCTCGCTGCCCAGGCGGGTCTCGAACCCTCAGGCTCAGGCAATCCACTCACCTCAGCCTCCCAAAGGCGCGGGATTACAGGCTGAGCCACTAAGCCCGGCAAGACTTTTGTTTCTGTATTCACAAGAGATATTACTCTGTAGTTTTCTTTTTGGGGGAATATCTTTGCCTAACTTTAGAATCAGGGTAACAGGTTTTGTAGAATGAGTTTGGTAGTGTTCTTTCCTCATGTGCTTTCTGAAAGACTGTGTGAAGGACTGATATTTCTTACAATATTATATAATAATGACAACCTAAAAGGAAGAGGCTGAATCGCAAAATATGATTTAAACAATTTACTTGTAAGAGCAGCTGCCTATAAGACTCAGACCTTGGATGTGAGCTCTGTTTGACCTTTGTTACAAACCGAGAGTATTCATTCTGTGCTCTGAGCGTTCCGTGGGAGAAAGTTTTTTCTGCAGGTCACTGCTTTCGCTCTGTCCCGTGCATTTTTGCATGTTGTGTTTTCATTTAAATCAGTTCAACATAATTTATAATTTCTCTCATAATTGTTTCTTCGATCCATGTTACTCAATTTCCAGATAATTAAATTCCATTATGTTCAGATAACATACTTGGGATGAATTTACTCCTTTTTTTATTTTTACTTTTTGAGTCGGAGTCTCACTCTGTCACCCAGGCTGGAGTGCAGTGGCATGCTCATGGCCATCACAGCCTCGACCCGCGAAGCTTAGGTGATCCTTCTGCCTCAACCTTCCAAGTAGCTGGAACTACAGATGCACGCCACCACGCCGGGCTAGTTTTTGTGATTTATTGTAGAGACGAAGTCTCACCGAGTTGCCCAGGCTTATCTGAAACCCCAGGGCTCGAACAATCTTCTCTCCTTGGCCTCCCAAAGTGCTGGGATTACAGGCTGAGCCACTGCGCCTGGCCAAACTTGTTCCCTTTAAATGTCGTGAGACTGGCATGTATTCTACCCTGGAGAGCGTTCCATGTGTATTAAAAACGACACATATTCTGCAGTTGTTGGGAGAGTGTCCTGTGTATGTCAGGATCAAGTTAGTTATATTGTTATTCTAGACTCTTACTTGGTTTTCTTACCAGTTCTATCAATTATTGAAAGTGAGGTATTAGTTAGTGGAAAACACCAACTCTATTAAATATTTTAAAGAGATTTTTTTGAGCCAATGAGTGGTCATGGCCCAAGGGAAAAGCACAAACTCAAGAAACCTTGAGTAAGTGTCCCCGAGGCATCTGTATCACATGTCTGTTTGATACATTTTAGGGAAGTAGAAGTTAGACCGGCCATTGCCTTGCCAAGCCATGGTGTGGCCATGTGCTCTTTGAGCTAGGACCAGGCCATGTTTGTTTGTTTGTTTGTTTTTGAGTTGGAGTCTCACACTGTCCCCCAGGCTGGAGGGCAGTGGCACACTCATGGCCACCCCACCCAGCGTCGACCTGCTGGGCTCCAGGGATCCTTCTGCCTCAACCTTCTAAGTAGCCGGATCTACAGGTACGTGATACCACGCCCGGCTAATTTTTTTATGTATTGTAAAGACAAGGTCTCACCAGTTGCCCAGGCTGGTCTTGAACCTGCGGGCTCAGACTTTGCACTCGCGTCGGCCTTCCAACGTGCTGGGATTACAGGCATGAGCTACCACGCCTGGCTTGCACTGACTTCTTTTGTGTTGAGTATTTTTAGTGTACTATTTTAATTCCTCTGCTGATTTTTTTCAAAAATTCTTCTTAATTGTCTCTAGGGATCACAGTATGTGTCTCAACTCATCACAGGCTACTTCAAATTAATATTAACCTAATTCTGGTAAAATAGAAAAACACGTCTCCAGTATAGCTCTGTTCCCTCCCCCTCCTTCCTGCTATTTTTGTCATATATGTTATATCTGTATATGTTATAAAACCTAATGATTCAGTGTCATAATTATCGCTTTATATAGTATTATGTCTTTTAAAGAAGTTAAGAGAGAAAAATGTATTTATAGAGTCTTTTATATTAACTCGCATATTTACTGTTTCTGGTGCTCTTTATTTCTTCCTCTGCATTCTAGTTTCCATCTGGTGTTACTTCCTTTAAACCTCTGAGGGACTTCTTTTAATATTTCTTATGAAGCAGACCAGCTAGCAATGAATTCTCTTAATCTTTTTCTGGAAATGTCCATATTTTTCCTTCATTTTTGAATGATAGTTGCTTTAATTTATTTTATTTATTTTATTTTATATATTTTGCGTCGGAGTCTCACTCTGCCACCCAGACTGGAGTGCAATGGCATGCTTCCGGCCACCACAGCCTCACACTGCTGGGCTCAGGCAATCCTTCCGCCTCAGCCTTCCAAGTAGCTGGGACTACAGGCATGTGCACTATAGGCATGGGCCACCACACCCAGCTAATTTTCTGACTTATTGTAGAGATGGTTTATGTGTCTTGCCACATTGCCCAGGCTGGTCTCGAACCCCTGGGCTCTGGCAGTCCTCTCACTTCCACCTCCCAAAGTGCTAGGATTACAGGCGTGAGCTACTGTACTCACCTTATTTTATTTTTAAATAACAGTTTTATTAATACAAAATTAACATTTCATAAAATTCACCTATTTAATAAGTACAATTCAGTGGTTTTTAGCATATTCAGAGTTATGCAACTGTCACCACTGTCTAATTTCAGAACATTTTCATCACCCCAGAAAGAAGCCCTGTACCCAGAAGCCATCATCCTTGGCATCTTCTCTTCTGTCTTTATGGATTTGCCTATTCTGGGCATTTCATGTAAATATACTTGTATAATTTATGGCCTTTAGTGGTTGGCTTCTTTCAGTTAGTGTAATGTTTGAAGGATTGTTTGACTGGGTATAGAGTTCTTGGTTGACAGTGTTGTTCTTTTTTTTGAATCAGAATCTCACTCTGTCACCCAAATTGGAGTGCCCTGGCACAATCACAGCTCACTGCAGCCTTGACTGCCTCCACCTCAGCCTCCCAAGTAGCTAGGACTATAGGCTTGCACCACCATGCCCAGCTAATTTTTTTTGTAGTAATGAAGTCCCACTATGTTATCCAGACTAGTTTGGAACCCCTGGGCTCAAGCAATCCTCCAGCCTCGGCCTTTCAAAGTGCTGGGATAATAGACATAAACCACCACGACTGGCCTTACATTTCTTTTTTTAAATTAAATTTTTTATTTTTTTATTTTAAAGATGTGGGGTACAATCCCTAAATGCTGGGATTACAGGCTTGAGCCACTGAGCCCGGCCCTAAATTTCTTAAGTTTATAAATTGTCTGCTGTCCCTACTTGATTTCCCCTGTGAAAACCAGCCCTATGCTTCTTACTCTAGATTGCATCTGTCAGCCTCTGCCTCATAGGCTTCTTTTTTTTTTTGAGTTGGAGTCTCACTCTGTCACCCAGACTGGATTGCAGTGGCTGCTCCTGGCCACCGCAGCCTCGACCTGCTGGGCTCCAGCGATCCTTCCGCCTCAGCCTTCCAAGTAGCTGGAATTACAGGTGTGCACTACCACGCCCGTCTAATTTATTTTATTTTATTTTATTGTAGAGTTGAGGTCTCGCCAAGTTGCCCAGGCGGGTCTCAAACCTGCAGGCTCAGGCAATCTACTCACCTCAGCCTCCCAAGGCGCAGGATTACAGGCTGAGCCACCAAGCCCAGCACCTCATAGGCTTCTAATTGGCTACAGTGGATATAAATCAAGCCCTGCCAGTTAAATAACTTCTCGAAAGATGTGGAAGGCAGAAATGCAGTGAAGGCCAACTTCCTGCCCCTCTTGGCTGTTGCTGCTGTAAAGAAAGGTCACGAAGTTGTGCAGTCTCCCTCCCTCAGTGTTCTGGCTTCCAGGCTCCAGTGTCATGGGTGAGAGGGAAGCCAAGGAAGTGAAGTCGAGAGAACCCAAGGTGATTAGCCAGGGGTGGTGGCACATGCTGGGGTCCCAGCTACTCAGGAGGGTGAAGCAGAAGAATGACTTGAGCCCAAGAGTTTGAGGCTACAGTGAGAGACAGTGAAGGCATCTTGCTTCCAGCAAAGCTGTGGAGGAGAGGAGGCCTTAGAGACTGTAGCTCACCTCCTGGAACATTTATGTGTTATTCCTAGAGATGTTCTGGAGCCTAACCTGGTGCCATTCTTTCCGCCTCTCTGATGATTTTCTAAGCACCTAGTTTTCTATATCATGCCTTTTCCACTGTGCAGGGACGGTGGGTAGCTGGATTAGAGTCGCATGTGGATAGCAAAGCACAGGCAAGTGTGGTCGGGCCATCTTCTCAGACTCCTGACAGTCTACGTGAAGTTTTGTGGGTCGGGCCTTACCCTGTCGCATGTGCTGGTGGTGGGGAAGTGTGTTCAGGTCTGGCTGTCTGAAGTCGCCCTGGCTTTTACCCCCCACGGGTCAGTTTGCATCTCATGCTTGTGTACGCTGCCTCAGGACGGACCGTGGGCATGTGGCTGCCTTGGGCCCTTTCAGGTCTCTGCTGCCACACAGTTTCAGCCAGGAACACACTTGCCCACCGTGTGTGTTCCTCAGGCTAGGAGAGCTTGTGGCCAGAGGTAGCCTTTCCTGCTCACGCTGCGACGATGGTCACCTCCCCCAGCAGTGTCACCGCAGTAAAGGGCATCGGGTGCTTTTCTTCCTCCCATGGGGGAGCTGCCGGTCTCACCCCTGCCCCCTTGGCAGAGCCCCCACACCAGCCGAGTGCCAGGGGTGGGAAACGAGCAGCACCAGAAGAGAGCCCCGCGTCCCGCGCCCTTGTCTGGGGTTCGGAAGTTTTGCAAGCAGAAATGCTTCTGAGTGCTGAATGCCTTTGGTCTATTTTCAGTGCTAAACTGGGGGGTTGTCAGTTTTGTGGAGTTTTATGTTTGCTTTTTGGGTGAGAGGGTCTCCTCACTGAGCTGGTAGTCCCACCCAGTAGTCACCCTGTTTTGGGGGGGAGTGTTAAACTTTTTATTTTAGAGACAGGGTCTTGCTGTATTGTTCAGGCTGGAGTGCAGTGGTGCAGTCATAGCTCACTGCAGCCTCGACCTTCTGGGCTCAGGCAGTCCTCCCATGTCAGCCTCCCAAGCAGCTGGGACTATAGGTGTGCACCACCACTCCCAGCTTATCACCTTGTTTTATATTCACCTTCACCTCCTCTGCCTAACTTCAAACTTGGGGAGGTCCCAAGACTCAGCCCCAGAACCTCTTTCCTTCGTCTACACTGGGCATACTCCTCCAGTCCCACGGCTCTCATGATTCACACCATAATTCCCATGTATGTCTCCAGCTGTGACCCCCACCCACATCCCAGCATCAGCTGACTAGCAAGTGTGCGTCTCCAACTCATCTCACGCATGTCTAGTAGAACACTTACACGAAACGTACCCAAGAGAAAGCCTGTCATTTCTCCCCCCGTTCTCACCTACTCAGTTGCTCAAGTTCAAAACCCAGGAGTCCTTTCCTTTCTTTACCCCATCCTGCTCAGTCTAGGAAACTGGATGTCAATCTGCTTCCAGAACGTGATTCCAAATCCACCAGCTTCTCCGTCTCCACTGCCAAGCTCTCATCGTCTCTTGCCTGAAGATGGCAAAAGCCTCCTCCCTATCCCTTCTGCTTCCATTCTTGTCCCCATGCAGCCTGTTGACACAACTCTCAGATCATCTTTTCTTTCTTTCTTTTTTTGAGTCGGAGTCTTACTCTGTCGCCCAGGTTGGAGTGCAGTGGCACACTCCAGCCATCCCAGCGTGGACCTGCTAGGCCCCGGTGATCCTTCTGCCTCGGCCTTCCAAGTAGCCGGAACTACAGGAAGCGCCACCACTCTCAGCTAATTCTTTGATTTGTTGTAGAGATGAGGTCTCGCCAAGTTGCCCAGGCTGGTCTTGAACCCCTGGGCTCAGGCAGTCCTCTCTCTGGGATGACAGACATGAGCCACCACGCCCAGCCAGGTCATCTTTTTAAACATGGGCCAGATCTTATCACTTCCTATTACACAAAGAAGGAACCCACGGTTCATGCTGCAGCCTACGAAGCCGAAGCCACATGCTAACCCCGCGGCGTCCCTCCTGTCCCTCTCTCACCCGCCAGACTCCAGCCACACTGGCCTCACAGCACATCCCTGCCTCAGAGCTTTCACACTGTCAGACTGGGACACTCTTGTCCTGTGGACCCTCCTGGGGCTGAGCCCTTCCTATAATGGCCTCACTGACTGTAGTGGACAGCTTTGGAATTACGTTCTGGAGGTAGATTTGACTTCCAGTTTCTTCCTGCCCCGCCTTCTCTGCCACTTTCTCCACCTGTTCCGTGGCATTTCTGACTCTCCGTCGTCATCTTGCTTATTTTTTGCTTTGTGCCCTGTCTGCCTACTTGTCACCGCGGGCATAGAGTAGGCCCTCTGAGTGTGTGTGTGGACCAGGTGGGTGTGCTCTCTGAAGCCAAGGAGCGCATTCCCGCAGAGGGGCTCCTCCCTTGGCAGGTGCCACACCTGCTGCGGGCACAGTATGTACTACACGAGGGCGATAGAGATCAGTGATGTGGCCTCTGCCCCTTTCAGTCTTTGCGAGTCAGAGGCTGAATGTCCTGAAAAGAAGGCCATTCTCCTTCAACAGAACAAAACCCACCATCTCCAAGGAGGAGGGATGGCTGAACTCTGACCCTCGGGCAGCATCTTCCCCCATGGCCTTCTCATTCCAAGGAGCTCTGGACCCCCTTTAAAAAACTCTGGCCGCCGGGCTCAGTGGCTCAGCCTGTAATCCCACGCCTTTGGGAGGCTGAGGTGAGTGAATTGCCTGAGCCCGCGGGTTCGAGACCCGCCTAGGCAACTTGGTGAGACCTCATCTCTACAATAAATTAAAAAAAAAATTAGCCAGGCATGGTAGCACGCCTGTATTTCCACCAACTTGGAAGGCTGAGGCGGAAGGATCACTGGAGCTCAGCAGGTCGAGGCTGCGATGGCCGGGAGCATGCCACCGCCCTCCAGCCTGAGCGACAGAGTGAGACTCCAACTCAAAAAAAAAAAAAAAAGCTCTGGCCAATCTGTGTTCACAGAACCACTTCTTTTGGTTTCTCTAAGTAAAACTGAGGCAGCGAGGTCTTTCACAGAAATTTACCAATCACTGTAGACAAAAAAATAGGGCAGAAATTCAGCCCTTCTGTCCAAAATGGCTGGCATAGGGAAGCTTCAGGCAGAGTAGGGAGCAGTGTCTTTTTTTTTTTTCTTTTTTGAGTCAGGGTCTTAGTCTGTCGCCTAGGCTGGAGTGCAGTGGCAAAGCTGATGGCCACCACAGCCTCGACCTGCTGGACTCAGGCAATTCTGCCTCAGCCTTCCAAGTGACTGGAACCACAGGCCACACGCCCCCACGCCCGGCTAATTTGTTGGTTTATTGTAAAGACAAGTTCTCACCAAGTTGCCCAGGCTGGTCTCGAACCCCTGGGCTCAAGCAATTCTCTCATCTCTGCCTCCCAAAGTGCTGGGATGACAGGTGAAAGCCACTACACCTGACAGGAGAGGCATCTTAAAGGTTCCCCACTGAGAGCCTCCCTCCAGGCATTGTGATCACCGTTTGGTGGAGTCTAGGAGATGAAAAACACAGCTGGACTACCTCCCAACTTACAAGATTCCATCACCACCTCATACTGTCGGTGTCTTGAGTGGGATTTCACTTCTTCCTCTAAGGGACGAGGCTTTGATCTGCAGGCCCAGCAGGGAAGCCTGATCACCACTGCCTTTCTGCAGTATCTGACTTGCGTCATGTGTGATTATAGATGTTTCAGGGTCAGATCAAGAAGAGTAGAGTATGATTCCCACTAGGCGCAGTGGCTCACACCTGTAATCCCAGCACTTTGGGAGACAGAGGCTAGAGGATTGCCTGTGTCCAGGGTTTGAGAGCAGCCTGGGCAACACGGCAAGACCTCATCTCTACAGTAAATTTTAAAAAAGTTGACATAGTAGCATACACGTGTAGTTCCAGCTACTTGGAAGGCTAAGGTGGAAGGATCGCCTGAGCCTAGCAGATCGAGGCCTCAGTGGCCATGAGCGTGCCACTGCACTCCAGCCTGGGTGGGAGAGTGAGACTCCGACTTAAAAAAAAAGTTACTAAGTAAAGGAAGTTGGCATACATAAAACTGTAAAATAAGTCAAGTGTAGGTGGTGTGAGAACATGGCGTGATTCACGGCAGTGGCAGGGGAGGGTGGCCAAGGTCTCCCATGTCTGGGGATGGCATCTGGTGCTCAGCGCCCATGCGGAGGAGGTGGGAGGGCAGCTGAGGTCATCCATGTCAGGGATGGCATCCCATGCTCAGTGCCCATGTGGAGGCGGGAGGGTGACTGAGATCACCCATGTCCAGGGATGCCATCCCGTGCTCAGTGCCTATGCAGAGGCAGGAGGGCGGCTGACGTCACCTGTGTCTGGGAATGGCATCCCGTGCTCAGCGCCCGTGCGGAGGCAGGATCAAAGACCGAAGACCGCGCTGTGGAGAAGTGTCTGTCAACTCAGCTCTGCTTTGTTTCTTCTGCAGTAGAGCGCATGATCCGGAAGAACCAGTGTCTCTTTACTGACACCCAGTGCAAGGTGTGCTGCGCCCTGCTCATCTCTGAGTCCCAGAAACTGGCACATTACCAGGTATGCCATCATGCTCTCAGAGCTGCTGTACTCCGCAAGTCCAGGCCAGACCCCTTCCCCCTGGCGTGCGGGTGAAGGGCAGCTCCCCCTTGGCCACGGGCACGGCCTCGCGCATGCTGGCTTGGGACTTGATGGCTGACCAAGTCTCTCTGAGCCTCGTCTCTCCCGCCATGTCAGGGCCATTGTCATGCCTCTCCTTCGCAGCTTGGCAGAGCAGAGAGTGCGAGCTTCAGCTTCAAGTAGACCTGAGCAGGAGCACTCCTCCACTACTTGTCCTGGGCGGGAAATGCCGTCCTCCTCAGCCTCAGTTTCCTCGTCTATAAAGTCGAGATGGCCTTAATGCTCTCGTGGGCTGTGGTGAAGGCTTCACTGACAGCTGCAAAGTGCTTTCTGCAGCGTGGTAGCCCAAACTTCCCCACCCTCTCCTCCTGTAAAGCTCGGAGAGGATGATGAATCAGAGAACAGTCTAGTCAGTGTTTAGGGTAATGAAACGGTATCTGGCTATCTTTGATCTCTTTCCCGGGTTCTTACAGAGCAAAAAACATGCCAACAAGGTGAAGAGATACCTAGCAATCCATGGGGTGGAGACCTTGAAGGGGGACATGAAGAAGCTAGACTCAGACCAGGTAATGCAGCTGCCGGCCGAGCCTGCTCCCTTCCTGGTGAGCAGCAGCAGGTCGGCGCGGCGGATGAGCGCGGGCTTGGCGTCATCCTGACTGGGCTTCACACCCCCTCGGCGTGTGACCGGGGCCAGTCTGCAACTTATCGGAGCCTTGATTTCTTCCTCGGTAAAAACAAGGATGCTAATGTCAGTCACCTTTCAGGATTTTTTCAAGCAAGAATGAGAGGTTTATAAAAAGCACCCAACTCAGAGCCTGGCACATAGTAGGGACTCATAACAGAGCTGCTGTTATGCATTACCGCCCAGTGGCTTGTCAGAGCCAGACTAAAAGCGCCCGTTGCCTACTCAAGGCGGGGCATAGAAGGAAGCCAGGCCGTTCATTTTCTTGAGAGCCAGGGAAGAGGACTGAGTTCAGCACTTGAACATTTTGAGTGAACTAGCAGAAGGCACTTTTCCAGATGCCTGCCCTGATTGCGAGGTAATCACCTTTGCTTTTTGGCTCAGAAATACTGTGAGAATTCTGCTGAAACAGTTCCCACCCCTTGGGAGTCACATCATGCTTGTAGTGGGAGGCTGTGGAACCCCACGGACTGAGATGTCAGCAGACCAACGCCCAGCAGGGCTCTGCATGCAACTGGGCAGGTGACTGTGGGGGACAAGTTGCCCAGCCTCTCCAGCCTTCGCCCTTAAAGTCTTAACGACATGGCTCAGCCTGTAATCCCAGCACTTTGGGAGGCCGAGGTGAGTGGATTGCCTGAGCCCGCGGGTTCAAGACCCGCCTGGGCAACTTGACGAGGCCTCATCTCTACAACAAATCAAAAAATTAGCCGGGCGTGGTAGCGCACGCCTGTAGTTCCAGTTACTTGGAGGGCTGAGGCGGAGGGATTGTCGGAGCCCAGCAGGTCGAGGCTGCGGTGGCCGGAAGCGGCCACTGCACTCCAGTCTGGGCAGCAGAGTGAGACTCCAACTCAAAAAAAAAAAGTCTTAATGACAGTGTGAGGTAAAATTCCGGCCCTAGCCAGGTGCAGTAGCTCACATCTGTAATCCCAGCATTTTGAGAGGCTGAGGTGAGAGAATTGCCTGAGCCCAGGGGTTTGAGACCAGCCTGGGTAACTTGGTGAGACCTCGTCTCTACAATAAACCAAAAAATTAGCTGGGTGTGGTGGCGTGCTCCTGTAGTTCCAGCTACTTGGAAAGCTGAGGTAGAAGGGTTGCCTGAGCCCAGCAGGTCGAAGCTGTGATGGCTGGGAACATGCCACTGCCCTCCAGCCTGGGTGACAGAGTGAGACTCCAACTCAAAAAAAAAAAAGTCTTAACGACAGTGTGAGGTAAAATTCCAGCCCTAGCCAGGTGCAGTAGCTCACATCTGTAATCCCAGCACTTTGAGAGGCTGAGGTGAGAGAATTGCCTGAGCCCACGGTTCAAGACTAGCCTGGGTAACTTGGTGAGACCTCGTCTCTACAATAAACCAAAAAATTAGCCGGGTGTGGTGGCGTGCTCCTGTAGTTCCAGCTACTTGGAAAGCTGAGGTAGAAGGGTTGCCTGAGCCCAGCAGGTCGAGGCTGTGATGGCTGGGAACATGCCACTGCCCTCCAGCCTGGGTGACAGAGTGAGACTCCAACTCAAAAAAAAAAAGCAATTCCAGTCCCTAGTAGGTGTCCAATGAGGAAGAGTTTACCCTACAAACGGCTGCCTCCTGTTATGGTGGCCACAGGTTTAGAAGATCCTTGCCTGTCCCTTCTCCAAATTTACTGGACTCGTCCCTGATTTCCCTTCTTAGAATTTAGAGTTTAGGGAGACAGGGTCAGCTGTGTGACCCTGGGCTAGTCACTTCACGTCTTTGCACCTCTTGTGAAGGGTGGCTCAGCAACTCAAACAAGATTGCAGCCCCTGCCTGTGTCCCACCCCCCATTCACCTCCACCAGCCCCACTAGCAGACAGTTATCAAGCCCAAGATGGCAGTGGCGCCAAGGCTGAGAAATGCAGAGTGAATCCCCTACTGAGAGCTCAGACTTTCTCCGAGAGTGTTGGGGCTCTTACATAGCCTTGAAAGACATTGTTGCCTAGCCTAATCACAATCAGCAAGTAAACCCGACGATCTGCTTGTTCAGTGAGCTCTGAGCATCTACTGTGTGCCAGACTTCAGCAAGGTGCGAGGGACAAGACAAGACAGACCAAGTGGCCCCTGCCCAAGTGGCACACTAGAGTTCACAGAAGTCTCCCAAGTGGTGACGCTGTCAGTTTAGGGGCAGATGGTATGATCGAGGCCTGGGTAATGCATCCTAGGAGGACGGAGCAGAGCAAGACAAATTCTCCCTGGAATACACACCCAAAGGGGCTTGATAAGTGTTTGCTCAATGATTTCCTTGAGTGAAAGTCTCCCAGAGAAGAGCTGATATTTTGATATTTAAACTGGTCCTTATAGGCTACGCAGACTTGACGCCAGGCAGGAAAGGAAGGAATAGCATTCTAGACATCAGGAGAGGCCCAAGCAAAGCAAGGAAGCAGCAGGGAGTAAAGGGGGGTGGTGAGGAGAGCCTAGGACGAAGGAGCTGAAGAAGAGTCCACAGAGTAGGTTGGGGCTAACGTGAGAAGGGGGCCTTAAGTACCCATTCTGCGGGCAGTGGGAAGCCATGGAAGGTTCTCTGGCCGGGCAGTGGCGTGATCAGACCTGTGTTCTTTCTCCCAACCAGAAGAGCAGCAGAAGCAAAGACAAGAACCAGTGCTGCCCCACCTGTAGCATGACCTTTTCCTCCCCTGTCGTGGCCCAGTCGCACTACCTGGGGAAGACCCACGCAAAGAACTTAAAGCTGAAGCAGCAATCCACTAAGGGGGAAGGTACTGGCTTTCCTGAGTAGAGCTATGTTGGGACCCCTCCTGTCCTCAGGGCACCACTGCCAGGTGCTCCCAGAGGTGCTCACTGGGGCCACAGACTTGGAGAGGTTGGGTTGCCTTGGAGAGGCCAAGGCAGGCTGGATGCAATGGCTCACTCCTCTAATCCTAGCACTTTGGGAGGCCAAGGCAGGAGGTTCACTTGAGACCAGTTAGAGACCAGCCTGGGCAGCATAGGGAGACCTTGTCTCTACAGAAAATTCAAAAATTAGTCAGGTGTGATGGCACATGCCTGTAGTTCCAGCTACTCGGGAGGCTGAGGTGTGAGGATCACATGAGCCCAGGAGTTCGAGGCTGTACTGAGCCATGATCACACCCCTGCACACCAGCCTAGGTGACTAAGTGAGACCTTGTCTCTTAAAAGAAAAAGAGAGAGAAATATCAAAGTAGACTTCAGCTTCACTGAAATGCAGCCTCAGAGTTGTGCTCACCTGGCCTTGCTTTCTTTGGTTACATCAGTTTTTCTCTATAGAAGCTTGGCCTGAGCTTTTGTCCTGATTAACAGTTGTAACTCAGGTGTGCCCAAGTCTTCCAGGCCATGCCACCCTGAGACATTCTCTCTCCCAAGGAGGTGTTTCTGTCCGGTTCCACCAGCCCTTACTCCCATGCGCTCCACATTGAGAGCCAACTCTTGTCTTGCTCGTGTGCTCAGGGCATGCCCTGCTCACTTTAATCCTCAAAAGCAGCCTGTTCTCCTCGAGACGGGGACTTGCCTTTCAGAGCTGGATCCTTAGTGCTGCCACTGCTGCCCAGCAATCATTGGCTGCTGCTGTGAACTCACCCCCAGTGCAGTGACTTCTAAAATAGTCCCCTTGATCTTGTCACCCCCGAGGCTCAGCTCTCACTTTCATCTCGTTAACTCCTGACTGTCTGGGTTGTAACCTCTACTAGCCGCAATGAGACAAGAATGAAATTTCTTTGATCTTTACCATTTTGTTCTGGGCAATTTTTGCTTCTCTATTTTGGGCCAAGAAGTAGACTACACTATTAATGATATTATTGCCTTTTTTGTTTTACTGACAACAATGTTTTGGAAGACTTTGAAGATAGTGTGAAAAATCATTCGTAATTATACCTTTTATCACACCCAAGTCTAGTCATGTGTGGTGTGGAACAACAGAAGACGGACTTTGAAGTCACAGAGGACCAGGCTTAAATCCTGGCACTGCTGTTTACTATTTACTTATTTGTGTGTAAGTTTCCTTGTCTGTAAAATGTTAATAATCTATCTACTTTATAGGTTGTGAGGATAAAACAATGTATGCAAAAACTCAGGACATAATAGACGTTCAGTCAGTGGCAGCTGCCGCTGTGATTATTGTCACCATGAAGACAGCCAGTGAGTGGAGTCCCTCTGTGAGATGCAATAGCTGGGCAGACAGCTGCCACCTGGAGCACGTCATTAGCCTGGCTCATGTTGCTCCAGCACTGACTTATGCCAGCATAGTTGCTTTTGTTTAAAGTCAGTGCTGGCGCCAAAAAGTGTAAACATTAGGCCAAGGGAAACTAGCTTAAGAACTGAATTTATGGGGTCGCAGGCTTTTCCACAATGGGAAAATTCTCTGTAATACACCTGGTCCCTAAAATTCTGTACTCAAGATGATTTTCCATGTTCACTTGTGGCCTTTACCGCATGCACGTGTGTTTGTATATAGTTGCAATCGTAATGCATGTACCATTTGTATCCTGCTTTTACTTTTCATTTAATTTTGTAGTTTAAGCACATTCCATGTTATTACACCAGTTTATAACTATATTTCTGAAGTTAAACATTTTTGAATTGTAAAAATACAAGCACATTGTAGGAAATATGGAAAATATAGATAAATGGAAAGAAAAATTACCCATAATTTTACCTTTCACAGATAGCCACTGTTAACATTTTAAAGCACCATGCCTCTTATAATCTTCTGTTACATGTATGTGTGTATATTTGTTTTATGTATACTTAGATTGACTTCATGTATATGTGCATGCAAACATAGAATACTTTAAATAACCATATTATTTTTATAAAAAATACATGTTCATTCGGAATAATTCCACTCAAACAATTGCAAAAAGTACAAAGAAGAAAGTAAACTATCACCCGACCCTTACCACCAACAGAGAGACACTATTAACATGTTGGTAACATTTCAAAATACCAGTATACACATATAGACTATATACGTGTCTTTTAACAATGGTATGACCATAAGCATAAAACTTTTCGTCAACATTTTTAGTGACTGCATCACACCACATTTAAATATCCCTCTAATGTCGAACGTGCATGTTTTCTCCCTCCACTTTTTGGCATCAGAAGTAACACTGCAGTGAACATCCGGTGGAACACTGTCCATATTTCAGGTTATGTTCTAAGAGAAGACGCTGTCAGAGTTCTCATTTTATTGAATAGCTGTTGGCAATTTCTCCATATTTACTTAATCATTCACCTCTGGTGCTTCTCTTCAGCACATTTTTAAAGAGTGACCTGGACCAGGCGCAGTGGCTCACACTTGTAATCCCAGTGCCTGGGGAAGCCAAGGCAGGAGGATTGCTTGAGCCTGGGAGTTCAAGACTAGCCTGGGCAAGATAGTGAGACCTCATCTCTACAAAAAATTCAGAAAATTAGCTGGGCATGGTAGCATGCACCTGTAGTCCCAGCTACTCAGGAAACTGAGGTGGAAGAGTCGCCTGAGCCCCGGAGGTTGAGGCTGTGGTGAGCTGGATCGGGTGCTGGTTGGTGCACTCCAGCCTGGGCGACAAAGTGAGACCCTAAATCAAAAAAAAAAAGAGTGACCTTTATCTCTTAACAACCGTTATTACCTCTTCTCTGATGTGAAGAACCTGCATTCACTGTAGAAAAGTTGGAAAAAAGTGAAGCTGGGCTCGGTGGCTCAGCCTATAATCCCATGCCTTGGGAGGCTGAGGTGAGTGGATTGCCTGAGCCCGTGGGTTCGAGACCCGCCTGGGCAACTTGGTGAGACCTCATCTCTACAATAAATCAAAAAATTAGCCGGGTGTGGTAGGGCATGCCTGTAGTTCCAGCTACTTGGAAGACTGAGGCAGAAGGATCACCAGAGCCCAGCAGGTCGAGGCTGTGGTGGCCGGGAGCGGCCACTGCACTCCAGTCTGGGCAACAGAGTGAGACTCCAACTCAAAAAAAAAAAAAAAAAAAAGAAAAGTTGGAAAAAAGTGAAAAACACTCTTTACGGGATGTTTTTGGTCTTTCTTCCATGCGATCACCTGTGTGTTTTTGTTGTTGTTTTACAAAATTGAGGACGTAAGAAACAAATTGCATTTTTTTTTCACTCGGCACCACAATCTGAGTATTTTCTCATATTATAAAATATTCTGAACTGGGCTCGGTGGCTCAGCCTGTAATCCCACGCTTTGGGAGGCTGAGGTAATGGATTGCCTGAGCCCGCAGGTTCGAGACTCGCCTGGGCAACTTGGCGAGACCTCAACTCTACAATAAATCAAAAAATTAGCGGGGTGTGGTAGCGTGTGCCTGTAGTTCCAGCTACTTGGAAGGCTGAGGCGGAAGGATCGCCGGAGCCCAGCAGGTCGAGGCTGTGGTGGCTGGGAGCGGCCACTACACACCAGTCTGGGTGACAGAGTAAGACTCCAACTCAAAAAAAAAAAAAAATTTAGGACATGTATATTACTTTTCGAATGACTGCCTGAAACAAGTCAAGGCCAGAGAAACTGAAGTTCCCTGTACCAGAAATCATGTGGGAAAGCTAGACTTGTCTTCTGTCGTGCCGAGCCTTTTGTCGTGCCGAGCCTCTCATGGCTCCCCAGCTGGCAAGTGCAGGGCAACAGGGTGTCTGAACTGGCTCCTGCACACAAGCACCACTCAGTCCCGCCCCGCTTCCCCCGCCGTGGGGTTCTAGGCCCCACATTTTTAAAGCAGCGGTTGCTAGCTTGACCGTGTGCCAGCCACAGACTTGTTCATCATGGCGTCCACTTTACGAGGCGTTGTGCAGCCTGCAGTCAACAGCAGGACAGATGTTGGTGCACAGGAGGCTCACATGGCCACCCTGGGCTCTGCGCACTGAAGTCACTGACGAGAAGCAGGGATGTTTTTCGAAGGTGGCGGCATGAGCTGCCGCCTTCAGGTCTTCCTTGCCTGCCACAGCAAAGAGGGCATGGACATTAGGGTCACAGCCCTGGGCCCACGCTCTAGCTGGGTGTTCTTGGTCTGAGAATTGGTTTTTCTCCATAATGTGGTAAAATGATGCCCTGGGGTGGCTCTGAGGACCAAAGGAGAGAATCTGCTTACAAAATGCATAGCTCAAGGTTGAATGCCATCCCCTCCACACTCAGCTAGGTTGCAGGGCAGCCCAAAGGGCATCCCTAGTGTGGTTACCTTTCTGCATGACCCTGTATGAGCTCCCTCAGGGCCTCAGTTTCTCCATCTGGGCATTGGTTCCGAACTGTATAACCAGGGCACTTGGAGGCTGGTAATAAAGCCGCCAAACTCCTCGTCCCACATGCTATGAAGTCCCAGAGAATTCTGAGGAATAAAAAGACTGCAGGGACGCATCTCCATCTGTGGCGACTTGGCAGGCATCTTGACCGCAGACGTCTCTAGAGCCTCCTGAGCGTAGGAAGAAGTCGGGATTCACGTGCCTGAGGTAAAGCTGCTGAACAAAATAGTGGGTCTTGGGGTCCTCCAGATCCCCCCAACCTTCCCAGATAGAGAAGGCGTTCACTGTGAGTCCCACCGGCAGTGCCATGACCCGAGTTGTTGGCTAGCCACGCAGACT
Organism: Cephalopachus bancanus; assembly: GCA_027257055.1. Lineage (NCBI taxonomy): Eukaryota > Metazoa > Chordata > Mammalia > Primates > Tarsiidae > Cephalopachus > Cephalopachus bancanus. Next base: position 600,328 of record JAPVLO010000648.1, read on the forward strand.
TTCTCTGTTCAGCACACTGGCACTGCGGGGCTTCTCATTGTTTCTGTTTGAACCCTCTCATGCAGTTTTGTCAAAGTGCCTCACAAACCCTTTCCTTGTGGCCTCCACCTTAGCCTTGCACCAGAATAGAGAGATGATTGACCCTGACAAGTTCTGCAGCCTCTGCCACGCGACGTTCAACGACCCCGTCATGGCTCAGCAACATTATGTGGGCAAGAAACACAGGAAGCAGGAGACTAAGCTCAAGCTCATGGCGCGCTACGGGCGACTGGCGGACCCTGCGGCCACTGACTTCGCAGGTAGGAGGCCTGGCGTATGCCAGAGCTGACCAGGCCTTGCCCGCCAAGGTCCTGTGCCCGCCAGGCTGTGCTTTGCCTCTCTGGGTCTTCAGCAGCAGGGTGCTCACTCAGATGCCTGCAGAAGCCAGACAGGAAGCCTGATGCGTGCAAGCTGGGAGGGGTGTGGTCAGCTAAAGAGTGAGCGCCCTCCCAGCCCGGGCTGGATAGTGGTTACTGTATCCTTCTGTTTTTAAAAGACTCAGGAAGCCAACGTGGTGGCTCACACCTATAATCCCAACACATTGGGAGGCTGAGGTGAGAGGACTGTCTGAGCCCAGGGCGACTTGGTGAGACTTCATCTCTACAAAATTTCAAAAAATTAGCCGGGCATGGTAGCCCACGCATGTAGTTCTGGCTTCTGGGAAGGCTGAGGCGGAAGGATCACGTGAGCCCAGCAGATTGACGCTGGGGTGACTGTGAGCGTGCCATTGTACTCCAGCCTGAGTGACAGAGTGAGACTCCAACTCAAAAAAAAAAAGGTAATTCCGGCTACTTGGAAGGCTGAGGCAGAAGGATCACTGGAGCCCAGCAGGTCGAGGCTGCAGTGGCCGGGAGTGGCCACTGCACTCCAGTCTGGGCCACAGAGTGAGACTCCAACTCAAAAAAAAAAAAAAAAGACTCAGGAAAGCCAGATTTGTATAGAAATGCCTCTGGTGGTTAAGTGTGCAAGTAAATGTGAAATGCTTAAATGCTATGTGGGTCAAGCCTGCCTGCAAGCTAAAGGCTTGCCAGGGACCCTCAGTGGGTCAGGTCAGCCCCTCACGTCCGTCCTGCTGGTTCTTACTGCCACTTCACACTGGTGGACCCCCCCGGGAAGGGTGGAAGGCACTTGCTGTCAGCAGAACTTAAACCCCACATTAAGGCCATGCCTCCCATTCTCTGGTTGTGGTTATATTAAGATCTCAGTACCAGGCGTGGTGGCTCAAGCCTGTAATCCCAGCACTTTAGGAGGTTGAGGCGAGAGGATTGCCTGAGTCCAGGGGTTCAAGACCAGCCTGGGCAACTTGAGGAGACCTTGTCTCTATAATAAGTTAGCCAGACTTGGTGGCGTGTGCCTGTAGTTCCAACTACTTAGAAGGCTGAGGTAGAAGGACCACCTGAACCCAAGAGGTCAAGGCTGCAGTGGCTGTGAGCAGTGTGCCACCGCGCTGCAGCCTGGGTGACAGAGAATCCAACTCAAACAAAAAAGATCTCAGTACCAAGAAAAACTAAAACTATCCACACCTGGGCCCCAACGACAGTGGCTCAGTGTAGCTGTCTCAGCTCAACCGGTGTGAGCACAGTGGGCACTCAGCAGAACTGTACTCCTCTCGCCATGCTCTTGTCAGTTAATGGTGGGCTTATTTGGATGTAACCCCATTGTCAGTTGAGGAACACCTGGAGGGAGAGAGAGAGAAGGTACTGGAACCTTGTCCTGTCTCCAGGACATTTGCCGTTCATCAGTAGAGGATGAATTATTTGCTTCTATCAAGTACACACTTAACTCTTGTTCACAATATCCAGTGTATTTTAGTACTTTTTTTTGTGTGTGTGTCAGGGTCTCAGTCTGTCCTTCTGGCTAGAGTGCAATGGCAAGACCACAGCTCACTGCAGCCTCAAATTCCTGGGCTCAAGCAAACCTCCTGCCTCAGCCTCCAGAGTAATTGGGACTACAAGCATGCACCACCATGCCTGGCTAATTTTTCTTTTCCTTTTTTTTTTGTGTGTGTGTATGTAGGAATCTCACTGTGTCCCCTAGACTGGAGTGCAGTCATATACTCACAGCCACCACAGCCTCTACTACCAGGCTCGGGTGATCCTTCTGCCTCAGCCTTCCAAGTAGCTTGAACTACAGGTGCATACCACCACGCCCAGCTAATTTTTTGTTTTTTTATTTATTGTAGAGACAAGGTCTCGGCAAGTTGCCCGGGCTGGTCTCCAACCCCTGGACTCAGGCAGTCCTCTCACCTCCATCTCCCAAAGTGCCGGGATTATAGGCGTGAGCCACTGTGCCCAGCCATTTTTCTATTTTTTGTAGAGATGAGGTCTCACTATATTGCCCAAGCTGGTCTCCAACCCTTGGACTCAGGCAATCCTCTCGCCTCCACCTCCCCAAGTGCTGGGATTACAGGCATGCGCCGCCATGCCTTACTAACTTTTTGATTTATTGTAGGGACAAGGTCTCGCCAAGTTACCCAGACGGGTCTCAAACCCCTGGGCTCAGGCAATTCTCTCCCCTCCGCCTCCCAAAGCACTGCAATTCCAGGCATGATCCACTGCACCCAGTGCCCTGTGTTCTTGTGCTGTATTGTCCTCATCTGCCAAGTGACAATAAGGGTCTCACAGAATCACCACGAGGGGCAGTTACATGACGTGCATGGCCTGGATCAGGCATCGGTCAACAGGCTGTTATTACTCTGAGCGTTTCAGCTGGTCATTGGTCTGCGGTCGGGAAATGCCAAGGATCAGAGTGAGGGGATTTTACCAAGGTCACACGAGGGCAGAACTGGGGGCCCAGTTCCATATCCTCTCCCCACATACTGCTCAGCCATGTGCAGAAAGGCCACTTCATCACCAGAACAGCCCTGGGAGTGAGACAAGGTGTCCGTGAGCTCCAAGGTAGAAAAACAAATGGTTTTCACAACAGGTGCTCCCATTAATTACTATGAGTGCAGCCCGAGGAGGGAAGCGCCTTCCCAAGAGGACCAGTGCAGGGCAGCCTTAGTGAGGCCACTTAGCTCAGCCAAGGTAGGAAAGACAGGTACACCCGATGTCACTGCTTTGCCCTGTCATTCTTCTGTTGACTCAGCAGACAGCTGATGGAAGCCAGGCTCTGTGCTGGGGACATGGAGCACAAGGTGGTGCCCATGAAGGCTGAGGCCTCTGGGATTCTCATTGGGGCAGCCCCTCACACACACACACACACACACACACACACACACACACACACACACACACACACACACCCTCAACACACACACACCCCACCCCCCCCCGGTCAGGCCTCAGAAGGGCACATTGCACATGATGGGGAAAACAGCATCTTCGGGTCCCTCTGACTGGATAACCAAGGTCTTGACTTTGGTGTGTGTTTCAGCCGGGAAGGGCTATCCCTGCAAGACGTGCAAGATAGTGCTGAACTCCATCGAGCAGTACCAGGCTCACATCAGCGGCTTCAAACACAAGAGCCAGTGAGTAGCCATTCTTTGAGATTCAAGGGGCCACAGTAGTAGCTCAGGCCTTCTGAGTCAGAACAAACCCCAGTAGTCCTCGGCTGAAATAGGGGCCTGGCAACTTTTTCTCAGAGGACAGAAGATGGATCAGTTCACAGGAAAAGTGTCTCTCCTGTGAGGTTTTTTGCCACCGGCTCCTCCAGGCCTCTGCGCCTGCTGGACTGAGGGTTTCCATGGAGAAGCATAGATGGTCTCCTGGGCAGTCCCATAAAGCAGCAGTCCCCAGCCTTTATGGCATCAGGCACTGGTTTTGTGGAAGACAGCTTTTCCACAGACTGGGGGACAAGGGAATCATCAGACATTAGATTCTCATAAGGAGCGTGCAGCCTAACTCCCTGGTATGTGCGGTTCTCAATAGGGTTCACCCATCTATGAGAAGCCAATGCCACTTCTGACCTGACAGCTCCACTCGCCGTGCTCACCACCTGCTGTGCGGCCCGGTACCAAATAGGCCACAGACCAGTACCTGTCTGCATACTGGTTCGTGGCCCAGGGGTTGGAACCCCTGCCGCAAGGCATCTGGGTTTCCCGGCCTGTGACCCCCCGACTGGGAAGGGTTCTTCCACTGGTTGACCCTGTCCTCTGCTGCCATCAGGTCTGTGACAGGAGTTTCCTCTTTAGACCATTACCAAGTGGACCAAGTCCTCTTATTCATTGACCAAATATTTACTGAACCTCCATGTGGTGGCCGAGACAGACCCATTCCCTGCCCTCGTGACCTGACAGTCTGGTGGGAGGAGACAGACAGACCAAGCAAGGGGACAGCCAGTAACTATGGCAAGTGTTTGCAGCTGTCCGGGCTAATCTTGTGAATGCCTGGCATCCGTCCATGGTTCTGGTGCAGGCCATCCTCACAGTGCCCAGGAGGAAAGGGTTGCTGTTCCGTTCCGCAGACACAGGCATCCGCACTCCGCGGTGCTGTGAGCAGGGTCAGGAGCTCACACCCCCCTTCCAGGCACCCTGCTGCGAAGGGCATGTGGCACCAAGGGCCGTGAGAGGAGAGGCCCAGCCAGGAGCCCCCCGTGGTTCCATCCCTTCCTCTGAAGGACGGTGTGCAGCGTGAGCTGCATGCCACAGCAGAGCCTCCTGAGATGGGTAGCGGACCCCCGTTTTACAGATAAGGAAACTGAGTTTCAGGCAGCCGGATAATTGCTTTGACTTTGGTGGTTGATACTCATGGCTTGTTCAGTTGAGTGATTTAAAGGTGGTGGAAACGCAGAGTATTTGAGTAAAAAAAGTCCTTAGTTCTCTCTACTCCACCTGGAGTCTTCTCTCACATGTGGCATGTATTTCGGCATGCCTTCCTTGCAGCTTGGCTGGTGGCAGTTGCAGCGGATAAACCAGGCCAGCCAGAGTCCTGCCCCTGGGCTACCCAATGTGAAAAGGCTGGTGTTGGCTGGGGCCCGGTGTCTCATGCCTGTGACCCCAGCATTTTGGGAGGCCGAAGTAGGAGGATCACTTGAGGCCAAGAGTTGGAGACTAACCTAAGCAACATAGCAGGACCTGTCTCTACAAAAGACTTAAAACTTTGCCAGGTTTGAGAGTTAATAGTAGTCCCCGCTACTCGGGAGGCTGAGGAGAAGGATCTTCTGAACCTAGGAGATCGAGGCTGCAGTAAGCTATGATTGTACCATTGCACTCCAGCCTGGGCAACAGAGTGAGACCCTGTCTCAAAAAAGAGAGAGACATTATGCTAGTATTGTTAACTGTTTGTTCTCTCTGACCTTTCCAGCTTTGTGAACTTGGGCCTCTAATTCTTCTGTAAGATTATAGCCTCGGTTTGTTGAACACCCAACTCAGTCTCATCAAACTGTTAGCAAAAGGTGTGAATTGGAAAACGCTCCACTCTGCGCCCACCTTTTACAACTAATGAACAGCCTCATTATCAGATGGGTTAAATGACTTGCCCATGGTCACTTAGTTACTGGGAGTTAGACTCAGAGTTCAAACCTGTTGGACTCCAGAACCATCCATTTTGCCTTGCCACTGCCAAGTGGCATGAGGTCACGTCGGGCCCTGCAGAGCGCACGTTTGGCAGTGGAGAGGCACGGGCTGTGGTCCTGAACCCACCATGCACACACTTGCTGTGGGCCAGCCGTCACCTCCCGAGCCTCCGTGTTTTGTGTGTAAAGCAGGTGCTGTTCTCACCCAGCTGGAATGGTGGGAACTGAGCCTGGCAGAGTGCCCGGCATGCAGTGGGCCTCAGTGAAAGACACCAGCCTAGCCGGGCTTGGTGGCTCAGCCTGTAATCCCGCGCCTTTGGGAGGCTGAGGTGAGTGGATTGCTTGAGCCCGTGGGTTCGAGACCCGCCTGGGCAGCGGGACCTCATCTCTACAATAAATCAAAAAATCAGCCGGGCGTGGTAGTGCATGCCTGTAATTCTGGCTCCTTGGAAGGCTGAGGTGGAAGGATCGCCGGAGCCCAGCAGGTCGAGGCTGCGGTGGCCAGGAGCAGCCAATGCACTCCAATCTGGGCGACAGAGTGAGACTCCAACTCAAAAAAAAAAAAGAAAGACGCCAGCCTGCTTGGCGCCCCACACCCGGGAGCTGGGCCGCCACTGCCACCACGACATGCTCACCTGTACCTTTGTTTCTCCTCAATTGCAGGTCACCAAAAGCAGTGGCATCACCCCTGGGCCAGGTTCCAGTGCAGAGGCCACTCGTTCAGAAAGACGCGGCTGCCTTGGAGGACTAGAGTGCTGCCCCAGCCGCAGTTGGGCCGGCTGCGGGCCGGGGCCTTGGCGAGTGTTGCCGTCCTCCCGCCTCCACTGGTCTGCAGCCCCCGCTCCCTCCTTTCTCACACCAGGAGAACACAGGCCTGAGGCGGGCCGGCACAGGCAGCTCTGATGGGGCCGGGCTCGCCCACTCCTCTCCCCTCTAGTGCGGGCCTGTAGGCCATGGCAAGGGAGGCAGGGGTCTTGAGAGGACCCGGGGTCTCACAGGGGTCGCTCAGAGGGAGGCTCCCCCACCCCCAGCCCCTCGGGTCATGGGTGCTGAGGCCCAGCACCTGCCTTTCCTCTGAAGGTCAGTTTGGGGCCATTTTCTGTAGCTGAAGAGCAGAGCTCTCCCTGGGCTCCAGACAGCGCTGATGACACTGGAGCTTCCATGCCAGCCCAGGGCCAGGGCAGGAGGTCGTGGATGGGAGTGGCTGCCACAGGGAGCTCCGACCTCATGTGACACCCCCTTCCCAGGAAAGTGCAGGCTTCCCAGAGCCTGGGTCCTGATACCGGCCGGTCGTGTGGTTTCTGCTGGTGGTGAAGCCTCCTCCGGGAGCAGGGACAGTCTTGGCAGGGTGTTGCTGTCCTCCCGCCCCTCAGCTCCTGAATGGTGCTAAGGACCTGCAGTGCCCGGCACCAGGCAGGACGTCAGGAGGCCTCGGAGTGCCTTCCCCTCCTCCCTCAGAGGTGCTCTGACTGAGGTCACGCGGGAACATCCCTCGCGGGCAGGCTCCTTGAGGCTTCTGCGGCGTCCCGCCAGCTGTGAGGTCCAGGCTGCCCAGCCCCCAGCCTTGCTCTCCGTGTGCAGCAGACCAGCCTGCCAGGGGCTGTGGTGCTAGCCTTCGCCGTCACCCACCAGGCGCCTTCTGGGTCCCAGGGAGCTGGGTGGGACCCCGGGAATGGATCGAAGAGCTGGTGCAGGGTCCAGGGTGAGGAGGCATGTTCCCCAGCCCACCCCAGGCTGCTCTGCTCCGCTGAGTCTCCTGGCTGGGCATGTCGCCAGGAGTGGATGTTTCTTCGTAGCTTTCAGGCAAGAATTTCCGGACGTGTCACGTTGGAGGCCCCTCCACAGGGCCAGAGAAGCCCCTAGCAGCTCCTGGGGCCTCCCCCATGCCCCGTCCCTCTGCCTGTGAAATGCCTTTGCGTGTCGTGTGTGGGCGTGTGTGCTATGCACTGTCTCTCGGTCGCTGAAGCATCCAAATAAAGAGTTTCTCCCGTGAGCCAGCCTGCAGTTGAGCAGGCCTGCAGTTGGACCTCGCTGCCCTTGGGTCAGTCCTGCCTCAGGACTTGGGATGGAGACAGACTCCCCGGCTGCCAGGCCACCCGTGGACGGCTCCTGGGTGAGCCCTGCCTCCGCTGTCTCCTCATCCGCGTCCCCGGCCTCAGGGCCTCAGGGCCTCAGGGAGGGCTTCGGGGGCTTAAGCTGAGGATCTGCTTTTTGCTGGAGGACTCCTGGCTGCTGTGCGAAGGCACGCGTGGGAGCAGGCGAGGAGGCGGGAGGCCAGTGAGGAGGCTGTGTTCACTGCGGCTCCCCAGGCCTGTCCCTCCGGGGTGAGGCCCAGCCTCATACTCCCTCTTGCTCACAGTGGCGTCATGGGTGCTGGCTTGTTGGTGACTGAGGGAGGGCCCTGAGGACAGGGCTTGGTGCCACTCAGCGCCTGCACAGGGAAAGCTGCTCCATGGCACGCGACATAGGCCTGATGGTTCTTGGGAGGGCCTTTTCCATGACCCTGAAATGAGCTGAGACAAGAGTGTTGTGTTCGGGTGCAGGGGACACACCTGTAGTCCCAGCTACTCAGGCTGACGGGAGGATCAGAACCCAGAAGTCGGAGGCTGTAGTGCACCATGATCATACCACTGCACTCCAGCCTGGGTGACAGAGTGAGACCCAACTTGAATATACAGAGAGAGAGAACCAGTGTTTTCACTCTGTCACCCAGACTGGAGTGCAGTGGCCGCTCCCGGCCACCGCAGCCTCGACCTGCTGGGCTCAAGTGACCCTTCCACCTCAGCCTTCCAAGTAGCTGAAACCAGGCATGCACCACCACACCCTGCTAATTTTTTGATTTATTGTAGAGATGAGGTCTCACCCCTGGGCTCAGGTAGTCCTCTTGCTTTGGCCTCCCAAAGTGTTGGGATTACAGGTGTGAGCCACTGCCCCTGACCTAAAAAATACAATTTTTTAATTAAAAAAACTTTTTTAAGTGATGGAACCCAGTGTGGGCAGCGAAGTGAGACCTTGTCTCTGCAAAAAAAGTTTTAAAGAGGAGCTAGGCGTGGTGATGCGCACTTGTAGTCCCAGCCACTCGGGAGGCCGAGGCGGGTCTCCCGAGCCCTGGAAGTCGAGGCTGCGGTGTCTCCAGGGTGGTCGCTGAGAAGGAGGCTTCCCCCGCCCACGGCCCCTCGGGCCATGGGTGCTGAGGCCCAGCCCTGCCTCTCCTCCGAGGTCGGTGTGGGGCCAGTTCCTGCAGCTGAAGAACAGCGCTCTCCCCGGGGTCCAGTGCCACTGCACTCCAGCCTGGGCGATGGTGAGTCTCCAACTCAAAAAAGACGGAAGTAAGTAGGAGTGCCATGGCCTCGGGAGCCTTTGCGCCCCCCCGTCCCCCACCCCGCCCCAGTCAGCCAGCCCGCTGGCCCTCAGGAGGCCGCCCAAGCCTGAGCTCCCGGTCTCCACCCGCAGCCCGCCGTCGGCACCCGCTCCCGGCCAGTAGGAGGCGCTCTGCCCCGGCTTCCCAGGGTCAGACAGACCGGTGGCCTCAGCTGTCCGAGTCCTGCTGCACCCCCAGGATCTCAGAGGCCACTCCATCTTCCAGGCTGGGGGCTGAGTGGGCTGCCATGCTCCGCCCTCGGCCTGCAGGACCCCTTGGCCTGGGCTCAGCAGCCCTGTGGGCGTGGGGACCCTTGGGGCGTTCACACTGAAAGGTCACGAGAGGCAAGGTGCACACTCGAGGTCTTCCTCTGAGGTGCCACACTGGAGACGGGAGCCCCCTAACTCCTCGTCCAGACCCCTTTCCAGAGGACCAGCGCCCTACCACGCGGCCCCGCGGCCTGTTGCGGGCGTCTGGCAGTGTGGCGGGCTCAGTGTTGGTTTTACATTCCAAGTCCCCCCATTCCTCAGAATTTTGCCCAATTCCTGTGTGTTACACTTTAGCGATAACTGAGAACACCAAATCTAAGTGGCTGGCTTAAAGGAATTGACTGATTCACCGAGTGAAGATCTGATACAGCAACATCTAGATCCAGGTTGGGAGAAGTATTATCTTGCTCTGCTTTCATCTGTGTGACCTCATTCTCAGGCAGGCACTCTTCACGAGGTGGCAACA